>OZ057400.1:55584646-56269489 GCA_964056695.1 Melieria picta | reverse complement strand
TAATAACGAAATTTCAGTTCTCTAGTGCAAAAACTATAGATGCTAAAGCTCAAAACAGGCGATGCGAGCGTTTTTGCCGGTTTTTTCCCAATGTGCAAAAACGCTCGCATCGCCTGTTTTGAGCTTTAGCATCTATAGTTTTTGCACTAGAGAACTGAAATTTCGTTATTATCTTTAGAATTTTTCAGAGAATTGTATGGTATAATTTTTTTTTTATTTCCCCTACCAGGAGCTGGCACCCTACAGTCGGAAGTTAAGAGTTTTAAAAACATGCATGATCAGAAGCAAAAAAAAAAGTCAATATTTTGATAACTGATTCTCGTAGAAGATCAAAAATAAAGTTACACGTGTTTTAGCGTTTTTTAATTTGAGCACTTTTTCGCAGCACGGTTTATGGTTTCCGAATGTATAACGAAAAATTTAATAACTTCGGAAATAAAAAAGATAAAGGATTGAATTTTCGCATAACGGTTTCCATAAGTAGAAGATGATTTATTCCAAAAATGAAAAAAATTCGCCCACGGCCACGCCTACTCTCCATACAGACTTTATTTTTAACAATATTAAAATAGGCTAAAATTTTGTTGTCATGCATTAAAATGTTCTTTAGGGACACTTAGCCCACTTTTATAAAAGTAGGCAAACTCTTTCTTAAAAAAATCTAAACTATTCATTTACTTTTATATAGCACGTAAAAGATTAACTACAAGTATAACTTTCCTCACTAAAAGTTAAAATAATCACTTATTATGTATCTCAATGGGTTAAAGAGGCATGTCACACCTATTTCCAGACAAAAATATCGGACGGTAAATATTTAAAAGTTCATATTTTGAAAAATATCTTTATATGGCAACCCTGTTAAAAAATGGGCAAACCACGCCCATTTTAGGCAATATGTTGTTCTCATGATTTCCAAAGTGTTTGTATGAAATTTCAGTTTCGTGTCCCAACTTTTTCGAAAGCTATTATGAATACCTTCCATCAGACAGACGAATTGGAAGACATATTAACAGACGGACAGAGATAAATCAATGCGATATATATTTACATATCTCAATTCTATATATTTAAATACATATTTATTCCTTTCAACACCAGCCGTGCTGTTTTTCATACGTTGTAGTTTTGCTCAGCAATTAAAAATATATCGTTGCTCACCAGAACTGAGTACAAAAAGTGCTTGGGTTGGCATGCGAAAATTGCTCGCATTCACGCTGACGCAGGACTCCGCAGATAAGTTTAGTACCATCATTTAGCTGTATGTCCCACCTATTCAGTGTATAAGTATTTCGTGGAATGCTATGGAATCTCAAAAGTTACAGTCCATAGAAAATCCCGATTTTTCTCATTTTTATCAAAAAATGAGGCAAAGGTTAGATATGCTTTTTTCTGTCAAAATAAATATTTCTGAAAAAAAATTTTTTGATACATTAATTACTTAAATATCATAACCCCACATGAGAAAAATTATGGGATTTCATTAAAGAATATAGATTCTACGGGCATCTGAAGACAGCCTTGTTAACGATATTTTGCTAGAAGTGAAAATAATATAATAAAACGTTCAACTTTGAAAGGCCGTAAAGTCCAGGTCATGGGATGAAGAGACTTGAAAAGTTGATTTTCTGTCTCGCTAGTCTATCTATATTACGACAAGTAAAAAAAAAATTCAGATTCGCAACTTTTGGATTTGCTCCAATGCGAGCGTTTTTGCCTGTTTTTTCCCAATGTGCGACGTCAGAAGATTCACTGCATTCTGCAATTACTACAGAAGATTCATCCCGGATTTCGCGAAAATTACGAAATGCTTCAATTCCCTACAAAAGAAAAACGCTAAATTCGACTGGAGTAAAGAGTGCGAAGAAGCCTTCACAAAACTGAAACAATTATTGATAAACCCACCAATACTACAATACCCAAATTTTAACAAACCATTCCTAGTGACCACGGATGCATCAGATTTCGCATTAGGAGCCGTACTCTCGCAAGGCGAAGTAGGCGAAGATCTACCAATTGCATACGCCAGCAAAGCTTTACAAAAGCATGACCTAAACAAACCGGTAATTGAAAAAGAACTTTTGGCCATACATTGGGCAATTAACTTCTTTAAACCCTACCTATACCATTAGACCATTAGTATCCTTATTCACACACAAAAACCCGTCATCCAAAATGACACGAATAAGACTCGATCTATCGGATTATGATTTTGACATAATATATAAACAAGGCAAAATGAACACCAACGCTGACGCATTGTCAAGAATCAAAATTGACTCAGACTATCTAAAATCAATGATTCCTCTCACAGAAGATAAATCTGTAAAACGAACTCTAGCAATTACTCGGGGCATGTCCGAAAAAGGACTAAAAGATATACTTAAGGAGAACTGCACTACACAGAACCCTGATCAACTTCATATGTGGCAATGCACGTCCATAGCAGATATCAGAAACATTAAGAAATTACACTTTAATTTTGAGGCCAATTTAATTCCAACTAAGCCATTAGCCCAGGCAATGGTCGAAATAGTTGATGAAAACATAACAGTACGATGCAGCGATAACCCTACGAAACTAGTTTCGATTATGGAGAAGCTCATATATACCATGAGAAAATACAATATTAAAGAATTAGCACTGTCGACAAGTGATGAATTATTTAAAAAGACGCGCACAAATGAATTGAAGGATATTTATGAGAAAGCATACATGAAATGCGTAAGGCCGAATTTGAACATACTAATATACACACCATCCCAGAGAATAAAAGAGGACATCATAAAATTTAAACTAATCCAAGAATTCCACAATTCCACACATCGAGGACACCTTGGCGTAAGAAAAACAGTTTTGAAACTCAAACAGCGATATACATGGAAAAACATGAACAGAATGGTAAAAACATACATAAATATCTGCCATAAATGTGCCACAAACAAACAAACAAGACACACAAAAGAACAAATTACGACGACGACCACACCAAGTGACAGTTTCCAAATAGTATCAATTGACACTGTCGGACCACTTCGCATGTCCAACAGCTATCGATACATACTCACGATGCAATGCGAGCTAACTAAATACGTCATAGCACACCCAATGAGCACCAAAGACGCGACTACCACAGCAAAAACACTAGTAGAACAGCTAATTTTAAAATACGGACAGTTTAAAATTCTTAAATCAGACAGAGGAACCGAGTTCACAAATGAGCTAATGAGCAACCTATGCTCCCTCTTACAAATATAGGGTGTTTTTTTTAGAGGTTTGTTTTTCGAATAGAGATAAAACTGGCATTTTGTGGTCAAATCTGGCAACTCTAATGTCATTTATGTTCAGTTTGGTTTGCCATTTCATCAATGACTACATGACGCGAAACTCGGAGGGGTCACGGTTGCTAATTTCGTAAAACCAGGCCCCAGAGTCGCAAATTCGGTAAAACCAGGCCCCAGAGTTGATTAGGGTTCGTACAAAAAATTCGCCATACAAACGCCAGGGCAAGGGCTGCTGGTGCGTTCGATGTTTATTTGCAAATAAAATAATTGGTATTGTTTTGCTTTCATTCTGTAGTACGTTTATAGGAAATTGATTGCAAAAAAACGTTGTTGCTGAAAAACGTCATAAGTATGTTGCCTCGTGTTTTAATATGATTTTACTTCAGTTTTTGCTGACTGCCCTCAAAGCCTTAACGTTTGCATTGCTTGAGTTGCAGCTCTGCGTTTGAAAAGAGTTCAACTTGCCATCACTGTTTCTTGCTGCACCAGAAACGGCAAACTCAATGAGACATGAACTGAAGGAAAAAGCAACCGAATATCTGCTGACTTCAGCGTATGAAATAATTTATTTCTGCTTTTTTTTGTACGTGTTACAATCAAAATTACTTAGACCAGTAAAACAAGTTGGTTTGCAATGCTATATTTACAGCGAATAAGAAAAGTTAACACTTTAAGATGCAAACAATTGACTGGTAACCGGTGCTGTGCGAATGTTTGGGTAAAAAAACCCGTACACTATCGGACGATTGGAAAAAGCAAAAAATGGTCTGAAAATCATTTCTCCTCCGAGTTTCGCGTCACGTAGTCACTGATTTCATCATGAACAGGTTGACAAAAGAACAACGCTTGCAAATCGTGCAAATTTATTTCGAAAATAATGGTTCAGTTCGCGAAGTTTACCGCAAGCTCCGTCCATTTTATGGTCGACATAATCGTCCATCAGAGCAATTAATTCGGTTAACCATGGGTCGTTTTCGCACTACGTTTACTCTATGTGATAATACGCATCCGCAGAGACGTCGAACAGTGCGCACCGAAGAAACAATTGCCGCTGTAGAGCAAAATGTTGAAGAGGACCCGAATGAATCGATTCGCCACCGTGCACAGCAATTGGAGCTTTGTCCATCAACTTTATGGAAGATTTTGCGCAAAGATCTTGGCTTGCGACCTTACAAGATCCAGCTTGTGCAAGAATTAAAGCCGCGAGACCATGCAATGCGTCGTGATTTTGGTGTATGGGCCGAAAATGAGATTGATCTCGATGCTGATTTTCATCGCAAAATTTTGTTCAGTGATGAGGCTCATTTTTGGTTGAATGGCTACGTCAACAAGCAAAATTGCCGCATTTGGAGTGAAGAGAATCCACATGAGACCCTTGAGACGCCATTACATCCACAAAAACTGACTGTTTGGTGTGCTCTATGGGCTGGTGGAGTCATTGGGCCATACTTCTTCCGAAATAATGCTGGAGAGTCAGTTACCGTTAATGGAGACCGGTATAGAGCCATGATAACCGACTATTTTGTTCCCGAATTGGATGGCATGAATGTGGATGAGTTGTGGTTCCAACAAGACGGCGCTACATGCCACACAGCGCACGTCACAATCGATTTATTGAAGGAAACATTCGATGAGCGCATAATTTCGCGGAATGGACCTGTCAATTGGCCACCAAGATCGTGTGATTTGACACCATTGGATTATTTTCTTTGGGGATATGTGAAGTCGCTCGTCTACGCCAACAAACCAGAAACGTTAGGGGACTTGGAAGCCAACATTCGTGGCGTTATTGCCGACATACGGCCCCAAATGCTCGAAAAAGTGGTTGAAAATTGGACCTGTAGAATTGGCTTTATTCGAGCCAGCCGCGGCGGCCACATGCCCGAAATCATATTTAAACATTAATGGCATAAAATTATCCTTCCAATAAAGCCAAATTGATGGACATTAAAACGATTTTCTTGTATTTTATTTCAATTCGAAGTTCTATACCTCTAAAAAAAACACCCTATAGAACAAGTATTTTCAACACCTTACCACCACCAAACAATAGGTTCACTAGAAAGAAACCATAGGGTACTCAATGAATTCTTACTAAATTATGCCAATGATGATGAATGGGATAAATGGATACCGTACTTCATATTTGCATATAACACGACACCTAACATTGATACAGAATACACACCATTCGAACTCATTTTCGGCAAATTACCGTCCTTACCCACTGACACACTCAAGCACACACAACCGATTTACGATTACGACAATTATGCAAACGAACTCAAGATCAGATTACATGACGCAATACAAAAAGCAAAGACAAGCACAGTTCAAACAAAAACTAAACGTAAACATAAACAAGACCAACAATACAACAACCCATTGCACTTGGTATTATTTAAAGTGGAAAACAGAAAAAAGAACATGAGTCCATACAGCGGACCGTACAGAATTTTAGAACGAAAGGGAGTAAATTCCGTAATCGATTACAACGGAAAAGAAAAAGAAGTCCATAACGACTCACTAAAACCATATACCATAAATACCTAGACAATAAAACCAAATATAAAGTAAGATACTATAATTACAATGTAAGAACAATAATCGCTAAGAATAACAACTACACATGTAATCATAGCAATTACTCCTACAACCTAAGAACTATCATTAGAAAACTATTACATAAGAATACCAATTAATCATACAAATACAACTTATACAAGTAACTGTTATCAGAAAACTACCAATTATATAATTGCTCATATTATTATCTATACACATACTTAAATTAATGTAAAGCATTTCCAAAATCCCCCCCCCCCCCCAGACCAAACCTATCTTAAAAAATTATTCATCAAGATGATAATTTTTCGCTTGAGGGCAATAGTTTAGTGGTACTACCTAACCAACCATGCCGACCACAACATTGCATGTAGTGATACTACACTGTCACTCATGCCGACCAAAACAAATTACCTCACACTTGCGCACACAAAATCGCTGGTGTCAAATGGCTGCACTTGAAGTCGCCACGGTGCGCTATTGCGCAACCACTTGAGCGAGCGGAGTGACATATGATGCCACCTACCGCAGTGCAATGCCTGAATACTGCAGCGTGCATTATGCCGAGCAGCGTGCATTGGCGGCGTGGGAAACGATCGGAAAATATCCAAGGCCGTTTAGCGCCGGCTAGGGCGCTGTTATGCAGACGGTCAAATGACCGTCGGTCACGATAGTTGTTGTTGCTTCAATGTAAAATGAAAAATTGAGAGAGAGAGCGGGAGAGTAAAATTTGACCGCGTCGGTCAAAAATGATGAGGCTCTCGATGCCAAATCATGCGATCAAAACAGTGTTGCGTTGTGAAATTATTCACAACGCATGTGTTTTCGGAGCAAAATGGCACACTTGTCGCGAAAACATGTATCTAATGACGGAAAAAATGGTTCGTAGCAACCCTCATCGTTTGTTTAGTGTACTGGTGACCGGCGATCAAATGACCGTCTGCATAACAGGGTTTTGGCACAGAGCAGAAAAAACAAAACGAGAACGTAAAAAGTATCGTGACCGACGGTCATTTGACCGTCTGCATAACAGCGCCCCTACCGACCCAATTGCAAATGTGCTGACGCAGAAGAAGTGACCCAGGTCGATGATTGGTCAAACGAAAAATATCGTGGAAAGGGAGGCGGAGCCCTGGAAATGCGATAGATGTATAACAGTTATAATTTAGTATATAAGCACCAAAATTCCCAAATAAACTTAACTTCTTGTTCGATAATCAAAAGTGCCTGGTGGCATTGTTTTATTCAACTCTGAAGTTCAAATAAGATCGGCTTTTCGGAGCCAGAAAATATTGGCGCGGCCCGCCGAATAAATATAGGCCAAAACCTTCACGAACACTTACACCATACACCAGGGGCGTAGCCAGAACTTGGTCATGGGGGGGGTTTTAAAAAAATGTGTTCCCAGTTTAGTATTACATGTTTTTTAAAGTAAAGTGCACTTTCCAAATAGGGCATTTTGTTATGGCTTATGTGACTTAATGCATTACAAACTAAATTTTTTCCCTGATTTTTAGTAAAAATTTCATGAAATTTGGTGGACTGAAAGCGAAGTTATTGCATCTGAAGTGGAAGTATGTTTGTGTCATCGTACAAAAATGTGCATCGAACAAAGATCCAATATTAACTATTGTTTTAAAAATGTTTAAACTTTAACCGAAGCATTTAAATTGATGGACCAAGTTTATGGTGATTTTTGTTTATGCCGTGGTAGAGTTCATAAGTGGTAAAAGCGATTTAAAAACGATTGTCAGAACATAAATGATGACCAACGTGTTAGCCAACTGAATCCGCGATCACCGTAGATCAAAACTGGGCGGTAATTCATAAAAGATAAGCCAAAATCTTCATTGAAATTCTTGAAATTGGATTTAACCTTCGCTTTACTTATACCCACCCGGGTGATCTTTTTAATATTCATGTTTAATATCTGCACAAATTTTAAGGTAATTTTCAATAACGTGAAAAAATATTTTTTTGAAATTTTGTTCGTGTTTAAACTTGAATTTTGTCATTTTTTGTACAAATGTACCTGGGTGATCCCAGGCGCTTTCGCTACCATTTTGATTAAAATTTATGATACTTTTTTTTTGCGTACCTCATTAGATATGTGTTCAATAAACCCTCTGGAAAGAAATCTTCTAATATTTTCCATAGTCTCAAAATAAATCATTAAAGTTAGGCCTTTTTTCGAAATACGAACTATCGCCAGAGGAAGATACTAAATACTAAAATATGAAAAAAATTTATAAATTATTATATATTTATTGTGAGTTTTACTCAAAATAGCGGCGGACGTGCCTGGGATCATCTTTAGTAAGGCGAAGGTTAAGCATCTCAATAGCATAAATTTGTTGCTATTGACACTTGTTTAGACTGTTTGTTTGTTTTCACATGATGTGGCACCGTGCGAATTTCACCTTTTCAAAGAATTCATTTGCCGATGAAAAAAGCGTTTTGAGAACGTAGAAACCATCCAAAAGGCTTGTACCGACATCCTGAAGGACATTCCGGTCGACGAACTAAACTACTCTTTAGACATGTTTTTAGAACATGAAAATCGCTGCATTAAGCCTAAACGTGACTATTAAAAAAACAAATTAGTTTCGGTAAAAAAAGGGTTTTGTTAATATTCTTTTGAATATTTAAAGATGAAAAGACCTTTTTGCTAGTGTGGGAACGTACATTCGATGCATAGTGATTGAAAATGTTGACAAATTATAGGCTATGGGGGGGGGGGGGTCTGACACCCTAAACCCCCCCTTGGCTACGCCCCTGCCATACACCACTCTTTGACCACCACAAATATATTTAACAAATAAATATTAATATAAATTTCAACTAAAAAATTGGTGCAGTCGATAAATCACCAAAAAATCAAAAATATAAAAATTTGTACATATTAATAAAATTAAATAATCGTGTAAAACGCGGTCGAAACGAATAAATGTATCGATAAATAAAGAGTTAAAGATTCAAAACTTTAAATAAAGTCGCGTCGAAAAGTAAAAGTGAAGTCGAAAAAAAGCGGAAAGAATGGCGAACGAGCTGAACCAAATTCTCCGTACGGTGACGTAGTTGCTCGCACAGCAAACTCAAAACCAGGTTCACAGTATTCGGTATAATAATGAAAAAGAACTGAAATACCTTCAACCTTTTAAAGGTTATGGAAAAAAAGTTGCCATCTTTTATTGAAACAGTGGACAAAATTGTGAACGAAAAAACCAATGATCCGGTAGTGTTCCAAATAATTTACGACACCAAAATTACGGGAGTGCCGAAAAACCTATTAAACTGTGAGAAGCCAGCTACGTGGGAAGAGTGCAGATCAAAGCGAACTGACCACCAACATCAATCAACTGAGGGTGAGGAGCATCAGAGAATTTTACATAAAAATTTAAGATTTGTTAGAAGAAATTACGGAATATGTAGCGTATCAGGACAATAATAGTCCTATGAAAAAATATTTGCAGGAATGCTAGTGCAAAGAATAAAACAAATTCTAGGAGTAGCTTTAGCTTATGCGTTGATGAGGAAAACTAATTTAATGGAAATAAGGGAAATTATAAATAGTTTTATAGGAATGGATAAGAGTAACCTTAATCAGAAATATATTTATAAAGATAACAAAAAATATAATAACAAATACCAAAATAACTCAAATTAATTTCAACAAAATTACGTTCCACCAAGAAATAATTATAATACACGTTACAACATGAATTCAAACAATTACAGACCATGTAATAATTTTAGACAAAATGCCAATTATTATCGGCAACCGCTGTAAAACAATGCTACACAAACTTCAAACAATTACAGACAATCTAATAATTTTAGAAAAAATTCAAATAACTACAGACAAAATAGGTATTAGAGAGCTGCAATGGATGATTCATTTCTCAATACACACAGTGTGATTTGGTGCAGTGTGCAGTGTTTGCCAGCATTCACTGTAGTAAGAGAGCAATATGAAAATGACAACAAAACGCAAACCGCAATAGCAGTCAATACTCATTTGTTTGTCTCTGCAATGCACGCACTGTTTTCTCTCTGCTATATATGTACACTACAAGCAATGCTTATGAAGCGTTGACAATGCCTAACGGGACAAAATGCTGTCTGTACGCCGAATGCAATGAGTGATTAAAAGAAGAGTTTGGTACTTGACACCCGTAATTAAGTGAGGGAGTTTCGTAAAACATTTTAGTCTCTGACAAAATACCAATTAAAATGGAGGTTGATGATGTGAGTTAATATAATATATTTAAATAAATAATTTAAATGTAATATTAATGTACACTAGTCAGAATAAGTTTGCGTACAGGCAAGTCAAAATTATGTTATGATTAATTTTGACCTCAAAAATGGGTTCCCTGTTTATAAAAACTTATCCATATTTTTCATATATGCCTTAACTGCACTTTTTGTTCTGTTTTAGATAAATTAAAATAATAATTTTCCATGTATTCGTATTTATTGACAATATACTCACAAAACGGTGCAGAATAAGTTTGCGTACAAAACTAATAACGGGAATTTCCGGTTATGCTTTTTATTTTTTTTTGTGAAAATTTGTATTCCATTGAACAGTAAACGGACTTGTAAATTATCTGGAACCTTATACAGTACATTCCGTTTAGCTGCATTCACCTTCGATGCACATGATTTGGGGCACTTAAGCGAAAAATGCAGCTAAGCGGAATATCTAGAAAAGTTTTTGGAAACAGCAAAATTTTTTTTAAAGTAGGTCCTTGGCGCACCTATATAAAAATATCAAAATATATATTATATATATATATATTATATCAATATTGATATATTATATATATCATAATTTTGCATGAACGAATCTATTGAATTCTTGAAAAGATTACACCAGTATAAGACTGAACAAATTTTTATTAGCAAATTAACCGCTATCTTATAGATGCTTATGCATACCTAATATGTATGTATACACTGGATATAATGAAAATATTTATATACATATTCTTACTGATATGCTTTTATGTAAAATAATCGGTAATTTTACCCTGCGAATATTTCTTTTTTGACAATTTCACAACTATTGCCTCCATGTGGAAATTGCCTCGAAAATGTGGAAATTTGTTTCGATACTATTTTCCAAAAAAACTTTTCGAAATTTTCAAGTGCTGCTAAACGAAGTATTTTTCATACAAATCAAAGAAAACTTGCTCAAAAACAGGGCTGTTAAACGGAATAGTGCAGCTAAGTGAAATGCAGCTAAATGTGAAATTTTCAAAGAAAATTCGGTTTACGAAGTAGTATTTTGGCCAAATAATGCAGCTAAGCAGAAAATGCACCTAAGCGAATAGGCAGCTAAACGGAATGTACTGTATGTGCTAAATTTTATAGAAAGCAATAGAATGCAACAGAAAAAAATTAAAAATCGATAAAAGGATAATCTTACTAAAACTTTCCAAAATTCACAAACTATTTCATGAATTTGGGAAACTTTTGGGAGAGCACATTCGTCATTTCAAAAAGCCATCTTAAATCTCGAAAAAAAACAGAAAATCTTGCTGCTTTTCTTAAGCTACCCGAGAAAGAGGATTAGATTGTTTGCGATCAGTGTATCATAATCTAAGGCTAGTTGCATCCAACATCTACAGACATATTTTATAAAACCCAGTAGCACTGACTCTACAAGAAAAATCCTGAAAAAAACATATTTCCCCTACATAACAGCATGTAAGAAGCCCATATTTACAGAATTGCTTTCGTAAAAGAGTCCATCAAAGAGTCTAGAAAACCAGATTTCCGGGACGATATGTTGTTATCTATAGAAAGTGGGACGGTTCATTATTATCTGACAATGGTTTGGCATATTTGGCATTAAAAGGCATGAATTAATTTGACGAGGATCCTGTTAATAACAAAAATCTAAAATTAACAGTGAAGCATAGCATATGTGGGGATATGGTATGGGGCTGCATGTCAGGAAAAGGAGTGAGCAGGCTGTTTTTTTATTCAGAAATGCTTCCGGGGGGTTATTTACATATTCTAAAAGCTTATGCCAAGGTTTCAAAACTTTGGATCAGATTCCAACATTTCTTTTCAACCTTAGGGCGCAATGCATACGATGCGAAGCTATGTTTGCTATTAACTAACTCAACAAAGTTGAAAAAGTTCCTCCCTAGTCACCTAACGTGCATCTAATTTAGCATATAAGGGGTTTACTTGAACCCTGATCCCAACAGCACTCCATCTTCAAAGATATAGTAAACCAATATAACAATTCAAGGATAACAAAATAACCGCTGAAAAAACACCGAATTTAATAAAATGTACGCCGAAACTTCTGCAGGGAGTTCAAGCGAGAAAAGCATATTCACAAAGTTATTAATTTTTGGACAAAACTTAGTTTCAATTACATTTTAACTACATAACCTTATCTTGTACGCAAACTTTTTCTGAGGTGAATTCATAACATATTTTGTTTTTGGCCCTTCTTTTACAGTTTGGTCAAGTTTTTGTTATTATTATCTTAATGGAATAAAATAACTAACTTTACGGAAGAAATAAAAAATATGAAAAAACTACGTACCCTTTGTACGCAAACTTATTCTGACTAGTGTATATGTTGTTATTATTGTAATTTTTAGTCTAGCAATCAGCTAACCAACGCCATCATTAAAACAAAAATTTTGAAAAAAAAGAGATAGATGCACAGTAAAGTAAATATAATTTAATTTTTCTGTTCTGTTTTTGTAAATTCGTATGAAATTTAATTTGAAATAAAAACCATTCGAAAAACTCAAAAATATGCGTTATTATTACAATAATAACAAAGCACTAATTGTTCTATTAGTATAATTTACTGCATTCAGTATCATTGCAGTAAATTTCATTGCCTTTACTGTGCATTGCCTTTAATGTGTTCGCACACACTAATGTTATAATGCAACAAAGTCTCAGCTCTCATATGTCATGTACGCACATGTTTTGCTTCTCTTCGCTGGTACCTTTCATTCGATCCGTTTGCACTGAGCAAGTGCAGTGCAGTGCCGTGCAAAGAGAGTGAGTGTCTTGAAACCACTTTCAAATGAGCAATCGCAGCTCTCTATTGGGTATCAACCACAAGAAGTTGTACCAATGGAAGATAATATTTAAAGTCGAAATACGAGTAATTGTAGAGAAGTAAATACATTTTTCTATCAACCAACTCCAGAAAATACAAGTCCAATAATTAAAATAACAATGGCTGAAAAAACTTTGTTTGCTTTAATAGACACTGGAGCGGATCAATGTGAGTTTAGTAAGCGTTACTGTCCGACCGAATATTCGGTTTCGGCCCAAATAAGTGGTTTCCGTTTCGGTTTCAGTTTCGGCCAAAAAATGGCCGAAAGTCCGAAACCGAAACTTTCTGGAATATTTTTTACATTTTATCGTGTAGCGAGTGAACAGCTACTTAGTTAGTGCAGCCGAGCAGATATATAGTGAAAGGATGATGCACCAATGTAAATAAACTTCTTTTTTAGAATATAATAATAAATTATTTAATTTTGAATATTAACGAATAAGGGTACGAAAGGGTGATTTTTGTTATGTTTATGTTTTTAAAAAATGAATTAATTGCTTTTATTAATAAGTATTTATTTATGTATATGTTATGTTTGTTTGTTCTTTATTTACTTAAAGTAAAATTCGTTTGTTGAAAAATTGTGTTCTTGATGCTTGATGTGGTGATTTTTATTTTAACTAGAAAGTTTCGGTTTCGGCCGAATATTAAAAAAAAAAACCGAAACTCGGTTTCGGTTTCGGCCCAAAAAAGTGGTTTCGGTCGGACACTAGTAAGCGCAGATGTAAAAGACTTTGAAAAATTTTAAATTAAGGCAGTCTCATTTTCAACAGGTAATAAACAAGGAATTTTCAAGGAAGAAATACGTAAATCAGTACCAAAAGAATTTAATATAGAAAATGGTATAATTAAATTAAAAGTAACAGAATTTCCTGAAAATAAAAAATATCAATTTATTATTGGAACGGATTTATTAAACAGTTGAATGCAAAAATAAATGTGCAAGAAGGTAAAATAATTTTAAATAGCCAAGAAATCTTTTTTGAAAAACATCCATTTGATAATATTCATTTACTAGAAGTAGTGGCAGATATACATAGCAGAATAAAAACAATTAAAGAACTAAAAACGAAAGATAACAAAGTTGCAGATCGTTTGTCACAAATTGTTAATGTTGAAGGCAAGGACGAAATGGAAATAAATTATAGCAATATGGAAGGAGATAGCATGGCTAACAATGATAATGACGATAGGTCGATGATAACAGTTCACTCTGCTGATGAAAATTTATTAAACTATATACCAATTAAGGAAGAAATAATAAACAAATATAAAACTCAAATTATATTGACTAACGACAAAGTAGTAATATAGATTATGAAAGAATAAATAAACATTTAATAATATACACGGTGGACGAAAAGTTTCTGCATACATCGTTTCAATTGTAATATATTTAAAATTCTGATTGCTTGTTTTATTTGAAAACGAAATGGGGAAATCCCCAATAATGTGATGGTTTGAAAATCCTAAGCAGTTCCCTCGTAGATCTACAGCAATTTTAATGCAGGACGGTGTGATGTCGCGAAACAATCAATAAGTGTTGCTAAAAGTCTATTTAAGCTAGAATGGGAAGACTGGCCGGGAAATTCACCAGATCTTAATCCTATTGAACATATCTGGTCCAGGATTAAAGATTCAGTATTTCGGAGTTCAAAACCTGCCAATAGACTTCAACTCATTGAGAGAGTAAAACAAGAGTGGGATGCCATATCATTGGCCGAAACGTCGGTCTTGTGCGAAAGTTTTCGAAAGCGAGTCCTAGAGTGCTACGAAAAAAATGGCACACATACACAATATTAATGATCAATTGAATTTTGCTAGAATATGATTTAGTGGTTTGAATGAAAAAAATTTTGAAAAGCAATACAAATGATCCTTAACGGTGTCTTTTTTGTATGCAGAAATTTTCCGTCCACCGTGTATATTTCTGAAAACGAACTAGAACAGGCAGAAGAATTTTTAAAGAGATATGTAGGAAAAGGTATAATTGGAATACATTCAGAATTAGAAGATAGAAAATATAATATCCTCCAGGATAAAATCACAAAACTTTACACTGGTAACAAATTAATTAAATTCGTTAAATGTTCTCGCAGACCTCAAGATATAAAAACGGAAGAGGAAGTTATAAAGCAAATATCGTTATACCATATTAAAGAAAGTTTACATTCAGGTATTTTGGAAACATATCATGCAATTAGACATCAAATATGTTTTTCTAAATTATTTGAATATATAGTATGAGTTATAAGTAATTGCGAAAAATGTCAGAAAGTAAAATATGAGAGAAAGCCGATTATATCAGGTGTACAACTTTGCTTCCGCCGTTTTTTTTCCAAAATTAAAAGCTTTATTGCGAAAAAGTGCTTACAGATGTATTATTCAAAGTATTGTCCGTCGCTAGCGACAACTTTCTCCCATCTTTCCGGCAATTTTCGGATCCCGGCTCGAAAAAAGGAGTCCTCTTTTGACGCTATCCATGAAGCAATCCATTTTTCCAATTCTTCGAAGGATTGAAAATGTTGATCTGCCAGGCCGTGTGCCATCAAACGGAATAGGTGGAAGTCAGAAGGGGCGACATCTGGGGAATACGGCGGGTGGGGCAAGACTTCCCATTTCAGCGTTTCCAGGTACTTTTTGACCACTTTTGCGACGTGAGGCCGAGCATTGTCGTGTTGGAGGATGACTTTGTCATGTCGCTCTTGATATTGTGGCCGCTTTTCTTTTAGCGCGCGACTAAGGCGCATCAGTTGCGTTCGGTAGCGATCTCCTGTGATGGTTTCACCCGGTTTTAAGAGCTCGTAGTAAATCACACCGAGCTGATCCCACCAAATACAAATCATAACCTTGGCGCCGTGAATATTCGGTTTTGCCGTCGACGAAGAAGCATGCCCGGGCTTTCCCCATGATTTTCTGCGTTTAGGATTATCGTATCGAACCCACTTTTCATCACCGGTTACGATTCGATGTAAAAACCCCTTACGATTTTGTCTTTGAAGCAGTTGCTCACATACAAATAGACGGCGCTCGATGTCCCTCGGTTTCAACTCGTACGGCACCCAATTTCCTTCTTTCTGAATCATGCCCAGGGCCTTGAGACGTTTTGAAATGGCTTGCTGACTCACTCTCAACGATTCGGCAAGCTCTTCTTGGGTTTGGCACGAATCTTCATCAAGCAATGCTTCTAGTTGTTCATCTTTGAAGGTTTTTTCTCTTCCACCACCATGTTTGTCTTCGACATCGAAATCACCATTTTTAAAACGTTGAAACCACTCCCGACACGTTCTTTCACTCAGAGCAGCATCACCGTAAGTTTCTGAGAGCATTCGATGCGCTTCAGCTGCATTTTTTTGCGAATTGTAACAGAAAAGTAAAACTTCCCGCAAATGGCGAGAATTGGGCACATAAACGGACATTTTCGAGCGTGAATAATACGAAAACAAGAACAACTGTCACTGAAACGGCGATGACAATTCGTTAGGCACTGTCCACACTCACTTTAAAGGCATTACCATCTATGTATTTCAACCAGCCTCAGCCGGTACAGCCACCTATCGAAAAACGGCGGAAGCAAAGTTGTACACCTGATACAAAAATTTAAATTGACAGAAACTCCAGAAAAACCTTACCAAATTGTGCATATCGCTACTTATGTTATTATGAGAAACAGTTTTTTAACAATAATTAACACATTTTAAAAATTTGCATACGTTTATTATCTAACGGATAGAAACAATACAACATTAGTCGAAACTTTAGAAGAACATTTCACATGGATAGGATGCCCACAGAAAATAATTGCGGACAATGAATTTAAAAACATTCGAGTAACGGAATTTCTGGCTACAAATAATATTGAATTACATTTAACAAAACCTAATAGCAATACCGGAAATTCTGACATTGAAAGATTTCATAATTCGATTGCAGAAAAGTTTTGAATGCTTAAAAGCGAAAATAAAAATTTGACACCTCGCAGATTACTTAAACAAGCTGTTGATAATTATAACAAAAGACTCTACCACTCTACCATTAAAACTAGTCCAAAACAAGTTCAATTAGGGGAAGTAGATTTTGAAATAATTAGAAACAACATATTAAACACAAAACAACGAATGCTAGACAATCAAAATAAATCAAGAGAGAAGAAACAAGGGAAGAAGGTTACGTTAGAAACTACAGAGCTGTTAGACATAGGAAAGATGAGAAATTTATAAAGTTAAAATTAGAAGGAATACATCCAAGTAATATTGAACGAAATCGTAAATTTGAAGATTTGGATAATGATATGGATTCTGATAATTGCATGGATATCGGGGGTATCAGGATTACTGGAAATACACCAAAAACAAAAATATGATACACAATGAACTAATAATATTAAAAAATAATGTTAGAACAATTCTTTTTTTGTTCCGTGTTCACTCCTCTCTGGAGCATAGGGTCTTCACAAGACAGCCTTGTGTTGGTTACGTTAATCAGTTGTGTTATTCTGCCAGGGTAGGTGATTGGCCTGCCGCAGGTAGTCCTAAGTGACGGTGCCATCTAACGCCGCTTAGGAACGTCGCCTCCGTTATTTCGAGCTACCGTTGCTCGTAGCGCCATCTATTGTGTGAGGAGGTTACAGCAGAACAATTATACCGAAAATTAAAATTCAGGCAAAAATAAGGAGAGGATTGGTTAACGCAGTTCATTCAATAAGTAAATTTATGTTTGGTACGATGGATGACGAAGACAGACAAGATATTGAAAGTCATTTGAAGTCTGTCGACACAAACTTACATAATACAATAACTAACATGAATCAACAAATAAAATTAAACAACTACTTTCAAAATACATTCACAATGATAAAAAGTATTGACAATGACAGATTTATGACAGGACAACAAAATCGCACTTTTTTTCTGTTGCATGGAGTTTTTCTACTGTTTTTTACTAATTTGGGTGCGCTGATTTCGAATCTACCCTCAGATTTTTTGTAGCAGCTCTAGTTAGTGAGATACAGGTACGGTGTCACTTTTTCTGATTTTTCTCTACTTTTTCTATATTTTTTATCGTAATTTCTAAACCAATTAACCGCTTGACATGGTTTTCACCTTGTTGCATTAACAACACCACACAGCTTCTTTTTCGATGCAATTTATTTTTATAAGTTTTAAAATGCCGCACACAACACAGCAATACACCTAAAGCAATACAACACAGCCAAATTATTTGGCGGAATACACATTCGCATCGAAATATTACCAAAAATGTGCTCATGTCAATTTCAACACTTTTCAGCCATTTGTGACTGATTTATTTAAAATCAAAGGGCCTCCAGATATGCAAAGTTTTTTATTTTCCTTCCCTCTTTTGTACAAGTAAAAAACAAAAAAAAATGTGAATTGCTCGATGGGAAATAAAAACAAAAAAACTTTGCATATATTGAAGGCCTTTGTTTTTTAAGTAAATTAAGAAAAATGACTGAAAAGTGTTGAAATTGACATCAGCATATTTTGGGTATTATTTCGATGCTAATAAGTATTCCGATAAAAATGTTGCCTCAGTTGTATTACATGATGTTTCTTCTTAAGATATTCATATACTTTGTAACTTGATTTATGAAACACCCGTACAATTTTCGCCATCAGTAAAAACGTCTTGAAATTCCATATTTTCCTACTTTAAAACCTTATTACTACGCCAATTTAGAACGTATAAAAATGATAAATGTCAGAAAAAAAGGCGTGAGACAGGGGCGTAGCCAGAACTTGGTCATGTGGGGGGTCGGGGGTTTTAAAAAAAAATTTTTGCCAGTTTAGTATTACATGTTTTTTAAAGTAAAGTGCACTTTCCAAATAGGGCATTTTGTTGTGGCTTATGTGACTTAATGCATTAAAAACTAAATTTTTCCCTGATTTTTAGCAAAAATTTCATGAAATTTGGTAGACTGAAAGCGAAGTTATTGCATCTGAAGTGGAAGTATGTTTGTGTCATCGTGCAAAAATGTGCATCGAACAAAAATCCAATATTAACTATTTCTTTAAAAATGTTTAAACTTTAACCGAAGCATTTAAATTGATGGACCAAGTTTATAGTGATTTTTGTTTATATCGTGGTGGAGTTCATAAGTGGTAAAAGCGATTTAAAAACGATTGTCAGAACATAAATGATGACCAAAGTCACCGTAGATCAAAACTGGGCGGTAATTCATAAAAGATAAGCCAAAATCTTCATTAAAATTCTTGAAATTGGATTTAACCTTCGCTTTACTTATACCCACCCGGGTGATCTTTTTAATATTCATGTTCAATATCTGCACAAATTTTAAGGTAATTTTCAATAACATGAAAAAATATTTTTTTGAAATTTTGTTCATGTTTAAACTTGAATTTTGTCATTTTTTATACAAATGTATCTGGGTGATCCCAGGCGCTTTCGCTACCATTTTGATTAAAACTCACGATACATTTTTTTTGCGTACCTCATTATGTGTTCAATAAACCCTCTGGAAAGAAATCTTCCAATATTTTCCATAGTCTCAAAATAAATCATTAAAGTTAGGCCTTTTTTCGAAATACGAACTATCGCCAGAGGAAGATACTAAATACTGAAGTATGAAAAAAATTTATAAATTATTATATATTTATTGTGAGTTTTACTCAAAATAGCAGCGGAAGTGCCTGGGATCATCTTTAGTAAGGCGAAGGTTAAGCATCTCAATAGCATAAATTTATTTCATTTTAACTGAACATTTGGCTATCGAAGGATGCCATTCCCATCTATTGACACTTGTTTTGACTGTTTTTTTGTTTTCACATGATGTGGCACCGTGCGAATTTCACCTTTTCAAAGAATGCATTTGCCGATAAAAAAAAGCGTTTTGAGAACGTAGAAACCATCCAAAAGGCTTGTACCGACATCCTGAAGGACATTCCGGTCGACGAACTAAACTACTCTTTCCAAATGTCATTGTGAGTAGTGAGAGTTCATTTGAGTGTTTTATCAAAACAAAGAAATATAAAGAAAAAAATACAAAAAAAAAGGATGGACATTAGAAACTTTTTCAAACGAGGTCATAGCTCTACGGAATCTGCGCTAAAGAGGAGAAAGTCGGTAGAAGAAACAAATGCGGCTGCAGAAATTATTCTGCCTCCTAGTCATTGTGTGAGCGAGCAGTCGTCTGTCTTAACCCTTTCCGGTCAATTTCCGCATTTATTGAGATACAAATTTTTCTTTCAAAATATTGACTATCATTGAACATTTTAGCAATAAAATACAACAAAATATCAAAAAAATCATTTAGGTTGAGAATTACAGCTCAATCAATTTTGTACGATATATCGTACAATAGTCCGCAAAGGAGTAAAACTCCGTGAAATTTTTGTTTCGGTTTTTTAAGTTTTCTGAACAATTCATTGATGTTTTTGATGGAAAACATAAATTATAACAACAAAAAAACAAAACGTGATTTCATTTTGATCGAAACTTATATAAATTATATATGTGAACAATTGAGTCACATTTATTTGGCCTTATGCAACCGTTGTTGTTGTTGCAAAGCCCTTTTCCCCTCAATAAAACACAGAATCAATTAAAATTCGTATAGCTTTACAGAAAGATACTGAATATAGCCGATTCTTATTATCATAGTGGGAGTGGCAAATAAGCATGTCTAACCTTACATAACCTGTGTCTACCCAGTAAAACACAAAATCTTCTAGTAATTCTTATTTTTAATCGAAAATTGCCGAATAGTCGAATTTTATTAGACACGTGGTTTACAGATGGGCGGGGCAGGCATGCAAGCGCAAAAATTCTATTACCAAACCCATAACTTGCAACCTTTGTCTTCCAT
Source organism: Melieria picta (assembly GCA_964056695.1). Classification (NCBI taxonomy): domain Eukaryota; kingdom Metazoa; phylum Arthropoda; class Insecta; order Diptera; family Ulidiidae; genus Melieria; species Melieria picta. The sequence goes on along the minus strand of OZ057400.1, from coordinate 56,248,689 downwards.
TTGTACGATATATCGTACAACCCTTTGCAACCCTTGTGGTCATTTGTACGATATATCGTACAATTTTTTTAAAGGCTCGCGAAAAATATTAAGACGCAAAAAATGTTAAATTTAATAAGTTTTATAATTCAACTGGGATTCAAACTTTGAAATTGTTTACCTTTTTGCTACCAAAACGTATTACATATTTAAAAATTCTTCCGCAGAAGCTACGTCATTTGCTGGTTTTTCAAATTCTTGCAAAAAGCTGCTTACAAAACACACTCATACTGTGTAGCCACGGCTATAATGATTTATATTTTTAAACAGACTGATACAACACAGCCTACTTAATAAGAATTAAAAAGCCGTTCCATAAAAATGCGTTCGTTGTCAAATAAAAAATCTTGGAAAAAATTTTACGATATATCGTACAAATTTCCGGAAAGGGTTAAGCAACGACACACAGTGTCGCGAGTAGGGACGAAAATCAAAAAAATGAATGTCGCAAATGTAGAAAAATAAGTTTGTAGTACTGAAGTAAATACCTCAATTCACTAAAATGTGAAAACGAATTTTAAAAATATCAATTTATATACCGATGGCAGGCCACCAAACTTGCACTTTGTGAAGGTTGATGGCTTGGGTAGAAAAAATTATTGAAATTTGTTGAATGTAAGTTCGAGGACTTTTATTGAAAAATGTCCCATGGAACCTTATGATAAGTAAATATATTCTATAAATATACTATTTTTGCAACTCTGGGGAAGCTTTCCCTCTTTTATTTTGCTTTCCATATTCCTTGTACCGCTACTTGAAGAAACGTCAATTCGTAGGAATAAAAGTGCAGTGTCATCAAACTTTACATAAGCTTTTAAAAAAAACTACTTCTTACTACTTCGAGATTTTACAGTGTGATATAGCTGAAAGTATGTTTTAATAGAAACCATGGACTTTAGCTGCACAAACTTGCACGTTTTTAAGAAATTCAGCATTTTCAGTGACGTATGCAGTCAAAAATAGGGACCTTTTTTGCAGCATGGTTGGCAAGCAAGCATAGCGACCACTGCTGCGCTTCGCTTAAGCTATTAATTTTTGTTTGTAATAATATGCAAACATTTCTCAATTTAGAAAAATTACAAACAAGGTAGATTCGATGGAAGGCTTCGGTAAAACTGGGTGGCTTGCAATCGAATTAAGGCAACTTTCGAAAAGAAGCAAAACTTGTTAATGCCTGAAGAACCAATTATATCAGTTAATAGGAAAATTAAAGGTAAACATGAAAACCGAAACTCTGATATAATGCAATATTAAAAAAAATTTAATTTAAAATTTTGTCAGAAATAGATGTAGAGGGTTTAATTTGAATAATTCATCATCGAAGACCGATTGTCCTAGCAGTACACATTAACAAATTGTAAATTGTACTAAACTTCATCAATATATCTTTTATAGTTTCCGAGATACTGTCACCTTAGTATTTGGTTTGTATGGGAGGTGGGCGTGTCCGTGGGGCGATTGAAGTAATTTTTGGCGTATTACCTTCTCTTTATAACAAAATCATACGTACAAAATTTTATTGTCGTACGACTATTCCTTCTATTTTTGTCCCTCGCTACTATGGACTCGCGACACTGTGCGACATTGGGAGCTTTGCGCGGAAGCGTCTTAATCTAACGTCAGAGGACAGACAGCAAATTATGACCAATGTATGGAAACCTGACTGTAGCACAGTATTTCCAATATTGGAAAAATTTGCTGACCGCCGCTTAAAGTTTCAATTTAGTTGGCTCAGTCAGTTCAATTGGCTAGCATATTCTCAGTTGGACCAGGGAGCTTATTGCAAGCCTTGCGTGGCATTTGCAAGAACTGATGCAGCCCATGTTTTGATCAAATTTTAAACTCAATATGCAAAAAGAAACACACCCTTTGACTATTATTTAGTAGATGATTTGCTGCTGTGATATATATATAATTTAATGTATATGATTTTGCTCTGAGCGAAAAACAATTAAAACAAATAAACGCAAAGCTTAAAACGTAAAAAATTGTTGAAAACAAGAGTAAACCATAATGAAAAAAGTATAAAAAGATGTTGAATAATTCTTCCAACATCCCCCCTTCATGAAATCCTGGATACGCCACTGATGCATAGTGATTAAAAATGTTGACAAATTATAGGCTATGGGGGGGTTCTGACACCCTAAATCCCCCTTGGCTACGCCCCTGGCGTGAGATATTTCAAGTGCAACGATATAAAAACATGTCGATAGGATCATTGGTTCGGAAGTTACAGTGAAACGTGAAAAATGTGAAGAAAAATTCGAATAAGTGACACGCCCGTTTTTTGCAAAAACTTGAGCTGTGGCATAAAAACGGAATTTGGTTTTGAAAACTGTGTGGAAAAACTATTCAGATTCATGTAAAAACTTCATGCAACAGACATTCTGTTGTCCAGTGTAATTAAAAACGAAATTATGTTTAAAATAAATATTTTACAAGAAAAAATTGATCACATACAGGATAATATAATTTCAGCAAATCATGGCATATTCCATCGAAATATACTTACAAATGAAGAAGTTAATTATTATGAAATGGATCTTGATAAGTTAAAATATATAAAAATTGGGGCAGTGATGTACGAAAATAAAAAGTTAATGTTTATAATTAAAGTACCCACAGAATTTACGTTGGTTCAGCTAAAGTTAATATTTCCCATTACAAACCAATACCAAATGGAAATGGAAGCAAATCAAGAAAAAGTGTTTGAATACAAAAATAAAACATATACATATGAAATTAACAAAATGTTAAATGAACTACAAGTTTCACATAATTGCATAACAAATGTAAACTAATAAAAAACAGAGAAACAGAAATAATCGGCCTTATGCTGAATGTCGTCTCACTCATCGTTAACGATCGTCTATGTGTATCGTCAAATCTATCGTTTCGTCAACACTTCGGTATGCTGTACAAGCAACGATGACGAAACGTTGTGAACTGAATAAACACGGCAACTCTATGAGTGGGAAAGTTTTTGTTTTGGGTATTTCACGAGGGAAATTCTGTTACTTCAAATGGTTTTTGGGTTTATTTGAAAAAGAAATGGATTACGAGCTGTTTTTTTCAAGCGACGAGGAAGAAAATAAAACTTTGACGGTGCAGCGGAGGCTGTTAAGGCAAACAGTGGGCATATTTGTGTTGCCTGAAACCAAGTAAGTTGTTTTTCTTTCAAAACAACAAAGTTAAGAACTTATACGTATTTTTATAGGTTCGTAAGTTATTTTAGACTTAGCAAATCGGCTTTTCAATACGTGTTAAAAGAATTTCGACCAAAACTTAAAGGCAGAATACGGTCATTAGCCATATCTCCTACTATATTAACCCTCTACTGCCCCATACGGCCTTAAGGCACGGTCCACAAAAACCTAGAAAAGTCCACATAAATATTAATTTTTTTTAATGAAATTTTTAGGGCACGTTTTAGATAAATTAAGTTGTCATTTCTTTAATGTTGCACGGCTGTAAGCATCACATGTTTCCCAATATTATCAGTTGAAAGTTGAACTTCGTGGAAATTAGTAGAAATAATTATTTCGTGAAAAGTTAAGAAAAAATTATTAATACTTTTCGTTAAAAGATTATAACAAGAAAATTATGAGTGAGTACCTTGTAATGTAATTTATTGATTTCAAGTGTTTTATAGTGAAAAAAAAGGATTTACAGTAACTTTTTCGGCTTGGGAAAGCAGACTGCCTTTAGGCAGCATCAGGCACCAAAGCGAAAAGATTTAATGCATTTGGTCACTAAGGTACACTTGTACGTGGTTTCCGTTTTATAGATATCAATCGGCATTTAAAAAAAAAAATTGTCGGTTTTATGGGACAAAGAAGTACAGGAAGTTTTAGAAAACTTGGATTTCGATATTTTCGAAGAAACTGATGAAGAAACAGTTAATGAAGTGTTAGCTATGTTAGATTCAAAGTTCAAAATAGGAAATTTAGTTAAGGGGGCTTTCCCGTTTTTCGGTTTCAAAAAATCGTTTTTTTTTTGTTACAGAAATCGATTTATAAATACTATAACAATATGAAGCCAAAGTTTCATAATGAAATATGCAATAGTTTTGAAGTTATAGCCAAAAATGTTTCGGCGCGCACAGCCTCGCGTACGCTTTAAAAAAACTTTAAACGCGTTTTTCTCGAAACCATGTTTTTGTGACGTTTTTTACACTTTTTTTCGGATCTAATGAACCGATTTGGATAAAACTGAATTTCACGTGTTCACAAATGAATTCTCTATCGCTCATCATACGATTTTTTCAATATTGTGAAATTTCGATTTTTAACAACACTTTTAGTACCAAAATTTTGCAAAAAATCGATTTTTTTTTCAAATTTGCGCCAAATTTCACCAAGTTGAAATTTTTCAAAAATCCTCCGATGTGCGATAACTAAAACTATGTAATTAATGAAAATGATGGTCAATTTGATTTCAGATAAACCGTACCCGAGAAAAGTGTAAAAAACTGGGAGTATGTTTTCCAAACAAGGCAACATAAGTACTTGGCAAGCCGGCGGCCATTTTGTTTTTTTTCCAAAAAAAAAATTTTTTTCAACTCACTATTGTAACAACAAACAAAATAAAAAAGAATTACAACATTTTATCAAACTGTCTTTCCAAAATTAATTCTTGAAAAACACCTCATTTTTCGACGAAAAAACGGGAAAGCCCCCTTAAAAGGAGACATTTTTCCTCTTTCATTTGATACCCATATCTTCATCATTGCACAACGGCAAATATTAAAAAAAATATTTGAAATATGTGTGCTTAAAATTTTAAAGTCCTTTAAAAAGGACTTTAAAGGGTCAGAAAATGAAAAACTGACTACGCCAGGATATTATAAATGACCTCTAGCTTCACGTCTATATCAACATTTGGATTGGTCTCGGCAAAAATGTTTTTTTTTGTCGCACGGTGTAATAAATGTAAAGTTGGTGTTCACTCACTGCTTCATAACTTTGTCATTTTTCTTTCGATTCTATTGATGTTAGGCTTCATATTTGCTCAAATAATATATCTGTCATCTTAGATTTTAAAACTAGAGCAGCTAATTTATTTTATCCATAAAAAAATCATTCAAAAATTTATGATATTGAAAATGGTCGCAAAATTCACTTTTTTACAACTTTCACCGTCAGTAACTTCCCCAAATCTCATCTGATTTGGGCAATCTATATATTGCTGGAAAGGATAAGGTATTATCTTCTGACCGCCGGACAGCTTGTGTTAGTCAGATGATTCCTTTACGAGATATGTGCTCATAACTGAAACAATAGGGAAAAAACTGTTTTTCGAAGATTTTTCGAAAACGCTTTTTAAAAAAAATTTTTGATTTTCAGTTTCGTGTTCAGCGGCCCAAAGTTAGTCTAGAAAACACTTTTATTTTTAGGAGCATTTTTCGTATCGAGTAGTGTAATCAATAAAACATGAAACTGTTCATCAGTTACATTTTTTAGCTTATGTGCCCAGTACGGCCTTAAGGCACGCAAATTTATATAGGTTTCACGCCCACACAGAAGCAAATTTTTTAATTTTTAAAATGTTCCCTTCCTAAAACTACTTGCCGGCCTCGATAGCTCAGCGGGTAGCGCGCTGGCTTCTCATACCGAGCGCCCCGGGTTCGATTCCTGGCTTGGGCTGGAAAAAACACTCATCTACTTCTATCGCTATCCACATGAAGGGAATGAGAATTACAAGAATCGCACAAGTGCGCTCTTGGCAGGCAATGGCAAAACCTCCAAGTGTGAACGAAAAAACTGTCAATCGCCGTTCGGATTCGGCGTTAAACTGTAGGTCCGCTCCCTTCCCCTCCCTTTCCCCATCCGTTTGAAATGTGTGTTGTATCACATGTTGGAAAAAACAGTGTTGCATACGCATTTCAAACGGGTGGAATCTGTGGTATCACAACGGCCCCGTTAAGAGGCCTAAGTGTGTCTCATACAGAGGCAGCCACCGCAACCTAACCCTAACCTAACCTAAAACTACATGGTGAACAATTTTTCGACTTAAAAAAAAATTGGGGCAGTAGAGGGTTAAGTTGGCCACTACGTTGTGATTTCTGGCTCAGGGCTCGTACCAAGTTAGCGTTGGAAATGACTTTAACATTGCATTATCGCAATCAGCTGTCAGTAGAGCCCTGACCGAAACCATCAACGCTATGGCAGCAACCATTTGTGGCACTTGGATTATTGCGGATATGACGGATCAAGACAAATTGGAAGCAAAGCAACATTTTTTTGACAAAACTGGGTTCCCTGGAGTAATTGGATGCGTCGATGGAACACACATCAAAATCGTAACTCCTCCTGGAAGGTTTAAAAACCAATATCACAATCGCAAAGGGTTTTCAAGCTTGAATGCAATGATTGTTTGTGATCACAAAATGCGAATACGCTTCGTAGATGCTAGGTTCCCTGGATCTGCACATGACTCGTTAATATGGAATGTCAGCTCTATGAGAAGAGTTTTACAAGAATGTTTCGATGCGGGTGAACGAAATTCGTGGTTGCTTGGTAATCAATTACCTAATTAATATTCACAATTCCTATAATAGTGAATATTTCAATTCCTCAGGCGATGCAGGATATCCACTGGAACAGTATCTGATGACACCATATCGATCAGCTCAAGGAGGCAGTCCAGAATGTATTTATAATACGAAGCATGCCAAGGCCCGGAACATTGTTAAAAGAGTAATAGGTGTGCTGAAAGGTCGTTTTCGATGTTTATTTGCTGCGCGTCAATTGCACTACAAGCCCCAAAGGCGACACGCATAGTGAATGTATGTGCTGCTCTTCACAATATTTGTGTTAATTACCGTACAAACTTTGAAGACTTCCTTTTTACTATCATCCACTCGTCATTCGTACGGAAAATAGAGCCCAATTAAGGGGCACTACGTTTTCATCCGTAATGAACATTGCAGTATATATTTATATATAACGTCAATATATAATAAACAAACTTAAAACAACGACACAGCTTTTACTTCATAAGCAAACAAAAAGAAATAGAACCAAAACATGTAAAATCATTCATTTCGTTTGAGTTTCGTCAGCAAAATTTCCGACGATAGAAATATTCGTCGATAGACGAAAGGCGAAGGCGATAACGATGACGAGCATAGCACTCCGTCGTCAGCTGACGATACGACGATGAGCAGCATACGAAAGTTGCCGTATCGTCATTTTTTCAGACGATGACGATATTCAGCTTAAGGCCGAATTTATATACTATAGACGATGAAACAATTGTATTAGAGAATGCTTTCAAAGTAAATTTATCGCACAATTGTGATGGACGAAACTTGATATTAACAGGAAATTATCTTATACATACATTAAAGAACATTAAGAATTAAAGAACTTTTCACCGAAACGTATCATATGGTTTAACGCTAGTACTTATACTGATAATCAAATTCAACATTATAATTTTAATTTGTAAAAACCGAAAAAATGTAAAAGTAAAGGTTATTAACAAATTTCAGGAGAAATTTGAAGTTATGTGTCAACTCAATTCTTCGAAACCACCAATTAAAGATACTGGTAGGAGACAAAACCAACAAACATTCTTTTAAGCAATAAAACCGATTTGCTTAGGATGTTTGTTTTACGTAAGTATACATGTAACGAAGTATTTAAGAGAACGACGTGAAAAATAAAGGGAAGAACATTGGACTTCAACGAAATAACTCGCATTGAAGCAATTACGTAACTTGGGTGCCATCGTCAAACAATATCCCTTGAGTAATGAAGTTTTTCAATTGGCCTGCACTCAAAGCTCGGTATGAGAACCGACGCACCTTAGTTGATAACCAAATCAAGGCGGTTTTAAACATTTCCCCCGTCACTTCGGAAAATAGCGCGTCCATTCAAAAAATTCAGAATACAATTAACAATTGCTTTCGTTTCATCCAGAAACAGGCCTAAGTCGAACCACCAACTCAAAATTTGCCAAAAATCCAAGGCACTTTCAGTGCACGACAGAATCAAGTTTGTTAAAGAGAACAATTATTGTGAAAACTGCCTGGCATACTGCCAAAGAAAGCATCATTTGATGCTACGCTTTCCGACAAGCAGTCAAACGCATAGGCATAATCCCCGGCACCAAAAGGCAGTGGCTCAAACCACAATAACTCTTCCGAGTGGGCACGAAGAAGCCTCCACAAGCCGAAAATCCTCCACTTCAAAGGATCATCCCCAAGATCGACACTCTTGTACCTGCAATAGTGAAGAGACTCATGCTCATCACTCACAAGGTCCGAGCTCTCATAGACCCCGGTTCCCAAAAAACCTTTATTTCTTCGAAAATTCAAAGAACTTTGAATCTGCCCACGATGAGAATTAATTTTGAAATCTCTGGCCTAGGTGGCAAGGTCGTCCAAAATGGAAATAAAAATTGTTTAATTACCCTCTGCGGCTTGGACGACCACCCCCCAAATTGAAGCTCAAGCCATTATCCTCCCGCAACTCGCACACTTCTTAACCACCTTCACGGTAAAAGGGCCCGATTCCAAACTCCAGTTAGCAGATCCAAATCTTTTCCGTCCCTCAAGCATAGATCTAGTGATAGGTAGCGATTTGACCCCACAAATTCTGTAAGAGGGCCTTCACCACAACTACGGAGACAATCTTCTGGACCAAAAGTCAATATTCGGTTGGATTCTCAGCGGCCCCATTAGAGAATCGATTTCTACATTTGCGACGGAAGTCAAAGAAGTCACCGCCGAACGTTTCGACACTCTTCTAAGGAAGTTTTGGGAGCAGGAAGAAATATTTAACTCACCCACAACATCTGAAGACGACCGCTTCCGTGAACAACTCTACAAAGAGACAACGTTCCGAAACCCCGACGGCCAGTATGTCGTAAGGCTCCCATTCAAGAGAAGCTCTCCGAAAACTTCAGCCCTAGGCCATACACGAACAGCTGCCTTACGACAATTCTTAAGTGTAGAACGTACACTTGAGAAAAAAGGGGATCTCAAAACCACTTACTCAGACGTACGAGTACCTCACCCTCGGCCACATGGAATCCACATCCTCTTGTGAGATTATAAATGACGGTAAATACTTTTCGTTTTACTTACCTCGCCATGCGGTTGTTAGCCCAGAAAAGAAGACTGCTAAAGTGCGAGTGGTTTTCAACGCCTCAAAAGCATCAACCTCTGGATGCTCTCTAAATTATGTTACCCTGGTACCCCAGCACACACATAAGGGTTAAATCAAACGCACTCTTTGGGAAAAAGCCATCGGCTCAAAAAACCCAATTTATTTTCCGCACTTCCAGCAAACGCACGTCTTGCACCTATAAAAAACACTTGCACCAGAATGAACGTCTTGCCCACTCCACGCTCATTGCACGACTCCCTCCTTCAGCCAGAGACGATCGTCCCTGTGCGAACAACTCAATCGCACAGGATATCGTCCCTGTACGAAACAGTGCCAGCGAAAACCAACGGTTTCCATTAAATACAATCAGCTTGCACCAACAATCAGAAACAATACAATTAACAATCAACTTAATTCTAATCTTAGCACTCTAGTCACTCCGGCTCCACCGGCAGTATGCATACTTTCTGCAAGGGTCTGGTCAATCTGCTTGTCTGGATCTCAATCTCCACGGATCGTACAAGATTGTCCTTGCTCAGAATTAACTTGCATACTCTGCCTAGCGTCCACTGCGCCGGCGGAAAGTTCTCTGCCTTAATGAGAACTAGCTGGCCCACTCTCAAATTTTCTCTCTCTCTGCGCCATTTCTTGCGCTCCTGCAAACTATTCAAATAATCCACTTGCCATCTAGCCCAAAAATGCTTTAACATAGTCTGGCGCTCTTTCCAAAGCTTAATGCCCTCCGTGTTTTGTTGCTCATCCAATGCAAAGGGAGGTGGTAATACCAGCGGCTCTCCAACAAGAAAATGCCCCGGTGTCAATGCTTGCACATCCGTCGGATCGTCTATCGGATACAATGGCCGCGAATCCAGAATCGCTTCTACTTGCACCAATAACGTCGCGAGGTGGTCCTGCGCCAGCGTTCTCTGGCCCACGACTTCACAGCTGCTTCGTAAATTCCACCTTGATGTGGGGCAGCTCTTGCTCCCTCCACTTGTCAATTGCTATCTTGATCATCCTATCTGCACCAACAAACGTCGTCGCGTTGTCACTGTACATGCGCTCACATCTTCCACGTCTTCTGATAAATCTCTCATAGCACGCAATGAATGACTGAGTAGTTAGATCTAGCACCATATCAATATGAATAGCTCGGGTCTTCAGGCACACAAATATCGCGATCCAGCATTTGCTTTTCGCTACGTAATCCTCTCGCACCCTCAAATGGACATTGAATAGCCCCGCATAGTCTAAACCAGAATGTAAAAAGGCTTGCCCACTTGCACTCGATCGGCTGGTAAATTCGCCATCAACTGTTGCTCCAGCTTGTAGTTGTAACGCACGCACACCACACATTTGTGTAAGAATCTTCTGAGCTTATCCCTTATACGAGAAATCCAATAATTCTGCCGAATATACTGGGACATAACTTGCACTGCTCCATGTTTGGTTTCTCTATGCGCATAATCAATTATCAAATGTGCTAACCTTGAACCCTTCGCAATGATAACCTGATGCCTCATTTCATATTCTTTTTCTGCATTTATTAACCTGCCCCCGACTCTTATCAATCCATTTTTGTCTAAGATCGGACGTAATGGCTCTAGCTTACTTCGCTCTGGCAACCGATTTTCTTTCCGTATCATAGCTAGCTCTTTATAAAAGTCTTGCTCCTGTGATTCTTTTACCAAATATTCCATTGCACACGATCTTTCTTCATTACTTGGAAGTGGTATTCTCGCATTCTTGCTCCTTGGCCTACGACCTACTCGCGATCTTCTAGCTCTCTCTCTTGTCAAATATCTAACCCTAAAGGCATCTATAAAACGCTTGCAATATACCAAAATCTTTAATATTCTCTCCAACTTGCCCTCATACTGTGTGAGTGGGACGACCACACCGCCTCCCCCCATTTTTGGCACAAAAATACTCAATGGCCCCTCGCACACTTTTACTACATTTACTTTGATTTCTTGCTCCGCCTCTATCGAATATTGCTCCTTCACTTGCTCAAACTTGTCAGCTGGCCACTGCTCCTTTGCTTGCCCCAATCTATTTGCCCCAACGCTCTGTTGTATCGCTGCAACACGATTACCAACAAAGGTCTTCAAATCTCTTGGCTGCTTTCCTAACCAATACAACACCACAAACGCATCTGTCCACAATGTACAGCTAACATCGCTCCATTCCATTGACTGTCTAGCACTCTTTACCAATCTAGCTAATAACTCGCACGCTGACAATTCTAGTCTCGGTATCGTCAACTTGTTAACTGGCGCCACTTTTGAATTGGATACTAGCAAATTACATGCTATTGCCCCATTTTCACGTTCTATCCTCATATAGATAACAGCACCATACGCCTTCTTAGAGGCATCAGCAAACCCATGCACCTCTAACCTTGCATTATTTCTTGCCCCAATCCATCTTGGGATCTTAAAGTTTTCTAGCTCCTTAACACTAGGAGTACCGGGTTTGGCTTCATACCTACTACTACCGTGAGCGGTCAAATGACGGTATTCCGAGTTTTTAACGAAATCGGTTGAATTTGAAGAAATGTTTCATTGTAAGCATTAAAACAATGTTAAATAAATATTTGTATACATTTATTTATTTTGAATGTAAAAAAGTATACACACAACATGTAAAATAACGCATTTTGGTTTTGCATTAAAATTTTTCATAAATATATAAAAGTCGGTTGGTAATTTAATATAAAACAGAAGGCAAGACAGAGGTACTTGTAAAATTTGTACAGTCTTCGACTTTTTTGTGAATGTTTTAATTTTATTTCCATGGCTACGTAGTTAACCGTCATTTGACCGCTCATGGTAGTATAGGGTGTTTTTTTAGAGGTATAGAACTTCGAATTGAAATAAAACACAAGAAAATCGTTTTAATGTCCATCAATTTGGCTTTATTGGAAGGATAATTTTATGCCATTAATGTTTAAATATGATTTCGGGCATGTGGCCGCCGCGGCTGGCTCGAATAAAGCCAATTCTACAGGTCCAATTTTCAACCACTTTTTCGAGCATTTGGGGCCGTATGTCGGCAATAACGCCACGAATGTTGGCTTCCAAGTCCCCTAACGTTTCTGGTTTGTTGGCGTAGACGAGCGACTTTACATATCCCCAAAGAAAATAATCCAATGGTGTCAAATCACACGATCTTGGTGGCCAATTGACAGGTCCATTCTGCGAAATTATGCGCTCATCGAATGTTTCCTTCAATAAATCGATTGTGACGTGCGCTGTGTGGCATGTAGCGCCGTCTTGTTGGAACCACAACTCATCCACATTCATGCCATCCAATTCGGGAACAAAATAGTCGGTTATCATGGCTCTATACCGGTCTCCATTAACGGTAACTGACTCAAAATCTTCCATAAAGTTGATGGACAAAGCTCCAATTGCTGTGCACGGTGGCGAATCGATTCATTCGGGTCCTCTTCAACATTTTGCTCTACAGCGGCAATTGTTTCTTCGGTGCGCACAGTTCGACGTCTCTGCGGATGCGTATTATCACATAGAGTAAACGTAGTGCGAAAACGACCCATGGTTAACCGAATTAATTGCTCTGATGGACGATTATGTCGACCATAAAATGGACGGAGCTTGCGGTAAACTTCGCGAACTGAACCAATATTTTCGAAATAAATTTGCACGATTTGCAAGCGTTGTTCTTTTGTCAACCTGTTCATGATGAAATGGCAAACCAAACTGAACATAAATGACATTAGAGTTGCCAGATTTGACCACAAAATGCCAGTTTTATCTCTATTCGAAAAACAAACCTCTAAAAAAAACACCCTATAGTAGATAAAATCGATGATAAAAAGAAAACAGATCGGCGCTGTTGGGGTTGTCGGCACGATAGTGAACGAGAGAAGTAAAAATTCAAGTGGACTAGCAAAATTTACCAGCACAAGTAACCAATGCAATTTTGGCTCGATACTTACTTGGATTAGTTTAGAAAATGATATGATTAGATTAGAAAATGATATGACAAATCCAACGAAGAACGAGTACCAGAGCCAACAAATGAGAAGTCAAACGATGTGTTGTATGTAACGAGGTGTTTATTAAAGAAGTGCGTTGTGATTGCGTTGCCGTCTAAAGTGCAAGTGAAGCAATGCATGTACGCAAGGGCCGAAGCTGTGGGTGCCGTTCAACAAAAGAGAGAAAAGCTTTTATGTTGATAACGGCTTACAAAAAAATGCACACAGACGGTACAGAGATGTTACAAGCGTAGACATTGATAGGAGGAGTTTTGGCCTAAACATTGCCGCCACCCTTGCAGTGTCTAACGCTGCAAAACTACGAAAAAATAGATATAATGATTTAACAATGTAATAAATTTCACTTTCAATTTCAAATCCAATCTATAGTTATTAGAACATCTTAAAGCCTAGGCGTTGATACAATTTCAAATCCAATCTATAGTTATTAGAACATCTTAAAGACTAGGCGTTGATACCGATATAAAGAGTTAATTCATTGAGCATTTCAAAATATAAATTTCTGATTGTAAATAATTTACCACAACCAGGATCAATAAGGATCCATATAAAAGGTTTGCTAACATGGGCCGGAAAGGACCCATCCAAAAATAGAATCCTGAGCCCGAGGTAGGCCAGGGTTACAAATGAATCCAGATCGGATGATCTTGTGGTAGATCTCTGAGCCAAGGATGAGCGAGACGGCGGTGGATCGATAAAAGAAAGGATCCGCAAGTCTAAAATTCGAAAAACGTTCTGCAACTCGTTCTGCAAACCATTTTGCTAGTGCAGTGTTTCGCGATGTGTGAATGTGCCAAACACCTAGAGCAATAACGATGCAGCAATATAATCCGTAATCGCTTTTCTAAGTTCATCGAAAGGAACTTTTTACAGAAGCGTAGAGGATGAGTGCGTTGACATAATCTGCATTTTTTATTGTTATCGAAAGAGGTCGATGAAGCGTTATCACTCATGGCTACCTATGATTAGGACAACAAAAAATTGTTAAGAAATGGTGGAAGAGTTAGTCCGGCAAGACGATTAATTTCGTAACGGAGCGCGTAATTATTCCTCGTTCGGTTTTAATATCGGCGACGCGGACGCGTTTATCGCTACCGGGATATACTCGAAGAATTCTTCCCAACCGCCACGGAGTAGGGGGAAGATTTTCTTGACTAACAACAACTAAATCGTCAACAGCAAGATCGCGCGATGGATGTTTCCATTTATATCGCTTATGCAATTCTTTGAGATACTCTTCTTTCCATCGTAAAGCGATCTGTTGACCCAAAGCCTTCATTTTTTCCCATCGATTTCTCGCACTGATATCAGAAAGAATTGGCGCGGGGGGACTCAGGAGAGGACACCCAATAAGGAAGTGCCCTGGAGTCAACGCAGATACATCGGTAGGACTTTCTGACATAGTACTAATAGGTCGAGAATTTAAACACGCTTCAATACGAGATAAAACTGTTGATAGTTCCTCGAATGTGTATTTATGAGGAAGAGCCATTTTACGAAAATGGAGTTTGAAACTTTTAACTCCCGCTTCCCATAAGCCACCCATCTGAGGCGACCCAGCAGGAATAAAATTCCATTCAACAGGCTGATGGGAAAAGTGATTGGAAAATGAATCACGAAATTGCTTTAGAAATGCTTCAAAATCCTTTTTGAAAGCTTTAGAAGCACCAACAAAGTTAGTACCATTATCGGAGAAAATGGTTTTTGGGCAACCACGACGAGAAACGAATCGAATAAAGCAGCGAGAAAAGCAGGTGTCGAAAGATCACTGACTGCCTCCAAATGGATTGCCTTTGTAGAGAAACATACAAAAATACAAACATAACCTTTCGTTATAAGGCAAGCTCTACCTGTAAAATTCTTCATGTCAAAGGGACCTGCAAAGTCGACACCAGTGATGGAGAATACACGACTAAGCGTAGTTCGTTCGGGGGGTAAAGCAGCCATGATCTGAGAGGCCTTTCGTTTCTTATCCAACAGACAAGTTTTACATCGATGAATAGTAGATCTAATGAGATTTTTCGCCTTCGGAATCCAATATTCCTGACGAAGCAATCGTCGCAATTTTATGTATAAAGGCAACTAAAAGTTTCGAAAACTGAGAACCATACGGAAGGATAATTGGAGAGAGGAAAGAGTTGGTGCGTTAGCTAAGCGACCATTAATACGCATAACTTGTTCTTTATCCAAAAAGGAATTTAGAGTCAATATGCTGCTCTTAGAATTAAGTGGCTTTTGATTTAGAAGACAACTATATTCAGTTTGAAAGTGCGTTTTCTGAGAGAGAATTATCAAGAATTTTCTGGTGTTATGGAGTTCCGCGTTAGACAACACTATTGATGTATAGCCCTTACAATTTTCTGCAGGACGGTGAGTGCGAGAGTAAAACCGAAGTATATATGAGACCACTCGAAGAGCTCTCGAAAATGACGAAAATCTAGAGAGAATGTCTTCCTCAACATTTACGAGCAAGTTGTGTACTGCCACCTTTTTTGCTTCGATTGAAGTTTCAAGATGAGTAGGACTAGAAGATGGCCACTCGGACCTATCCTTAACAAGCCAGGATGGGCCATGCCATAACGAATTCATACTTAAGGCCTGTGGTGTAAGACCGCGACTACATAAATCAGCAGGGTTATTAGGTGAATCGACGTGATACCAATTTCTAGCGTACGGTTTCTCCTGAATTTTGCTAACACGATTAGCAACGAAGGTAGTCCATGTAGATAGTGTTTTTCGAAGCCATGACAAAACAATTGTTGAATCAGTACAGCAGAAGACATCGTGGACTTTAATATCAAGTTCGGGTAGGAGTGAATCAGGAATATCACATAGAAGAACTGCACCGCATAGTTCTAATCTTGGCAACGAGGCAGTTTTGACTGGAGCTACTTTTGTTTTCGATGTAAGTAAGTGGGAGTAGAAAGTAGTAGATGATTTACGTATACGTATGAAAATCGCCGCCCCGTATGCTTTCTCGGAAGCATCGGAGAAAGCATGAATTTGAACTTCATCTTGTAAAGAATAGTTCACCCATCGTGGTACCTTAATCAGGTTTATATCCATATATCCATCTAAAAACTGTTGCCATTTTCGTTCAATGGGTTTAGAAAGACAATCGTCCCAACCTATATTCTCAAGCCAGACCAGTTGCATTAAATTTTTAGCAACAATAACTACAGGTGCAAGCCATCCGACCGGGTCAAACAATTTAGCAATCATGGAGAGAAGTTCCCTTTTGGTGTGCGAATCCTTTCGCTCAATAGCAGGAACCTTGAAATAGAAATTATCAGTACAGGCGTTCCAACGTACCCCTAAAGCCTTTATAGAACTGGAATCTTCGAAGTTTAAGAATTCTTCCTTTAATAGGTGCTCTTTCGGAAGGTCCACTAGAATTTCTTTGCGATTTGAAGTCCATTTTCTTAAGGAAAGTCCAGCACCATGTAATGTGTCGATGAGTTCATTCCGAGCCTTTATAGCGGAAGGCAAATCGTGCGCACTGGCGAGAACATCGTCAACGTACATGGATCGTCGAAGAATATGTGCGGCAAGGGGATAAGTGTCTTGAGAATCGGCTGCAAATTGAAGGAGAGTGCGAATCGCAAGATATGGTGCGCAGTTGACACCAAAAGTTACCGTTTGTAATTCGTAATTAGAGACTTCCACATCGGTAGAAGAGCGATGTAGAATGCGTTGGAATGGACGATGCCTTGGGTCGACAAGAATTTGTCGATACATTTTCTGTATATCACTATTGAAAACAAATCGAAAGTCTCCATCTTAGGAGAAGTAAAGCTAAGTCAGACTGTAGCGCCGGACTGACGTACAACACATCATTCAAACTATTACCATTGGAAGTTTTATTTGAAGCGTTAAAAACAACACGAAGTTTTGTTGATATAACTTTGAATTCGGGTTTTTTAAGAAGCGAAGCTTCGTTCCGAAGGAACTGCCGTAAAGCACTATTTCGAGAATCTCCCAAGCAAAGTTCGTTAGCATAATTAACTTTAAAAGGAAGAGAGACAATGTATCTCCCATCGTCATTCCGCCGAGTAGTAGCCATGTAGTTGTCCTCACACCATTGATCAGCATCCGATAGAATCCTTTTCCTAGGGGGTTCTTCAATTTCCCAAAAGCGAGAAAGAATTTTATCCAACCCAGCATCCGTTGAGATGTCCACCTTCGTTGTAAAACACCTGACTTCGAAATCCGGAATGGGGCCAGTAAGAGTCCATCCGAACACGGTTTGCTGAGCTGTCAGACTTCCAAGTAGATTGCGATGAATTCCATGGAGCACCACCTGTGGGTACAAGTCGGCGCCGATAAGTACGTCTATGGCGGAAGTCCTCCAATAGTCTCCGTCTGCCCAATTAGGTTAGGTTGAGGTGGCTGCCTCTGTATGAGACACACTTAGGCCTCTTAATGGGCCCGTTGTGATACCACAGATTCCACTCGTTTGAAATGCGTATGCAACACTGTTTTTTTTTTTTTTTTTTTTCAACATGTGATACATCACACATTTCAAACGGATGGGGAAAGGGAGGGGAAGGGAGCGGACCTACAGTTTAACGCCGAATCCGAACGGCGATGGGCAGTTTTTCTTTCACACTTGGAGGTTTTGCCATTGCCTGCCAAGAGCGCACTTGTGCGATTCTTGTAATTCTCATTCCCTTCATGTGGATAGCGACAGAAGTAGATGAGTGTTTTTTCCAGCCCAAGCCAGGAATCGAACCCGGGGCGCTCGGTATGAGAAGCCAGCGCGCTACCCGCTGAGCTATCGAGGCCGACCTGCCCAATTAAGGTTCGGTAGTTTATGACGTAGTCCTGAATCGACTGTACAGGATGGCAAATTTCCAGTGATTTGCGGAAGTACGAAAGCGAGGGCTTCGATTTTCACGTTTGGATCCGTAGGTGATCCGAGAACAAATGAGCTAAGTCGATTAGCGCTTGCAGAAAACGATTGATTAACCCCAGATATACTGGCTTGTGTAGCAAACGTAGGCAAGTTAATCAATTTACGAAGGCGATCAGAAATGAAAGATGCTTCTGATCCTGGATCAATTAAAGCCCTAGCAGAATAACTGGTATTCAAATGGCAAATATAGATTTGCGCTGTACCTAAAAGTACACGTTGGTTTCGAGGAAACGCAAGATTCGGAGAATCACTATTCGAAGATGTAGTAGTAGTGGACTGTATTTTTTGATGGAAGCTATGATGCTCACTCGTTTGAGCTACGGAAGAAGTAGAAGGCTGATTGGAGCGAAGCCCCGAAGAAGCACTTGAAGGTTGAAATCCTGGCGCGGTGGAGCGTAACTCGGACGACGCAGGCACTCTAGAAGTAGTAGAAGTAGTGTTAGTGGGACGTAATCCCGACTGAGTCTTCGTAGAAGAAGGTGATTCGCGATGTAACAACGTGTGATGGCGTTGATGACATACGGAACAATTGTAGGCGCTTTTACAATCCTTTAACTGATGGCCTTTCGATAGGCAATTTAAACAGCACTGAAAACGCTTAACACTGGGAAACCGATCGCAAACTTGCGTGTTAAGAAAACGTTTACAATTGCGCAATATGTGTGGTTGCTTGCAAAGAACACAGCTTGAATCAACCACATTTGCGTGAAAAGTATGTGTACGTCGTTTAGAACCGCTAACCTCGCTAGATGCCGGCTTATTCGAATTTGATTTGTTGGAAGTAGAAGTCTTTAACTCATCGACGCATTCGAGAGTTCGGTATCGCGTAGTAAGAAAACCGTCAAGTTCGCACCACTTTGGTAAAGCAGATTTGTCTTTAACACCTTGCTCCCAAAAAGCAATAGTGCGTTGAGGTAAACGCTGCATACACATATAAACAATGATTGGATCCCAATCGGAAGTATTAACGTCGTATAATTTTAGCGAATTCAAACAATTATTAATGCCGCGTTGCAAACTCTTAAGCCCAGAACCAGTTTCAGAAGAAAGATCTGGTAAATCAAAAAAAAGTTTAATTTGAGCATTAACTAAAATTCGTTTATTATTAAAGGCTTGGTTTAAATTATTCCAAGCGAGCTCGAAACCTTCATTGGTGAGAGGGGACTTTCGAACTATTTCTCTCGCTTCTCCGCTCGTTTTCTGAATGAGGTGATACAATTTTTCGACATTACTCAAACGACTGTTTCTTATGTATATGGCCGTAAATAAATCGCGGAAAGTTGGCCTAGACGTATAGTCACCTTTAAAAACTTCAGTATCACAAGGCGGAAGTGCGATATTATTGCTTGAAAAAGGTTCTGATAAAGCAGAACCATCGAGAGTGGATGTGTGACGAGGAGAGGATGAAGCGAGATCGAAGTCATGCATTTTTTCGTTAAGGGGGGTTTCTACCTTGTGCGGCCGAGAAAACATGTTTTTTTTTTTAATTTTTGATGGGAAGGTTTTTAAGATAAACACTGGAAAATTTTTTCAGATGTAGGTATATGTTTATTGTACAAGTAAAAAAAGTTTCAAGATAAAATATGCAAAGGGGGGGGGGGGGGAGGGGGCCATCGAGCAATGGCGGCGCGCCGGACGAATTTTCCTTACTCGCGGAAGTCCTGCCGCTGTTTGAGATGACTTGAAACACAAAAATGAAATTTTTTCTTATTCTGTATCCTTTTGTCTATGGCTGGAACTAGGGTTTAAAAAAAAATGAAGGATAAATGCGATTTTGACTAAAAAACTCAATTTTTACCTACTTTTTTCAATACAAATTTTTATTTGTAATGAAAAAAAATTATTATTTCTTGAAGATTCTAGTTCGGGCCATAGCTAAGACCTTGATAAATGACTGTTTAAAATTTCGTAGCTATTGCTCAACTCGTGTGGCCTAAATCACTTCCGCAAGGTCAAAAAATGTAGTTTTGAGAAAAACGCGTTCAAAGTTTTGCTTCAGTATAAAGTGAAGCTACCTTCACCGACACCGCTACCTGTTTCGATAAATTGCTTCCGTAATTCGAAAGATTTCAACTTCAAATTTTGGGAGCGTATTCTACAATCATGTATTAATCCAAAAATGCATGAAAAAAAAATCGATTTTTTTGACCGCACAAGGTAGAAACCCCCCTTAATCTTCGCTAAACTTGAAACGTATGTGCGATACGTGCTGTGATATTTCGCAGTGCCGACAGCGATATCATCAGCACTTCTTTTCGTTTGCGATCCAAAATATATTTGACATTTTTCATATTGAGCTTTCACGGCAGCCCACAACTCCTTTAGTTCGGAGCTTTGAATTTCTAAAGTGAATTTGCTATGACTACTTGATGGAGTTTCCGTAAAAGCATTTTCAAATTCGAAAACGCGATCAGAAGCACGGGTGAAATCGTCAAGTTTAGACATTCTGATTTGAATAGAAGAAAGCAAAATCAAAAAGGTAAAATTGAAGTAGCCCAAACTGTTTCACCTTAGCCACAACAAAGGTGTAATGCAAAAAGAGAACGCCAAAAAATGTACGACACAAGATAATGAAAAAGGGAAGAACAAGAGAAACTTAATTCAACGCTTGATTTATTGTAGAATGTTATAATCTTTCGCTTATGCACTACACAGAAAATGTAAATGCATTTAGTATGTAGCACAAGTAATTTGTGTTACTCAATAAAAGTTGAATTCAAATAATTTAAAATTTCAGGTGTCACCTCGACTTCAATTTGAATTCAAATAATTTAAAATTTTATTCACGCAAGGCCTACTTGTTCTTTACTTTCTTATGTACGTACCATGGCACAATAATAAGGTAATAGCATGCCCGCAACACCAAAAACCACATGTATTTTGTTGGTAGGATTGTTTATGGTTACTGTCAAAATCAGCTGATATTTTCCGACGAAAGAGGGAGAAACTGAAAACATACAAAAGTGATTGTTGCCAGACGGTGCTGTATTTGAGTGAAAAAACGGGAAAAGTGCTCAGGTCAGTTGTTTTCAGTCAGGTATTTTCATTTCAACCGATGCGGCAACACAGCACACCGACGATTTTGACAGAAGCCATAAACGATCAGCCGGTGGCTTGCTACAACCTTATAGTTGAACCATGGTACGTACCAGCAATTGTTAGTGCATGGCAGATATGTACGTATGCACTAGTGGTTGTTGTTGCACTACGGATGTGCACGTATAACAGAAATAGAAAAAAAGGCAAAGTCGCGAAAACGTACGTATAACTGTAGCACTGAGTATACCGAATACAGGGTCATGTGACATGCGCGTAGCTAAAGGTGCTTTACACGCTAGGCACTTTGAATCCGTTAACCTATATGGCGTGATACCTATGTAGAGGTATGTATATATATATAACCGTATATTTATAACCGAACTTGTATGGTAACGGAACCCGAGAAAAACAGATGTATATAATTGAATTTGCGCCACCTTCGATAAAAGGTGTTGTTGTGATAAATTGTCACTAGCACTAAAATTTATAAAAAAAATGTGTAGACGCGCGAAATTATATTTATATATCATATAAAAAAAAACACTATGCTCAACAAATTAACTTCTTAACTAGAAGCATATATCGGTCAACGCACCTGTTATCTGATTGCAGCAGTCGAGATGATGAAAATGATGTGCACAATGATGTGTGGAGACGAAGGTGGCTACAGGCTGGATGCTGTTTTTTGCACAATAAATCCAAGTTTTTTTTGTAGAAAGCCAAGGCAACCGCCGTTTTGAAATCGCAGACGTAGATCTGACCGAACGAAGATCCGGCTCGAAGGACCAAAATGTTGGGGTTGTCGGCACGATAGTGAACGAGAGAAGTAAAAATTCAAGTGGATTAGCAAAATTTACCAGCACAAGTAACCAATGCAATTTTGGCTCGATACTTACTTGGATTAGTGGGGACACCAATCAAACGCGAAAATGATATGACAAATCCAACGAAGAGCGAGTACCAAAGCCAACAAATGAGAAGTCAAACGATGTGTTGTATGTAACGAGGTGTTTATTAAAGAAGTGCGTTGTGATTGCGTTGCCGTCTAAAGTGCAAGTGAAGCAATGCATGTACGCAAGGGCCGAAGCTGTGGGTGCCGTTCAACAAAAGAGAGAAAAGCTTTTATGTTGATAACGGCTTACAAAAAAATGCATACAGACGGTACAGAGATGTTACAAGCGGAGACATTGATAGGAGGAGTTTTGGCCTAAACAGGCGCAGTGATTGCAAAATTTTAGAATATTGAGCTTAGTGCAAAATATTAAAAGTCAAGGAGAACCAGATTCGTAACTTAAACCGTTTTCGAGCTACGGTTAATCAAAAACTGAAAACCGTCAAATGGCCGCTCGCGGTAGTTCTAGTGTTAATCTGGCCCCAATAATTTCTAAATTTATCTTCTAGCTCCTTTGGCAATTTTTCGTCCCATGCCACTTTCAAGCGCCATAAGTCCTGTATTATATATCTGTTATCTTGCCCACGACTGTTATAGTATAAACAGAATCAAATCGTCGGCCGATTTTTACGCACCGAACGTACGCTGTCAAAATTAAAACACACAGCAGTGCAAATGATTGCCCACAACGACGACGACTGCGATATTCGGCTGACGACCGGTCGTCCGACGATAGAACAAATTCTAATTTTGTCGCAGTCGTCGTGCAAACCAGTCAGCTGTGCAGCTGTCGGGGGTGAAAATCGAAAATATAAACAAACAAAAAATTCGGCAACAATTTTGTTATTTGTGCTATTTTAAGGTTGCAAATTTTAATAAAAAATTGTGCTAAATAATCAAATTTGTCTCTCCCCTTCATATGTTTTAGAAAATGGACAAGATGGAGCTGCTAATTGAGGAATTTAGGAAGAAGAAAGAGTGAAAGAAAAAGTGTGTTTGCCGTGTTTGCAGCTGATGCGAATGTCGCACCCATTCTGTTTCACTGTGCGTATTTTTACGACGACTGACGCGCTGCGTCATTTTTCGGTGCGTATAAATTCGGCCGACGATTTGGTTCTGTTTATACCTTTACTGGGGAAATATATCCGTTTGGGTCAAACAACTGCAGCACCCGACTTGCAATCAGACGCTTTGTAACTGGCTCCCTTATAACTGGTGTTTTCACAATGAATGTGTACTTGTCTTGCGCCACTAACCATACTAGCTCAAGCACCTTAGCTTTTTCATCGAACTGCACCATCTCTTCCTTTTCATTTGAATGCATTTCCTCCATGAACGACCTACTGGTCGACTTCCATTTACGAAGCTCAAACCCTGCTCCAATCAAAATCAGCGCCATTGTTTTGCCAACGTAATGGCATCTTGCTCGCTGCTAGCACCAGATACGCAGTCATCCATGTACATGTCATTTATGATTGCATTCGCAGCTTCAGGATATTTCTCCTCTGCATCTCTTGCACACTGTATAACTGCTCGCACTGAATTATGTGCTGATGACGTCATGCCATAGGTGACCACAGTCAGCCAGTATTCTCTCAATGGGGTTTGCCTATTCTAGCGCCAAAATATTCTTTGCAAATCCCATTGATGTCTAGCAATTCGCACCTGAAGGAACATCATTTTGATATCCGAAGAGAAAGCGACTTTATGCCTTCTAAAACGCATAATTATTTCATGCAAATCCCTTTACAACTTTCCGCCTAGCAACTGCATCTCATTTAACGATACGCCTTTATTAGTACGACAACTAGCATCAAATACCACGCGAAACTTCTTGGTAACACAATGATGTGGTATGTAGTAAACTAAAGCACCTGGTCTAGCACGCTCACTAACTAGCTCCATCTGCCCAAGCTCCTCATATTCTCTCATAAACTCAATGTAGGACATTCTGATTTCTGGATCCCTTACCAATCGCTTCTCCAAATACAAGAAGCGACGCAACGCAATCTCTCTTGAGCTCCCAATGTCATTAACTGTTTTCAATGGTATGATAACAACAAATCTGCCGTCGCTGGCTCTGCGATATGTATTAATAAAATTGCTTTCAACTAGCTCCTCCTCTGGCGTTCTCGTTACATGCTCTTTGATTTGATCAAAATCCCAAAACTTCTTGAATAACTTGTCAAGCTCCTCATTATTCTCGCATTCAATCATAGACACTAGCTCACCAGTTTGTTCGTTGGCTTTCTGCGCATGCTCTCCAAAAACGACCATACCTAGCACCGTTTCCATTAACGTCATGTTGTTCAATTTATTCGGCATAATACTGATGACAATCCTTGCCACGAAACTTGCACCTAGTAAGACATGCACACTTTTCGGTTGCCAGTAATCCGGATCTGCAAGCGGATCTGGCAAACCATCTTGCGCCATCATCCGTATACTACCGGATGGTAATACTGGCTCCCACTGGCTCTCTTTTGGCAGAACCCACAGCTCTGCCTCTAGCTCACATGCCGCTGCAAACCATGGCTTTATTTTTATGTTAGCCTGCTTGCCCACTTGCATTGGCTCACCGTCAATGCCCACCATCTTCTGCGCTATAGGTTGCTTGGATACACGATATTTTCGCTGCAATGCGAACGTCATCAAATTGACCTGTGCTCCCGTATCCAGCAATGCACGCACCGGCCCATACCTGCATCCATCGTCTACAATTCCGACCATGGCCGTCGATAACAACGCCATAGTCGGATTCGCATTAATATTAGCACCAGCTAAATACTGTTCAAACCATTTAACATTTATTTCTTGCTCGAGCTTTGATCGTTTTTCGTCTGGCTCGCTTAAATCTACTGGCACACCTTGCCCTCGCTCCCCGTCGATCATTCTGGCCCCCTTCTGGCGTCGGTCTACTTTGCGTTTCTGCTTTGGCAGATTCTTGCCCTCAATCCTGGCTTGCACGCTGTTTGCCCGCTTCGGTGGCTCGCGGTTTGGACACAGCGCGCTGTTGTGCTTTGGCCTGCCTAGGCACTTCCAACAATCGCCCTGATAACAATTGTCCACTCCGTGACCCTTCTTGAAACAATTCGGGCACAAATTGCGCCCGGTAATATAGTCTTTGCGCGCCTTTAATGACAAAGCCATAAACTCCGGACAATGATACAACACGTGATTCCCTGCGCACACCTCACAAGTCACTGTCCGCGGATCTGGCACTCGCGATATCGAAGCCCTCCCTTGCACCATTCTAGCACCAGCACCTGTAGCCTTTGGCTGTCTAGCTCTCTCTGGCACCACAACCACAGACTCCATGCGCCTGCGATTATCCGCTGTATTGGCCAGCGCGATCGCCTGCCTGTCAATAAAAGACAGCATTTGATCCACTGTCGGGGTGTCACTCCCGGGCTAGCTCCCATTGCCTGGCTGTCTCGCTATCTCGCTCGTGTAGCATGTGCACCATGAAGAAGTCCCAGTGCCCCACCGGTAGCCCCTGCGCCTGCAGCTGCCGTCGCACCTCATGCGTTACATTTGACATGCGCCGCAAATCGTTGGCCTTCGGCTGACCCCTCAACTCTGGGAGCCTTATAAAATTTCGCAAATGCTCGCGCCCGATCGGGTAGCTCTGATCGTGCATTTGGTTCAGACGCTCCCATGCCTGCATGTAATTCTCCGCAGAAAATTGCCATTGCCCAAACGTGAGCTTAGCATGCCCCACCAGCGAGCTCGCTAAATACAAGAATTTGTACGCCGGGTCCATGCCCGCATTTTCATGCACCGCAGCCTTGAACCGGTCGCGAAACCCTGGCCATTTGGTTGGTGCCCCATCGAACTCGCCGCACGTGTTCTTTATGTCTTTCTGCTGCACCGGCATCTGCACCTGCACCCTGATCTCTGGCTCATTTTGTACGTGCACCTGTCTTGTCTCCAATTGATTGATTTTGTCGTTGAACAAAGCGTGCGCCTCAAAATACTTTTCCTCAACCCGCACCAGCGTGGCTTGCTCCAGCTGCCCCATCTGCTCCATGGCCGTCGCCCCTAGCACCTTCTCGTAGGCGTCGTTATATTTCGCCCAAACTACTTCTAGGTTGGTACGGCGTACCTTCGCTTGCTCCAGCGTGACGTCCTCAAACTCTGGCCTCTTTACGAAGCACAGTGTGCGCCTGATCGTCGCCGCCAACGCCTCCAATTTATTGCGTGCTGCCATTTAACTAGAACGAGATAGAAAGCAAGCACCAAGGATTGGAGCAAAGTCCGAAATTATTAAGGTATCATGGCACGTTAGAAAGGGGAATTTTTAATGACTAACAAAATTATTTATTTTTCAGCTCCTTTATTATCAATCTTTTTGAAAAATTTTTTACAATATATCGAAGGTTTAAGGAACACAACAAAATTTTTTTTTAGCATATTGTCTCTTATATAGGTGGAGCTGAAGTCGCGTAGAAAAAAAACACATCCTCCATTACGGACACTTAATCTCCGGATTGGCTCGACCGATTTAAAAAAAAAAATTGTGAGTTCTTTTTATTAACTTATTTTTTACAAGAATCCACCACAATATTGAAGAAAATTTTTTAATTAAAGTACTTTTTCTGGGAAGAAAAGGTCAAAAACGCAGTAAATTGTTTACACTTTTTTTCAAAAAGCTCATATCCTTTTATTTTTAGGGTTTTTTTAATTTTTCTGGTGAATTCCTGTGTCCGAAAGCTTAATAACTATGAATCTTTTTTGGTTTTTTGTTTCAGATTAGCCAATCCGGAGATTAAGTGTCCGTAATGGAGGATGTTTTTTTTTTTTCTACGCGACTTCAGCTCCACCTATATAAGAGACAATATGCTAAAAAAAACAAAAAAGAAAATTTTGTTTGTGTTCCTTAAACCTTCAATATATTGTAAAAAAAAGATTGATAATAAAAGAGCTGAAAAATAAAAAAGTTTGTAAATCATTAAAAATTCCTTTCTAACGTGCCATGATACCTTAACTGTTCTTGCCCCTGCAACGTCAACTGTGACGTCATTACTTGCACGCAACGCACACTGTGTCATAACAACAGGCTTCAACCTGTCGCTAAGAACAATTTTCTGTTCCGAATTCATTCTTGGAATTTCTAGCACTCAGACTAGCCAACTGCTTGCAAGCGTTCTTGCTCTCTCTCTAGCTCACGCAGATATGCATATCGATCTAGCACCCTTCGATTCTAAGAATAACGGCACTATCGCACCACCAGCTCAGCAATAACGGGACCGCAGTTACGCGCGTCCCGTGCGCACACACTCGCACCACCGAAACCATACGCCCTGCAGGCTCACGTTTCCAAAATTTTTTCTTGCACCACAACAACCACAATGTGGCCACTTGCCCCGACCAAACGCATGCACCAAACAAACATTGACTAGCACACAATAAACGAAGTATCCATACACAACAACAACAAGAAGCCCACTCGCATCAAACGCATGCGCCAAGCAAGCACCCGACTGGCACACAAACGAAACTTTCGTTCACAACAGCAACAATAAGCCTAGGCGTATACGGAGACGCAGGCCGCGCAAAACAGCACAAGACAGCGCAGCGAAAATTAAACTTTGTGAGGCAGAAAAAATGTGAACTGCGTATACGAATCTCGTAAAACCAGCACACGTGTTCCGTATTCATTCCATAAACCCAGCAATACGAGTTATTTGTCTGAATTAGACTTTGAAATAGAACCTATATAATATAATATGGGTGTAATATCGGCTGTTCACGCACTTTTTCAATTAGTTCTTCAATTTTTGCAAGCTAACGTGTCGGCTGCGCGTAGGAAACTGTATTTCAACTACAACGCGACGCAGTTGTGCGCAGGCACGTCTCTCCGCCGCACGCGGCTATGTCGCTGTATACGCCGTTATACGGTACTGCGTTATTTACAAAAAACTAAACTGCGTTGAGTTGTGCTGCGTGTGCGGCCTGCGTCTCCGTATACGCCTAGGCTAAGCCCGCTCACACCAAAACGCATGCGCCCGGCTGGCACACAAACGAAATTTTCATGCACAACAATAAGGACAATATGCTTACTCGGACCAAACGCATGCACTAAACAAGCACTCAACTGGCGATCAAACGAATTTTCGTGCACCACAATAATAACACATTTGCACTCGAAATCAGACTACCCGCACAAAGCTCCTAGTGGACTGTATCTCACCGATTGCTGCTGCTTTTTCTTCTTCTTTTTAAATTTCACACCCTTCAAAACACACTTTCTACTTCCGAACGATGCTTTCGCCTCTACATTCACTAATCGAATGAACAGAAAAACGAATTGCGCAACAATCGGCGACTCGCTCCTTTTTCCCTTTTCTCGCCTCGCTGCGTTCGTCTCGCTCTTCACGCACCACATCGACTCCTTCTGGCACACATTCCACGCGAGAGCTCTTCGCATAACGCGAATCCGATTTTTCGCGCAGAAAGTAATCGAAAAAAAGGTGCGCTCCATAGGTCGCTAATATCTGGCTCGACACGTACCAAAATCTTTCAACCACCTGCGATTGGCGGTGGAAACTGCGAAATGTAAAAATTGGTTTAAATCAAACGCACTCTTTGGGAAAAAGCCATCGGCTCAAAAAACCCAATTTATTTTCCGCACTTCCAGCACACGCACGTCTTGCACCTATAAAAGACACTTGCACCAGAATGAACGTCTTGCCCACTCCACGCTCACTGGACGGCTCCCTCCTTCGGCCAGAGACGATCGTCCCTGTGCGAACAACTCAATCGCACAGGAGATCGCTCCTGTACGAAACAAATACCAAGATTTTCAACGAATCCTCTTCCGTCGTTGTCCCCATAAACCGGTTGAAGATTTCAGACTGAAAACAGTCACATTTGGCGTCAACTGTGCCCCCTACGTGGCCATCCGTACCCTTCAGCAGTTAGCATATGATTCGAAAGATAAATGGCTCCTTGCGATTTAGATCATACTCGACCAAACATATGCTGACGATATACTCTCTGACAGTCATGATCTTGACACGGCTATCAACTCCTTAGATCAGCTCGTTAAAACCCTCAATTCCGCAGGGTTCCCCCTCAAAAAGATCACTGCCAACAACTCGAAACTCCTCGATAAAATCCCCCCCGAAAATCTGTTAGATTCCGATTTTTTGCGAGTCCAAACCACTAGTTCAACGAAAACTCTTGGAATTCGCTGGAATGCCTTATAAGGCATACCAGATTCCTTCTCCTACACCTTTGACCCCATCTTCAATTCAGTGTCGGTAACAGAGAAAAAGATCCTCTCAGCTGTCGCGAAACTTTTTGACTCGGCAGGGTGGCTATCGCCCATTATGATTCAAGCGAAAATGCTTCTCCAATAACTATGGTTGGAAGGAACAGACTGGGATGAATGCGTGAAACCACAATTACTTCAGAAGTGGAACGCATTCATCGAGAATGTAGCATCCATCGATAAAATCGAGATTCCGCACTGGGTTCAGTTCTCTCCAAGCGTACAGGTCCAACTTTATGGATTCTGCAACGCCTCTGAAAAGGCATATTGTGCATGTATCTATGTACGAACCCATGCCGACCATGAAGGCGTATCCTCTCATCTCTTGGCAGCCAAGCAAAGTCGATCTTCTGCAGAGGATAACCTTGCCACACCTAGAATTGTGCGGCGCCCTGCTACTATCCAAGATTGTGAAACAAGTACGAACACATCTTAGTTTTCAAACTCATAACCTAACGCTATGGTCTGACTCGTTCATCGTACTCGCATGGAAAACGGCACCACTTAAATTCTCAATAATTCTAACGATCCCGCAGATCTCGATACACGCGGATGAAAGACTCAAGACATGATTGCCAATGCATTATGTTGGCACGGCCCCAGTTGGCTCAGAGACGAACTACAATCATAGCCCAAGGACTAGCTTCGTCATACTCAGGCTCCAGAACAGCGGAAAATCGAGAGGTTTCACACGCTTGAAGTCGACGATGTATTCAATAAGTTTTCGAGATTCTTTCAGGCTCTTAGAGTTCTCAGTTACATGTTCCGATTCATCAACAGGGTTCGAAAAGCGCCCATTTCAATTGGTGTGTTAACTCACGCGGAAGTAAAAAGGGTGAAAACCCGCCTAATTTCTCTCGCGCAATGCCATTACTTCCCCTATGAACATGCCGCGCTCTCATCTTCTAAACTTATTTCCCAAAAGCGTTCTTTGCTCACTCTAAATCTTTTCATGCATAAAGAAGGGCTTATTAGGGTCAATGGTCACCTCGTACACTCAGGTCTTACTTATAATGAGCGACACTCAATTATCAGTCCCGATAACTCTCATCTCTGCACGTTATACTTGTACTTTCTGCACAGCATCCTCTTGCATGCGGAGAAACAGTCAATGGTCCTTATGGTTCAGCAAGAATATTATATTCCCCGGCTGAAAATTAAGGTAAAAAAATTCAATTTTTCAATGAAGACCTGCACAATTTACAAGCAGCGCGTATGATCTCAGATAATGGCCGCTCTTCCTCCCGAGCGGTGTACATTTTCGTTACCGTTCTCCATCACTGGAGTCGATTTTGCTGGCCCCTTTCAAGTGAAATCATCCACTCTACGTCGTGCTGCATTTTCGGCTGCTTCTCGGAGTTGCCTTCGCAAGATTCGTCGGCCGAAGAGACCTCCCCAGCAAAATAATGTCAGACAATGGCAGAACGTTTATTGGTGCGCAACGTGCAATAAGTAAGGACCTCGCGTGATTTCTGAAAGAAACGTCAGTCGACATCGCAAATAAATATATCACTCATGGCCTCGAATGGCAGCTTATTTCCTCAAGTGCTCCCACATGGGCGGTCTTTGGGAATCTGGAGTGAAAAGCTTCAAAATTCACCTGGCCTAAGTCTCTCCTCATTCGTATTGAAGCGGTCCTCAATTCGCGCACCCCTGAACCCAACGCGGAGAATTTCTCACTCGCCAATCGCTGGCAAAAGCTGAAGGTGCTTCACCGCCAATTTAGTAGACGATGGCGGGAGGAGTACCTTAAAGAACTCCATAGGCGACAGAAATGGAAGTACACCCAGACGGAAGTCTCTGAAGGCCAGCTCGTCGTCATTAAAGACGAGCTCCTTCCTCCCTACGAGTGGCGCCTCGGGCGTATCAATAAGTTTTATCGGGGGGCGGATAAACATGTCCGAGTCGCTGACATCGAAACCCAAAATGGTGTTTTGACACGACCCATTCTCAAACTCTGCGTGTTACCCCCCTCATAGCCGTAGAAATAAACTCAATTTCCCACTCTTCCTCTTTCAACTTCACCGTTCACCTGGCGCTAACGTTTTCTATATTCCAGACGCTGAGTCCAAGAAGGAGGCCCTCCGCAAGTGCCTGGTTTGCGAGCGCCACCATGCCTTGTGGTACTGCCTGGCGTTCAAAGAGATGGCGCCGAAGAAGAGGCTGGACGCAGTACGCCGTCACCGATATTGCGTCAATTGTTTCGCCAGGTCCCACACGAAGGGCGAGTGCTCGTCCACGGCGAGCTGTCATAATTCTGAATTGGGACATCACACGATGCTGCACCGTGCCATGCCGGCACACCAGCGCCGGCACACAGCACGGCAAGGATTAGCCCCTCTGCAAAACGCCAGGCGGCGCTATCCACAAGGCGCAAAGCAGCGCCTCAACGACCTCAAGCGGTCCCAACGACGCGGTGCTAACCAGTGACCATTACCAGTCGCACGTGTTATAGCTGTCAGCAAGTTGGAAGTCAATGACCAACCAAACCAAAACATCCAACAAAAACATTTTAAGTAATATGAGCTCGATTGTTCAATTTGCTCGATCAGCAATGACAAACGTTCGAGCTTTGAGTAAGTTAATGAAATAAAGTCAGTAAGATTCCACCATCGAACCTGTCCGCTTGTAATAAATTTTAATTGGCGCAGTCGGTTAACGGAACCACAAAGAAAACGGGAAGAAGAGACACACAGCTGCTTAAGCAAGAAAATTGCAGTGAAGAGACGACTTCAACCGTAAACAAAAAAAACAACAAACAGGAGAGAAAAACAGCTGCAGGAAGACAAATTTACCCCACAGCGAAGAAACAACTCTAAAAACAAACCAAAATTGAACGGACATCGAGAAGGAATAGAGATTTCGATAAGAGTCGAAATATAGAATCAGAAATGAGTACCGTGGAGCAGTGTTTAGTTGCGCTAACAAACATACTTAGCCAACAACAGCGGACTTCGGCCCGAACGAGACTAGAGAAGGAATTACGATACATGCCAGCATTCGAGGGGAGGGGGGGCGGGGGCGGACCAGCTGCCGTCATTCATTGACAGCGTCAGCAGAGCCCTATTGGATTATCCAGGAGAGAAGCAGGAGGCTTTCAACACCATATACAACCTCAAAATCGTGGGAAAGCCGAAGAATCTGTTAAATATAAATCCGCCAACATCGTGGGAAAGATGCAAGGAAAGGCTAATGGACCACTATCGGCGCAGGAAGGACCAGATGAAGATATCGAGGAGAATAAACTCTCTTAGATTGAGTAGCATAGAGGATCTAGATAATAAGAGGAAATCACAGAATATGTTGCTTACGAAGAGACAAAAACAGCGCTGGACATACCAGGTGTATAAGCTTAAATCCGCTGTTTGCTCATAGGTGAAGAGCATATGCGGGTTGCTCTGCTTTTCTGTTTCAATTTGAGCTGTTGAAACCTGGTGAAACTGTAGATGCCCACCGCTACCACCACCAGTTGATCAAATTGAATCGTGCTTTACGTGAAAAAAGGCCCAACTATCAACAAAGACATGACAAACTGATTTTCCTCCACGATAATGCACCATCGCACACATCGAAATTGGTCCGAAATTACCTGGAAACACTCAACTGGGAGGTGTTACCCCATCCCGCTTATTCACCAGACCTGGCTCCTTCCGACTATCACCTGTTTTCGTCGATGGGCCACGCACTCGCCGAACAGCATTTCGATTCTTACGAAGACGTTCGAAAATGGTTAGACGAATGGTTTGCCTCGAAAGATAAGGAATTCTTTTGGCGTGGTATTCACAAATTGCCCGAGAGATGGACAAAATGTATAGCTAGCGAGGGCAAGTACTTTGAATAAAATTCTTTTTTGCTTTCTACACAAAACAAATGTGTTTTTATAACCAAAAAACAGCGGATTTAAGCTTATACACCTGGTATATATCTCAACAAACACTCAATACTTAATAAAACATTACACAAAAAAACCGACAAAAAACATTCACTATTCGTTTTATTTCGGCGCGTTCGCGCGGCTTTGCTAATGCGCAGACGTAAACAATACCAATTAATGGAAACGCAGGATATATACCAGTAAGATTGCGAGAAGTAGAAATAGTTAATCGAACTGTTACAATATTACATATAATTCACCCCAAGGAAATCAAAAGCATTGTTGATCAAGTTTAGGAAAATATAAACAATACCGATATAAATAACAGGGACATACTAAGAAGTAAAATATAAATAATTAAGGCAAAAATAAAATCAATTACTCCAAAGGAGAACAACAGACGAAAAAGAGGGTTATTCAATTTTATAGGTACAATAGACAAATGGTTATTTGGAGTATTAGATGATACGGATAGAGAAGAAATTTTAGCTCGTTTAGAGGTTACTGATAACAACAACCATAATATTATTGGAACCGTTAATAATCAAGTAAAAATAAATACACATTTTAATGATTCATTTAAAGTATTAAAAGACGCTGTAGAGGATGATAGAAGCAAAATTAAAGCTTCATTTAACCAGATAAACGAACGAAATTTAGAAATTGCACGGCATTTGTTATATACAGACAATATGCTTAAATTGGAATATATAGAAAACAAAATCGACTTAATTCAAGACAACATAGCATCCGCTAGGTATAATACTATACATCCCGGTATTTTAACAGCAACAGAAATAGAAGCTTATAAAATAAATTTTTATAAGTTGAAATTAATCAGAGTAGGCATAATGTCTTACAAAAATGACTCAATAATTATTGCAATTAAAATTCCAAAAGACTATGTTATAACAGACCTGAATCTAATAACCCCATTACCATCAGAACACCACTTGGAAATAAATGAAGGAAATGAATTTGTAGTAAAGATCAATAATATTACATACACTTATGAAAAAGATGCTATCTTAAGAAACTTAAAATTCAGTAAAAATTTTATTTACAAAACTAAATGTGATTTAGTATTCAATAACAAAACTACAATTGAGCAAATAGACGATGAAACAATACTAATAAAAAATTCTGAGAAAATGAAAATTTTAAATAATTGTGACAAAAGAAAACTAGAACTAAACGGAAATTATATAGCTGTCAGCAAGTTGGAAGTCAATGACCAACCAAACCAATGCAATGTCATTAACATTTTAAGTAATATGAGCTCGATTGTTCAATTTGCTCGATCAGCAATGACAAACGTTCGAGCTTAGAGTAAGTTAATGAAATAAAGTCAGTAAGATTCCACCATCGAACCTGTCCGCTTGTAATAAATTTTAATTCACGCAGGCACCTCCGCCCAGCGCTGTATATCGGTGCAACAAGCGCCAACCACCACGCAAGGCCACGAAGAAGAACACGAAGGCCTCCAAGAAAGCCAGCAAGGGCGGACGAGCGCCCGAGAATCTGATTGATCTCTGAGGCTGCGGCTCAGTCCCCCTCCAACTCATACACGCACTCACACCGCACTCACTACCTTCTCTCTTCCTTTACCCACTTTTTTCTTTTTTTTTCTAAAATGAATTATGTCCCACTTTCGTACTGCCTTAGGGCGCTGTTATGCAGACGGTCAAATGACCGTCGGTCACGATAGTTGTTGTTGCTTCAATGTAAAATGAAAAATTGAGAGAGAGAGCGGGAGAGTAAAATTTGACCGCGTCGGTCAAAAATGATGAGGCTCTCGATGCCAAATCATGCGATCAAAACAGTGTTGCGTTGTGAAATTATTCACAACACATGTGTTTTCGGAGCAAAATGGCACACTTGTCGCGAAAATATGTATCTAATGACGGAAAAAATGGTTCGTAGCAACCCTCATCGTTTGTTTAGTGTACTGGTGACCGGCGATCAAATGACCGTCTGCATAACAGGGTTTTGGCACAGAGTAGAAAAAAACAAAACGAGAGCGTAAAAAGTATCGTGACCGACGGTCATTTGACCGTCTGCATAACAGCGCCCTTAGGCTTAAGTTAATACAGTGTCTGGATAAAGTGAACTAATTATTGCAAGGCCTGTCCACAGTATTGAGGTTGTTCACTATATCAAGGTTAAAATTTTGGAACAAATGCAGTATAGCGAACCCTCATTAAAAAATACGAAAACGCCTACAAAAGGCGTGGCTCAAGGTCAAAGTTCAAAGTTTTTATAAAAAAAACTCAATTAATCTCTGATTTACACGATATGGGTATCAAACGAAAGGTATTTTTCATACGTTTCTTTTAATGTACAACATTAGATACGTAGTGTATACTAAAAAAAAGTTTTAAGCGACAAACGATTTAATTTTTTAATTTTTCAAAAACGGTTTTTTTTTCGAAAAATCCATTATTAAGGTATAATAAGTTTGTTACCATTGTAGCCTGTGAAATTTCCTTTAAACAAATATAAAAATATATACTTTTGTTTTTTATGAATATATTTTTTAAATTTTTTCTGACTTGACTCTAGGTCTAATGCCATTTCATATTCACCTTCGCCATCACTTTCGGGCAATGAGAGCTGAAGGGGGTTGTACAAAGTACCTGCCATATTAAAAAAGATTTAAAAAGTTCTAGATTTCTAGCTTTGTATTATTTTAGAAGCTAAAATTTCGCCGAATAACCATTAAAACTTGTTTTGCTTTTATGGTATTGTGGCATTGAATATTTTGTGTGACACCACAAGCCTTCAATTGTATTTGTGTGTGGTTATATTTTTCCATTATATGGAGGGTGGTAGTAAACTGCAGTTTTTCTGTATTCAAATACCTTTTGTGTGGCCAGCCTTCGGCCGGGGTTAAAAAAATAACCCTCATGGGAGTAACTAAAACTTCGGGATCAATAAGGTGTTTACAGTATTTTTCTATTCGAAACCTTGATGCGCGGTCGGTCACTCCTAAGCAATAACTTTTATAATCGTAACTTCGGCTTCGCGGCCAAACAAATTTCTGCATTCAAATACCTTCTGTGTGGCCGGCCTTCGGCCGGGCTTCAGAAATCACTAGAGTGCTTACAGTATTTGTGTATTAAAATCCTATGATCGCCAAAGATCACGCCTAAGCAATAATCTCCATAAGCGCCATTTCAATATTGCAAAAAAATGTTTTCGAAAAAATAATCCGTTTTTAAAAACTTTATATAAAAAATCTTTTTTGTTTATAACTTCTTATTAGTACATATCACGTATCTAATGTTGCATACCAATAGAAAGGTATGGAAAGGGCCTTTCATTTGATACCCATATCGTGTAAATCGATTGAGAATTGATTGAGTTCTTTAGATACCAACTTTGAATTTTGACCCCAAGCCACACCTTTTGTGGGCATTTTCCAAGGAACATTTTTAGTTCGTTAGATTTAGGAGCCAAACCCCTATGTAAGAGCATACTTATTTAGATTTTTCAGTTGGTTCGCTATACTGCATTTATGCCGAAACTTTGTCTGGAAATGGTACAAAGAGAATGAGCTCAACTATGTTCCGAAGAAATTAAATCCTCGAAATCACCCTAAAGTTCGACTAATTGGAAAATTTCGGATCGTGATGGAAAACTGCTAAAAACAAAACAAGTTGCCACAAACGGAAAAGAATGAAAGCTTAAATGGATAAAGGCGTCAACTGTAGTCACCGAAAACCATGCGCAGCGTCAAATTGATGGTACTAACTTAACTCGACAAGCCTTCGCATATGCTTATCTCCACAAATTAGGAAACTTGCTTATTTTTATAAAGTGTTGGTCGCAGGCCTTCAGAAAATACACGATTTAGCCTTTTCCGTTAATAAATATGGATTTTACTGCGGCTTCTTCTTGACCACTTTTTTCATATACACCCCTTATTTTGACAACAATTCCCCTGTAAATATCTAAAAAATGTATCTATTTCTTTTAACTGTAAATTACAAGGCGAATTATGATTTCAATTATAATAAATTCCCCCAATTGTAATTTAATGATAAATATTTGAACTGAATTGTAAATTATGCATATAATAAAATTATTTTTTTACTTGAAGACCTTAGTCTATTTTTATGAACCATATAGCAAACTTTTAAACCAAAATATTTGATAATACTCCAAAATCATGTGACCTAAATAAGCGAAAATAAATTACGGTATTTTAAAAAAGTTCTTGGTTAAAAAAGTTAATAAATGCTTACCATTTAATACAAGGGCTAAAAGTAGATGAAGGTATTCCATTGTATGTGTATGCGTAGTATTAGTGTAAAATATCTGAAGTGCATATGTCTCCCATCTGCAATATATGGGTAAGTGATAAAGAAAATAAGACAAGGTATATTAAAAAAACGTAATTTTACTCAAATCTTTAATTTTCTGAATGAAAAATTACAAATGTAGAATATTTGTTCAATTTGAATTTTACTAGCTGTCCCACGCGACTTCGCTCACGTCGATTTTATAATTAATTAATTTAATGTATTTGATCATTCAATACGTATAAAAAACAAACAATTGAGTTAGATTCATTCGGTGGAATTTTTCCAAGCTTATGACTAACTCAGTAATGATCAATGACTATGTGACGCGTAACTGAGAGGGGTCACGGTTGCCCGTGTTTTTATATGATATTACTTTAGTTCTTGCTGACTGCCCTCAAAGCCTTAAGTTTGAATTGCTTGAGTTGCAGCTCTGCGTTTGAAAAGAGTTCAACTTGCCATCACTGTTTTTTGCTGCACTAGAAACGGCAAACTCAATGATAAATGAACTGAAGGAAAAAGCAACCGAATATCTGCTGACTTTAGCGGTTGAAATAAATTATTTCTGCTTTTTGTTGGTACGGATTACAATCAAAATTACTTAGACCAGTAAAGCAAGGTGGTTCGCAACGATATATTTACAGCAAATAAGAAAAGTTAGCACTTTAAGGGCCGTTTTCTCAACTAACCGATAAAGTGACCTTTAGCTGTCGGGCAGATAAGTTATTCCTCACTTTAAAGTGCCCGGGTAACTATTTTCGTTTTCTCAATTGCCTGATAAATATATATTTAACAAGTCTGATTTTCTGGTCTACGATGGGCAGCACTTGGCGGCGCAATCAGCTGTTTTTGAAAAATTAAAATTATTTTTGAAGGAAAAAAGAAAAATTTTGCCTGGCAAAATCTTGCTGATGCTTTTACTGCCAAATGGGGCGTGTCGCGACGTTGGAAATCGTTGAGGGACAAGTTCGACAGCTTGAAGCGCAAGTCCAAACTGGAACTTGCAGCGGAGAAGAGCGAGACGTATCGCACAGGTGGCGGCCCAGCAGCGATTGGAAATGTCAGCAGTGCAAAGCAGTGAAATAGTCCAATCGGCTGTTATATGTTCTATTTGCCGCATTTTGCGACTCCGTACCTTCAAAAGCGTCTTCCAGTGCATGAATATAAAAAACACGCCTATTTTCCATACCGAAAGATCTCAAATTCAAATTTCATTTCAAATTATAATTTCATAACCAGCTGTTTTTTGTTTGTAAACAAACATATGCATGTACTTGGCACCACTTCCACTTATAGTTCACTTTATAGCACTGGTCGGCAAAGCTTACTCATATGAGCAGTACGCTCAGCACACGCATTCTTACGCTCTTTCAATCAGTCGTTGTTCAGACAGCAACGAAGCAACACGTGTAGTGGCTGCGTTGATTTTTGTCTTGTGTACGCTGGAAGAAATTTTATGTATGAAAAAAATAGATGCTTTTGTGGTTGTAGTTTTTGTGTGTATGCTTTTTTGTGTTGGCGATTGGTTTCTTATTCGCTTTTCGGTTTAATTTTATACAGTGTAGAAAAATTACTCTGCGCTCACTACCTCATCTCATTGTCAATTTTGCCGACCCCTGCTTTAAAGTTTAACAGGCACTCAATCTGACCGGTAAGTTTTATCGGACCGATAGCTTAACAAGCGTTTGAGAAAACGAAAATGCGTTTATTGGCCCGATAAAGTGAACTTTAAAGTTAAAGGTAAGTAAGTAAGAGAAAACGGCCCTAAGATGCAAACAATTGACTGGTAACCGGTGTTGTCAGAATGTTTGGGTACGAAAACTTGTACACTATCGGACGATTGGAAAAAGCAAAAAATGGTCTGAAAATCATTTCCCCTCTCAGTTTCGCGTCACATAGTCACTGGGAATGATCAAGTTGTGGGAACTAAATATAATTGTAAAGACATATCAATGTAGGCTTGCCACCCGTCCTCCATTGTGGAGGACAGTCCTCCAAATGACTCAAATGTCCTCCGTCCTCCAAAGGGGGTAAAATGTCCTCTACGAACACGAAAAATTTCGATTCTACTATTTCCTTTGTTAACAAGCTCGAAATGCACCATAATAAGCTGAGATGAGTTTAACGATGTTTCGTGTAGAAGCTGCCTTAACTAATTGATATTGAATTCGATAGTACTCTTACTACTAATCTGAGTTGAATTTAATTTTTTTCTAAGAACTTAAATTTTTTTGATCCCAATAGTAATTATTTTATTATCTAATAAAATGCAATACATATAAGTCTGATTAAAGTAGCAAAAAGCAATGACAAATATTTATTTAAAGCAAATAGACTTTGTTAAAGACATGTATTTATGTTTTTTTAATACTGCAATGTATTACCTGCCGTTAAATTCGCATTGACATTTTTATACTTTTACCCAAAATGAATTAGTCACAGTAAAATGTCTATTCCGTGTTTATTTTAAAAAAGATCTTAAAATTCTTCGAACCTTAAATAACACAATTTTAATATTATATCGAGGTGGCATGGAGACTCAGCTTTTTACGAATACAAAGAACGTCAATCAGCATGTTTAGTGTCAAAAAATTTGACGGCGGTTCTACCTTTATTTTTTATATCATGGTATTTTTTATTGTGTCTTCCACAGCCATTTTAAAAAGGTGGCAAGCCTTTATCAATGGTAACACTTTCAGTTATGTGAAGCAGTGTTGATATTGTTGGTACAATTGTACTTTTTTGATACATTTTGAAATTAAAAAGTACATTGGTAGTACATTGATTTATTTGGTACATTTTGGTAAAGTGGCAGCAATATTCTCGAAAATCTCGATTTCAAGTAGTTACGAATTATCTTAGAAACTAAAGATAAGGATAACCACTAAGTATCTAGTTGTCCTTTTCAACCTCATGGGACCATGCGTTTCATCATTAGTGCATATTCATATCTGTGCGTGCTGATTTTTTTCCCCGCCATGCGCCAACTTATCTGCATACATTTTGAAATTCACAAAAAAAAAATACGTTGGACGCTTACATTGGAGTGAAACAATTTGTAAAAAGGTAATTTATGCAAGTTATTGAATTTATAAATGTTTTAATAATATTTATAATTATATGTACATAGGTGCAAAACTGAAAGCAGCGATAGGCGACTAGCACTGCCCGAAAATAGCAATTCAAAAGCAGCCAATGTGAGCCTCAGCGATTCTGATGCGTTAGTATTTCAAATGCATTTGTTGATGGCTCTTACTAATAACACCGTGCGACAGCATTTTTCACACCGGGAAAAATCCATATGTGCGTGAAACTAGAGACCAAATATAGTAATACTGCGTACTCAGTTTTTCATTTCTACATCCTTTGTCCTATTAAAAGGACTTCAAAATTTTGAAGGGGATAAAAAATAAAAAAAATATAATAAATACTTAACCTCGTTAGAATATGACGATATGTATATCAAATGAAAGAGGAAAGGCCCAAGAATTTAAATAAAATTAATTTTTTATCAATTTGTAAAAAACGGATGTGAAAAAGGTCCTTTGAAATTTTAATCCTTTATATCCTTGAAAATTTATATCGAATTTTCTTGAAAAGTAAGTATGTTAGAACCCCAAATCTCCTTGATCACGTGACAAAACTTCATTACTCTAACTTTATTGGTTCAAAAGTTATTAAAAAAAGGCGGAAGCTGAAAGATAATGAAGTACAAAAATTCTAATTTATG
Source organism: Melieria picta (assembly GCA_964056695.1). Taxonomy (NCBI): domain Eukaryota; kingdom Metazoa; phylum Arthropoda; class Insecta; order Diptera; family Ulidiidae; genus Melieria; species Melieria picta. The sequence goes on along the minus strand of OZ057400.1, from coordinate 56,207,483 downwards.
TATTTGCGTATCAGTATTTTAAATAATAAATAGATACAAAATCAATGAAGCGCGAATAATGAAATTTTGACACGTGATCAAGGAGATTTTGGGTTTTAACATACTTACTTTTCAAGAAAATTCTATGTAAATTTTCAAGGATATAAAGGATTAAAATTTTCAAAGGACCTTTTTCATATCCTTTTTTACAAATAAATAAAAAGTCAATTTTATTTAAATTATTGAGCCTTTCCTCTTTCATTTGATATACATATCGCCATATTCGAATGAGGTTAAGTATTTTTTATATTTTTTTCATTTTGTATCCCCTTCAAAATTTTGAAGTCCTTTTAAAAAGACAAAGGATGTAGAAATGAAAAACTGAGTACGCAGTATTACTATGTTTGGTCTCTAGTTTCAAGCACATATGGAGTTTTCCCGGTGTGAAAAATGTTTTTAATTTTTGTCGCACGGTGTAATTATTAAACATTTTAGCAAAGAATCATGCCGTGAAAGGTACAAAGTGCCTTTTAGACAACAGTGGAATGAAAAATTTTCGTAGCTGGAAGAAGAGAAATCACCTCAAGGAAAAAAAGTGTGCCATATGCAATTCATCGCGCGTCGGTGGCCTTGCTCACATTCAGCGCCCTGCATCGTCCGAAAGCCATATCCGAGCGGAGAAATTGGCTAAGAGCACGCCGAAGTTGCCGGAGTACATTGCTTCTAATTCAATGTTGGACCCGGCGACCTATGCGGCAAAAAAATTTTAGATAAAATTAAGCCTTTTCATGGCAGAGCACAACCTGCCATTCGAGGCATTAAACCTTCTAAAATATTGTGTAAATGATTCACAAATCATTCAATAGTTTTGTATAAAAATAATCAAAGCTCAAAAAAAAATTGTTGTTATATAACATACAAATTTCGAAAGATTTACTTGAAGTTGAAATACCAAATGGTCTCAAAGAAACGAATGAGTTCTTAACCCTAATTCCCAGAATTTTAAACGTAACGTTAACCCAGAAGTGAGACTGTCAGGCTCATATGAGCTAAACTACTGAAAACCCCAAGTTATTTTACTGTTTCAAATCCAGTTATTACTTAAAGACGTATCTATTTAAGTTTTTTTATTTTTAGTACGGAACTTGTAAATACAGGGTCCACAGGAAAACAATTGCTACAGCAAAAGTAATTAATTAGTCCAGATATTCACATCTTTGTCCACTTTTGGGTGGAAGTGGAATGGAGATTTGTTTAGTTTATTGTTAACTTGTTTCTGCGTTTTTGAGATGGCTGGTGGACAAATATGACACCGATTTTGTTTACGTGTACCAGAATTTGGCGCCTGCGAACTGACCTTTTGCAGTAATGCAGCATCTATTGTTGCCTGAGTTTTCGCTCGTAGATATTCGTGGCTATACCAACAAAATTCCAAAGTTATCGTAAAAACAACTATCTTCTGCTATCTGTACCCTCATTCTAGTGAGGACGTGTTTTTAGCCATATGACATATGTCGCACTGCCAGCAGCATCAATCAAATGTATAAAGAAAGCTAGAGGCCATTCATTAGGTTTGCGTTTTTTGATATACCCATCATACAAATTTTGTTGTCATTATTACATTTGTGTTTGTAAGGCTCACACAGTTTTTGAACAACCTTTTCGCAAGACCCACAGCTCCTTAATTACCGTTTTTGCATGTGTATGGCACTTCAGGAAGTACAGTACATTCCGTTTAGTTGCCTATTCGCTTAGGTGCATTTTCTGCTTAGCTGCATGATTTGGCCAAAATAATACTTCGCAAACCGAATTTTCTTTGAAAATTTCACATTTAGCTGCATTTCACTTAGCTCCACTATTCCGTTTAACAGCCCTGTTTTTGAGCAAGTTTTCTTTGATTTGTATGAAAAATACTTCGTTTAGCAGCACTGGCAAATTTTTACGAGCTCAATTTTATTAGCTATCTACCTCATTTCAACACGCATGCTTCGTCATTTCAACGTCGCTTTCGAAATGGAAAAAAAGAAATATTCGAGGGTGAAATTACCGATTATTTTACATAAAAGCATATCAGTAACAATATGTACATAAATATTTTCATTTATCCAGTGTATACATACATATTATGTATGCATAAGCATCTATAAGATAGCGGTTCATTTGCTAATAAAAATTTGTTGAGTCTTACACTGGGGTAATCTTTTCAATAATTCAATACATTCGTTCATGCAAAATTTTGATATATATCAATATTGATATAATATATATGTATATATATTATTTTATATTTATATAATATATATATTTATATTTGTTACGTGTCTCCTACATTACGGCGGTGAAGATTCGGCGTAGACGCTCTGCAGGATGCCCACTTCCCCATAACCATCTTGACAAGTGCAGATCTTCAGCCAAGCTTCTGCATATGAGTGCAAGTGTGGTGGAATTTGAGGGGAATATTAACTTGGTTAACCCGTGTGCACTTGGCTTTTTAATTTACCCGAAGCTTCAGCGGGGGTGGGTTGAATAAGGCCAACCAGGTTCACTAGAACACTCACTCATATGGCATGCACTCAGCATCAGCCCGAACCGAATGGGAAAACAACTATAACAAGAAGAAAAGTTGTATGCACACGATTGCAAAAAAAATAATACACCAACAGAATACAACTACCGAAATCAAACCGGACAGACGTTCGCACTCCGGACGCATTGCACTCCCAAACTCTTCTCCCCTAGTATCGCGATTAATCTGTTGTCGGATACTCCTTGCCCTCCCTACCTTTGTTCCTCATAGCTGTTTCCGAGAAACCCAATTACCATCAAATATTTCCTCCTCCCTTATTCCCAGTCCAAACTAAAATTAGCTCAATTTAACATAATACAACATTAACCTTTATTGAATAATTAAACTTAAACTCATAACCTGTGGGTTTTTGAAAAAAAACTGCATTGACAAAATTAAATTTTGAAGCCAATAATAAATTTACACAAAAAAAATCGTAAAACTAAATATGTACATTAGCAAGTTATAATACTAACATTTTTTCCTTTGGTATACAAACTTATCTCAATTCCCAAGATTTCAAATTAGAGAATTTTACCCTTCAAGCCCTTTTAACCGTAGGAAAAATGTAGCTTAAAATTAGTTTTAGCCAAAGTTTAATAAAAATTCTAATAATTTTAGCTTGAAAACAATTTTAACCTTTTTTTTTTCTCTACAACAATAAATCCTAAATTAAGAGTAAATTTTTAACAAATTACAACTGTAAGATAATGTAGATAAATACAAGGCCAACGAAGAAAACATGTGTTTTTATTTATTTATTTTTTTTTTTTTTTGAGTTAAGAAATTTTCTTTAGGCTGTTTCCTCTTTTAGTTAATAGGTTTGTGTTTTAATTAAATGTGCCAAAAGAATGCATAGAACTTACATGACAGTGTGTTGACGTGTGTGTGTAGTCCATCGTTGGGCCCATCGATGCGGATGTACACTGAAAAAAATGTTTAAACACAACCACCAAAGAGTGATTGAAGTTTGGCACAACACAAAATATATAAAGAACTCGTTTTTTTTCTTTTGGGGTTTTTTTTTTTCTTTCCTTCCGAGCATTTATCTATACACTTCATTTCTCTTTTCACTATATTTCTTTAGTTTTTTTTTCCTCATTAAAACTTTTCACGCTATGGTATTCAACAATTTTCTTTCTCTTTTCCCGCCTTTTTTTTCTAATCAATCTGACGATATTTTCCCTCCTTCTTAGTTCACTTTACACAAATTTTTCTTTTCTCCCCACAAATCTCTTTTCTTAAAATTTAAACATTTTTTCTTAAAAACAAGATTAAAATTTCCAAAATTTTAGTTGCCATTTAGTTGCCGTGATAGTTTTGTGACTCCGATTGTAGCATAAGTAATCATTGTTGTATTGTTGTTGTTGTACCAAATTTTAAATATTTCCGAATTTGAAGTATTACTGTGGTTGTGGTTGTTGTTGTGAAATTCCCGAAGTTGGAGTGTTGTTGTTGCTGTGGTTTACTATTAAATTTTCCTGAATTTGGTGTGTTGTTGTTGTGATTGTTGTTCTGCATGCTTAATACTGTGACTGTTGTTTGGTTTTCTCTTTTTAAGCACTATTGCTTCTCACGCTTAAATTTTCTTTCATCCTGCAACCGACTGATTGTTTTTTTTTTTTTTTAGTAAAAAGGATTTCCGCGCCGCCGTTTAGTGTTTAATTGGGCTTTTTCGCGTTTCGCCGTGCTTAGCTTTCAAAAGTAGGTTTTGTTTTATTTTTGTATACGCACAAGATGTCGAACAGGGTTTTTTCTTCAAAAAGTTGTCTTTTCTTTATTTCTTTCCATTTGTTCACGCAACGTTTTTTTTTTTCAAATTAGTTCAGTTTAAACTTTAGTTCGTGTGTCGCTCAACAGGTTTTTGTTTCTTTGTAGACCGATTTTCTTTCAAATGTTAAAAATAATAATAGGCGCGACTCGCGGCTTAGGTGCGTTGGCCCGACGGCATTCCGCAGTCGTGCAGCGATTCAGCGTGGCAGCCTTCTGTCTAATCTCCCTCTTTTGTGTGAGCCCAGCGCTATTTATAAGCGACTCAAAACAACGCCAAGCCGTTTTGTCACCTTGTTGCGTCCTGGCCTGCGATATTCCGTTTTTTTGCATATTCATAATTTTACATGGGTTTGTGCGTGTGTGCATATTTTTATGGCCCTGCCAAAATCGGTCAGCTTAGCAACAGCGGGAAACAACCAACAACATTCAATAGAACTCTGGTGTTTAACAACAACTTCGCGGATCGACGCTAACTGTCGATCACAACAACCAAATTTGATTTGCATTGCGCTACAACACCCAATTGTTGCATCACAACAACCACATTCAATTTGCATTGCGCTACAACACCCAATTTTTGCATCACAACAACCACATTTAATTACCATTGCGCTACAACACCCAATTTTTGCATCCCAACAACCACATTTAATTACCATTGCGCTACAACACCCAAGTCGCGCATTACAACAACCACCGGCGCACTTGTTGGGACTGTACAACAACCATGCTCAGTCGCTACCACAGTTAAGCTCAAACCTACGCACACTTATACGAATGTATCGCAACATTTTTGCGTAGGTAAAGGGTTGAGTGATGTTACGTGAGTGGATTGAATGCCTGGCGCAGCCTTGAGCCACTTGCGAAAATGGTTTCAGGGGTTCCAAAACTTTTGAAAATTTAAGCATGCAGACCCCAACAACACCAGATATTGCGGCTACGCTGCAATATTTGTAAAAAGGACTGCATGTTAAGATTTGCACTCGATAATGTCTTTGCGATGGTAAAATTCTTTCTTGCCAGTATCTTCGTCCTCGAGTTGGTACATGTTGTAACCTCTTTTGCCTATTACTTTGGCTTTAATAAATTTCTTAGCGAACTTGGAACAAAACTTCTTGTTAGCGTCACTCAGAATGAAATTACGTCTATAAACCCTGTCTCCTACTTCAAAACTTTTTGATGTGCTCCGCAAATTATACCTCCTAGCTGACACTTCGTATGCTTTAGTGAGGTGTTGGCTAATTGCTTCTCTAATAAGTTTGATTTTTTCTGACCTGTCTATGACTGTATCTTCGAACGAACCCAGCTTACGCAGCAGTTCAAAGTCACGCCCGTTGGAAAGCATTTGCTGACCAGTGATTGCATAATATGGGGTGCAGCCGATTGATTGGTGGACTGAGCTACGTAAAGCTTCAGCGATATCAGACAAATTTGTATCCCACATTGTTTGATCTTTGCTGATGTAGGCGCGTATTCCTACTAATATGGACCGATTTACTCGTTCGCTGGCGTTGGCTTGTGGGCTATATAAGGCAGTAAACATATGGCGGATACCTCGGTCTTTCAAAAAGTCGTTAAAATAGGAAGATTTGAATTGTTTTCCGTTATCAGACATAATTATTTCCGGTGTACCAAAAACACTGAAAACTTGCTCCCGCAGAAATTCACAAATGACAGGTGCAGTAGCTCTTCGGATGGCTTTGAACAACGGGAATTTGGTGAAATGGTCCAAAACGATTATAATGGCGATATTTCCCTGTTTCGATCTAGGGTACGGACCAAGAAGATCAATATAAAGCTTTTGGAAAGGTCGTTGAGTTGCATAATGCCCAGACATTGGCGGTCGTAATACTCGGTTTGGAGCTTTGCTTTCGCAACAAATGCTACACCTGCTTATGTAGTCCTTTACATCATCCACCATATTTGGCCAAAATAAATTTTTCCTCAGCCGTTCTAAGGTTTTGGCGATGCCGCCATGGCATTTGTTTGGCGGGCAATGAGCATTCACCAGTACTTCCGGTATCAATTCTTTTGGCAGCCAGAGCTTCCAGCAACTAGCTTCCGCTTCCGGGTTTCCATTCGAAAATTCGTTTCGTTTATAGACTTCGTTGTCCAGGATGCGTAGGTCGGGCAATTTGTCTTCATTTTCCCGTACGCGACGTTTGAGATCTTCGTAGTCAGGCGACGTAAATGCCGGAGAATCCAGGTTTACCACAGGACAGCATTCGATTTCCACTACTTCGTTGTCAAAATTCTGACGCGACAGACTGTCGGGTACAACATTTTGCGTTCCTCGCCAGTGTTCTATTTTGAACCGGAAACCTTGCAGCTTCAATGACCAACGCGCTAAGCGTCCCGATAAATCAGGTTGTCGCATCAGCCATTGCAAGCTTGCATGGTCCGTGACTATCGTAAAGTCTTGTCCTTCGACATATGCTCTAAATTTCTTCAGGCTCAACATTGCTGCCATGCATTCAAGTTCCGTTACGCTATAGTTGCTTTGGGCCTTGTTTAATTTCCGAGAAAAATACGCTATTGGTACTTCTACCCCTTCACTATTTCTTTGAGCCAATACTGCTCCTACCCCGTGTTTACTCGCATCACACTGAATTATAAAAGGCTTGCTGTAATCAGGATTCGCAAGTACTGGTGCGCTTGCAAGCTTCTGCTTGAGTTCATCAAACGCTGACTGAGCTTCTGCTGTCCAACTGAAGCTTCTACTCTTTTTGAGAAGATTAGTAAGTGGCGTGGTAAGGGCAGCATAGTTGTCCATAAATCGCCGGTACCATCCAGTCATGCCTAGAAATCGTCTTAGCTGTTTTACTGTCGTTGGTGCTGGGTAGTTCGCAATTGCCGACACCTTATCAGGGTCAGTGCGCAATGTACCGTTCCCCACAATATAACCCAAGTATCGCACTTCCTTTATACAAAATTTACTCTTCTGCACGTTGATGGTTAAGCCAGCTTTGCGAAGATGGCTAGTCACTTCCGTCAAGATGGCCATATGTTCTTCAAAAGTCTCTGACACGATCAGTAAATCATCAAGATAGACGAAAACTTGATTTTTGAGCTGCGCTGGTATTACATGATCCATGAGCCGACATAACGCTTGCGGCGCATTGCATAGGCCAAATGGCATAACACGGTATCTGTACAACGGCCGATTTGGTACTGTGAAGCATGTTAAATCTCTAAAATTTTCTTCCAACGAAATTTGCCAAAACGCACGTCGCAAATCCAGCGACGTAATGAAACGAGCTTTAGGCAGTCGGCTTAAAATGCCTTCGATATGTGGTAAAGGATACGCATCCTTGATTGTGACAGCGTTCACCTTCCTTGAGTCGAGACACAGACGGACCTTATCACCTTTCCGGACGAGAACTACCGGACTAGACCATGGACTGTTCGGACTTTCTTCAATAACGCCAAGATGCAGCATCTCATCAATTTCTTTGTGGACAAGTTTCTCAATAGCGGGAGAAATGGGAAAATAACGTTGTTTAATCGGACGGACATTTGACTCAACCTCGATGACGTGTTGCATTAATGTAGTTTTACCCAGCTCTTCTCGCTCATAAGCTGGAAATAGCCTTTTCACTGCTTCCAACTGGTCTTGTTGTTGTCCGGACAATACCAACGTATTTTCATCATCAGCCAACGGCTGCTGAAGATCAATTTGCGCAATTATATTTGGGGCAATTCTAAATTTTTGCCAGAAATCAATGCCTAATATAACTGATTGTGTGAGATTTGGAACTATATAAAATGCAATCTCTTCCTCTCGATTCCTAAATTTTATTAACGTGCGAAGAATACCATATACAATTTGTTTTCGCCCATCTGCTGTGTGAATTGAAGTTTTAAATGCTCGCACATCTTTCCTACCAATAATATCGCTCGCTAGTGCGCCCCCTATACATGATATCTGCGCCCCACTGTCAAGTAAGCCGAGCACCTTCTTATCGAGGAGAGTGATTTCTGCATATGGACGCAAATCTAGAGGTTTGTGCTGTATTGCACAAATTTCCGCAATGTGTTTACGCTGCCGCCTAACAGCTTGCCAGAAGTTACTCATACGTTCCGTTGAACGTATAGTGCGATTTGTTTGCTTTAGTTTATTGTTGTTAAAAATCAAGTTCCTGACTCTTTTGTAATTTGCTAAACGTTCACCATAAGGAATTATATGACGGGAGGCAGATGGCAGCTCGGGTGTTGAAGATGGCGTGTGTGCTGTTGCTGTTATTGCCGCGTTTGGTCGGAGCGAGGACTCGGTCGGTGAGCCTCGCTCGTTTGGACGTTTCCCGGACGACAAGTTTCGCAATTAGGTTTATAAATGCCTGGTGCACCGCAACCATAACAAAACACCTTTCGTTTATCCAGGCAATCAAAATACCTGTGACCTTCTTTACGACAATTCCAGCAAACTATCTTCGGATTCGTGCTGCGTCTGGTCACCTCGTCCACTTCGACAACAGCATCATCCAATGGTTTATCTTCCACCAATTCCAACTCGACGTCAACCTCGTTTACTTGCCGTTTGAAATTATTGTTGCGCGGCGCAGCTGTTGTAGGTGGGTGCGTAGTATGGTTTTTGGCGATCTCGTTCAGCAAACTTTCACCTTTAAGGCACAAGCGACGCAATTCGGCCAACGAATTGACGTTCACGTATAACAGTTGTTGACGTATGCGTGGGCGAAGTCCCCTCTGAATAATTTCTACTAGCTCAGATTCTGGAGTCTGGTTCTGTAGATTTTCCGCAATTTTCAACACCGCGTTGCGATAGTCGTCGAACGATTCTGTGGGCCCTTGCTTCCGATTGCGCATCGCTTCTTTGATGTCGGTGTCGGTTTTATGTTCGCCAAAGTGTGTTCGCAGCGATTGGCATAGCGTATGCCAGTTAACCCGATCGACAGACCTTCGGTATCGCCAATACCAGTCCTTAGCCTCATGCGTAAATAAACTTTGGGCATGCTCGCACAACAAGTTGAAATTGCCATATAGAGTATCAACTACCTGTAGCTCTTTTCTAAAAATGAAATTCTCTACTGACAACTTTGACGTCCCATCAAATTTAATGTCCCAACTGGCGATCAGATGAGCAATTTTGCCAGAATTGGTAACAGCGGATGCGTCGCTCATTCGTACTGGAAGTGGAACGTGATGCTCGCGATTGTTGTTGTTATATGGTAAATCCTGCGGCCATTCAGGTGTTGAGCCGGGTTGGTTGTTGCGACCTTCACGTGGCTGCACGCCCTGTACATCAAGCCTGCCTAAAGCACTAACTAAACTACTTTCCAGCCTCTGATCGATCACCTGTGCTACTCTAGCTTCCAAGTCATCAATAAGATTTGCTTGTCGACCCGCTAACACTGTATCTACTATAGCTCGAATGCGACTATCACCAGCATTCCCACCAGGCTCAGACAAATTCACTGAAGGCTCCGCCAAACTACGATCAATGGGCATATCTCTATTGGCAGCGCTTGTAGCTGCAGCTTGTGAGGTCGAAGGCACAGGATTGTTCACATCGTCTATGGGCTCTCTTGTTTTTGCCCGAGTTCGCATGCCAGGAGTATGTTTGTTTGGATCTGACATGAAATCGCGACTACTGCATGCAGCTCTGCACTGCGGGCAGGAAGCGTTCCGTTTTAGCCAGTTCACCAGGCAAGTTCTGTGAAAGACGTGTGCGCAAGCTGTACGTAGGACCTCCGCCCCATCACTCAAACCTTCACGACAAATCGAACATACTGTCTGCCCAGCAGTTGGCAAGTTTTCGCTACTGTGGCGCAACGGCATGGCGACAGCAAGGTAGCAATTTAACAAAATACAACAAGAAACAAAAAAAATTAAACAAGTCGAAAAGTCGCAGCCAAAAGTTATTTATTTGCAAATACAGGTAGTAATTTCAGCCCAATAAACCCCAATTCGCACAGCTAGATTGGCAACAAAAATTTTAAATCACGGAAAGAGATATAAAAGTAATCGATATTTGGTCCAACTAACCAAAATCAAAATCCGAATAACCCACGATACATAAAAATAAAAAGAAAAACCCTAAAAATAAGCGATATCAATGACGAAAAATGGCTATAATCACTAAACGCAGTATAAATTCACAAAATATTAGTTATGTTGGCCTGTTGTGGAAAAGGAATTCGGAAATATTTTGGTGTACGGAGGAAAAGTTCAGGGTACAGCGTCGGCAATTAGCCTTTGCGACCAATCAACAAAAGCAATCGAGGTTGTGCTCCCTTAGGCTCACAAGATCCTCGATGCCTCGTGATCGCAACGCTCATGCGATAAAACAAAACAGTTGAAACTCGGGTCGCTAACAACAGACCGGTTAATGTCACCAGCTTTTTAGCCAAGTTAACACTACAAATCCAGTATCCACGTTTGACGACAAAGTTTCGATCTACCCAAGCACTGTTAGCTTGTGGAAGCCATTTGACGTAATGTCGCAGCGGTAAAATTCCATGATGTTTAACCTTCAGAGCCCAAAATCCAGCATGCGAGCACTACGCAAACCTACCAAAGCGATATTCGGACGGACGGACTACATTACCACAATAGCAATGCTTTCACCCCCATTTTCGTAGAGGGCCCCACGTTGGACGCCATTTTCTTTATATCTGTTACGTGTCTCCTACATTACGGCGGTGAAGATTCGGCGTAGACGCTCTGCAGGATGCCCACTTCCCCATAACCATCTTGACAAGTGCAGATCTTCAGCCAAGCTCCTACATATGAGTGCAAGTGTGGTGGAATTTGAGGGGAATATTAACTTGGTTAACCCGTGTGCACTTGGCTTTTTAATTTACCCGAAGCTTCAGCGGGGGTGGGTTGAATAAGGCCAACCAGGTTCACTAGAACACTCACTCATATGGCATGCACTCAGCATCAGCCCGAACCGAATGGGAAAACAACTATAACAAGAAGAAAAGTTGTATGCACACGATTGCAAAAAAAATAATACACCAACAGAATACAACTACCGAAATCAAACCGGACAGACGTTCGCACTCCGGACGCATTGCACTCCCAAACTCTTCTCCCCTAGTATCGCGATTAATCTGTTGTCGGATACTCCTTGCCCTCCCTACCTTTGTTCCTCATAGCTGTTTCCGAGAAACCCAACTACCATCAAATATTTCCTCCTCCCTTACTCCCAGTCCAAACTAAAATTAGCTCAATTTAACATAATACAACATTAACCTTTATTGAATAATTAAACTTAAACTCATAACCTGTGGGTTTTTGAAAAAAAACTGCATTGACAAAATTAAATTTTGAAGCCAATAATAAATTTACACAAAAAAAATCGTAAAACTAAATATGTACATTAGCAAGTTATAATACTAACATTTTTTCCTTTGGTATACAAACTTATCTCAATTCCCAAGATTTCAAATTAGAGAATTTTACCCTTCAAGCCCTTTTAACCGTAGGAAAAATGTAGCTTAAAATTAGTTTTAGCCAAAGTTTAATAAAAATTCTAATAATTTTAGCTTGAAAACAATTTTAACCTTTTTTTTTTTCTCTACAACAATAAATCCTAAATTAAGAGTAAATTTTTAACAAATTACAACTGTAAGATAATGTAGATAAATACAAGGCCAACGAAGAAAACATATGTGTTTTTATTTATTTATTTTATTTTTTTTTTTTTGAGTTAAGAAATTTTCTTTAGGCTGTTTCCTCTTTTAGTTAATAGGTTTGTGTTTTAATTAAATGTGCCAAAAGAATGCATAGAACTTACATGAAAGTGTGTTGACGTGTGTGTGTAGTCCATCGTTGGGCCCATCGATGCGGATGTACACTGAAAAAAATGTTTAAACACAACCACCAAAGAGTGATTGAAGTTTGGCACAACACAAAATATATAAAGAACTCGTTTTTTTTCTTTTGGGGTTTTTTTTTTCTTTCCTTCCGAGCATTTATCTATACACTTCATTTCTCTTTTCACTATATTTCTTTAGTTTTTTTTCCTCATTAAAACTTTTCACGCTATGGTATTAAACAATTTTCTTTCTCTTTTCCCGCCTTTTTTTCTAATCAATCTGACGATATTTTCCCTCCTTCTTAGTTCACTTTACACAAATTTTTCTTTTCTCCCCACAAATCTCTTTTCTTAAAATTTAAACATTTTTTCTAAAAAACAAGATTAAAATTTCCAAAATTTTAGTTGCCATTTAGTTGCCGTGATAGTTTTGTGACTCCGATTGTAGCATAAGTAATCATTGTTGTATTGTTGTTGTTGTACCAAATTTTAAATATTTCCGAATTTGAAGTATTACTGTTGTTGTGGTTGTTGTTGTGAAATTCCCGAAGTTGGAGTGTTGTTGTTGCTGTGGTTTACTATTAAATTTTCCTGAATTTGGTGTGTTGTTGTTGTGATTGTTGTTCTGCATGCTTAATACTGTGACTGTTGTTTGGTTTTCTCTTTTTAAGCACTATTGCTTCTCACGCTTAAATTTTCTTTCATCCTGCAACCGACTGATTGTTTTTTTTTTTTTTTTAGTAAAAAGGATTTCCGCGCCGCCGTTTAGTGTTTAATTGGGCTTTTTCGCGTTTCGCCGTGCTTAGCTTTCAAAAGTAGGTTTTGTTTTAATTTTGTATACGCACAAGATGTCGAACAGGGTTTTTTCTTCAAAAAGTTGTCTTTTCTTTATTTCTTTCCATTTGTTCACGCAACGTTTTTTTTTTTCAAATTAGTTCAGTTTAAACTTTAGTTCGTGTGTCGCTCAACAGGTTTTTGTTTCTTTGTAGACCGATTTTCTTTCAAATGTTAAAAATAATAATACGCGCGACTCGCGGCTTAGGTGCGTTGGCCCGACGGCATTCCGCAGTCGTGCAGCGATTCAGCGTGGCAGCCTTCTGTCTAATCTCCCTCTTTTGTGTGAGCCCAGCGCTATTTATAAGCGACTCAAAACAACGCCAAGCCGTTTTGTCACCTTGTTGCGTCCTGGCCTGCGATATTCCGTTTTTTTGCATATTCATAATTTTACATGGGTTTGTGCGTGTGTGCATATTTTTATGGCCCTGCCAAAATCGGTCAGCTTAGCAACAGCGGGAAACAACCAACAACATTCAATAGAACTCTGGTGTTTAACAACAACTTCGCGGATCGACGCTAACTGTCGATCACAACAACCAAATTTGATTTGCATTGCGCTACAACACCCAATTGTTGCATCACAACAACCACATTCAATTTGCATTGCGCTACAACACCCAATTTTTGCATCACAACAACCACATTTAATTACCATTGCGCTACAACACCCAATTTTTGCATCCCAACAACCACATTTAATTACCATTGCGCTACAACACCCAAGTCGCGCATTACAACAACCACCGGCGCACTTGTTGGGACTGTACAACAACCATGCTCAGTCGCTACCACAGTTAAGCTCAAACCTACGCACACTTATACGAATGTATCGCAACATTTTTGCGTAGGTAAAGGGTTGAGTGATGTTACGTGAGTGGATTGAATGCCTGGCGCAGCCTTGAGCAACTTGCGAAAATGGTTTCAGGGGTTCCAAAACTTTTGAAAATTTAAGCATGCAGACCCCAACATATTATATAAATATATATATATATATATTATATATATTTTTACATTTTTATACAGGTTCGCTAAGGATCTACATCAAAAAAATTTAGCTGTTTCCAGAAACTTTTTTAGATATTCCGCTTAGTTGCATTTTTTGCTTAAGTGCCCCAAATCATGTGCATCGAAGGTGAATGCGGAAACGGAATGTACTGTATTAGCACCATCGCACTTCCATATTCTAATTACATATTTATCGGGATTGGACGACATAAACTGTATGAACTAACATCAACTTCGGCAAGGCATAAATTCTTCATAATATGTCGTATATTGTAGTGTTTTCAAAAATTTCACATGCGTACACTGTGCTTCAAATAAATCAAATTTAATTTTTTTTTACATTCGCGTTGGTTTTTTCTTCATATCGAGCCCTTCCCGCGATTTTATCGTATGAGCCCTTTTTACCGAAATTCATTTTTTTACCGCTAACGATAGCACTATAAATTTGTCATCAGTCCCTAAAAGCTCACATCTCTACGGTGAACCGTTACGAAGTTTGAGAAAAAACAATTTTATCGTATGTCCACTTCAAATTTTTCCTTCATTTTTTGTGCCTGCGACTAGCTATGCGTTACGATAAAATTGCTTTAGTTGCAAAAAGTTAATTTTTAACTTTATTAAAAAAGTGTAATAAATTTTAGAGAAAAAGTTCAAAAAAGTGCTTGCTCTAAATAAATCGTACAATTGAGAACATTTGAATAGTGAAAAGTGAATTTATATGCATATAATTGTTTATCCTAAGTGACTGATTCATCATAGCCCAGCTCAAACCGCTAAAGCTACAAATATGAAATTTGAGCTGTAGGTACATTTTGAAAAATCAACCTCCGCTAAGACGGGATTTTTTGAAATTCGGGGTGTAAAGGGGCAAATCATGGGTTAAGGTTTTGTATGAAGATTTAATAGGCCTATTGATTTAAAATTTGGTGAAAACACTTCAAATCAAAAATAATGTGACATGTATTTTTTATTTTTTCGAATATCAAAATTTAACGGGGTGAACCAAGGGTTAAGGTTCGTATACAGAAAGACTACGAAAAAACATGACTCGATAGGCCTTTTGACTTCAAAGTTGGTGAAAACACTTGTATCAAAAATAATTTGACAAGTGTTTCTCGTCTTTTTCAAAATCAAAACATAAAGGGGTGAGCCAAGGGTTCAAAGTTTGAAATATGAAAGAAATATGAAGAAGCATGATTTTTTACGCTTTTCGACTTCAAATTTGGTTAAATGTTTGTTTATTTCAAATGTGAAATAATTCGATGTGTTTTTCATTTTTTCGAAAACCGATATCTGACGGGGTTAACGATGGGTTAAGAGTTTATATGGGGAAACATGATTAAATGCGCCAATTGACTTCAAATATGGTGAAAGGTGAAATTATTTCTCAAATGAGAAATAATGCGATAAGTATTTTTTATAAAAATCTAACGGGATCAACAAAGGGTTAAGAAGAACTTGATTTATTGGCTTCATTGACTTTAAAAGTGCGTGCAAAGCCACGGTGCCCAGCTAGTCATGAATATTTAGATTTAAAAATTGATGGAATGACAAAAGATGTGCTAATTCAAACAGATGAAGAAGATAGTATTTAATTTTGTCTGAAAGAGCGTTTCGTATGTCATAAATAAAACTACACTATATCACCTATGAATTACACTATATCAATCTGAAAGTAACAATATTTTGTATTCAATAAATGAAAATACATTATACCAAGGAAACAATTAGTTTTTACTTAGAAACGATTTTATCGTATGTGCCACTGCAATATTTGAATCGCTCATAATAGTGCCCGCACAAATTATCGTATGTCCAAAATAACGCCGTTGCGCTTAGCTGAAGTCACCAAAATTACCTATTCCAAGTGTGTAACCCTAAATAAAGTGTATATAC
This sequence comes from Melieria picta, assembly GCA_964056695.1. Taxonomy (NCBI): domain Eukaryota; kingdom Metazoa; phylum Arthropoda; class Insecta; order Diptera; family Ulidiidae; genus Melieria; species Melieria picta. Next base: position 56,191,647 of record OZ057400.1, on the reverse strand, counting down.
CAAAAAGCATGCAACTATGTTGCGCCAATGCAGAGAAAACCAAAAAAAAACGTCTCCTGTAAAATTTGGTTTTTAGCTCATACGATAAAAACGCGGGAAGGGCTCGATATTTTGCCATTTCCAGCAGATTTTCCAAGTGTGCCCACAACCGAACCAAAAAAACATTTTGGATAAAAATTACTACTTTACAAAATTTAAAAAAAACTTTTCTATTTGACGGCATCGGTTTATTTTCCTCATTAGTTGTTAGCCAAGGTCTCTAGCTTTCCATAGATATCCATATGTCCGAATAATATGAACTTGGAAAGTTATGAGCCAAAAATAAAAGGGTGCCCACAACCGAACCCTTTCCCCTAGTATTTTCAAACATTCTCATAGACTTCATCCAATGCCGACTAGATGAGTGCTAGGCCCAAAAACTTCGAACTTGATACGATAAAAATGCACCTAAACATAAAAAATATAAATATTCTTCCATATGGTGGACAAAAAGTCAAAGAATTCTGAGTAAATCTTAGTTTTTTGTTCAAATGAGCTTCTGAGGCTCACTTCTGGGTTTTCGTTGCATTTTTAAAAAATTGTAAAAAAAAGTACAAAAACTGTCTAAAAAGTTAAATTTATAAGTTTAATATAATTCTAACATTCCATTAGAGGATTAGATACATAAAAAAATTGGAATCGAAAATCTGTTGGTATAGGATATATCACCATTTGAAATCTTTAGTGAGACTGTGAGGCTCACTTCTGGGAATTAGGGTTAAACTAAACAATGTGCAAATAAGTGTTTTATGAATGCATTTTTTGAATTTTAAGATTAAAATTCTTTAAAATTGGATTGATACTGAAAATATTGAATTATAAAAATGCATTACTTAACCCTTTCGCAGACACGTCGGCATAAGCCGACACTACGAATGGCTTAAAATGGGACACGTCGGTATATGCCGACATAGAAAAAAATCGTATATAAACACGTCGGACATAGACGACGTCAACTGCATTGGTTTTATATGTAGTAGCATATTGTGTGCCACTGCAGAAGCAATCAGATTTAAGTAAGTGCCCCAATTCGATTTTTTTTGAATTTTTTTGTTTAACTATAACGGAAATTTTCGTGAGTGGGAGAAAAATATCACGTCACCAAATAAATGCATGTGTCATTCTGATAACATTTTCTAAATTTCGTGTGTCCGCGTAAGGGTTAATAAAAACATTTGGTACTTTTTGCCTACTTTAGTACATTTTTTTGGCCTCTTAGTACAAAATGGGAAAACTCATTTATCAATACTGATGTGAAGGCCGAGCCCCCTTGTCGAAGCCCGTCACAAATGGTAAACGTTTCGTGGAAAATCCTTACAAATTTCAATACTTTATGTCCGTTGAATCGTGCAACGGCACAACAAGAAAACCAACATTTGGTTGCACTTATCAAGTGGTGTCCGCCGCAAGAATTCGAGTGACATAGACACGATAAGAGCGTGTACTGCCATGCTTTTATCGTACTGTGTATTTTTTAGGCTGCCATGCACATTGGGTTATGTTACCATGTGCATGTGCTGGCCAAGCCTTAGGATAAGATATAATGTAAATATTATGCGGTAAGAAATTTTATAAAAAAAAGGTTCCAGGTGACCGGAGCGTTAAAGTGGAACTCCATAAGGCGATTGGAATGGAGCAACGCATTCGTCACATCTGTCGTCGGATGCTATCATGCGTAAAAAGGGGAAAGTAGCTCTACTCTTCGACGCTTTGCTCGCATCGTTCGAACAGTCCAGCTGATTGCTTGATATTTCGTTCTAAATGTTATCGATCAAGCGTGCCGAAATCGTGCGAAGTATTTCGTTCTAAATGTTATCGATCAAGCGTGCCAAAATCGTGTGATGTATTTCCAAATAAAACAAAAGCAAAATCACCAAGGCACTCGACTAACACTACGTGACCAATTTGCAAAACCTCAAGCCCTCGCGAACTATAACTATACCGAATAATAATTCCCAGCTCTCGTCCCACAAGCGGTGCACTCAGCAAATAAAGAGCCTACAGCCACAGTGCTGCCAGATACCTGAAATGGCTTTTTTCTAAATCTTAGAAAAAAGGCTGAAATTGCCTCCCAAATATTTAAAAAATCTTCTAAAAAATTTGTTTTTCTAATTTTTGTCATTATAAACTAAGTAATTAAACTTCTCATAGAAAATAAAAATATATTTTTTTTGTCGCAGCATTTTTATTTATTCAGCTTCAGCTTAACAACAACTTAAACAAAACATCGCTTTTGTAAACTTTCTTCAGTCATTGCATAAATTAACTATACACTTTGAAGCATACAGTTTAATTTAATTAAATTGGACACTTAAGTTTTTAATATTCAAGGCTTCAGTACCACGAATGATGTTAAATATATCACCATCAGAATCTTATAAAGGGACAAGAATCCCCTAAATCTAGGTGGAAATCTCCTAATCTGGCAACACTGAACAGCCAACTTTTCACTGAGGAAGACATCACTCAGCTCACATTTTACCTTGTAATAAAAAGTAAGAGATTGTAATAACTAGGTATTGGATTTATATACACACAAAATATGCCTGAAATATGCAAAAAATATGCAAACCAGATTTTTTCAAGCTTTCACCCAGGTCAAACCACTGAAGCTACAAACATGAAATTTGAACTACAGGTACATCTGGTTAGGTACATCTTGGAAAACGAACCTTTGTTAAGAAGGAACTTTTTGAAATTTGGGGTCTAAAAGGGGAAAACATGGGTTAAGGGTTTGTATGAAGAAACGCGATTTAATGGGCCTATTGACTTCAAATTTGGTGAAAATACTACACATCAAAAATAATTCGACACTTTTTTTTCATTTTTCGAAAATCAACACTTAACGGTGTGAAGCAAGGGTTAAGGTTCGTATACGGAAAGACTACGAAAAAAACATGAACCTATAGGCCTATTAACTTAAAAATTGGTAAAAACATTTGAAATCAAAAATAATTAAACACATATTTTTTACTTTTGTGAAAATCGAAATTTGTTGGCCCCTTTGACTTCAAACGTGGTGAAAGTACTCTTTGTGAGAAACAATTCGACACCTGTTTTTTATTTTTTCGAAAATCGAAATCTCACGGGTTAACGATGGGTTAAGAGTTTATGTAGGGAAACATGATTTAACCCTTTCGCTATTTTGTTGCCATATGGCAACATGCTACTTTGTGGACGTCTGCATCCTCTATGGTTGCAAGAATACATTTTTTGTTGGTCTTTAGAATAGTTTGAAGTTTTAGGAAAAATACGAAATTAATAAACTAAAAATGAGCGATCACTACGCCACAACAACCAACATTTCAATATACACGAGCGGAGCCGTTGCGAACAACAACATTGCTTTTTGCTGTTGTCAAACGCAGTGTTTGCGTTCTCGCAAATTTCTCTTCCCCCCGCGTTTTGAAACACGCTTGCAAAATTTTGTTGTTGCCCTTACGCGGCCACCAATGTAGGGAATTTTCAAACAACCCTGGTTAGAGGGTTACCAAAAAATGAAACTAATTTTAATTATGTGGTTACAGGGTTACCAAAAAACTAGTTTTTAAAATGTGGCTTCTTGTTGTCGACCGTTGCCAAAGTATATTACGTTGGTAAATTTATAAACTTTAGAGATTCTTTAGAGATAAAAAGAACTTTCCAATGATACGGTAAGGTAAGAATAAGGTATTACCTTTTGGACAATGGACCTCTTATGTTGGTCGGATAATTTGTTTACGAGATATGTACTGATAATTAAAATAAGAGAAAAATACTAGTTTTGCGAAGAGTTTTGGGAAACACTTCTTTGAAAAATTTTTGGATTTTCACTTTCGTCTTCAGCGACTCAAAATTAGTCTAGAAAATACTGTTGTTTTTAGGTGAACGTAATTAACCCATTGTCGAGTGGTGCAATTAAAGCATTTAAACAGTATTCAATTATTAGTCTTAGTGTCATTTTTGTACTAACTTTTTTAACCCTGGTGTCATAACGTTATTTTTTACCCCTGAAATCATAACGATACGTCTGGGAGACGTATAAAGATTTACGATCTTAAACCATATCGGTAAAGGTACGATATCAGCAAATATTTCACTTACATCAGAAATATGTATATTTTTCTGTAAAATAAAAGTCATAGTTGCTAATTATAAGTAGTAAGTGTTTTATTTTTAGAACGAGTTTTTTTGCTCTATTGCGCTTTATTGCGCAAAACGTAAAAAGAACATACGTCTCGCAGACGTACGTTATGATGGGTTAATGTGATGAAATGGCATCTCAGTGCAAAGCACAATTTTTTATGTTGTTATGTTTTCATATTTCAAATAAATTAAACAAATTTTATTTATTCAAAAGTTGACTTATAAATATAATTATTGCACTAAAAATAATAAAACAGCACTAGCAGCGAGGCTTTTGGCTGTTGAAAAATGTTAGGGGAATTCTTTGTAAGGTGCCACCCCATAGCTTTTTTGCGCATAGCTCGTTAAAAAATTAAAGTATCGCCAATGTTAATATACCGTTGGAAAGATGGTTTAAAGAGCTATGATCCAAGGTAACACCTTATTTAAATTTTTCGTAAATACGAATTTTACAGCCAATTTCCCAAAGTGTTCAAAATCGACACCCTAAAATTTTTTTTATGTAAGGTGCCACCCCCTAAAATAACCGTTAAAAACGTAAAACACTCAAGTAGAAATGCATGATTTAGAAAAATTACGGAAGATTATTGAATTTAATTTGAATTGAATAGAAAATGACCGAAAGCAAATTGAATGGTAACGAATAAAAGGAATAATTGTATGGAAATTAATAAACAAAACTGAACTCATTTATTCCTCATGATAGGATTCGAGAAAAATTGACTAAGAACACTTTAAATTCCATTTAATGACGATTCCGAGCACAAAAAAGGAGGCATTTTACCGATATAGGACAACAAAACAATGAAAAAAGGTGGCACTTTACAAAGAAAAAAAGGTGGCACTTTACATTTTTATGCCATTTTGGAAATCATTGTATAAATTTGTTCCTTTTACGATATGCTCGGATATCATTTTGGATTATGAAAAACGATTAAAAATTAAGTCCAACACTGATATTTACCTTAGTTTTTTTTATAAGTTTTTGGTTACTTTTTCACCGCAAGAAAATCCTTTAGTTTTCATTTTTATGTTTTTTCTTAACCAAATTTGACACTTTTATTTACCCGGACCGTGTTATTGCGTCTGTTCCCTCAAAAACCACATTAAAATTGATGTTGTTATATATGTATGTATACCTTAAATGACGGTAGGAATTTTTTTGCTTGGATTGCTGGAACGTCGAAATCGAGCGGGGGTGGCACCTTACAAAGAATGCCCCTATTGTTTTTACCTTTGCGACTTTTATTTAAAAAGTAGGTACACACATACATATTTAGTCTTCACACTAAATTCACAAGAAAATTAAAAAACTTAAATATTACAAAATACTTGAAAAATAAGTGTAGGGAATTTCGTAGGGAAAATCGCTGGACAGCGTAAGGGAAAAAAGGAATTTTTTCCATGTCGCGTAGGAATTTTTCAAAAAAAAAGTTAGTCAGTTGTAGCAAATTTCCCTCTTGTAGGTGTTGGTTCTTGTAGATGTTGCCTCAACAAGCCCTTGAAATCAATTTTTGACATCTTTGTTTTAACCCTTGTGTGCGCACCCAGGCCAGGCCAGACCATATTGAACTTTGGGTCCACTTTTAGTAAGGCTGTAGTAAAGCTATTGGGTTCATATTTCATGATATCTTCAACTGATCCTTTCTAAGCACAAAAACCAATACATGAACAAAATTTTTACAAAAACAAGGCGAGGATCGTGCAATGGTCTGGCCTAGTGGTGGCAAACTATCGATAGTGGACACCATCGATAGTTGGCGATAGTTCTTGCGCCACTATCGATAGTTTCGATAGTGTGAATGGATTTTTTTATTATGTGTGCAGTAAAAATTTAGCACATAAAGATTATGAAAACAATTTAATTTTTTTATTTTTTATTAATCCATTGATTTTTGTTTAAAAAAACCAGAACGTCAACATTTTTATCCTTTAGTCGAGTTCTTTTATCAGAAATAATAATTCCAGCTTTACTAAAAATCCGCTCCGACTCCACTGATGTCGCTGGGATGCACAAATATTTAATCGCCAACATTTTTAACGGGGAGAAATCATTTTCAATAACCTTTAAAAAGAAAATATATAGATACCTAATATAATAAAATTTGATTATATTAATAAACACAGCATTGTATATTACCTTCCAAAATTCAAGAGGTTTTGAATTTTCTGGCAGATTTTCCCTTTCCAAATATTGACGTCTGAGAATGATTGCATCAGCTTTACGCGATTTGGCCTTTTCTTGATTTTTTTTTACCATGAACGAGAACAGTGAAGAACTTTGGCTTTCGTTCGCTTCACTATTAGTTTGAGTTTGGGTTTGTGTTTTATTTATGAATGTAATTATTTCATCTTCAAGGCGTAGAGTGGCTTGCTCTGTGTTTGTGAACGACATAAACCCTTCACGTTTGAATCGAGGATCCAAAAGCGTTCCTAAACGTGGTGGAGTTCTTGCCTCATATACAAAAAGTCGTTTTTTACGCTTTCGATCAGTCTTTCGCATAGCATTAAGGCTTCTTGGGTTTCAACTTGCGATTTTAATTCATAAAGCTTTTGGTGAAGGCCATTCACAATCGGAATTATAAGTGACAATGTCACATGATTACTGCAGCATTTTTCTGTTGCAACATGGAAAGGCGCAAGAATTTTCTCAATTTCCCATATAATTTTCTTTTCACTGGCTGAAAGCGGCTGAGGAGCTTTTTCCACTGACAGCAAAACGGAAGCGACTGCATCATGTACATTTAACAATCTTTTCAGCATCAAAAATGTGCTGTTCCACCTTGTTGGCACATCTTGAATTAATTTCAAAGGTGTTGTAGTGTTTTGTGCCTCTTTTAATTTTTCTCCAGCAATGGAACTGCTTTTAAAAAAATGTACAATGCTTTTACATTTTGATATTAAGGGCTTCAAGTATGAATCTTCCACCTTGAGCAATAAACCGTCTTGGATCACCAGATTTAAAGAATGTGCAAAGCAAGGCAAATGCGGTATTTTAATGAAATCACATGCATTTATCATAGATTTTGCATTGTCTGTCACTATGCATGTAACTTTGTTAAAAATTGTCCACTTGTGCAACACTTCCGAAATTGTGCTTGCAATGTTTTGTGCATTATGATTCATCACATTATTTAGTTTTCTTTGTTTGCAGTACCGCAAAACAAAATAATGGTCGAAAAAATGGCACGTAAGTGTTAAATAAGATTCATTAGCTGAAAAGTCCAACAATCTGGTGTAATTGCTACGAAGTCGACTTCGTTAAGCATTTTTTGGAGTTTTGTTTTCATTTTCTCAAACATTTCATTAATATGCACATTTTTTAAGGTATTTTTAGATGGCAATGCATACCTTGGATCTAAAACTTTTACAAAATTGCGGAAACTTTGGCCTGATCGATATCATATCGCACACGCCCAACAAAAGTGACACAACTCAAAATTTGTGATTTTTCAGGAAACGCCAAAAACTGTTTTTGAGCTAAATAAACATGGTTTTTTAATAACGAATAGACCGTTCAGTAGAAAATCCTTACAGATTATGCTTTTTGATAAGTTCCAAGAATTTTTTTTTTATTTTACACTAGAAAATCCAAAATTTTGAGTTGTGACTGTTTTGATGATATTTTAATTCAATAATTACGGAACTATTTCAAGTTATGCCACTTTTTCTGAATTTAATAATTATAAATGACAGTTAAAAAGTTGAAAGAAAAATTTTGAAAATTCATAATTAATTTTAAAAATTAAAAATTTATACAAAAATTGTCAGAATTTTGCTTAAAATTAACTTTAACAAAAATTTATTTCGTCAAAATTGACACAATTTGAGTTAGGACTCTTTTGCATTGAGCTGCAGCAATCAAATAGCATCGAACTTCTGACATGAAAAGAGGCCTAACTGTATTTTTGTAACAGTTAACAACGACAAAATATGCTGAGCTTTTGCTGATTGGTAGATTTATGCATTGTGCACAGTATTAACACATAAACCCGAAACCGAAAAATTTTGAGTTGTGTCAGTTTTGTAGTGCGTGTGCGATATTTTCTTTGAGAGGAGCTTTCATATTCAATTGCTCTTTTGAAATATGACTCTACTGATCTAGTGCTCGATCTGCAAGTGGATGATGTTGAAGATGTAGCAGCCTCTTCTTCACTTGCATCTAGACTTGGATTCATCCGCTTCAAATGATCACGTAAATTTGACGTGTTGCCGCTTGTTTTATATTCGCGCTGACATTTTACACATTTGGCAACTTTTTTATCAAACGATCGTGTAAAATATCTCCAAACCTATAAAACATAAAAGTATGATAAAATCTTTTATGAAAATTATATAGAATTGCTATACCGAAGATATTTTAGTTCTGGCTTTTTTCCCGCCACGTTCTTCTTCGCTATCCGAGCTATCTAAGCAATCAATTGTTTCTGTAAAAGTTATTCAATTCAAACACATATTCAATTAAAACATATTTACACAAACACATTACCTTGTGCTTTATTAGTCTAAAATGTGTCCATTATTATTCTATTTTAATTTAATTGTAAATGTAACTTTCCAAAGAGTAACAAATTGTAGCTGCGCTGTCACGAAATGTTGTAAATAAGTAACTTGGCAGCGTTGCCACATTAAAGCACTGACATTTCAAAAATCGTGCTACCATTGAAAGAAAGTCATATCGGTCACTATCGGTATAGGACCATCGATAGTCGCGATAGTCATGTACCATCGATAGTTTGCCACCTCTAGTCTGGCCAGACCGTAGTGTAGAGCTGTGAAACTATCGATAGTCGGCACCATCGATAGTTTCGATAGGATAGTTTAAACTATCGATACATCGACGATAGTATCGAAGTTCATACGGATCCATTAAAATGTATATTGGCCAGTACCCATACCTCTCTTTTAATACGAATTATTCATAAAATCAAAAACGATAAATTTTATTCATATATTTAATACATTTGTAATCATAACAAAATATTAATAACATACATTTTAATTGTAAAATGTATGTTATCATACATTCATATATGTTATGTATTTAATATACAAAAATAACGAAAATTTTTTTTAGGAATAAACTTTGAGATCACTTATATTTTGGAATCATTTCCACATGTTTTGGTTGCAGTGCACATCTCCTATTGCCATGTACACAAAAATTTGTGCAAAAAGTTTAATGAGCATGTTTCACTTTATTTGATAACTGTTACTTATCATTGAACATTTCCAAGTATTTCTCCATTGATACAGGCCTAAAAATATCAACAAATAACGTTTAATTACGAAAAAAACAAAAATTTATTTTACTTACTCGACTTTACAATTTCGTCAGCAGATTAGTGATGAGCAAGCGGCACACAAATAGATAGTCGATAGTCTCACTATCTATCGATAGTAAAAAAAAATTAAACTATCGATACTATCGATAGTGCCATCGATAGTTTCACAGCTCTACCGTAGTGTATTTTCATACAAATTTGCCAGTTATTTTCAGTTTTTTTGTTATTTTCGACGTAATTATTGTCAGAGTTGTTTATAAATATTTTTTTTCGTTTGTTCTTTATCCAGTCCCCTACGGAGCATAGGGCTTCAACTAGACTTTTCCATCTGACCCGATTTGGAGCCCTTTTTCCGTGTCATTCCGTTAATTGTGACATAAGTTAGTTGGCGCAAAATTTACGTGTCCCAAGTGATTTTCATTCACTTTGGCTTTTATTTTCTTTTGGGTTAGTAAATTATAATTTTGGTTGGAAAAGGATGTGTGAACATAGTTAAAATTAATATTTATCCATTGTATTTGTGGTTATATCCGTGTTTTTGGTGTCAATTCAATTTCATTTCTGAAGCGAAGGAAGTATTTGTGCTCTTGTCGTGTCTGATTTTTTATCAATTGGATTGTATGTTTTCTGTGACAGAGATGGAAGGAAGCAAATGTTATTTTGAGGATAAGGTGTACATTATTTTTGAACTTCAACGCTGGAGTTAAATCAGAGAGGACGATTTCTCTAAAAAAATAGTCTAAGCAGTAGCGAAAACCAATGCTTTGGAGCAACAGAATTAAGATATTTATTTTGTCTAAGTCATTAATTAAATAGTTTGAATAAGCTCAACTTAAATGTTGAATACTTATCACTAAAGTTTTACTCGAAAGCATACAAATTGCACAGGCAAATAATTCTCGCAATTGGCTCATTGAATGAATACGTAGTTCTGTGGGATGATTTAATGAACCATCTGCACTTTCTAAAGTTTATGGAGGATTCGTTTGCTGCTGGAGGTAATAATAACGGTGCTGCAAATTATCTTTTGGACCCTGAACAAATCGAAGCTTCGATGCTGATGGAAAATATGATATTTCAACGTGGAGATAGCGATGACGAAGGCGATATCCGACCAGTTCAGCATGAACAATTACATGTTGAGCATATTATGCTTGAACGGAATGTTTTTGTTTCTTGGACAGATGGAACTAAGTGGCCAATAGAAGATCTTTTGTTATTTATAGCCTTTTCTTATTTATTCCCAGTGTTCTGTATTAATAAGCTACCTTTTCGACTTCAAAGCATAATTGCCAGAAATAATAATAGATATATCTTAAAACACGATTTGTATGTGTCCAATGTAAAATCTCAATGTGTTTGAGTCATTAGTCTGCATTATATCGTTGCAACCACTGCAATCAAGCAGTTGAAGCATATCCATAAACGACGAATTTTACGTTTTTAAATTTTTGTATTTTTTTCCTTACTGTCGTATATTTTTAATTTAAAAATGTATTTATGGAAGTTGAAAATCGGCATGTATTTTATAAATGAAGTATATTTTTACCTAAATAAGAAGTAAGCAAGCAAGAGAAATTATTGTGTTCACACTTACTATTTTTTTTTGACAGGCTTACACACACAAACATACACATGCAAACACTTATACATACTCAGATATATATAAACTCATTAACAAAAATATAAAAAAATTATATTAACTAGCACTATCCTCGAATATCCTCTTTTTTGCACCATGGTCTGGCCAGACCATGGGGGGTTCAACTATGAATGTGTTACTATGAATGGTGTCTAGTTTCACGGCTATCTCGATTTTTTTTTTGGTCAAAAGTACTGTCGCGCGGTGATATGTATGGATTGTTCTTTATATTGATTTATTTTTAACAAAATATTCCTTTATTTATTTTTATATGACTACAATAAATTATTTCTTGCAGAAATGCTTTTTCATCCCTACGTAAGAACATGGGGTCCAATGGCACGAACTAAGGTAATTTTTTTAATTTCTTATATTTTCTTGTGTCACTCAGAAATTTTACTCCACTATTTACTATTGTCAACTCGGTAAACGAAGAGTGCGAGAGGGAGTTCCGACAGCCGAAGCGAGCAGACGTGCGGCGCACGAGCGTTTTGTAATTTCTTAGTGGCTAAATGTGTTAGTCCCAGTGTTCTGTGGACCCTGCGACACTCAAATCCTCTCCCTTCCAGTTTCCTAATGTAAACATGTTCCACTTCCCATGTCCCACCGGCTCCGGCCGTTTGTGTTGTCCAACGTTTTTACATATTGTCATTCGTGTTTTAACTACGGAATAAAGCGCACAACATCGCAATCCCGCGTCTTTTTTATTTACCCTTCGCTCCGCCGACGGCTCCAAGAGTTCTGTTCATGGTCCTTCGAGCCACCGCGAACCCGCGAAATAACATAAAGCAAAAATCAAACAAGTGACACAAAACATCCAAACAGTGTAACAATTACAACACAGTGAACAAATACGAAGTGAACAAAATACCACAAAGCAGTGACAGTGACAAATTAAAACTAAACAACATAAAAGTGATCAACAGACATCAAAAGAAAAACATATGAGGTAAAACGAAAAAAAAAAAAAATAAGAAATAAAGTGAAAAGTGAAAAGTGAGCACCTTTAAAAAAAAAAAAACAAAAAACAAAAGTAAAAAGCCATCCCCGGCCCACCCCGTGATCAAATAAAAAAGAAAAAAAAAAAGTTCCAAAATAAAGAGCCATCCTCGGCCCCCTTATCAAAAAAAAAAAAACCAGAAAAGCCACCTCCGGCGCCCCCCCTATCAAAAAAAGAAAAAAAAAAAGGCCATCCCCGGCCCCCTTTTCACAACACAAAACGAAACAAAAAAAATATATACATAAACACATAGAACACACAGTGCAGTGCAGTGAAACAACCACCAAACGAAGACAACAACAACACACACGCACCGCAGACGAAAAGGGAAGCGACAGCGAAAGGAAAAGGGCAGACAACATCAGCACCACAGCACAACGTTGGACGGACATCAAGCACAAAACATAAAGCAGATCCCCATACTCGGGCACTGGGCCCAGCAAGATAAGCCCATACAATTTTATTTAAAACAGTAACACATACACTAACAAACATACACGCACGATTTAAAAAAAATTTTTCACAAAAAACAAACTTCCCATTTACAAATTAATTAACATTAACATGCTTTACAAATAACAAAAAATTTGTAGAGACAATTATCACATTTGTTACCCATATACATACATTCATACCCAAATATTTGCCGTTGAATATTGTATATATATACAATATTCAACTGGAGCAAATTCCCGCAAAAAGCAATTCCGCTATTGCAAAATATATTTTGTACATTTTCAGTGCACATAGCAACCACCGCTAGTCCCCATTTTCGCGCTGCTCCCCGTAGGCACATACATATTCAAGTTCCACTTCGTTTCTTTGTGCTTTGCAAAAAAAAAACATAAAAGCGGCAAACAGCCCAGCTGTTGTGTATATACATAACGCACTTCTGCACACATTTTAAAATTTCCCTTTGTGCTATATCCGCACGCACTTGGCAGCGCGCAACTCAGCTGCTTGGCCAAAGTGCATATACACATATGTACATATATACATAACTAAGAAAGTACAAAGCGGGTACATTGGGACAAATAGCCCATTTTCACGACACATTGAAAATTTTCCACGACTTGGAAAAATTTTCAATCGTGCATATATATATACATATATACACACATACATACACTCATACTCAATATACACATTCATTTAAATACATACAGTGGGACAACAATACCCATCCAAAGTACATTGAAAATTTTCTAAGTCGAAAATTTTGTACATAATAAACGTTCATTGCGCATACACTATACATACATACAGTGGGACAAAGACATCCCACCGGTGCACAAAATTAAATACCTGTTTTCTCCCTTCTACATTTAAAGACATTTTACTAATTTTAATAACAACTAACAAATATATTTCAAAATATATTTTGACATACACTCATACCTTTATACACATATCCACACATATTTATTTTTCATACATTTTACACACATTTATACACATACACATATTTATTAATTTTCGCTTTAATAAAATAAATAAAAATACACATACACACTTACAATTTACGGTCACTTGTTGTTTTCATTGTACTAAATTATACACACTTATAAAAATTCTCATTTTCTCGGATTCAGCGGTTCAAATTTACAATTTTGTGAGATTTTCTCGTATTATTCCCATACATTTAGTAAAGTTGGCCAAACAATTAAAGGCAAATACCCATACAATCAAACGACTTTAACACATACGTGTAACGTTTCGATTTTTTCACATTTTAAGCCGTTCGTGCGGACGCGGCCAACTTTAACCCTTTCGTGCATTCCCATTCTCAGGTGTGAATTAAATTTCAATTTTTCGCACCTGACCCCTCTATCTCTCAAGCTTCGTTTATTTATATTTTTCAATGCCGGTAGAGCGTTCGCCTAAGAAGCAATCTGACGCGATGGAGTCAACCGCCTCCAAACAACCCCCCAAGGTGTCAACTGATTTATTTTTGACAGACACTGTCACTCGTGAGCCGCCAAAAACGCGCTCCAAATCTCCCATTCTCAAAGCAACCGATCCAAGCGTTGCCAAATTTATTTTCGAGTCCGATCAGCTCGTGCAATTATGCACAAGGTTTTCTGCGACCCCCATTGAGGAACAAACGAAGTCCCTCGTCCAAATTCGTCAAAAGAATTTGGAAGTCCAATGGACTAGGCTTATGCAAGCATATGAGGCAGTCTCCATTGCGGAAGACAGTAGCCAGCCCGACCGTTTCAAGGAGTCGGCTCGGCAGAAGCACGAAGCCTGCATAGACCAATATGAGTTGTGCATGGCTCAAATGTCGGACATCATTGAGATGCTCCAGCCTCCACCCACTCAGCACGCTGCGCATACGGAACAGGTTCGATACCCAGAACCAACAAATACTCCGAATATTTGTCTACAAGTTCCACCTTGCGATACCGAAATATTTTTCGGGGGCTATGAGCAGTGGCCGTCCTTCCGGGACATGTTTACGGCAGTATACATAAACCACCCCAAGCTCACTCCAGCCCAAAAATTGTATCACCTCCGATACAAGACGCAAGGCAAAGCCGGTGCAATTGTGAAGCAATTTGCCTTAAGCGACGAAAACTTCGGACTCGCATGGGAAGCCCTGAAATCCCGTTACGAAAACAGGCGCATATTAGTTGACAACCAAATCCGATCCCTGTTAAATATCGCTCCGGCTACTACCGAAAATAGCGAAGCGCTGCAGCGGATTCAAAGTACAATAAATAATTGTCTATCAGTACTCAGGTCCCAGGCCGTGGACACTGACAATTGGGATCCGCTGCTTGTGTACATTTGTTGCACCAAATTACCCGAAGAGACATTAGCTCTCTGGGAACAATCCCTTACATCTCGTAAGGACCTGCCTCTTTGGTCGCAAATGGACGAGTTCCTGACCTGCAGGTACGAGGTGGTGGAACGGCTCAATAGCATTCGTCCAGCTAAGCCAAAACCACAACCCTCCAATTTCCATACTCCCCAAAATCGGCCTCAAAACAGATCTCAGCAGTTCCACACTGAGGTGAAAAAAGATTTCGCGTGCAAGCTTTGCAACGCAAACCACCCTATTCGAACTTGTCAGAGTTTCAAGAAGCTCAGCCCCCAGAGCCGATTGAAATACGTCAAAGAGCACAGTTTATGTGAAAACTGTCTTGCGACAACGCATACCATAAAGGATTGCACAAGCAGTTTTACATGTGTTTACTGCCAAAGGAAGCATCATTCCCTGCTTCATTTCCCCAACAACAAATCTCAAGCCCCGCAGCCTCTCAATAGGTCTCAAACGACCACTTCCCAGGTCGCAACAGCTCATCCACAACCGAACAATAACTCCACAACTCATTCCCCCACTTCAGATGCGCAACCCAGCACATCTTCAAGGCTAAGTACGCCTCAAGTACAAGCCCTCCATTCCAATAATGGCACCCAATCCCTTCTGCCTACGGCACTGGTGTCTATTGCCCACTTAGGAGAGTTGTTCAAGGTTAGAGCGTTGATCGACCAAGGCTCGCAACGCACCTTCATTTCCTCGAAGGTGCAAAAACGCCTTAAATTGCCAATTGAAAGATCGCACTTCGAAATTTCAGGCATGGGCGGAAAAATTGTGCAAAATTCCAATCACATTTGCTTTTTGACGTTGGCAGTTCCAAACTCCAGCACGACCCTCAATGTGCAAGCAATAGTACTCCCCCAACTAACAAAATTGCTACCCCCATTCACAATTAGCCATCCCAATTGGCAAGAATTTGCCACGCTAAATCTCGCTGACCCAAGTCCTTTCGAGTCGGCGCAGATAGACTTAGTTATTGGCAGTGATCTGATACCCCAGATCTTACTCGAAGGTATCCGACGAAATGTGTGTGGCAGTTTATTAGCCCAAAACACCATTTTCGGTTGGATACTCAGCGGGCCAGTACCCCATACGGTGTCATCTTATTCGACATACGTTGCAGAAGTCTCCAATGAGGAACTTAGTTCGCAACTCAGGCAATTCTGGGAGCAGGAAGAAGTCAAACTCCCGACACCTGTCTCCTCGGATGACACTTATTGCGAAGAGTTATACCAGAAGACCACAACCCGTGGATCGGACGGTAGATACACTGTCAAACTTCCCTTCAAGGCAGAATTTCCATTCTCAATAGCGTTAGGCAATTCCCGCCCCAACGCCCTCCAGCAATACGTTAGCATGGAGCGAAATCTCTCCCGAAAGGGAAACCTCAAGACCATCTACGATGACGTCTTAGAGGAATATCTCACCCTTGACCATATGGAACTCACAAATCCCCGTGAGATAATCCAAAATGGCAAGTACTTCTCATACTATCTGCCGCATCACGCAGTCATCCGCCCCGAAAAGAAGACCACCAAAGTCCGAGTGGTATTCAATGCCTCGAAGTCCTCAAGTTCTGGTCAGTCACTTAACGACGTTCTGCATACTGGTCCTACTCTTCATTCTCCGATGGCGCCTTTACCGCTTTGTCTTCAATGGCGATGTCCAGAAGATGTATAGGCAAATTCGGGTCCATAACGATCACCAGGAATTCCAGCGAATACTCTTTCGCAAATCCCCGGAATCTCCTATTCAAGATTATAAATTGAAAACGGTGACATTTGGGGTTAACTGCGCGCCATATTTGGCCATCAGAACGCTCCATCAATTGGCCCACGATTCTCAGCCATCCAGCCCGTTAGCGGCAAAAATACTTCTTGAGGAAACGTATGTCGACGACATTCTTTCCGGAGGTCATGATCTTCCCACAACCAAGGAAGCCCTCTCTCAAGTGATAGCCACCCTCAACTCCGGGGGATTCCCTCTTAAAAAGATAACGGCTAATCACGCAAAACTCTTAGAGGAAATTCCCGAAGACGACCTTTTCGATTCGGAATTCCTCAAGTTCGATTCAACGAGTTCCACTAAGACTCTTGGCATCCGTTGGAATGCCCTATCGGACTCATTTTCATACTCTATCTCTCCCACTACTCCTGCAAACTCATTCACGAAAAGGCAAATTCTTTCTTCCGTTGCCAAACTTTTCGATCCCGCAGGATGGCTTTCGCCTATAATGATTCTTGCCAAAAAGCTTCTTCAAGAGCTTTGGCTTGAAGGCACTGAGTGGGATGAGTGCATAAAGCCAGGATCACTCATAAAGTGGCAGCAATTCATTGAGAATTTGCCTGCCATAGAACTTATCGAAATTCCCCGGTGGGTTCACTATACCCCCAATCGAAATGTTCAGATCCATGGATTTTGCGATGCCTCCGAAAAGGCATACTGTGCAGCTCTGTACATCCGTACCAGCACAAATGGTGACAACCCCTCGTCACATCTCCTTGTTGCGAAAACAAGAGTTGCACCTCTCCAGACAATAAGCTTACCTCGCTTAGAGCTTTGCGGAGCAGTTTTACTCTCCCAGCTCATAAAATCCCTCCGCTCTCACCTCGGGTTCGATAAATCGGAAATCCATTTATAGACCGATTCTGAAATTGTCCTTGCTTGGTTGGAAAAACCACCTTGCACATGGAAAACCTATGTTGCCAACCGCACGACCGAAATACGTCAAAATGTGCACAACGCTCCCTGGCGACATGTCCCAAGCGCTGAAAATCCCGCGGACTTAGGAACGCGCGGATGCAAGCCGCAAGATCTCAAAGATCACACTCTATGGTGGAATGGCCCCAAATGGTTGCAGCGAGCTTCCGATGCTTGGCCCAAAGGTCACTCTCGCAAAGTTCCAATCCCGGAACAACGAGCGATTGACTGCCACCACCTTCTCGAAGAGCAGACCGACATCCTCGATCGGTTCTCCAGCTTCTCTCGAGCCCTGCGAGTAATCGCATACATGTTCCGATTTGTTAATAACGGCATCTCCTCCCGTCGCCAACACAATCCCATACACGGAACACTGTTGTCCCAAGCAGAGTTGGCATTTGTTAAGAATCGCCTTATAACTCTCGCGCAAAGTTCCCACTATTCCCAGGAACGCCAAGCGCTCTCTCATTCTCTTCCCATATCCAAGAAAAGTTCTCTCTTGGTGCTCAATCCCTTCCTAGATAAGCAGAAGGTGATGCGAGTTAATGGCAGACTCGCCAATGCGGCATTGTCGTATAATGAACGACACCCCATTATTCTCTCCCCAGAGTCCCGCTACTGCAGTTTGCTTCTTCGTTTCCTTCACAAGCTATTACTGCACGCGGACCAACGACTCATGCTCCGTATGGTTCGGCAGGAATATTACATTCCGCGCCTAAAGCCGCAAATAAAAAAGTGCATTTTTCAATGCAAAACGTGTGTCATCCACAAACAAAAGCTGCGAACACAAATCATGGCAGCGCTCCCCCCCGAACGATGCACACTTACAATCCCATTCGCCACAACCGGAATCGACTTTGCTGGTCCATTCCAGATCAAAGCTTCCATGCTCCGTAGCTCAACCTACCTCAAAGGTTATGTTGCAGTGTTCGTGTGCTTCTCCACGAAGGCCGTTCACTTGGAACTCTGCTCGGATCTTACGACCGAAGCGTTCCGCGCAGCATTCGCCCGATTTACTGGTCGACAAGGGCTACCTCTCAAAATCATGACCGACAACGGCAAAACGTTCGTCGGTGCTCAACGTGCCATGGCCAGAGACTTTGCCAAATTCTCGAGAGAAATCGCCCAAGATATTCTCGACCGATACGGTCCTCAGGGCGTCGAGTGGCAATTCATCCCCCCACATGCTCCTCACATGGGAGGACTATGGGAGTCGGCGGTCAAAAGCTTCAAGACCCACCTTAAAAAGGTAGCCGGCTCTCATAGATTCACATACGAAGAGTTTACGACTCTTCTTACTAGAATTGAAGGGACGCTCAATTCACGTCCGCTCTCTCCTCAAACGCAGGACCCTAGCGATTTAGTGTCTCTGACCCCTGGCCACTTTCTCCGAGGCGCTCCTATCGCCGCACCCCCCGAACCCGAGTGCTCCGAGCTATCCCTGATTAATCGATGGGAAAAACTTAAAGTCCTCCATCATCAATTCGCCCGACGATGGAAGGACGAATATCTCAAGGATCTCCACAAACGATATAAGTGGAAGCATCCGCAGAGAGAAGTCCAAGAAAATGAGATGGTCGTCATTAAAGACGACCTGCTTCCCCCCAATGAATGGCGGCTCGGCCGCATTCATAAGATTCATCGCGGTCCCGACAATCATGTCCGTGTCGTGGATATCCGCACTGACTCTGGCATCTTGACAAGACCAGTAGTCAAGCTATGCCCCTTAATAGCCTCTTAAACTCATTTGATTCCATGCCCTGCTTTCTCATACACATCTTCTCATTCTCCACCCACTCACTATTATTATATTTTAGTGATACACCTTCCTTCTATTCTGCAGGGCAACTAAGAAGCAGAGGGTCGTCCAGCAATGCCGGCTGTGCCACCACCTCCATGGCATACGATATTGCCGGGCCTTCCTGGCGATGGCACCGCAGCAACGACAGCAGGTGGCCCGCGCCCAGGGCTACTGCACCAACTGCCTGGCGCGGTCCCACCCCACTAATCGATGCAACTCCACCGCTCGCTGCAGCAAGTGCGGCCGAGCGCACCATACCATGCTGCACTTCGAGGAGAGGACAGCCAGAACACCGGCGCCCAAGACAACACGCAAGGGCGGCAAGAAGCCACCACAGCTCCGGCAGCAGCCCACTCAGGTGAAGCGCCCCGTGCAGCGCTCCGCCATCGCGGACCGGCTGACACGCCACCGCCGGCCGCAACAACAACATCCCAGTCGTCCCGCCTCCGCGGTAGCAGCAGAGCGAGCACTGATCGCCTTCAGCGACGATGAGGCCAACGACGAGGAGACCCCACAGCCGCGCGTCGGAGCACGCGCCCTCATCGAGCAGGCCTTGGAGGCCTTGGGCCGTCTGAGCGAGCAGCTCCCACCATAATGTTGCCAGCGGCAACGCGGGTCGCCATGGCTAAATGTGTTAGTCCCAGTGTTCTGTGGACCCTGCGACACTCAAATCCTCTCCCTTCCAGTTTCCTAATGTAAACATGTTCCACTTCCCATGTCCCACCGGCTCCGGCCGTTTGTGTTGTCCAACGTTTTTACATATTGTCATTCGTGTTTTAACTACGGAATAAAGCGCACAACATCGCAATCCCGCGTCTTTTTTATTTACCCTTCGCTCCGCCGACGGCTCCAAGAGTTCTGTTCACTTAGATTAAGTCATAATTTTAAATTTCAAATAAAGTGTAATAATTCCAAGAAACAGTCACCTAACAGATCAGAAGTGGGTTCGAATTCGCGCTAATCCCTCGCTTCGGCAACAACGCACTCGAACGCAAAAACAACAAAAGTCGTGAGCATACGGCAGCGACAGGGGAAACCTAGCAACGCTTACGCACAACGGCAGCGGCACAGCAACGAGCAGCGCTAACGGATAACTGTAACGGCCGTAAGCACAACGGCAGTGGCACAGGAACGAGCAACGCTAAGGAGAAACAGCAGCGCAACGGCAAAGCGTGCACACGGATCAAACAAAAACAATAACGCAGGTGAACGGTAAAATCGCGCCACGCATTCAACGCCTAGCACACAGGAACGGTCAAAGCGGAGAAAAGACTAACGGGACATTCGTAGGAAGTTCGAGAAGGAATTCACGAGAAATATATATGTTTGGAAAAACGGTTTGTTGCACGGCAATCGACGACAATTTGAGGAGTGTAAAGCGAACCACGGAAGCGGCAAGACGTGCTGCTGATAGGCTCAACGAGGTGCACTAAGGAAATTTGAGAAAATATGACAAAGTTGTCTGCGCTGAACGTGGGACAGTTGAACGCGTTGCTGCGCAGGAACGAGATTGCAGTATAAGGGGACAAGGCGCACAAAGTGGCAGCGTTGATCGAGATGTTGGATATGGACGAGATCAAAGAAGAGGAGGTTCCATCGGCGGAGCCATGGGAGCAGTCATTCAATCAGTTGAAGGAGTTGGTGTCAGAGTTATTGAAGTCTGTCCAAGAGCTGAAGATGGCGGCGCAGCCAGCAGCAATGGCAACGCGGAGTCCAGCGGCAAGCGAGGTTGGCAGGGCCGAGGTAGCGGTAGCGGGTGGAGCATCACCAGAATCGGCAACGCCACATGGGTGGCCAACGCAACGCGGGCAGGAGTCGGCACGCAGTGTCACCGAGGTAGCAGGCGTCCTTCCCGAATTTGACCCGATACGCAAAACGATGACAGCAGTACAGTTTGTAACAAAGGTTGAACAACTGCAACGAGTGTACAGGTGGGGCTATGATACAATGCTTCTGGCGGTCCAACATAAGTTAAAGGGAATTGCGAAGGATTGACTGAATGCGCAACCGGTTTTTGAATCCTGGTCGGAGTTTTCGACAACGTTAATGCGGGATTTCCCGAGTTCAATCAAATCAGCTGATGTTCATCGCGAACTAGCAGGTCGGAACCGCAAACTAGGAGAAACGCTTCTTGAATATTTTTATGTTATGCTAACAATTGGAAGGCGAGGATGAAGAATCAATCAACTCATACACCATCAATGGGCTGAACGACGGTGGGCTCACACGCACATTATTAGCGATGAGCTTGCGTACCAGCAACGATGTTCGGCAGTCGCTCGAGAGCCAAGTAAATGTGCAACGTGAGATGCAGAGTGGAAGTGTAGTCCAAGCTAGTGTTGGGTCAGCTGAAGACAAGGCCAAACGCATTAAGTGCTACAATTGCAATGAATTTGGGCATATGGCAGCAAAATGTCCTCGTCCATAAAAGGAGCAGCGGTGCATATGTTCAAAGGTGGGCCATGATGCCAAGTCTTGCGCGACAGATAAGCGACCGACGGTCGCCAATATCGACGATGGCGAGAAGAGCGTAGTCGTGCCACCGATTGTAGAAGAGGTCCCATTCGAAGGGGCAGTGTATCAAGCGTTGGTGGACACCGGCAGTGACCACTCGTTAATACGTCAGTCAGCAACGACCGCAAGTGCTAGGCGGACCTGAAATTCAGTGGCGGAGATGTCAAGGTGCAGTTGTATGTGGTACCAGATGGGTTGCTGAGCCATGATCTCTTACTGGCTAGAGATGTGCTTTGCGACCGTGATCGTAGGTTGGTAATTGATGCAGGGTCGAAGGTGCTGCAAGTCAAAGACGAAAAGCAGTACAACGTCGATGAGGGTCTGCAGGGTCAGCAGCGGCAAGAGGTTTGGGACATGTTAACCAGTTACAACGATTGTTTTTCCGAGGGCATTACCACGCTAGGCAGATGCAAAACGGTTGCGATGAGAATCGAAGTAACCAGCCAGGACCCGATAGTTGGAAAGCGGTACCAGGTACCGTTCGCGAAGCAGCACGAGCTATCCGCCATTGTTGAAGAGCTCTTGGCCAACGATATTATTCGGTCAAGTACATCACCGCACGCAGCATCGGTGGTGTTAGTCACAAAAGCCAACGGTGAAAGCAGGATGTGTGTGGATTATCGCGCGCTGAATGAGGTGATGGTTCGCAAACATTTTCCGATGCCAGTGGTGGAGCAGCAGCTGGCAAAGCTGGCGGGTATACAGTTTTTCACCACGCTCGACATGACCACCGGCTATTACCAGATTCCTATTGAGGAGGAGTGCAAGAAATACACAGCGTTCCTAACGCATGAGGGCTTGTTCGAGCATAATGTTATGCCATTCGGATTAGTAAACGCACCGATGGTGTTTCAGGAGATGGTGGTACGAATGGTGGCGACGCACAGTGGCTGGTTCTGCCGACGCAGGTTGCAAAAATCTATTTTTTCATGTTCGATTTGAGGAAAAGTTTTATACTTTTCCGATAGGTAAATGCTTGGACCTAAGAAATCCAAAAACCTTTACTAAATTGGACAAATAGTTTTGCTTGTAGAGCCTGTCAAAGTTGAGCAATTTTTAGAGTGTGAAATAATATCACCAATTTGCACTTTTTCCGTAAAGCTGAAGTTTTAAAATACCGAAAGGAGCAAATTAATTGAAACTTTTTGCACCAGTATCGTAAAAGAAGACATTTGTAGTAAATATAGAAAAAAAAATTGGTTATTGTTGTTGTCTTTTCATAGGCACTCATTTGAAGCACTGTTTTTATCACACTTTTTTAACTTTCGATAGACTTTAAAAAAAGGCCATACTTGCCAGGGTTCCGTCTTTGGGAAAATTGTTCACTAGTCTTCTGCTGCCCTAAAGAGATCGGGTGCCCGATTTTGCCCGTCTGGATTTTACAGCGATTTTTCTGTGGCCACCTTGAGCAGTTTGTGCTTTCGGGTGCGTGCGTTTGATAGTGAATCAATTACACGCTATTATAATCGTTACCAGGGCATGCAAATTTGGATTTTGGCTTCATTTAAGACCGCTTCCTTCAAACCGCTGGTCGACGTAGTCCACAAACTCTTAACCAATAGGGTTATTAATTCTTCACTAAGGGCCTGTAATGAGGTGGGTGAGCAGGGGCACCCCGCAAGGGGGTGTCCTCTCCGCCCTTCTTTGGAACCTGGCACTGAATGACCTACTTCTGCAACTAAACAAGACAGGGTGTAATGTGGTTGCATACACGAACGATGTGGCGATCGCGGTATCAGGGAAGAATCTTCCGACACTGGTCGATCTTCTCCAGGGTGCCTTCAACCTACTCGTATCCTGGTGCAATCGGAACGGTCTGGGTGTTAATCCATCCAAAACCGATCTGGTTCTCTTCACAAGGAAACACGAAATGCCTACTTTTGGCCCACCTACTCTTAGTGGTACCGTTTTAAGCATAAAATCGCAAGCCAAGTATCTTGGTATAGTGCTGGATAGAAAACTCAGCTGGAAAGCGAACATACTGGAAAGGGTTCACAAGGCAACAGTAGCATTGTATTCCTGCAAAAGAGCAGTTGGGAAAAAATGGATCTTTATTTCAGTGATCAGGCCTATTCTCTTCTATGGAGCGGTAGTCTGGTGGACAGCCCTAGATAAGAGCGTCTGACAGAAGCCATTGGACTCGGTTCAAAGGTCGGCGGCGCTTATCATAACCGGCGCCATGCGATCAACACCATCCAAGGGGCTCTATACCTTGCTCCACCTTCTCCCCGTTGATCTTTATGGGAAACAAGTTGCTACCCTTTCCGCAGTAAGATTGAACACTATCTGGGGATGGGCGCGCACTGATTTCGGTCACTGCCGTATCCTGGGTAAAGTATCCGACATTCCTAACAACATAGATCACTCCCTACCGTCATACCTTTTTGACTCCAAATTCTCAACCCACATACCACAAAGATTGGAGTGGGAACAAGATACGGTGTCTAGAACCGGAGTATGTTTCTACACAGACGGCTCCAAGCTGGATGGCAGAGTAGGGGGTGGGTGTTATGTGTGTTGACCCTCCCATGGAAGACAGCTTTCGCCTTCCAAACTTCTGCAGTGTCTTCCAAGCGGAAGTACTAGTAATTTTTAAAGCCCTGTCTTTGCTAAAACTGCACAGCCTACCTGGAGGTACGGTTAGGATTTTCACGGACAGTCAGGCAGCAATTAAAGCCCTCAAGAAAGCCTTCACCACATCAAAAGTGGTCTCTCTCTGCCGATCCCTGCTCAATGAACTAGGGTGTGAGTACAACATCACTCTGACTTGGGTACCGGCCCACAGAGATATTAGGGAAAACTGCATAACCGATGAGCTCGCCAGACGTGGCACCACCCTACCAGATGACAATATTAATATTACAGTAGGCATCCCTCTTGCTACATGCAAACTCAAAATACGCTCTTCTTTCCTCGACATAGCCAACAAGCGATGGCAGGAGGAGAGCACTTTCACAATTACTAAACAATTATGGCCCTCTTTAAACCCCGGGCGCACTAGAACTCTTGTCTCGCTTAGCAGACAACACATCAGTACGATCGTCTCGATTCTGACGGGACATTGTATATTTGGTCGTCATGCCTATAGACTAGGTCTTGACAGTCGGGACTTTTACCGAAGCTGTCAAAATGTAGAGGAGGAAGAATCCATCAGTTACCTTCTCTGTCACTGCCCGGCTCTCTCTATACGAAGGTGGAAAGCCTTAGGCTCTACTTTCTTCGACAACTTGGATGACCTTAGATCAGTCAACATTAGGGACTTGCTAGGTTTTATCCACAAAACCAAATGGCTTGTATAGGCTTTTTTACTTGCAGTAAGTCAGATCACTTCCTCCTTGTGGTGTCACAATGGGCCCTTTTCGCGGCCTAAGTGAGTCTTTCGGCAACTCCCGTGCCTAGGCAGCCACTTTAACTTAACCTAACCTCAGATGTGATACAAGCTTTTAACTCCATATTAAGTAGACTTTTTTTTGCGTATATTGTTGTAAGCTCGAAGTACAGAGTACTTTTGCTGAATACACAGTTCGCACGTACGAATAACAAGCTGGCTTTCATTTCCGGCAATCAGCCATCATGTATCCTTTGATGTAATGTTTTTGTTTTTAACAAAATACTTACACTGGCAGTCCACTTCTGCATACAATTTTTTTTTAATTTGAGCACAAAGCCAGTCAGTCGCCATTCGTCTTTGAGTTAAACCGCGCCAATGAAACAATCAGTTATTGAAAAACAAAGAGCAGATTTATTGTTTTATGATCATATCTACATATGAGTTCATATGTCCGCAATCTTTAAAAAACCCACATGTTAAAAAATCCCATACCGCGGGAAAACCTAACAACTGTTTAGGTACCAGGTAGTGTTTTGTATTTGAATGCATATACAAATCCTACTAATAATTAAAAGAGTTTGGAGCAACAAAGTTAGTTTCGAATTTAATTTGAACTAGACTACACTTCAACTCCGCCACTGCAACTAAACCGAAGAAGAAGCACAAAGATGTTTTTAAAAAATTCGAAGCTGTTTGAAATATTTACTATTTCGAAGACAAAGGAGAAGTTCGTTCTGGCTATCACTAAAGAAATTGGTTACATCGAAGGAAGTTTGCCTGTAGCCAACATATGTACGACTAAAGAGAAGATATCCAGGACTTATTGCACTATAAAGTTGAAATGGATTGCGGCAAACCGTAACAAATTCAATTTTGTCTAGAGTAATGAGGAGTGGTTGGAAAAAATAATTTACTTCGATGCAGGAGATGCATGTAGCATAAGCGATGACCAACCATCGACATAAAAGGCGGCAAAAGGAAGGCCGAAAAAGTCAATTAGGACTGTGCGTCATTTACTAAAAAAGGAAGCTTATGGAGGCAACGGAAACAATAACTCCCACCCACCTGCTTTGATCATAAAATAAAATAAGGATCAGGAGACAATGAAAGGCGTTAGAGTGAAAGCAATTTTACTAGCATGCCCGAGTCGTGTTAAAGGAATAAACAACAGTATTCTCACCCCACCCAATGTGCTACCGATCAAATATAGTGCTAATGAAGCTTTAGCATTGTTTTTGAACTTGAGATTGTCCAAAGAAAAATTGACTTTTTACGTAAGTTTTTCGAATTCTGGTTCTTAATTTGAAAGCAAAATTTATAAATTTTGTTCTTTAAATTTGACTCTTTCAGCTTATTTCTTAAATTATTTTTTACTTTTCATCTTTTTTAATGTATTTTAATTAATTGTGCAATTAAAACACAACATTGTTGCTCTCATTATTCTTATTTACAGTAAGCCGAACTTGGACAAAGTATTACGTAGCACCCTATACCTCGATTGAATTTATTTTTTGGAATGCATTTTTTATCAACAGCAACAAATATTTTTCAATTATCTCTATTCGTTCAGAAGTTATGATTTTCGCAACCTAAAATGAAAAATTGAGCAACTGTGCGACGCTTCCTTGCAAAGACATAGTTATCAGCTATGTCGATCGCTACTTCTACGGTGGAAGAAGGAGTCGAAGCATTGCGAGAGGTTCTAGGTGCAGTGCGAGAGGCAGGGCTGACGTTGAGGCGAAGTCGAAGTGCCTCTTCCTAGGCAGCGAAGTTAAGTTCCTGGGGCACATGGTATCGAATGACGGTATAGCTCCAGGGGTATAGCTCCACGTGAAGACGCAGTGCATCATCGAATTTCCGCAGCCAACCAACGCTACTCAGGTGCGGCAGTTCCTGGGTTTAACCGGATTTTTCCGCAAGTTTGTTAGCGGATACAGCCAGACGGCAACACCGCTCACGGCATTGTTGAAGAAGGACGCCAAGTTCCAGTGGGCAGTGGAGCAGCAAGACGCATTCATGAAGTTGAAAGCAGCCATTTCAAGCAAACCGGTTTTGACGCTGTACGATCCACGAAAACTCCATGCAGGGCTGTCCGGTATTTTGTTTCAGCGCGAAGATGAAGGGGAGAAGCCAGTATTATTTTACAGTAGGCAATGCAGCGAGGTCGAGTCGCGGTATCCAAGCCACGAGTTGGAGGTACTTGCCATTGTTGAAACGCTAACACGATTTCGAATGTATCTCCTAGGTAAAGAGTTTACAGTCGTAACCGACTGCAACGCCATAGTGACAACGAAGGCCACAACGCCACTTCTTCCACGAATTGCAAGCTGGTGGCTAAAGCTGCAAGAGTTTGACTTTAAGATAGTCCGTCGGCAGGGCCGTAAGATGCAGCACGTAGACGGGATGAGTCGAGCTCCTAGTCTTCCTCCAGGCGAGTGTGACACGGTAGCGAAGAATGTGCTGGCAGTCGTGACTGAGGGCAGCGACGATTGGGTGTTTGCAATGCAGATGCAGGACCCCAAGCTGCAAGGCATTGTATCAGCATTGAAGGGGGGCTCTGATGCAGCTAAGGAAGTCAAAGGGGACTACGAAATACATAAAGGGCGGCTTCTCCGCAAGGTGGGTGGTGACCGACGACTAGGAGAGGTGACGAGAGGAGACGAGGAGAGGTCTGGCAACGCTGCACTGAAGTGCACACAATTTTCCTTGTGGTCCGTGTTTTTGCGCTTTTGTTTTTAAATTTTCGGCGAAATAAACGCGAAAGTTGACAAAAGGTGTTCGTTTTTCTTGCGTGCAAGTGCTCTGTTGGATTAGGTGCATATTGCGCACGCGCTTTAACTTTTTCGCGATTGTCGCCAAGACCTGGTGGCTTTTCGTGTGTTTGTTGCTGTTTTTGGTGGCCTGCTGGTTGCCGTTTTTGCCTTCGCAAGTTTTCGCCGCTGCTGCTGTTTCTTGCTATCGGTGGAGGAGTCAGCTGCACCGGACGCAGGTGCCGGTTCTGGCCTTTGGTGGCGTGGCTGCCGATGAGCTTTCGGCTGTGCGGTGACGGCGGCGAGGGACCCCTGGGACTCCAGTGGCGAGCCTCCATTGTGTTTAGGCGCCATTTTCTCCACCAAGATAAGTGGATCTATTGATTTGTTTTTTTTGTTTTCATTTTCTCCTTTTGTTAACCACTTGTTTCTGCGGTGATGCCACATAGGGCAAATAAAAATCCCGAGGGCAATGGCGCAGCTGAGCGCAGCGCTACCACCGAGGGTAATAGGGTGGTGCCACTAAGAGGGAAAAATGATCCCAGTGGTAAAAGCGAAGTTGAACGCAGCGCTACCACAACATCTTCTGGTAATAATCCCAGTTGTAAAAGCGTAGCTGAACGCAGCGCTACAACTTTTTCTGGAAATATGGCTGCGTGAAATAGTGCAGCCATATCAACGGCTGATCGTAGTGTCAAGGGCTTTTTTGGCACTAAGATCACTCCAGCTTCGGAAAAGCGGGCTGCGGTTTCTCCCTCTCAGGGTGGGGCTAGACCCTTGGGCCAACCCAGGTCCAATGTCCGCCCATTTTTAACAGGAGGTTTAGGAGCAACACCAAATGCCAGCCGAAGCCACTTTTTGAATCGCACGAAGTCTGCGAGCAGATCAGGACAGAGTGCCCACTCCATGCTAGCCAAGTCTGATAAAGAGGCTGAGCAACCCAAACGTGCGATGTCGTCAGGTGTAAAACCCACGTTTCGCCAAGTTGTAGCAAACCAGGCTACCTCCATTAAGCCCTCTGGTGCGCGCGCTGTTAGTGCTTCGACACAAGCGTACCGCAACAGGAGATCGGCATACAAAATCCTCGACAGGCTAAGCGCAGTCAAGGACGAAGACCTCACGGAGAAGGACAAAGCCTCTCGTGAATGGGCTAAGGCGGTGATTGCTGAGCATGAGACCAAAACTATGGTCAATAAGCGGCAGCGATCAGTTGAGGAATCTCCGGCAGCGGCTAAACGCGCCAGGACCTCTCAGACCCCGATGGTCAATAGGCGAAGCTTTCGCTCCTTCAGAGAGGCTGCAAAAGAAAGCCTCACTCTGGCGGTAATAGATCGCAGCAACACTGATGGCTCGATCTCGCCCAAAAACTGGTCACTGGTGGAAAACAAGCTGTGGCCAGTGTACATGGAAGTGATGGCCAAGAACCCGGGTCCTCCACCATGCTGTCGCGATTTTGGATGGTTCCAAAATCGTGTAAAACTCACTTCGTGTGCGGATCAGCGCTCTGCTGAGCTTTACACGCTGGCAATCGCAGGAATCGGCGATGTCTGGCCTGGTGCACGGCTCGAAGCCGTAACGAGGGACAAGATCCCAAATCGTCCCCGTTCTCGGACAAGGGTTCCGGCAATTTACTCCGTCTCTGGGACCATACTGCAGCTGATTAAGCTGGGAAACCCTGACCTCCCCACCGCCGACTGGAGGGTGGCCAGACTAGGTGAGGCCGTAGGAAACTCGCGTCAGATGGTTATCATCCTGAACGAGGAATCCCTAGCCCCCCTTGCTGCAAAGAAGGGTGATATTAATTTCTGATTTTCTCAGCTTACTTTTCACGTATATCGTCAAGACACAAATGTGGTTACTGATGTACAGGCCCTGGAGGTGTCAGAAGTGGAAGATACGGCCAGTGTTACGTCCGGGGAATCCACGTCGTACATGGTCCGTGACCTGTTCGGTGGACCCTCCGAGGACGAACTGCTGCTGTCTTCCCACTCCGACAATGCAGACAGCACTATCGTCGCACAGTCGGACCTTCCCGTGGGTGGACATGAAAGTGGTGCAAATTAACTTGCACCACTCCAAGCGGCATCTCCGACTCTCAAAAAATGGGGAGGAGATAGCGCTCGTGCAAGAACCCTGGGTCTGCAACGGCCGCATTCGTGGTCTCAACGCACCAGGATACAGGACTCTGTATATACCCTGCGGAGGTAAAACAGATCCTGTATCCTCATCAAAAAACATATTAACGCGAGTGTTCTTACCAGTTTCAGTGATGCAGATAGCGTAGTGGCGGCGCTGGAAACACCGGGCTCCACACTATGGGTGGCTTCCACATACATGGCCCACGATGACTCCGAGGATCCCCCACCGTTTCTGCTGAAAAATGCAGTGGCGGTGGCTAGGAAGGACAGAATGCCATTGGTCATCGGAGCAGACGCCAATGCGCACCACACCATCTGGGGCAGTTCGGACATAAACCCGCGAGGTGAGTCACTTTTTGAATATATTGTTAGCACCAATCTATATGTTGCAAACACTGGGCATGAGCCCACTTTTATCACCTCGGCTCGAAAAGAGGTTCTTGATCTTTCACTGGTAAACGAATTTGCTACTAATCTGTTCAAAGAATGGAGAGTCTCCACGGAGCACTCCTTCTCTGACCACAGGTATATAGATTTTCGCATAGAAGTCGCAAGCCCCCTCTGGTCACCTCTTACAGAAACAGTGTTAGAACTAACTGGGACAAGTTCAGGGAAATCTTTGCGAGATCACTGCCAACTGATGGTCCCAGTAAGATTAACTCAGTTCAGAAATTAGATAATGCGGTAGTTTCCCTTACAGCTGCTTACAAAGTTGCCACTGAGGAGTCATGCCCCGTGAGACCACTCTGGGGTAATACGAAACCTAATTGGTGGAACTCTGACGTAGCTGTGCTTAGAAGGGAGTGCCGAAAACTTTTCAATCGCGCTAGGGCGACAAACCACTGGTCCGAATATAAAGCCAGACTAAAGCTTTTAAAAAAAGCGATAAGATCTGCTAAGCTATCCTCCTGGAGGCAGTTCTGTCAGAATATAGAATGCAACTCGGAGGCCAGTCGCCTTCGCAAGATACTCGCTTCCTGTCCAGCGGTCCCTAGCTTTCTGCAAAGGGAAGACGGTTCCTGGACATCGTCAAGCCAAGAGACAATCGAACTCCTGGTTGACACTCATTTTCCGGGAAATAGTTGTACTGACGCAACTATCCTGTGTACAACTAGTTCAATTGGCCCACATCATAGCATGGGGGTACAAGACATAGTCAGCAGCGAAAAACTGCACTGGGCTATAAATAGTTTTCTGCCCTTCAAGTCTCCGGGTCTGACGGTATTATACCAGCTGACTTGCAACACACATCGGACTTTTCCGTACCGTGGCTACTGGAGATTTGTGTAGCTATTCTACACTTGTCTCACATTCCTACTATTTGGACTGAGGTAAACGTGATCTTCATACCTAAAGCGGGGAAGGTCTCACATTCGAAAGCAAAAGACCACAGGCCTATTAGCCTGTCCTCTTTTCTCCTTAAAATCTTTGAAAGGTTCATCGACGTTTACATTAGGGATAAAGTGGGTCATCTTCTTTCACCCAATCAACATGCATATACTACTGTGTACAAAGAATACCCGGAATTCGATTTCTTCGATTATCGTGGTGTTGTGCATTATGAGTTCCTTCCGCCGGGCCAAACTGTCAACAAGGAATATTACTTGAGCGTTATGCGTCGTTTGCGTGAAGCTATTCGCAAAAAGAGGCCGGATTTATGGAGAGACAACTCTTGGTTTTTGCATCACGATAATGCACCATCTCACACGGCATTGGTTCTTCGTGAGCATTTCGCCAACTCATATCGTTGATTTAGCTCCTTGTGACTTCTGGCTATTCTCCAAACTCAAAAGACCACTTCGAGGACACCGTTTTGAATCGATTGAAGAGATTCAACGTGAATCGCCGCGCGCATTGAAGGCCATACCGGAAGGTGACTATTTGGCATGCTTCGAAGATTGGAAAGTCCGTTGGCATAAGTGCATTGCATCGGGGGGGGGGGGGACTACTTTGAAGGCGATGAAATTGATTTGGAAGAATAAATAAAGATTTTTTGAATTATAAACAAATTCCGGGTATTCTCTGTACACAGTAGTATATTACGAAGGGCAAATCCGTGGAGACGGCTCTTCATGCACTCGTGCGGCAAATTGAATACTCCCTCCTTTTCAGAGAATACACTTTGGTCTCTTTTCTCGACATTGAGGGAGCTTTCAACAATATTATTCCGGCGGCCATTACTGGCTCACTGACCAACTTGAACCTATGTAAGCCGATAGTGGACATAGTTCATCTCCTTTTAACAAATAGGGTTATAAAGTTTTCGCTAGGCTGCTCCTCCGTTAGGAGGTGGGTCACCAGAGGCACCCCGCAGGGGGGAGTCCTTTCTCCTCTCCTTTGGAACCTAGCGATAAATGACCTGCTTTTGCAACTGAGCTGTACGGGGTGTAAGGTAGTTGCATACGTAGACGACGTGGCGTTAGCGGTATCTGGGAAGAACATTCCGACACTGGTCAATCTTCTTCAAGGTGCACTGAACCTATTGGGATCTTGGTGCTCTCGGAACGGTATGGGCATTAACCCATCCAAAACTGATTTGGTCCTTTTCACAAGGAGGCACCAAGTTCCTACTTTTGACCCGCCTTCTCTTTATGGGACTAGTCTTACTGTCAGCTCGCAGGCCAAATATCTTGGTCTACTGCTGGATAGGAAACTTAACTGAAAAGCGAACATACTAGAAAGGGTTCGCAAGGCCACTGTTGCACTGTACTCCTGCAAAAGAGCAGTTGGTAAAAAATGGGGTCTCCAACCACGAATCATGTACTGGATGTATATCTCCGTGATTAGGCTCATTCTTTTATATGGAGCTGTAGTATGGTGGACTGCCCTGGATAAGGGGACCAACCAGAAACCTCTGGACTCAGTTCAAAGATCGGCGGCGCTCATAATAACTGGGGCCATGCGATCGACACCGTCCGAAGGACTCTACGCCCTGCTCCACTTTCTCCATGTTGACCTTTTTGGTAAACAAACGGCTACCCTCTCTGCAGTGAGACTAAACACCATCAATAGATGGACACGTACTGATTTCGGTCACTGCCAGATTCTAAGCAGTTCACCTGACCTACGTGACAACATAGACTACTCGTTACCATGTTTTGTTTTCGATTCTAAATTCGCAACCCTCATACCTCATAGACGGGAGTGGGAACAGGACACGGTTCCGAAAACTGGAGTATGTTTCTATACTGACGGCTCCAAACTGGATGGCGGAGTAGGGGGTGGAGTAATGTGTGAAAATCCACCCATGGAAGAATGTTTTCGTCTTCCAGATTTTTACAGTGTCTTCCAAGCGGAAGTTCTGGCCATTTTCAAAGCCCTGTCTATGTTAAAACAACGCAACCTTCCTAAGAGTACGGTTCGCATTTTCACTGACAGCCAGGCAGCAATAAAAGCCCTTAAGGCCAGGGCCTGGTTTAGAAAATTGAAATTTTTGAAAATTTTTTTTTCCCAGAATATGATAGTTTAATATGTTTGGAATTATGTCCTAAAATATTTTGTCTATACTCAAACTCCTTCACATCCAAATTCAGGAACAAAGCACCGCGATCCGCCTACAACTCCTCCGCCTCCGAAACTTTAAACTCGTTTCCTGAAAAGTTAGTGTTTTTCCATCGGTTCACATCATTACTCGTAAACTTATGAATCGAATTTAATAAAAATTGGCACACACACTCTTCAGATGGGTTCGCGTAAACTGGACCATTTTGAAGCACATCGTTAAACAAACAAAAAAAGTACGCTCATTGTGAGCGTACCCAAAAAGTACCATTTTCCGACTTATGCCACCATTTCCGGAATTTTCATTACTTTTCACTCAATTTAGGTTCAGTTTACAGACAAATTAGTTCTTAACAGAATGCCATTCGATTTTTTCAGATCTGACAAGATTTGCGAACTGCACGCTGGGAACCATGCAAAATGAACCCCAACTTCACGCCGCGATACGGCGGCCATTTTGTAACACAGCGGACAAAAAAATTTTTTTTTTACATGTTCAAACAATAAAACATTTATACCAAAAGAGTTTTTAACAAAAAAAAATAAACAAAAACACACTGTCTAAACCAGGCGTTGGCCTTAAGGGGGTCCTCTAGTACAAATGGTGTTTTTTAAAGCTTTTTTAGGGATTTTTTTTCTCAGAAACTGCAAATGATAATGAGATAATTCTTCGTATATTTATTCTTTACACATTGAATTATAAAAAAAAAATGTTTTTCCACGTGCTACCGCGAACACTGTTGGGGTCCGCCAGCTGAGTACCGGCCATGTTTTTTTTGGAAGGGTGCGTTTGCGCCATCCTAACTTTGTCCCTGTTCGTCTGAAATATAATCCAAAAATTTTCTCTTAAAAAGCATTACTCCAATTAAAGGATGACCTATAATGAACCCGATCTGATCAAAATTGGACTCGCGGCATCGTTTTAACGTGTTTTTTTAGAGGACCCCCTTAAGAAGGTCTCAACAACATCGAAAGTGGTTACTCTCTGCCGCTCCCTACTAAATGAGTTAGGGCACGCGCACAACATTATCCTTATCTGGGTACCGGGCCACAAAGACATCAGTGGAAACTGTGTAGCTGATGAGCTTGCCAGACGTGGCACCACCCTCCCGCACCTCAACACCACAGTCACGGCAGGCATTCCTCTTGCCTCCTGCAAACTAATGATCTGTTCACTCTTCCTCGATAAGGCCAACAGGCGATGGCAAGGGGAGAGCACATGTACCATAACCAAACAGCTCTGGCCTGTCTTTAATCTAAGGCGAACAAGAGCACTTATCTCGCTTAGCAGGCAGCACACTAGCACGGTCGTCGCAATTCTGACAGGCCACGGTTAATTCGGACGCCATGCCTTCAGACTAGGCGTCAACAGTTGGGACTTCTGCCGCAGTTGCCACAATGAAGAGGAGGAGGAATCTATCAGCCACCTTCTCTGCAACTGTCCGGCTCTATCTAGACAAAGATGGAAAACCCTAGGCTCTCCTTTCTTCGACAACTTGAGTGAACTCAGTTCAGCTAGCATAAAAGACTTGATTGAGTTCATCCACTCTTCGAAATGGCTTAATTAGGCTTATCGACTTGTAGTAAGACAGACCTTTCCACTTGTGGTATCACAACGGGCCCATTCCGTGGCCTAAGTGTGTCTTTCGGCAAGTCCCAGGCCAAGACAGCCACTTTAACCTAACCTAACCTAACCGACGACTAGTGGTCCCACAAGCTGTAAGGTGGCGCTTCACATGGACATGCCACGACGACATGGGCCATTTTGAGGTCGATAAGACCTTGGAGGGGCTTAAACGAGACTTCTGGTTTCACCGCATGCGGCGCTACGTGAAAAGCTCCATAGCGTCGTGTCCAGAGTGCTGCATGAACAAGGTCAGCGGCGGCAAGCCAGAAGGGCAGATGCACCTGGCAGAGATGACGCCGGTGCCATTCAGGTCAATTCACATGGACCATTTGGGACCATTTCCTAGAAGTAAGCGTGGGAATCTGCACCATAGTGCTGGTGTGTGCTTTCTCGAAATACACCATCTTGAAGGCGGTGCGAAACACTAAAACAGGGCCAGTGGTGGCAATGTTGCAAGAGGTGATCTCGGTTTTTGGTCAACCGATTCAAATCACCACCGACCGGGGAACCGCATTCACGTCGAAAGAGCTGGAGAAATTTCTGCAAACATATGGCATCCGCCATATCAAGGTCACCGTGCGGACCCCGAGGGGCAATGGGCAGGCAGAACGCGTCAACAAAACGATTTTGCCGGCGATCCGGTCGATAATGAGGAGCACGAAGGAGTGGGATTCAACGCTACCCACTCTGCAATGGAGTCTCAACTCCCAGCAGAATGCAACGACCAAGGTGAGTCCGAACGACATCGTATTCCAGTACGACCTGCGCTGTGTTAGCCAAAACCGGCTGGTTTAGTCACTTCATGACGAAGGAGAGGCCAAAACGACCGGCACCAAGGGCGCTGTTTGTCAGCGAGCGTGGGAGAATATCGAGGCAGAGCGACGTAAGTGGAAGCAGAGGTATGACGAGCGGCATCAGGCGCCACAGCAGTACAACGAAGACAACGTGGTCGTAATTACCACAGTTCCAGCAGCTACAGGCGAGTCGCATAAGCTCGACGCCAAGTATAAGGGCCCGTATATGGTGACGAAGCTCCTGGGATACTAGATACGTCGTAGAAGATCTACCCGACATACCGAAGACACAACGGCGATACTGTGGGGTGGTGTCCACCGACCACATGAGGCGATGGTGCCATCTCAGCCCCAATCTGGAAGACGAAGATGATGACGGCAGTGCATCCGATGACCAACCGACGGCGGTTGGCGAAAGGCCGAGCTGTCAACTCGGTAAACGAAGAGTGCGAGAGGGAGTTGCGTTCCGACAGCCGAAGCGAGCGGACGTGCGGCGCACGCGCGTTTTGTAATTGTTAGAACTGGCAAATTTGTTCGCCTACAACCCTGGCCTATTACTCTTGTTTTATACAATCCTGCTACTATGTACATGTTACTTTTTGAACTCTCTTGAATAAATGAATTGAAGCTGAACGGTCGTGCGTTTCAATAGGTTATGGGTCCAGCTCCCCCACGCGGTTTTTTTCGGTATCGTAGCTTTATAAAAAAAGGGCAGGACGAAACGCGAAAATAAAATAATAAAAGTCCAGTCCAAGGGGCCTGCGCGAAAAGCAATGCGGCCCAAAAAGGTGGCACTGGCGCGTATGCGCGAAGACGCAAATATTCGTGAACACTTAAATGACTTTTTTGACGTGGTTAAAAAATTAAAAGAAATGAATGTAACAGTTGGTGATGACCTCCTCGCTATATTATTGTTACGAAAATGACTTCTCTAAGTTCGTATACTGGATTGTGCTTGAAAATAAAACAACTTCATTTATTCAGCGCAAACGCAGTCAAAAACCAACAATCGCTTTATTTACAAATTTACACTTGTTACCACTTTACACTACTACTATTGCATGTTTCCCCTTTGCTTGCTCAACACAGACTCGACCCTCTGCGCTGCACACTGCTGCTTTTATACTAGTTTTCTTATCGCGCCGAAGTTTCTTGCACATTCTAGTTGTACTCTCTATCTCGATTGTTCTCACAGCACAGCACAGCTCATCACCTTTCGCGAACCATCCTTGCCATAATTATAGCATGCCGGCCGTACTTCAAAGTGCATGCCTAAAAGTATGCTATTCATGCATAGCACAGCACAGAGTGCTTCATCGTTGCATTATTATTGTACAGTTTCCCCGATTCCTTCGAGACTTTTCGTTGCGCGCTTGAAACAAGGGACGAGCTGCCTAAACCAGACATATTGAGAGTGACAATATTGGAAGAGGATCAGTCGCGAAAAGCAAAAGAAGAACGCAGTGAGCAAAATGTTCTACACACAAGGCAGCACAACAACAATACAAGCACTGGAATGCATGGAACGAAAGAAGGTGGTAAAAAAGAGCACATGGCAAACACCGGGTGTTTTAAATGCGGTAAATTGGAGATTTCGCCATAAACTGCAGATCAAAACAAAACACACAAAACGCAAATGCTCGTCATGCAGAAGAGTATTTGAATCAAAAAATACTTTTTAATAAAACTGAATCAACATTTTTGTGTGTTGATAAAAACAATTACTTGTGTTTGGATAGTGGGTGTACGCCACACATGAGTGCAGACAAAAACAATTTTCAAAATTTCCAAAATAAAGACAAAACTCTATATTTAGCGAATAACGACACAACGAAGGTAACTGGAATCGGTAATGTCAAAATAATGGGTCGATTGCCGATTGCAACCCAACTTCAGTTGCTTTGCACTCTGGCAACGCAACCGAAATTAATATTTCCATTGCGTATGGCAACTGCCGCCAGTTGCCGAAAACTTATCGATAACATGATTTTGACAGTACAGCAACTCTGAATTTGAATGTAAAGAAGCAGCAAAAAAAAGAAAATTTTTGTGTAACAGGAGTTAAAGCGGAATTAAAGGCTTTATTAATAATGTTGAGTTCTGTGGAACTATTTTTATAGATATCTATAAGAAATAGAATAAGGCAATGTTTAAATGAATAAATATATATTTCAGTCAATTCACAGCTCTGGTTTCATTTCAGGTCAATTTTTCTTAAAATTAACAAACAAAATAAGCGTGTTAAATTCAGTTACACTGTCTTAAAAACTAACAAACAAAAGGTGTTAAATTCAGTTACACTGTTTCTAAAAATAATGTTACGAACATTCCGGAGTGGACTAAAGGTTTCCATGATGATCGCGACCATCATTGCCAGATTGGACTAGAAGTTGCCATCATTGCCAGGTCGAATTATAGCACGGCGCGTAGCGACAGGGTTGCTTTGCACAGCGACAAACTGTCTTATCGTTACAATAACAAACAAAAGGTGTGAAATCCAGTTACACTTTCCTTAAAACTGCTTAAAAAATCACATTTGCATATTGTTTAAGTTCTGAAGTTGTTTTCCTAAAATTTCAAGTTTCTTTTTTTTCTATTTGCATATTTAACTCTCGTTCTTCAATCAATAAATCATATTTCTTTTTTTTAATCGCTTTAACTTCTTTAGACACTTCATATTGTTTTCTTTTTATTTCTCTTATATCTTTCAGAATGTGGTTTGTCTTGGTTAGATTTTCTTCTATTTTCTTATAAGTATTTAATAATTCACTTTGTGTCTCAGTTTGTTGTTCAAGAAACAAACACTTTTTATCCTCCGTTCGAACTCTTTTCTTTGGCTGCTCCTTTGTACGCACCATTTGCTCAGTCTCCATTGAATCCGACGTCCCTTTTGGTTGTTCAATACTCCTGTTCTGTTCTTCATCGTCTTGTTGCTGCACAGTGTCGTCCAGTTCTATACCAAAAGAATTTCCTCGAGGATTGATTGACCGTTCAATTTGCAACAGGTCCGCTGCAGCCTGTTCCAAAGTGGACAAGCTCACTTCTTGTGATGGCCCGCCGCCAGTGGTTCGGATATTTTGCTTATTGTTGGACATTTTTTCTTTAATTTGGCTTTAAAATGTACCCATACCCTCTGCCATTCCTCTGACGTGCGCATTGGTGGGCCGTAACTATTTAATTTAGAAGAAATTTTCCTCCAAATTTCTTCGACGCTTACTTTCGTTTCGCCAAAAGCGCGCACACCGCGCGCAATCGCCGGGTTAAGCTCCATTTGTTGGAGTAGCACCTCGAACTGCTGCTTCGTCGTCACTTTCACCATGTTCACTTCTGCTAACCCAAAAATAGTGTAATTATAATAAAATCAACAAAAATTTCTTAAGAACTTTTACTTACTTTAAAATTTCACTCTCGTACAGCTTGAACGGCAACCACAAATTCGCCGTTGCCAATATTATTTCTGTGCGGCAACTGAGTTGCCACCTTTTAGTTGCCGTCGGCAATGTGATTTCGGCAACTGGCAACGCAACTAGCGTTGGGTTGCAAGCGGTAATCGACCCATAAATGTCACCGAAAAGGGACATGAAGAGCAGTTTAATGTTGAAGATATAATGTACGTAAATGATTTGCGAACAAATCTATTATCGATTTCTAAAATAACAGATAAGAGTTACGAAGTGCATTTGCGCCGAAAGGAAGCAGTTGTTATGGAAAATAATAAGGTATTGTGCACCGCCAATCGAATCGGAAATTTATACGACTTACGAAATTGTGTAAACCCGGCAAAAGTGGCGTACGAAGAAAATGAATTGCACGTATGGCACCGCATATTCGGCCATTTGAACGAAAATGATTTAAAAGAAACGATGAAAAGTGGAAGTGTACACGGGTTTGACATTAAAAGAGAGTTAACAATGTCGACATGCGAAGTGTGTATTAGCGAAAAGCAGACGCGCGCAAGTTTTCCGATAAATCAAAACAATAGAACACACAAATTACTCGAAATTCTGCACAGTGACGTTTGTGGCCCGATGCGGTGTGCATCTTTTTCCGGTGCAAGATATTTTATAACATTCATTGATGACAAATCACGGTGGTGTGAGGCAGGGGCGTAGCCAGAACTTGGTCATGGGGGGGGCTTTTAAAAAATTGTTTGCCAGTTTAATATTACATGTTTTTTAAATTAAAATGCACTTTTCAAATAGGGCATTTTGTGATGGCTTATGTGACTTAATGCATTAAAAACTAAATTTTTTCCCTGATTTTTAGTAAAAATTTCATGAAATTTGGTGGACTTAAAGCGAAGTTATTGCATCTGAAGTGGAAGTATGTTTGTGTCATCGTACAAAAATGTGCATCGAACAAAGATCCAATATTAATTACACTGTGCGTGAAATTTACCCTAAAAAATTGAGACATGGGGGGGACCTACTGAGCGACTTTTCTATAGGTATACTGAGTTGAGATCCACCAGCCGTTTGGCTGGATTGGCTCTAGTTTAAGAGAAATCCGACTTTGAAGTTTGCCCATTTTAGTCGAGTTCGTCGCTTAAGTCTTCGAACGTTTAAATGCTAATAGGTCCTAAATCGTTTCGAATATCGCTTTACTGTCTTCGGCAAGTTTGTAGATATTTTGACGACCAACAAATTTGCTTAAGACACCAATCCAAA
This sequence comes from Melieria picta, assembly GCA_964056695.1. Classification (NCBI taxonomy): domain Eukaryota; kingdom Metazoa; phylum Arthropoda; class Insecta; order Diptera; family Ulidiidae; genus Melieria; species Melieria picta. Next base: position 56,150,909 of record OZ057400.1, on the reverse strand, counting down.
AAAAATACATTCAAACTGTGTAATTGCGATATGTGCATTTTTTGCGCAGCGCAACGTGGCGTATAAGTGTCAGTTAATTATAACACTCAACGTGGCGTATGACACTCATACGCCACGTTGTGCTGCGCAAAAAAATGCACATATCGCAATTACACAGTTTGAATGTATTTTTTTTTGGATTGGATTGGATTGAATATCTACAAACTTGCCGAAGACAGTAAAGCGATATTCGAAACGATTTAGGACCTACTTAAGCGACGAACTCGACTAAAATGAGCAAACTTCAAAGTCGGATTTCTCTTAACACATTCGAGACGACGATTTTTTTCGAACGCGGTGGACAGGAGCGAAATTTTATTTTTCTTTGTATTGTACACAGTAAAACCAATGCCAAATTTATTTTTCCTGTACTTTACAGATTTCATTAGTTCCAGAAAAATCTTATTTCGACGACTAGTTTACTCAGAATAACTGATAATTACACATTACTGTCTTATAGCCTCGGAAAGCCATTGCACACACGGTGTGCAATCGGTCCCGAATGGGTTAAACTAGAGCCAATCCAGCCAAACGGCTGGTGGATTTCAATTCAGTATACCTATAGAAAAGTCGCTCAGTAGGTCCCCCCATGTCTCAATTTTCGACTTGCACAGTGCTATTGTTCTAAAAAATGTTTAAACTTTAACCGAAGCATTTAAATTGATGAACCAAGTTTATGGTGATTTTTGTTTATACCGTGGTGGAGTTCATAAGTGGTAAAAGCGATTTAAAAACGATTGTCAGAAGATAAATGATGACCAAAGTGTTAGCCAACTGAATCCGCGATCACCGTAGATCAAAACTGGGCGGTAATTCATAAAAGATACGCCAAAATCTTCATTGAAATTCGTGAAATTGGATTTAACCTTCGCTTTACTTATAGCCACCCGGGTGATCTTTTTAATATTCATGTTTAATATCTGCACAAATTTTAAGGTAATTTTCAATAACATGAAAAAAAATTTTTTGAAATTTTGTTCATGTTTAACCCTTTCGGGACTACTGGGATAATACATCCCAGCAAGTTTTTAATGCCCCTCAAAACAATTATTCAAATCTTACGACCCACGCAAAATATTTTTTCGATTTCGGTGTTCCCGCATAAAAAGATGATTTCAGAATTTGTGAGCATGCAATATAATTTTCTAACCCCAACATTCATAGCATGAGAATATTTCTACTGAGAGTATTTTGGATTTCAAAATTAAACTCCGTCCCGAAAGGGTTAAACTTGAATTTTGTCATTTTTTATACAAATGTACCTGGGTGATCCCAGGCGCTTTCGCTACCATTTTGATTAAAACTCACGAAAAATTTTTTTTGCGTACCTCATTATGTGTTCAATAAACCCTCTGGAAAGAAATCTTCTAATATTTTCCATAGTCTCAAAATAAATCATTAAAGTTAGGCCTTTTTTCGAAATACGAACTATCGCCAGAGGAAGATACTAAATACTGAAGTATGAAAAAAATGTATAAATTATTATATATTTATTGTGAGTTTTACTCAAAATAGCGGCGGAAGCGCCTGGGATCATCTTTAGTAAAGCGAAGGTTAAGCATCTCAATAGCATACATTTATTACATTTTAACTGAACATTTGGCTATCGAAGGATGCCATCCCATCTATTGACACTTGTTTTGACTGTTTTTTTGTTTTCACATGATGTGGCACCGTGCAAATTTCACCTTTTCAAATAATGCATTTGCCGATGAAAAAAAGCGTTTTGAGAACGTCCTGAAGGACATTCCGGTCGACGAACTAAACTACTCTTAAGACATGTTTTTAGGACATGCAAATCGCTGCATTACGCCTAAAGGTGACTATTAAAAAAACAAATTAGTTTCGGTAAAAAAAGGGTTTTGTTAATATTCTTTTAAATATTCAAAGATGAAAAGACCTTTTTGCTAATGTGGGAACGTACATACGATGCATAGTGATTGAAAATGTTGACAAAGTATAGGTTATGGGGGGTTCTGACACCCTAAACCGCCCCCCCCCTTGGCTACGCCCCTGGTGTGAGGTATTTTTTGTTAAAAATAAATCGGAAGTTCTAAGTGTTTTTAAAAAATGTAAAGCAGTAGCAGAAACGTTTACGGGCCAAAAGATAAAGGCGCTGCAATCAGACAACGGCCGCGAATATTGCAATCGGGAGTTCAACTCATTCATAGAAGCAAATGGCATAGTGCGCCGCTTAACAACGCCCCACACACCGCAACAAAATGGAATCGCAGACAGCAAAAACAGAACCCTTGCCGAAGTGGCAAGGTGCATAATGAAGCAGGCAGGTGCGCCCCCGGCGTTTTGGGCCGAAGCAATAAATACCGCGTGTTACATTCGAAATCGGTTTATTAAAAAAGCAAACGATAAAAAACCGTACACAATATGGACAAACAAAAAACCGTCGGTTGTTCACTTGGAAATATGTGTAAAGGTTATGTTTTAAACAAAAGTCCTACGAAAGGCAAATTCGACTCTCGATCTAAACCGTGCGTTTTTGTCGAATCCAAAGCTTACCGAATGTGGTCAAAATCTAAACGAAATATTATAATAAGTCGCGACGTGAAATTCATAGATCAATACGGATTCAATAACGAATATAATGATATTTTTTACTTGGAAACAAAGGAAGAAAATAAGATTGAAATTGAATTAAATGCTAAATCGGGACTAAAATTATTTGATGCTAAAGAAGAAAAAGATAGTGAAACGCGTACAATAAACGAAGTGTGTGAGAAGCGAGGCAAAGCACGTGCGGAGCCAAAGAGATACGACTTACGCAGCAGACCAAAAGACCTGCTACAGCAACAAAAGACAGTGACTCCGATGATTTCGAAGAGTGTGTTTTCAGTGAAATGGCGTATCTTGCCATGGATCCTGAAACGTATTGCGAAGCAATGAGCACTCCAGATGCAGTAGCATAGACCCAAACAGTTGAGGACGAGTACTTAGCCCAAATACGGATAGAACAACGAAGAGTCATCGGCAGCAGGTTAGTGTTCCGTACAAAAGAGGCCGGCGAGAAGAAGGCACGCCTAGTAGCAAAGGGCTACGCCCAGCATCCAGGTGAGGACTTCCATGAAACGTACTCCCTTGTAGCATGCTCGTCATCAATCCGGCTGATGACCGCAATCGCAGCGGAAATGGGTTTAGAGATCCATCAAATGGATGTGATCACAGCGTACCTAAACGGTGAGCTCGAAGAGAGCGTCTATATGTCTGTTCCTGAACAACTATCCGCTATCTTAAGTCAGATAGAATCCGGAAAGCGGGTGGGTTCCAAAAGCTACACGCATCACGCAGACATAATCGAAACAGCGACCAGATGGCTAGAAGTTATTCGCCGCATCCCCAATCCTGTATGTTCGTTAAAAAAGGTTTACGTCAATCCGGAGCGAGGTGGTACTATCGCTTAACATCAAGGTTGGAGCAACTTGGGTTAGTAGCGACGAAGCAGGACCCGTGTTTATTTGTGAAACGTAAAGGTACTAAAATCATATTGGTTACGATTTACGTAGACGATCTTCTGCTAGCCGCCGTAGCTCAGTGCTGGCTAGTGCGTTGGGCCGCGAGTCAAATGCGACGCTCGAACCAAGGTTCAAGACCCCGTTGCTGCTAACACCGAAAAAAGAAAAACTACAATTTTTCTTTCAGCGGCTGTCCTCTCAGCAGGAAATGGCAAACCTCTGAGAGGAAAATTGCATATGAAAAAGTTCCCAACTCGCCGTTCGGAATCGGCATAAAATTGTAGGTCCCTTCCAATCTTGTAAAAATTCGCACGCACAACACGGATGGTTGCGGGTAGCTAGGCCTTAGTCGCGGTATCGGGCTGTCGTGCCAGTCAATTATTTATTATTATTAAAATCTTCTGCTAGCATCAAACGAGAGTGAGTGGCTGAATACCATTAAAAGCGAGCTGCGTAAAACATTCGACATGAAAGATATCGGCCGCGTAAAGCGTTACCTCGGCATCGATTTTAAACAAAACATAGAGTCTCGAACAGTGTTCCTGTCACAACGAAACTACGCTCAAACAATTTTGGAGCGCTTCCGTATGTCAGACTGCAAAACAGTACCAACGCCTATAGAAGCGAATTTTAAATTAACAAAACCAACAATTAAATGCGACGATGAAATGTTTAAATATCCATATCAGGGACTCGTGCGGGCTCTAATGTACCTCGCGGTCACAACTCGCCAAGATATCGCCTATGCCGTCAACTACATGAGTCAGTTCAACTCTAACTACAATGAAGAGCATTGGCGAGCCTTGAAGAGGATACGACGTTACATAAAAGGCACCATCGACTACGGCCTTTTGTACGAGGAAAGTGGCACGAATTTATATGGTGTGGTTGATGCAGACTGGGGAGGCGATGTCTCCGATAGGCATTCATACTCCGGTTACGCGTTCATCTTCGGCAACGCCGTCATAAGTTGGGAAGCACGAAAACAGCGCACGGTATGACTCTCCAGCACCGAAGCCGAACATATCGCCATTTCCGAAGCCACAAAAGAGGTGCTGTACCTTCAGGGCATCATCAAACAAATTGGACTGCCATCCAAAGGGACCGTCTTATTCAACGATAGTCAAAGCGCGCAAAGCCTTTTGAATGCTTTGGTTATCGTCCATGCACCAAACACATCGACGACATTTGTGCGTGATTGCGTAAAGGATGGCATGATCACAGTTGAATTCATGCCGACAGAGAAGATGCCAGCTGACGTATTAACCAAGGGCTTAAGCGCATCGTTGGGGCTGGCAACAATCAGATGTTGTTGGCTCACTACTTTGAGGGGAGCTGTTAGAACTGGCAAATTAGTTCGCGTACATCCCTGCCCTATTACTCTTGTTTTATACAATCCTGCTACTCTGTACATGTTACTTTTTGAACTCTCTTAAATAAATGAATTGAAGCTGAACGGTCGTGCGTTTCAATAGTAATTTCTTAGATTAAGTCATAATTTTAAATAAAGTGTAATAATTCCAAGAAACAGTCGCCTGACACTATATCACTCCGAAACACTCCACTTTTTCAAAATTTTCACTCCGGTCGAAAACTTCGAAACGACAGCACTACCGAAAAATTACAGGTGAAGGAGTTGCCATATTTATCTACTTAATTTTCAGAATTACCATATATTAATACCGAAGCAGTCGAGAAAATTGGGATCAAGATAAGTTCTGCAAGCAATAACAAGATTAAACTATTTAGTGTGTATTTTCCTGGGGGTTCTGGTAATCCAGAGCAGCGTAAAACTATAAGAAATATTTAAGAAACCTTTTTAATGTAAATGGATCGTTTATTTTTTACGGTGACTACAACAGCAAACACCATAACTGGGGTTTTACAAGAGCAAACTCCTGGGGAAATATCCTAAATGAATTTATCACTTTCTTTCCTATCACGATATCACGTTCAAATGAACCAACATACGTACCCTCATCAGCTAATTCTTCACCTTCAAATATAGATCTCATTCTTGCAAATATTCTGCGGCACATTTCGCAATCAACAATTTTAAACGAATTTACTTCAGATCACATAATGTTCTCACTAAGCTTAAATGTGGAGCGGTATGAAAATTTCTAGTTAGACTTCGCAAATACGAATTGGAAAAGTTATCGTTCCTATCTCACATCTTCTTTATGTAATTTACCAGCAGATATAAATGACATAACTTCCACAGACGAAATAGATACAAATTTAGTCTATTTCAATTCGAAGGTACCTAACCTAAGGTACCAGCTCAGTACAAAATGTTGTCCAACAAAAAAAAAACCCCAAAACTAATTTTATAAAGATACCTCCCCATGTAATAAATTTAAGAAAACCTAGAAACTATTATCGCAGGCAACGGAGTCGTTACAGGCAATTAGGAGACAACAAAGCTATGACAGTTTACTCAGCGCAGATTTGCAAAAAGATTGCCATTATCAGGAATACAATCTGGAGTAAAAAATTAAGATCACTAGAGAATAAAAGTAAACCGTTCCGGAATATATGCAAGCTGTTACGAAAAGGGTATTCACAAATCCCTCCCCTCCGCGAGCTATACAAAACCATGGTTCTCTGCCAAGAAAAAGCAAAGATACTCGCTTACAAATGTCTCGAGAATCACAATGTATTTGAACATCTGAGCTCAACACAACAAGAAAATCGTGTGAATGCATCTATTAACCATTTTGATAGTCTCGTTGAAGATACTCCGGAGTCTCAATATGTCAGTCCGATTTTATACAAGACCTCATTTCTTTTGCTCCATTAAGAAAGTCAACAAGACACTAATGCTGAGATCGCACACCCACTACAAAAGTGACACAACTCAAAGTTTTTAATTTTCGGTTTTATGTGTAAACACTGTGCACAATGCGTCTATCTACCAATAAGCAAAAGCTCAGTATATTTTGTTGTTGTTAACTGTTGTCAAAGAACAGTCAACTGTGAAACCTAAATTGGAGCGTTGAGCGTTGCGTTTTCTGACGCAACGCTCTCGCTCAGTGCGGCATACCGAAATTGAAGCGTTGCGTTGGGATTGTCAAAATCATGAAATGAAAACAAATGTAAAAAAAAAAATCTGTTTAGTTGCCAAAAAACAACAAATTATTATTATTTTGCAAAACTTAGCTCTTATTTGAATAAATTCCTCACAATTTAAATCAAATCAAATATAAATTACAGGCGTTTTTGTTAGTCGCAGCCAACTAACCGCTAACGCCTTGTCAAAATTGGAAATTCGATTAGCTCAGCGTCAGAGCGTTTCAATTGCGGTTTGCCCCCATACAATTTGTATGGGCATGAAGCAATTTTGACAGTTGCTTGCCGCTAACGCTCCAATTTAGGTTTCACAATCAAGGAAAAAATTTGAAGAAAGAAAACTGAGACAACCTTGCGGAGTAACATGCCGATTGCGATGCACTGAAAAAATAAGTGAAGCTTACCGGCTAAAAATATTTGATAATTTTTGGAGCATAGGTGATTTGCAAAGACAAAGAGAATTTATAGCTGCTAATATGGTTCCTATAGTACCAAAATACGGATACTCAAGTACCGCAAACTTCCGCAAGCATAACAATGCATTTCATTTTATGGTAGACGCCATTAAAATTAAAGTTTGCAAGCGTTTTTACACTTCTACTCTTGGTATAAGCGGCCGAACTATACGCACAGTCTTATCGAAAAAGAATTCGGAGGGCTTTGTTGAACAAAGAAAGCGTTAGGGAGTTTATAAAGGCCATACCCACAATTGAATCACATTATCTGCGAAACCAGACTTCACGCGAGTTCATTGAAGGCAGTAAAAGTCAAGCAGACTAATATCGAGACTACAAGTAGCTTCGAATGAGCAATAACACAGAGCAACAAAATCGAAATTTTTTTTTTTTCTAAAATCAAACTATACTTTTCTAAAGGATTTTTGGACGCTGATCACAACTGCGTACTTAGTTTTTTGATTGTTTGAGCGGCTTAGGAAATATTGATTGGTTTTCCTTGGAGGGCGTTTTACATGTTTTTTGACCATTACATTCATGTAGCTCCTACAAACCTGAAGTCTTAAATGCCATTTTTTTAACATAGATTAACAATACTTTAGCTATGTATTTAAAATTTAAAACATTAAAATCGATTCAAATTTGCAAGAGTTATTCATTTGGAAAGTCAAATTTTCAGTTACTTTGCAAGATTGCGAATACACAAAAGAATTTTGCTTCCAAAAAATATATATTGTCATATAGTGAAAGAAGAATGTTGGGGCTTTCAATTGAAAAAGAAATTTTTGAAATACGATGTTTGTAATAGAAAATGTGTACAAATATGTAAGTTCTCGATTCATAAATTCAGCAACAAAAGCAAGGATTTACTTTTGAGCTATAATATCGGAGCACAGTTTTAGGCAGCAGTATGAAAATGCTCGCATTCAACAAATGCCCTCAATTCATAAAATTTTCAGCTTTCGAATTTTGAATTTTTTGTGCCCTAAAAATATGTCGCAATGAAATATGGAAAAACAGCAAGTAGTTTGCTAAGTGTGTGTGGTTGAAATTTTTACTTGTGTGATGCAACTCTTTTTAGAATAGCTCCTACAGTAATGAACCAATTCAAATTTTGTTAATGCCCTTGAAAAGACAAATATTGACGCTTGCGAAAATACTTTAGATACTTTCGTCAATGACGTGAAGAGCATTAGAAGATTTCAATAAAAACACGTGTTCAGAAGGTGAAGTCGCATTTACACTCTAATGAGTATAGGCCGAGAATGGCACATGCAACACAAAAAAATCTGTTCTATAAGTTTAACCCTTTCCGACATGAAAATAAAGCCGTTCTGTATGAATTGTATGGGCTGTAGTCCAATATATTGGACATTGTGACTGAAAGGGTTAAGTTACAACCTTACATTATACATTGCACACTAACTCCTAGTTGAAAATTGCAACCCCGAATTTAAATGAATTTTTATAAAAATTCGCGAAAATTGAACTTTGAAGAGCCATAGCCGTGTTAACCCTTAACCAATCGAAATCGACTATGGTCAAAATTATAGCTTGAGGATTCGTTATTGTGTCATAAAAAAATTATCGTGTTTTTCAACATATTGTAACGATAAGACAGTCGCTGTGCAAAGCAACCCTGTCGCTACGCGCCGTGCCATAATTCAACCTGGCAATGATGACCGCGATAATGGAAACTTTTAGTCCAACCTGGCAATGATGGTCGCGATCATCATGGAAACCTTTAGTCCACTCTGGAATGTGCGAGAACGATCTGCGCGATGGCCGGACAGGTATAAAAGGCAGCCGGGTGCGGCGCAGCGAGTCAGTCTGATTTTGACTAGCGAAGGTGCCACACGGAGTAATAAGCAAATAATTCAGTTTAAAGACCGTAAAGTGTGAAATTTGTGAAATAAAGTGACTGTTGGTTTTTATTGACTGCGTTTGAGAAATTAAGTGTGTTTTTATTTTAAATTGCACAATCCAGAGATACGTACTAGCCCACTAGAACTAGTATTCGTAACATTTTGTGTCAGAAGTGGGATTGTGTTACTGAAAGTAAAAAAAAAAATTAATTATAAAACGCAGACATGGTTAGACTGGAGCAACTGAAGGTGGACCAGCTGAAGAAGGAGCTGGCCGCTTGGAATTTGCCGACTGCTGGCGGAAAGGTGGAGTTGCAGCTGCGCTTGCGAGAGGCGTGTGAATCACGAGGCATCGATTGGACTGCGCACGAGTTCGGAACGCAGGAGCTAGAGGCGTCGGGCAAGGTGGAGGAATCGCCTGCGGGTGCTGCGTCGATGCAAAGTACGGCTGCAGCGGCTGCGCCACCACAAGCATTGGACATGAGCCAGCTAATGGTTGCACTTAAAGGCATGTTCGAGACTTCCAACCGTGAAATGGCAGCCAAAATGGAAAATGAAAATCGCGAAATGTCGGCGCAAATGGCAGCGAAAATGGAAACGGCGACCCATGAAATATCGGCGCAAGTGTCAGAGCGAATGGAAGTCAAGCTTCAGGAAAATTCTGCGCGCTTGGAGCAGAAAGTGGAGGAAATCTCAGACAGGATTAATGGGAAAGTCGAGCACCTGGAGACGCGAGTAGAGCACTTGGATAAACGAGTCGACGACCTGGATGATTCCCTGAACAAACGAGTTGATAGTCTGGAAGACTCGATGAACAGAAAAATGGACGAGCGGCTTAGGGAGGTACAGCCGCGAGAATGGTTGCCGCCGGTTCCGGAAAGTGTTGCCACCCGAGCAGAAGTGCCTACTTATGATGGGACTACGCCGTTCGATACATTCAAGCTGCAATTCGACCTGGCTGCTCTGGAAAATCAGTGGACCGATGTAAGTAAAGGTCGGAGATTGGCGCTGGCTCTTAAAGGTGCTGCGGCTGAGGTAATAAAATCAGTTCCAGAATGTTTACGAAGTGAGTACGAGACCGTCATAAGGGCGCTGGCAGCCAAATACAGCGACGAGCACAACAGAACGCTGTACTACTGTGAGCTGAAGAACCGCAGGCAAAGATCCAACGAGGCGCTGCAGACATATGCAGCAGACATTGAGCGGCTCGTGCAGCTGTCCTACCCGTCCTTCGGCGCTGATTATCTCGAGAGGATGAAGATTGAGGCGTTTGTTGAAGGTCTTCATGATCCGGAGACACGTCGCAGTACGTTGATGATGGGCAAGCCGACATTTAGGGAGACGGTGACCAGCGCGATGACATATGAGGCGACATGGATTGGGAGCACTCGGTATGCACCTGCAAGGATACGCCAGATCCAGCCAGACAACGACATTACGATCCAGGCCATAAGCTCTGAGCCACCGGACAGGCCACGGGTGGTCTCCTCTAAAGTTGTTTGCTGGGTATGTGGCAAGCAGGGCCACATATCACGAGACTGCCGCCAACGAAAGAGGCGTTCCCGTTCTCGATCGCAATCGCCTGAAGCGAGGAATACTGACAATCGAGGCTCAGCCAACAAGCGCAGGGCTGAGGACGGCGAGTCGTTAAACTAAAACGGCTCAGCCCAAAAGGGCGTGAGCTGATCCCCACAATCTGCCGCCCCACCGTCCTTGTCTCACAGCTGAAACGACAGCCCAGCAGCTTGACAATTGAAGGAAGGATAGATGGAAAGTTGTTCGTGTTGACACTGGATACTGGAGCGTCATATTCGATCATAAAAAGCTGCTGAAGAACTGGGAACCGCTGCATGGCATACAGCTGCGGACTGCGACTGGCGAGCGCGCGCCGGTAAGAGGGAAAGTTACAAAAACGATTACCATCGGCACCAGCAGCCTGGAACATGAGTTCATCGTCGCGGATATAATGGACGACGTGATTATCGGCGTGGATTCCATGATTAGGCACGGTTTTACACTGGACCTGAAGGAAAATGTGCTGAGATATGCCAACGTTGAATTCCCCCTGCACACCGGCTATGAGCGAAGCGTGGCGGTAAGGAAGGTTGTATCGTGTCAACACAGGAGGATACCAGCGAACTCTGAGGCGATTGTGTGGGCAAAGGTGGACGAGGATGATGGGCCGAGTCGGCTGTGGGTTGTAGAAGCACCGAAACAAGGACACGACAACATCATCATCGGACGTACATTAGTGGAACCTAAGAATGGCAGAATACCGGTCAGAATACTGAACCCCCTGAATGCACCCAGATATGTCGGGAAAGATGAGGTAATTGGCGATTGTAAGGAAGCTGTAGCAGTGGTCAATTGCGAGAGTAGCCCGCCTGGAGGTAATAAGAAGAGCGGTTTTAACATGGACGCCATACCGCAGGAGAACCAGTGGAGCAGCGAGTTGACGGGCAAGCAGAAACAGAAGGCGAGGTCACTCCTGCAGCACTATGGGTCAATATTTGCGGCAGAAGCAGGCGGAAGAACAGCCATAGTGAAGCACAACATCGACACCGGAAGTGCAAAACCGCCAAGACGAGTTCCTCTGGCCAAGAGGGAAGAGGTCACAAATTTGATCGAAAACATGCGGAAAGAAAAGGTCATAGAGCCTTCTTCGGGCCCCTGGTGCTCGCCGGTCGTACTAGTCAAGAAAAAGGATGGCAGTACCCGGTTTTGTGTGGACTATCGGAAGCTCAATGATGTGACCAAGAAGGACAGTTATCCACTACCGCGGATCGATGACACCCTGGACACACTGTCAGGCACACAGTGGTTCTCCACGCTCGACTTACGCAGCGGCTATTGGCAGGTAGAGCTTGCAGACAAAGACAAGGAGAAAACGGCTTTCAGTGTTGGCGATGGTTTATGGCAGTTCACCGTCATGCCGTTTGGACTCATGCCGTAATAGCTTCGACGACCACCTGGGAAAGCTAAAGGAGGTATTCGAGCGGATACAAAAAGCCGGGCTTAAACTCAACCCAAAGAAGTGCTCGCTGTTCCAAAAAGAGGTCAAGTATCTGGGTCATACGGTTTCCGCCCGCGGAGTACATACGGACGAAGGCAAAATCACGGCGGTGAAGGAGTGGCCCGGCCACGCAATCTACACGAACTCCGCAGTTTCCTGGGCCTGTGTACATACTACCGCCGATTTGTTCCGGGATTCGCGAACATAGCCAGCAGCTTGCACAAACTGACGAAAAATAGCCAAGCTTTCGAGTGGAACGAGGAGCAGGAACAGGCTTTTGCACGTCTGAAAGAAAAACTGTGCAGTGCTCCAGTTCTGGCCTTCCCCGTGCCTGGGGAGATGTTTGTGCTGGATACGGATGCAAGCGGAAATAGTATTGGCGGTGTGCTATCACAGATAATAGACGGCCAGGAACAAGTGATAGCGTACTACAGTAGGGTTCTATCAAAACCGGAACGCAACTACTGAGTGACACGGAGAGAACTGCTGGCGGTATTGGACTGCGTAAAACACTTCCACAAATATCTGTATGGACAAAGGTTTCGCCTGCGCACAGATCATGCGGCATTGAGATGGCTCCTGAACTTTAAGGATCCTGAAGGGTAATTGGCGCGGTGGATCGAGCGACTGCAGAGCTACGACTACACGATAGAGCATCGGAAGGGCAGTAGCCATGGAAATGCCGATGCCTTGTCACGCCGTCCGTGCAAAGTCAAATGCAGGCAGTGCTCGCGAGCCGAAAGCAAAGAACAGATAGTGGACGTCCGGTTGGTAAGCGTTATGCCAGAGGAAGAGTGGTCTGCGGAGAGGCTACAAAAGGACCAGCGTGAGGATGCGGATCTTGCAAAAATCGTCGAAGGCAAGGAGAAAGGTGCACGTCCAGACTGGCAGGGGATGGCCGGTGAAAGCCCGATCGCTAAGGCTTACTGGGCACAGTGGAAAAGTCTGCGGCTGAAAGAAGGATGCCTGTATCGCGAATGGGAGAGTGCGGATGGTCGGAACAGCAACTCCCTAATGGTAGTGCCGAAATGCAGAATCAACGAGGTCATCGAGGCATACCATAACGACTCCAGTGGAGGGCCCCTGGGCATCACCAAAACCGTCGCCAAAATAAAAAGACAATTCTACTGGGTAGGATGTCAGGAGTCTGTAACCGAGTGGATTAAGAGCTGCGACCGATGTTCAGCCGCGAAAGGGCCGACAAGAAGATCTCGAGGCCGCATGCAGCAGTACAACGTGGGAGCGCCTTTCGAGCGGATTGCTATGGACGTCGCCGGCCCATTCCCAACTAGTACTCAAGGCAACAAATATGTGCTGATGGTAATGGATTACTTCAGCAAATGGCCCGAAGTGTACCCAATTCCTAACCAGGAGGCCACTACGATCTCGGAAAAGCTGGTAAACAACTGGGTAGCCAGGTTCGGAGTTCCGTTGGAGTTGCACTCAGATCAAGGCCGGAATTTCGAGTCTGCGGTATTCAAGGAAGTGTGTGAGCTGCTGGGGATAAAGAAAACGCGTACCACCCCTTTGCACCTACAGTCCGACGGCATGGTGGAACGCTTTAACCGGACACTGGAGGAATACCTGCGGAAAGTGGTAGGCAAGAATCAAAAGGATTGGGACACGCATATCCCCTTGTTCCTAATGGCGTATAGGTCAGCCCCGCACGACACGACATCACTCACTCCAGCCCGAGCAGTGTTCGGCACAGAGTTGCGGTTACCCGCTGACTTGAAATTCGGGGTAGTCAGCACGACGGGAGGCGCTAAGACGGACTACGTGGTCAATAAGCGGGCGGAACTGGAGGAAATTCACCAGTTTATAAGGAGCCGCACCAAACTGGTCAGCGATAAGGCGAAAGCCAGATATGATCTACGGGCAAACTCAGCAGGGTTCCAAGAAGGCGATCTGGTAATGCTCTACAACCCGCAGCGGAGGAAAGGTTTGTCTCCGAAACTTCAGGCGTCGTGGGAAGGACCGTACGAAGTCGTGACTAGGATTAACGACGTGGTATACAGGATTCAACGCTGTAGCAATAGAGGCGCTAAGCTGAAGGTAGTCCATTTGGAGCGCCTGGCGCTTTATCACAGCGGAACCTCGGCACTTGTTCGGGACGAACAAGTCTAAGTGGTGGGCAGTGTAACGATAAGACAGTCGCTGTGCAAAGCAACCCTGTCGCTACGCGCCGTGCCATAATTCAACCTGGCAATGATGACCGCGATAATGGAAACTTTTAGTCCAACCTGGCAATGATGGTCGCGATCATCATGGAAACCTTTAGTCCACTCTGGAATGTGCGAGAACGATCTGCGCGATGGCCGGACAGGTATAAAAGGCAGCCGGGTGCGGCGCAGCGAGTCAGTCTGATTTTGACTAGCGAAGGTGTCACACGGAGTAATAAGCAAATAATTCAGTTTAAAGACCGTAAAGTGTGAAATTTGTGAAATAAAGTGACTGTTGGTTTTTATTGACTGCGTTTGAGAAATTAAGTGTGTTTTTATTTTAAATTGCACAATCCAGAGATACATACTAGCCCACTAGAACTAGTATTCGTAACAATATTATAAATGCAATAAAAATTCAAAGATGAAAAATCGTGGAAAACACCTCCTAGCAAAAACCACCAATAACTTACAAACCGCTCAAACAATCAAAAAACTAAGTACGCAGTTGTGAGCAGCATCCTTTAGAAAAGGTTGACTAGAACTCGGAAAAATTTTGGCTGTTGCTCAATGTAATTTACCTTTTGCTCATTCACTCATGTTCAGTCGAATATATCATAATAATGAGTTCAAAATTCAATTTTTTAACCGAAAAAGGATCAGTGCGACTTTTGTGAAACATATAAAAACGCAGATGATCAGCAAAAGCTTAGATTGGATGAAGCTTATACATCACATCTCCCCCACTCGGGTAGGCACCTTATCGTGGTGTGGGGGCTTACGTTAGCGATGATTCACCGGGCTATACTGACCGGAGGCAGCAATTGCGCTGTCTCCTGACAGGGGTACCCAAGTTAGGCAGGCCGGTTGAGGAGCAACAACTAAGATATACCCAGTGTGCGTCTGTTCCCCAGGTTAGGGGCGGCACACAACGACGTCTGTTTTCCCCAGGTTAGGGGCGGTCGCGTCCGAGTCTTTTTGTGCGTGGGATGGCAGGCTCAAAAGAAATCACACAGGGAAGAGGTGTCTTTCGTCTGTCTGCGGTGGCTGAGAAAGAAATTACTTTTACGGTGCAGGGAGTCGGATCCCCAGTACCGGCGGTAGGTGGTGAGCAAGAAGGCGACCTGGCGTCGAGATCAAGCAACTTCTCAGGCTGTGTGGCGGGACCCCAGGTCATGCAGTCTACTAATGCTACTGGGAAGAAGGCAATGTCGCTTCAGCGGCAACCAGCCTTAAAGTCGAATGAGGAGTGCCTAGACATAGGCTCCAGATTGTGCGGTCTGCGTATCGGTGCTGCTCCCGACGATGAGGCTACCACCCTATCACAGGGTAGCAGCATCGATACACTGGACCCTGAACTGGAAGCCACCTTGCTGGGTGACCCCCCGAAGGAGACGAAAGCTGCGGGCAGAACCGCTGAGCAGAAAGCCCGCAAGGCTTACAAATGTTCAGCTCAGTATCTCCGCAAAATGAGCTTGGTGGAACCGTCGTCCTTGACCAACAGGGACAAGTATCTCATCCAGAAACACCGAAAGATTGTTGCAAAGTTCGAGAAGAAAAAGGCAACTGTCGGATCGGTGGAGCCAGGGAAACCTGAGGCCCCAATTAACTCTAAGGCAGCTCCCGCCGCGGGGGAAATGCGACAGCAGTCCACGCTGCAGCCAACAAGCCACCTGGTGGCAAGGCCGCTAAGGACCCAGCCGGTGCAGTTTCCGCCGTCGGCGGAAATACAGCAGCAGCCACTGGCAATCTGCGGCTGCTGCCGTTCAAGTTGCCAAAAAGGCAAAGAAGCCGACCATCACCGGGCACGGTACCTCAGAAGCAGCCACGTCTACCTCTAAGGCTGTCAAAGCTGCCAAGAGGGCCAGATCCGGCGAAAAGACTCGGAAAGAGGCCAAAAAACCAAAGACTTACCAGTCTACCAGTTTTTCCGTCCCCAATGAGTTGCAAGCAGCCGTTATTGACCGGAACGACCCCGATGGGGCAGCATTCGATAGCCCGATAAGGGATCGCCTATATGCCGCATTGTCTGAACTTGGTATCCCTGCAAAGCTCGTGAGACTTTGCAGAGCGACGTTGAGCCATACGCGCAGCTCCGTCAAGGTTGGAAGTGACCTCTCCGACCCCTTTGATGCCGTCCGAGGTTTCAGACAGGGCGATCCTTTGTCCTGTGACCTCTTCAACTTCACCATGGAGAGTGTTCTGCGCAAGGCCGGTGTACATCGTAATGGCACAATTTTCAACAAAAGTGTCTAGCTCCTTGCCTACGCTGATGACATTGATGTCATCGGACGTAACAAGCGAGATGTCACCGCTGCCGTTGCGGCTATCGAAAGAGAATCTGCCAAAATGGGTCTGGTGGTAAATGAGGGCAAGACGAAGTATATGCTGTCTACACGCAGGGACTCGCAGCGGCTAGGGTCTCACGTCGAGGCCGACAGGTATACCTTGGAAGTTGTCAAGAAATTCGTCTACCTTGGCACCGCCATCAACAGCAGCAATGATGTCAGCTTGGAGATAAAGCGAAGGATTACTCTTGCCAGCAGGTGCTACTACGGTCTCTGTAGGCAATTGAGAAGTAGAGACCTCTCTCGACCGACAAAACTTGCACTCTATAGGACGCTTATCTTGCCCGTGCTTCTCTATGGCGCTGAAGCATGGACAATGACACGAAACGACATAGCGGCCCTTGGAGTGTTCGAGAGGAAGGTACTTCGCAAACTCTTCGGCCCTGTATGTGTTGATGACGACTATTGTATACGAACCAATAACGAGCTGTATGAGCTGTATAAGGACATGGACGTAGCGCAGCGAATTAACATCCAGCGGCTACGCTGGCTCGGTCATGTCTGCCGTATGGACGACGAAGCTCCGGCGAAAAAGGTGTTCGATGCGATGGTTGGAGGTCGACGGCGAAGACGGAGGCCGTGTCTCCGGTGGAAGGACCAAGTTGAAGAGGCCCTGTCATCATTGGTGTGACCAACTGGAGAAGGCGCGCGCAAAGCAGAGGCGCCTGGAGAGAAGTTTTTCGGCAGGCCGTAACCCGATAACGGGTTGTTATGGCCAGTTAAGTAAGTAAGTAAGACCCCGATGGGAAAATTTCGGCTGCTTGTTGAATCGAAGATTCTGGATGCCATAGTTCGGGCTGATGGAGAAGAGACCATCTTCGACGGAGCGGGCTGGCAAAGAGGCGTCAAGGTCATCGGCTGCGGTAACACGAAATCTCTGGATTTCATCCGTTTCGCAATCGGTGGCCTGGGCAAACTTTGGTCGGGCGCCAAGTTAGAGGTTGTCTCCCGATCCATCCTCCCTTTGAGGCCTATAGTCTCAGTATGGGTTCCGCCTCCGGTGCCGGAGGCTGAATAAAAAAATGCAAAAAATAAATGAGTATGCTTTTATAAAGAGGGTTGGCTCCTGAATCTAACAAACTAAAAATTTTGCCTGGGAAACACCCACAAAAGGCGTGGCTCGGGGTCAAAGTTCAAAATTTTTATTAAAAAAACTCAATTAATCTCTAACTGATTTACACGATATGGGTATCAAACGAAAGGAATTTGTCATACCTTTCTTCTCATGTGCAACATTAGATACGTAAAATGTACTAATAAAAAGTTTCAACCGAAAAAAAAATTTTGTTTACAAATTTTTCAAAAACGGATTTTTTTGGAAAAAAAATCATTATTAAGGTGTAATAAGTTTGTTACCATATTATAGCCTGTGAAATTTCCTTTACAACGAAATATAAAAATGTATACTTTTTTGTTTTCTGAATAAATTTTTTAAATTTTTTCTAGCTTGACTCTGGGTCCAAAGCCATTTCATATTCACCTTCGCCATCACTTTCGGGCAATGAGGGCTGAAGGTGTTGTACAAAGTACCTGCCATGTTAAAAGAGATTTTTGAAGATCCAGATTTCTAGCTTTGCATTATTTTAGAAGCTTAAATTTTGCCAAGTAACCGTTAAAACCTTTTTTGCTTTTATGGTATTGTGGCATTGAATATTTTGCGTGACACCACAAGCCTTGAATTGTATTTGTGTGTGGTTATATTTTTCCATTATATTGAAGGTAAACTGCAGTTTTTCTGTATTTAAATTGTTGGCGTAGCCACTTTACGCAACGTGCACTTTACTTAGAATCTAACTTTTTATATGTTTGCCCTAGAATCATCTGTCATTTCTCGTAAAGTGTGTAATTTCTAGTTTGTTCACAACGAGACACAGGTGAAACAAGTCGTGTGTTTTTTCATTCATCAGGTTATGGGCCCAGGAAGCTCCGTTTCAAATTTCTAAAATTTTAAAAACTAAAAATCGAAATGAGTGTGTCGAATTTTCAAATTGAAAAACTGGATGACAACAATTATGATTCCTGGGTAGTGCAGATGAGGAGTGTGCTCGTCTATGGAGGCTACTGGAGCATCGTGTCAGGAAAGCTGTAGAAAGAGGATGCAGACGACGAACAAAGGTTCGAAGCCGATGACGAGAAGGCGCTCGCAACGATTATATTGAGCGTTAAGCCCGCTCAGTTACCTCACATCAAAAAGTGCTCGACTTCAAAAGCTGCGTGGGAGAAACTGCAGGAAGTGCATCAACCCAAAGGGCCATTGCAAAAGGTATCGCTGTACAAGCGACTTCTCAACCTGTCCATGGCGGAAGGTGGCAATGTTGCGCAGCATGTCAACGATTTCACAGAAATCACCGAAAAGTTGGCGGAGGCAGGCATAGAGATCCAGGAGGAGTTACTTGCGATAATGCTTCTGTCCAGCTTGCCAAAGGACTTCGAGAACTTTGTGGTTGCCATAGAAACGAGGGAAGAGTTAGCGAAATTTTCGACTCTGAAACAAAAAATTCTAGAAGAAGGCAAAAGAAGAATTGAAAGTAACGAAAGCGGAGAAGCAGCGAGTGAGCAGGCATTTACTGCGAAAAATGTGAACAGGAAGAGAAACGACAACAAAAAGGAGCGTAAAAAGTTCAGTGGAAATTGCTTCGTTTGTGGCGAAAAGGGGCACTATGCAAGTCAGTGTGACAAAAAGGACAAAACCAAGCGAAAGGGAATGGCGATGCTGGGAAGTGCTGGATTCCGAATTAATAGGACAGAATGGTACATCGACAGCGGCGCTACGTCCCACATGTGTAACAACCGTAGTTTGTTTACACGCTACGAACATCACGACGAACAGATTGCACTTGCTGGTGACAAATTTATAAAAGCCATAGGCAAAGGCGACGTACAACTCCGGGACGATATTGTATTGAAAGAGGTATTATACTCTCCGGAGCTACAAGCAAATTTCATATCAGTGAACAAGGTTGTAGAGAAAGGCTACACCGTGAAATTCGATGCAAGCAAGGTCACAGTAAGAGAAAAGACAGGCGCAATTCTTCTACAAGCTCAAAGAAGGGACAGCTTGTTCGTGATCAGAGGCGGTACAGAGAAGGCGTATTCAGCAAGCAGCAAGGACGTGGCTTGGCACAATCGATTTGGGCACCTCAATTTTAGGAGCCTATACGCAATTTCTCGCAACCATCTGATGCATGGTATGCAGTTAAACAAACACATCGATTCAGCCACAGCTTAATGCAACACTTGCATGGTGAGTAAGATTCACGTATTACAGTTTCCAGACGAATCAAATACGAAAACGAAGGACTTGTTAGAACTTGTGCACTCAGACGTGTGTGGGCCGTTCCGAGTCAATTCCGTGGGAGGCTCAAGATACTTCGTCACTTTCATTGACGACTGGTCGCGACGTATTTACATATATTTCATGAAGGCCAAGAGCGAAGTCTTTAAACATTTCAAAACATTTATGTTGAACGCCAAACCGGGCGCAAGATTAAGGCGATCAGGTCAGACAACGGTCGCGAGTACGTCAATGCTGAATTCGATGCGTACCTTCAGGCACAAGGTATCATTCGGCAGTTGACAGCGCCGTATACTCCGCAACATAATGGAGTGGCAGAGCGTGCAAATCGCACATTAGTCGAGATGGCTCGTCGTATGCTTGTGCATGCTGGCGCAAGCCAACGCTTATGGGTAGAAGCAGTCAACACTGCAGTCTACATCAGAAATAGATGTCCATCGAAGAAGTTGGGGGACAAAACCCCATACGAGATCTGGTTGGGCAGAAAGCCCAACGTGCAGCACTTGCGTACATTTGGTTCGATTGCAGTTGCATTAGACCAATCACACAAGAGGTCTAAATTCGAAGCCAAAGGTACACAATGCATTATGGTCGGCTACTCAACAACATCGAAAGCCTACCGCCTATACGACAAAAACAGAGGCAGGGTGTTTGAGCATCGCGACGTCTTGTTCGAAGAAACCAAATTTGATACTTTTGGAGGTGGTGACAACCCCGAAAACGTGGGGGATTGTCTATTGCTGAATTTGGATAGCGAACCAGAAATTGCGAAGACGAAGGTACGTGAGGAAGCCTATGACACAGCCAATAGCGAAAGCGAATCAGACGAGCAGCAGACAAATGACCAGCAAACAAGCAAGATTGAACCAGGCAGACCGAGGCTTGTGCGTACTGGTAAAGTTGGTACACCAAAGAAGCAGTTCCATGAGGTTTACAGTATGGTAGAAGAAGGACTTCCACAAACAGTCGAAGAAGCCCTGGCTTGTGGAAAACGAAAAGATTGGAAGAAACTTATATAAATTTGTAAATAGCGTCCACGTTGAGAAGGAGTGTTGTTTACTTAGAATCTAACTTTTTATGTTTGCCCTAGAATCATCTGTCATTTTTCGTATTCAATAAAGTGTGTAATTTCTAGTTTGTTCACAACAAGACACAGTTAAAACAAGTTGTGTGTTTTTCATTCATCATAAATACCTTTTGTGAAATAACCCTCATGGGAGTAACTAGGGCATCGAGATCAGTAAAGTGCTTACAGTATTTTTGTATTCAAATCTTAAGATTGTAAAAGATCGCGCCTAAGCAATAACGCCATTTCAATATTGCAGGCAGATGCTTTTAACTCAATTTAAATTTAAATATAAATTCGAAATCACAAACATATCAAATGTTTTATATTTCATTGTAAAGAGAATTCCACAGGCTACAATATGGTAACAAACTTATTGTACCTTAGTAATGGATTTTTTCGTGAAAAATATCCGTTCTTAAAAAATTTTATTTTTTCGCTTCAAACTTTTTATTAGTACATTTTACGTATCTAGTGTTGCACATCAGAAGAAAGGTATAAAAAAGACCTTTCGTTTGATACCCATATCGTGTAAATCAGTTAGAGATTAATTGAGTTTTTTTAATAAAAAGTTTGAACTTTGACCTGGAGCCACGCCTTTTATGGGCGTTTCCCAAGCAAAATTTTTAGTTTGTTAGATTTAGAAGCTAGCCCTCTATATAAAAGCATGCTCATTTATTTTTTCACGTGGGTTCGCTATACTGCATTTATGCCCAATAAGAATATGATTATATGTACTATATATTTTGGATTTAGGATACTTGAAATGCTTGAGTCGAAAAATTTGGTAGGGGGCGGGGCGGGCGTAGAGTAGCCATAAATGGCGTCGCATTGAGACCAAAATTTACAGAAGTGCTAGAAATTCGACAAATTGCTCCACAGCTAATCAGAAGAACAATAGTGGAGTTCACTCTTCATAGCATTTTAGGTGTAAAGTTGCCATCCTAGTAATCTGTCGCTACAACCGCTTTCGAAAACATTGCGAAAATTCAAAAATTGCAACGATAGCAACTTTACACCTAAAATGCTATGAAGGGTGAACTCCGCTAATATTCTTTAGTACAAAAAATACAAAATTAGTTTAAATTCGAAAATTACTTTTCTCTGTTTTGGAAAATATGCCGAAAATGTAAATATGTATAATTAATTGCTTGAGCAATATGAAAAAAATTGTATTATGTATTAAAAAAAAATAAACAATTTTAAGGGGGAAACAATTATTTAATTAATTACACAGTGCAACACTAAAAAAAGGGACAAGGTCAAACATGTCTCACTCGTTAGAGGACCTCAGTAGGTGAAAAAGTACCAAGGGATTTTTTGAAAGCCAATAATATGAAGTCGAAGAAACAATATCCTTTTTTGAAAAATGTTATGAAAAAGGATATGAAGGACCTCAAATAAATTTGTATCCTTGAATATCCTGGAAATCGTGAGAGCTAAATTTATATAAGTGAATTCTGGTAAAAAAGCATTCAAACATCTATACTGCTTATAAATTTCATGTAAATCACTTTTACAGTTAGGACTCTACAACGATTAAAAAAATGTGCTTTGCTACATTCGATATTTTTAGTAAGCAACTACGAGATATTCTGTACATGAAAACATGAATGTAGCAGTGTATAATTTTTGAAACGCTGTAGTGGCTTAACAGTAAAAGTGATTGAAATGAAATTAATATGCAGTATAGATCTTTGAATGCTTTTTTACCAGAAGTCACTTATATGAATTTAGCTCCTACGGTTTCCAATATATTCAAGGATACAAATTTAGTTGATGTCCTTTATGTGCTTTTTTATAAAATTTTTCAAAAAAGGATATGGTTTCTTTGACTTCATATCATTAGCTTTCACTTGACGTAAAAATTATTTTGTTCTGACATTTGAGTCAAAAGATATGATGTTTCAAAAGTTTCAGTAAGGGGCACTAAGCCGCCATCTTTAAACTGCATTTAAAAAAAAACTCGAACATCCCGGAAAAAATCCCTTGGTACTTTTTCACCAACTGAGGTCCTCTATCGAATGAAATATGTTTGAGCTTGTCCCTCGAAATTTTTTTTGAATTTGTTGCACTGTGTTATTTAGTATTTTAAGTTTTCGGGATGCGCTTGTGTTCTTTTTTTCACTTGCCTATGAACAATGTTTTCTTAATAAAACTAAAATCATAAAGTCTAGCATCTGTTCTTTATGCTCACAACATTTGTTAAACCAATGGGGAGTAGCTTTTTTTCATTTTTCTATTATTAATTTTTTTACCCCAAGAGTTTGCGGGTTATTTTCAAAAACATTACAAAAAACTTGTATGTGGGCATTGTTTCTAAAAACTCATGTGAAGGAGCAATGAGGTTTCCAAAATCTAGTAATGAACTGTAATTTTTGTGAAATATAAAAAGTTCGCTGGGAGCAGATAAAACCTCATTTTCTTTCCGTACTTCTCTTTCGCAATCATCACAATTTATCTTCGGTAGCACTTTAAAGACAACGTAATCAATAAAATATCGTAACGATAGGAGCTCAATATTTATATTTGAAGAAGTGTTTAAGCTGTCATTTAAAATACAATTGTCAACACATATACCCTCGTTATTTTCAACATTTTGGCTGATTTCTTCAATATTTTTACTGAAACTGCTTTCATCCTCAGGAAAAGATTCTTCCGCTAAAATATTGGAAGGCAAATCTGTAGTTGTGTCTGTTATCTCTTCACAATTGCTTTGAGAGCTAAGTTGAACGATTTTAGCTGTCATCAATCGCGCCAATATGTTATTTATTTCAGCGACAGACGGATTATTATTGTTTCCACCCTTTTCCCGTAACACTGCAAAAGAATTTTCAAGCTTATCTTGATTAAGCGTTCGTGTCAGTAAGAAGTCGTGCCATCTAAGAAGTATCCTTTCTTTTTTTCGTAAAAAAATTTTACATCTTTCAAATAATCCAAAAAATATTGAATGTACTCATGTGACTTATTGTTCTTTTGTATTGCACTTCTATATAGATTTTTAGAATATAGCGAACCACTATTTAAACAATCGAATATTTTGTCAATTTTTTCGACAAAACTAGCAGTGGATAGAGCCGTTTCTTTACTGCTTCGTTTAAATCCAACTGTGTCAGCCACTGTCTTTATTGCAGCTTGTACAGTTCGGCTGAAAACTTGTGTAGCTAACTTTACTTTCATTTTTTCGAATGAATTCGGGAAGATGTGTTGTCTAGTTAGCTTAGGGCACATTTTCGTTCCCAAACTTAATTCCATTTCCAAAAGCTCCTGCATTACTTTAAAGCTTACTCTGCCATCCGGCGTTTGAAGATCACATTTAATTAACCCATTTCGAAGAGATTTTATTAGGTGTGGGAAATCAAACAAACAGTATGTTTTGGTGTCATTAAACATAAAGAAAGGGGTTTCTGGCGAAACGCCGAGCTCGGAAAAACACTTTTTATTTGCAGATCCTTGATCGCAGGTCAAGACCTTGATTGTGATTCCGATGCTATTAAGAATTTTTAAATTCTCGTTAGTAATATTCTTTAATAAATCTCAAGAAAGACCATTTTTTGAAACAAAATAATTTAAAGCCAAAGCCCAATTGGAAAACATTGATTTTAACATAAACACGCATAGTTGTTTCCCAATTTCGGAGGTTCTATCAAAACCGTTTTCTTCAAACCCGTCCACCAAATCTAGCTTTGGGTTGTACCGCAACTCTCTTCGAATTGTCATTTCATCCACTGACAAAATCATGTTAGCTTTCTCCCATTGCTAGATCTAGATCTAGACATTTTTGTTTTATGATATCGAATGAGCTATTTTTGAAGCTTGGCTGTAGAAATTTCACGGGTGCCCATCGATTAAGGGAAGCAATATGAGATAAATTGAAATGTAACTTGTTTCTTAAAAAAGAATATTGTAACGATGAGGCACTCTGTTGCTGTGCTATGCATGAATGCTTTTACGAGCCTACTTTTAGGCATGTACTTTGGAGTACGGCCGACTTGCTATAATTCCGATATGGCAAGGATGGTTCGCGATGGTAATGGGCTGTGCGAGAACGGTCGAGAGAGAGAGTCCAACTGGAATGTGCAAGAACAATCGTCGCGATAAGCAAACTAGTATAAAAGGCAGCAGTGTGCAGCGCAGAGGGACGAGTCTTATTTGAACAAGCAAAGTAGTAACAAGTGTAAATACAAGCAAAGTGTAAATAAAGTGATTGTTGGTTTCTGACTGCGTTTTGCGCTGAGTAATTGAAGTGGTTTTATTTTCAAGCACAATCCAAAAACGAACTTAGAGAACTATTATAATTTTCGTAACAATATGTTGATTGAGACACATAAAAAATATTTTGGGTCAATTCTTTTACTTCTTTGTTATATTCCTTAGGCCGAGAATTTAAAAGAAGTTTGCAAAGGGTTTTGACTTACTGCCTACATGTTTCAAGGAATCAATTCTATTATCTAAACTATAATTTACGCATTTTTTATATTCCTTTTTTAAATTATTAAACTTTCCAAGTAGATTTTAATAATTTCGTCTGTAAAAGTTAACAGACTTTGCATATTTTTCGCAATTATTACAACCTTTAACCTCGGAATTTGATAACCGACGTTTTTTCGCGTAGCACTCTGGTTCTACAAATTCATAATCATCATTAAATTCTTCCAAATTATGAACAGGAATAGCTCCAGACTTTAACTTTTTGTTTTATTGTTATATTATTTTTTATTTATTTATTTATTGATTTATTTCAGCATACAAGTTTTCTCTTTTAAATGCTACAAAAAATACATTAAAACAGAGTAATAATAATAATAATAATAAATAATATTAAATATAAATTAAATAAAAAATAACAGTGAGTATTTAGGAAATGATAAGTAATGAGGAGGAAAACAGAGAAAGGGAGATGTGAAGATATGGGGAGATAGATGGGAGAAATGCTGGAAAAGAAGACGCTTAAAGATGTGGCTATTAGATACACTTTTAATATTAATTGGCAATGAATTCCACATTCTAACTGCGGTCACGTAAAATAGTCTGCCGGAATTGACAAAGTTAAATGTCGGTGGAACAAGGTTCATGCTCCTCCTAGATTTGCAGAACTGCAGCTTTTCAAACAAATATAATGGTGTTTTCGTATGAATTAGTCTGTGCAAAAATAAGCAGTTCCTGGCAGCTAAGAAATTCGGTAAGCTACAACCAATTACCTGATGACTATGATCAGATATGTGGTCATGCTTTCTAAGACCGTACACATAACGAATTGCATTATTAAATGCGACTTGAAGTTTTTGCTAGGACCTAGAGTCAAACGAGCTATAGACTACCTCCGAGTAGGATATGACTGGCAGTATAAAATGAAGTACCAGTTTCCGTCTAGTTTCAACTGGCACGAATGATGCAGTCCTTCTCAAAGGGTATAATAAACTTTGCTCACCACAGAATTTATGTGATCCTCACAAGAAAGAGTACAGTTGATATAGAACCCCAAATTTTTTACCTTGCTTACAAATTTCAAAGGTACATTATTGAGCTGAATTGGTGGAAATTCAGAAAACGAGTGGGCATTTTTAGAAATTGGCATAACAAAAGATTTTAGAAGATTTAGCATCAACTTATTGTCCCTGGCCCATGCTGCTATAGTGTTCAGGTCATCGTTCAACCTGGCACAAAGATCTTCAACGAGACCGATAGGCCTTGATAAGTCTGACTGGAGGTCATCAACGTATGCATGCATAGTAGCATGCTGACATTTATTGGCAATATCATTAATGTACATTGTGAATAAAAGCGGATCAAGAACTGATTCAGACAGACATTTACCCACCCTTACCCTTTGAGATCTTCCAGCTAGGTAGCTATACATCAGACGGACTGCCAAACGAGAGAACCCAAAGTTTGATTTAAGCTTATTGCAAAGTATTAAATGACCGACAGAATCGAATGCTTTGGAGAAATCCAGAAGGCAAAGCAAGGATAAATGTCCCATGTCGTATGACGCTCTGATGTCATCTAAAATCTTGACTATGGCTTTCGAACAGCTGTGCCCTGCCCGAAAACCGGATTGGAAAGGTGACAAAAGGACGCCCTCATTGATATGTTTAGAGATCTGCTCAGCCATGAGAGCCTCGCATACTTTTGACGATAGCAAACTTATCGGACGATAGTCGGATGATACAGTGCCATTGGGCTTTTTGGCTATAGGAATAATTGTCGCCTTCTTCCAGATATCTGGAAAGCACGAGCTGGTGAAACAATGGTTAATTAAATGAGTCAAGGGGCTTAACACATAGGGCAGAATGAGTTTAACGAATTTAATTGGGATGCCATCCTTACCGACAGCGTTTGACCTAATTTTGTTTACACAACGCCCTCCCCGACAGCAACAAAGTCGAACATGCAAGGGAAATTGCTATTAACCCATTAAAACCTGACCCCAGAAAGGCTTGTGCGATTTCCATAAAATTTTACACAATCTTATTAATTGACCTAATCAAGAAAAAAAATCAAGCAAAAAGTTCATACTATGTTTTTTTTTTTGTCATGTTTTTCGCAAACATTACACAAATAAACAAAATCAAACATTTGCAGAAAATAAAATGTGCCAATAAAATATCAGCTGCTTGGATTTTGACATTTTCACGCCTTGCGTTGTATGAAAATTGGCAGTGTTTAGGCCCAACGTTGCATTCGCGCAACACAAAACTTAAAGCATATTTTTTGTTTAAAAAATGAAAAAAAAAAATTTTCAAACCTTATTTTTAAATAGTTTAGCATTGCAAAATGCAGCCCACTAAGGGATTTTGATAGGTTTGAAGAATAAGTATTTTTGATTGAATTTCAAAAATTCCCCAAAAAAAACCTTTGACTTTGGATCGAAAAAAACGTATGAATATTTAAATAATTTTGAAATTTGAGTATGGCAGAATCTAAAACGATCAATTCTAATCCAGTTCTACCCATTTTCAAGTCTTATGTCTTTATGAATTACATAATATAGCAAAATTCCCAAACGTTGCGCAAACGCAACGCTCAGGGCTTAATGGGTTAAAGTCTTCACTATTATCAGATGTATTCAACGTGCTAGATGTGGGCGATGAAATGAAAAAGTCATTGAGTAGATTGGGGTCCAAAAGACACCCGTCGGATGCTCTGTTACATACACCGACTTGTCTCAAGTTGTTCCAAATCTCTTTTGGAGATTGGGTAGGACTTAACTTGTGCATAAAATATTTACGTTTGGTCCATTTAACAGAAGAGCTAGCTTCGTTTCGAGCTTTTCTATAATTTTCCCAGTTAGCAGTTGGATTTCTTTTCCATTTGTTATAGGTTTTATGACTTAATAGCTAATTTCACAGAATTCGTAAGCCAGGGACCAGAACTATTTGGAACGCGACAAGTACGCATAGGAAGATGAAGGTCAAACAAATCGTAGAAATATTGTTCGAAAAAGTGGTTTTTGGGCATCATGCCATATGGCATAGAATGTACTTAAAGGAAAAGAAAATTATTATTTTTAATTATTAATATTTATTTATTAGGTTTAAAACAGAACTTACTAATAAAATAAGCTGGGTAGCTATATCAGAGACATATCTGATAGATCAGTACATGATTTCCTGGTACACAGATGGCTCCCTAACGGAGGAAGATACCGGAATCGGGGTGTATGGACCTGGGATTAGATACTCGGAACCTACAGGAAAGCAGACCACCATTTGCCAGGCGGAAATATACGCCATTGAAAGGTGCGCTCACTTCAATCTGGTGAGGAAATACCGGAACCGGAAGATCGCGATCCTGTCAGACAGCCAAGCGGCAAGCAATTAAGATCCTACCAGGTATCCTCGAAACTGGTGTCGGAATGTCTTGAAATCCTGAACGAACTTGGCCGTTACAATCAGGTATGGGTAACCATGCCATCTATCCTTTTTTCGCGGGATACTCTTTTTTTCAGCTTCTAAAAACCTATCCCGCGAAAATTTTCTAAATCCTTTTTTTCTATATAAATCCTTCTTTTCTCATACAAAATTCCCAACGTATATTGTTGAAAAACAAATGACAAGGAGATGGCGCTTCACAGCAGTTGAGTGTTGCCACCATCTTAGCGCCGACTGTCAACCACTTTTATATGCTGACAGAGATACAGAGGGCGCCTTTGGCTTTACAAAACAGATGGGATGGGATGGACGGCGTGCCAACACTGTTTTTTGAAATGGCTGCGCATCGGTTTTTGAAAATTTTTTCGCATCAGTTTGTCGAACATTAAAAAAAAAAAAAACAAATGCCAAAAGGAAAATGCATCTTTAACGCAAAACTTTGCGAGAAGTATCCGTTTTTGGAAAAGACGAAGTCAGAAAGTGATGTTTTGTGCAAAAAATGGCAGTCATTTCTCCATTGCCGGCTGCGGTAATTCAGACATCGTTCGACGTTTGAATGCGGCTTCTTCGAGCAAAAGTATAACCACGCATTTTTCATTAGTATTGGATACCCAAAACACGGCAATGGAAGTCTGGGCGTACCACACCATCAACGCTATATATATTCCACCATATGTGATGCCAATGGGTGTGCGATTGACTTTGAAGACGATGATGACGACGACGACAACGATGAAGTTGTAGCAATGCTAGTTGATATGGATAAATAAAATATTGTTTTTCAGAAAATTTTTAAATTTTGTATTTCCTTTTTTTATGCTTTTTTCCCAATTCGATATCCCGCGAAATTGAATTGAAATTGTGAAGTCGCGTGCGCTTATCTTTCTCCACAAAATTATAAACTATAAACAGCCAGAATATTTGTATGACAAATTGCGTTTCGGTACCAAAACCAGATCGTTTCAGCTCATACCGCCCAGGCACAGGCATTTAATAACTGGTCGACAATTTTTTGTCCACTCGGTTTCTCTGTGGAACGTACTCCCAACACGCATTAAACGTGAGACCAACGCCATCAAATTCAAAAATCAACTTCTTCAATACTTTTCTAATCTTTAATGTAATTTTCTTTCTTCTCTATTCTCTTCTCTCTCTCTCTTCTGCTCTCCTTAATTTCTTTATTCATCTTTACTCTTTTCCGCTCCTGATTTTTGTTACGTTATTATATTATATTATTATATTATTTTATTATATTATATTATTATACTGTTATATTATACCAGTTTGTATGTCATACCAGGCGTAGTGCGCTTAATAAAAAGACTTAGTCTTACAAGTGCCTTAAAAGTAATAAATAAATAAATAAATTATCAAACCTAGTGGATTTATCCTTCTTTTCAGCCAAAAAGAGATGGCATGGTTAGGTATGGGTCCTCTGGGTTCCGGGTCACGCCGGTATTGATGGGAATGAGCAGGCCGACAAACTTGCAAGAAGGGGGCGTCTATCCAATTCGTCGGCCCAGTACCCGTCTGTGGTCTAGGCAAAGGAGCACTATCCATCCGACGAGATAACCATCCGGAATCAATACTGGGAAAATCAACCAGGCCTTGAACATTCCAAGATGGTTATTGGATCTTACAACAAGAAAAGGTTCGAGGAATGTATGAGTCTCTCAAGGAATAAGGATTATCACAGGTATATTGACAGGGCATTGTAGACTGAACTATTATCTAACCAAACTAGGTATCAGGGTGAACGAACTCTGTAGGTTCTGTTTGCAGGACAATGAAACTGCAATACACATACTAGGCATATGCCCTGCACTAATATACAAACGAAAAAAGCATCAGGGTGATTTAATTATACCAGGTTCGGACTAAGTTTCCAGAGGCTTAGGAAATCTACTAAGATTCCTCTTGAATACTGGACTCACGGACGAACTGTGAAGGCCAAGAAGGGGGCACAATAGATCTTTTAGGTCGCAGTGCACATTCCCCGCCAATAATAACTTAATAGTTCACAAAATACAATAAAAAAAACATAAAAAAGGAAAAAATTTATTGCTTATAAATGAAGCGTGCAGCCACTGTCGCTATTCAATCAAATCAAAAATTTTATTTCCGTTGGGTAAAATCACAGAATAAACAGTATACAGAATGCGCATGTCGACCAGCGAAGCAATCTGAATTTCGGGTGCGGGCCGAAAGCAGCAGGGGGGAGATAACAGAGTTTGTTGAACAGAACTTTTGTCTCTGTTAATTTCTGGTGCGACGATGATCTCTGTTAACTTCGGTAAGTGCCGAGTGGTGCAGAGCGAGTTCGTGCGCTCGATGCCGGCCATAGAAGTTACTGTTATTTTCAATGAAGCGAATGAATGGCGATGTGCTATCGTTGTTGTTGTGTTGATCAGCGAATGAAAATTGTAAATTTTGAATTTTTGTTTCTGGCTGACATTGGCTGGCAATTCCCGACGTGTGTCGGTTAATAAGAACAAGTTTTTTTCATGTTATTATGCGATCGACTTTCTGCGTGAAGAAATTTGTATCTCCTTATGAGCACTTGAATTCTAAGGTTTCGCTTATTTTGGCGTAAATGACTTCTCGCCGCGATTAATTATTTTATCCCTACGCCTTTTATCCCACTCTAGGCCCCCAGTTTTTTGGCCCAAACATTTGTTTGTCAAACCTAAAAAAAAATGAGAGGTTCCGAAGAATCGTAATTACGAATTTGTGCATTTAATCATGTCGAATGTATGGACATATCTATTGTAAAGCAAAAAGCTATAAGAAAAAAGTAAGTAAGCAACGACGATCCCGAATGATGGCAGAATAAATTTTCTGTTTTGCTTTTTTTCGATATACGAGTACGTACGTACATCCACCATTTAAAGGATATTTCGTACATAACGATTGTGCCACATCGTTTAACTATCATCAATATTAAATATAGTGTGATATCTTTATACCGTAGTGACTTTTTAAGTCGATAAGTTACCCCCTTTTGACATTCGTTCTCATATATTTTTGCACGCTACACTCCGTCGTAAAATTGCTACCGACAGCGTATGTACGCACTGCGCTGCACGCAGAATGAACCACAAAGTAAAAATAATTCAAATTAAATATTTCAATTCCTAGCCGGCAACAATAACAACAACCATACCTTATTGCTCTTCTTCCCATGTATGTAAGAAGCAAGTGGCACTTCGTTTTGTTGGCCGACAACAACAGCAACCACAGCCTGACGCTATTTTCCCTTCGGAGCTGCATGCGAATGATTCTTCTATCTCTGTGCTGTTTGTTCTGTGAAATAACAGAAACGAAAGCTGTCTAGTGCTGTTCGTAATGTTAATAGCAGAGGACGTAATGCTAAATTAACAGTGGTCGTAATATTACGACCCCTTAACATTTTTGAATTTGTATGAGATGCGCGTTCTGTATTACTGTTTATTCTGTGGTAAAATCTATGCCATATGGCATAGTAAGAAATAAAAAAAATCGTACAGCCTTGGTGAACTATATTTGGAATCTATATTAACTTTTTTACACTTAGCAATAAATACCTACTAGATTACTTACATAAAGCTATGAAATAAATTGATTTTTGTAATAGAATAAATAAAAGTACGAAGTGATCTTTTTTTGTAAAATACGCAGCTCGATAGGAACGCGCACTTTCTGAACCCTTACAATTTACTGGGTACACTAATCAAAATATTTTTTTCATTATTTGGTATAGAAGACTTTAGAGAAAAATACAAAATATATAAAAATATAGTATCCACAAGTTTTTTGACCTAAAACAGGCGCTGAAAAGAGACTATGCCATATGGCATAGAATAACCGAGGGTTAACAGAACTGAACAACCAACACTCGGACCAGTCAATAAGAGACAAATCACTGAACAAGGAGTCAAAATCAATTGACTTATAGTTGCGATAAGAGAAGGTGCTATCAATAGCAGCTGGGGTAAAGCTTATGTTTAACGAGCAAAAGATAAGATCATGATCAGAAATAAAAGATAACTGTTAAAAAAGCAGAACATACGACAAATCAGAGACAATAAAGCTGTTCGACAAACTAGGAGGAGCATTTTTGGCGAAGCGAGTTGGCATAGTGGTTGCTGAATCTTGCAACGGCACCACAAGATAACCAACATCTGGTTGCACTTATCAAGTGGTGTCCGCTGCAAGAATTCAAGTAACAGGCGCGATAAGAGCGTGCGGCCAGCATTCTCTTATCGTGCTGTGTATTTAGGCTGCCATACACGTTGGGTCATGCTACCTAAGTATGTGCATGCGCAGGTCATTTTTAGGAGAAGAAATATTGTAAATAAGTAGGTACTAGAAAATAAAGAATATTATAAATAAAGGCTCCGGGCGACCGGAGCATTAGTCTAGTTTCAAAGTTGAAGTGAAGTGGTTTTAGTTCGGAGTGGAAGGACTCAGCGTCCAGCGACCAGCCCCCTGCAGCAATAAACATTGGTGACCCCAGGACACGGACCTACTGGTAAGTGGAAAAAAAGTAAGCAAAAGTAAATTAATTAAAATTATTGTTGGGAAAAATAAAGAGAAGTTACGAGATGGCAAAAGAAATGATAAAAAAGCAGGAAGAGCTTGGCAATGCTATTCTTAGCATCTGCAATCAGCTGAAGGCCGGAATGAAGTGCTTCAAATGCAGTTGAATTCGTTGTTCGAGGAATTAACAGCGAATCACTGCATTTTAACTCCCAAGCAAGCGCTAAGGGAGTCCAAAGTATATATCGAGAAGAAATACTTTGATAAAGTTCAGGCGTTGTACGAGAGTACAGTTAAACGAGTAGGTGAATTAGAGGCAAGAGTGGGGAAGGGCGCGGTCAGTTCTCCATTTGAAAAGATGGAGGTGCGAACTGACAGCACAAGTAAATCGGTGTCGGTGGAGCGTCAAAGGGACCAAGCCGCATCGGTTCAGTCGAGGTTTCAGGGCACCTTAAAAGAATTAAAAAGGTGTCACGAACGCATCGAGATGGGATGGAAAGATCTGTCACGGTTGCACAAGTTCGAGGACCGTGCGACAGATCTGAAGTTCGAGTACAATGAGTTCTTTGGAGAGGACGAGTTGTGCGAAGAATATGAGGACCTGATGGATAAAGGGTCTCATATTGTGGCGGAAGAGGAAGAAAAAAAGCTGTTAGACCAAAACGCTTCTCCTTCCTTGCCATATAGCCTGCCTCAAATTCAGATTCCCATATTTAGTGGGGATTACAGGGATATTTATATATATTTATCCTTTAGGGATATTTTCACTGAAATATTCCTTCATAAAAATGTGGGAGAGACCCATAAAATGATTGCGCTGAAATCATATTTAAGGGGTGAGGCGTTAAGGTTGGTTGATCACTTAGGTATAAGTGGTGCGAACTTTAACGTGGCGTGGAATATTCTTCAGAGAAGATATTCTGATAAGCGGCAAATAACATCAAATATATTTACGAATTTACTTGACGCCAGGCAAATATGTGCTCGTACGCCTGCGGCTAATCTGAGAGCGTTAGAGGCTACTAAGCTCTCAGATACTGAAATTAAAGAAGCGCTCATTCACTTCATAATTGTGAGGAAGTTAGACTCACACACAAAGGTTCGGTGCGAGGAATCCTTGCCAGATTTAACGGAAGTACCATCGATAGAAAATCTTTTAGCATTTCTCGAAAAGCAATTCAAAGCACTTGAAGGAAGTGAGCGATTGATTGCTAGTAGATTCGAGTTGTCAAATATAGGTGTAGGGTTTCAAAAGGAAACGAATAAGACTCAAAATAATGCAAGGAAATGTTTATTAGGTTGTGACAGTGCACATAATTTGTTTAATTGCGACGAGTTTCGCAAATTCGCAGTAGAAAAGCGAATTAAAGTAGCACTGGAAAATGGTATATGCACCAAACGCCTAAGGAAAGGGCATTTGTTCAAGAGCTGTGAAGTGGAACCTTGCCAAAAGTGCAAGAAATCACACCACACGCTGCTGCATAATGACAACTTCGGTAGTAGTAAATCGAATGTTGCAATAGCGATAGGCAGTAATAAGAACCGCATATTACTCGCAACAGCCTTGGTGCAAATAAAAAACCACCAAGGTAAAAACATATCAGCAGGAGCAGTGCTGGACAACTGTTCCCAGGGAAGTTTCATCACGGAACAATTAAGACAAAGGTTAGGGTTCAAACCAAAAAGGCTGCAAACAACCGTAGAAGGGGTTTCAGGTATGAAATCAAAAGTAAAGGAGGAAGTAATTGTGGAAGTAAAATCATCTCACACTGATTTCAAAATCAAAGTTGAGTCAATGGTTCTTCCAAAAATTACTCCAAATTTACTAGGGGAAAAGATTGAGATATCTAATCTCCCAAAAAGAACTTCTTTAGCCGACCCGAAATTTCACACCCCAAATCAAGTAGACATACTTCTAGGGGCGGAAATTATGGGAACCATATTAAAGAACGAAAAGAAATTTTATTATTTGAGCTCGAGTCTTTATATGGAAAACACGGTATTTGGTTGGGTTGTAATTGGAGCTGCGCCAATTAAGCCTAAGGTAAAGGGCTGTGGAACCACCAAACAAAGGTCAACAAAAGGTGATAAAGAAACGGAAACCTTAATAAGGAAAGAGCAGCATAAGTATTTTTCTAAAGAAATTAAAATGCTAAAGAAAGGAGAAAAAGTAGATAAGGCATCGAAACTAACCGGTTTATCTCTAATTTTAGGTGAAGATGGAATCATTCGAGTGGGCGTTCGATCGCAAAATACGGCGATGTCGGATGGCACGAAGCTTCCAATTTTATTACCAGACACATGTTCATTAACCAAATCAATCATTTCAGATGTTCACAAAGAGAACCGGCATATTGGAGCGAAAGAGTTGCTAGAGCTCACGCGGCGAAAATATTGGCCACTGCGAGGAAGACAAATAGCAGCGCAAATTGTACGCGCGTGCTATAGTTGTCCAAAAAAGAAACCAAATGTTACTCAGTCCACCAACTGGCAAAGTAACTAGGTAGCGATCCTCCGCAAGAAATGGTTGGTCTGCAATAAATTGCAGGGGGCCAGGGTGACCAAGGCCATTTTCGCTGAAAATGGAAAATGGACTTATATGCGGCTTAACCTTTTCCTACAACGACATTTTAAAAGTATAGTATAATTAAAAAGGGAATTTAAAAAAGGAAAAGAATAAAGAAAATATAAATTGGTTGTTGAGTGGTTAAATCGGCAAATTTAAAAATGAATTTAAGTAAAGGAAATAAAATTAAATGAATAAATGTTAAATGTAATGAAAATTACTAATGTTAATTAAAAATCCCACTTGTTAAATATAAGTCAGAGATAGTTTATAAGAACAGGGCAGCGTGAGTCAACGCGAACATCGTGGGACCGTGTGATAAATGCAGCCATGAAGGAGTACTAGCGCTTGGACAGCAGCGTAATCTGGAATACTGCAACATGGTCGACGGAAGATTCCGCGGCCCATCGCAAGTTTGATGCGATGAAGAAGCTTCCTGCACTCGAAGTGTAATTCGTGCAGCAATGATGTCGACTCGCATTGACTGGCTGTTGGTTATTGAAAGAATGCAGCCACAAGGTCAGTGAGCGCAAGCGTAACGCTATGACCAGCTTCACGAAATTGAAGGACGTCGTTTGATCCAAAAGATTTAGCAGGAACCAATTCCTAAAAAGGCTGAAAGCGCAAAAGGCGCAAAGCTAGAGGAATATGGTGGGATGCCGAAAAAACTCAGGAGGAAGAAGAAGGTTCTCTTCCAATTGATCCTGAGTACGGCAACCTTGACAACCTTGAGGTGTGAAATATTGTAAATAAGTAGGTACTAGAAAATAAAGAATATTATAAATAAAGGCTCCGGGCGACCGGAGCATTAGTCTAGTTTCAAAGTTGAAGTGAAGTGGTTTTAGTTCGGAGTGGAAGAACTCAGCGTCCAGCGACCAGCCCTCTGCAGCAATAAACAGTGGTATTCACAAAACTAAGTCCAACCTCATTTACGCAGTTAAGCAAACTAATGCTGAGGTGGTCATTGGATAAAAGATTTATATTAAAATCACCACACAAGACAAAATGGTCATAATTAATTACACAATCAGACAAAGAGGAAAATAGTGGGTCTAAGCTGCAGTTACGGTTTGGGTTATACACACATGACAGAAAAATTTTCGTACTGTTGTCATTTACATTTAAACTATTTTTACAAAATATTGCAACACCCCCACCGTTTTTATTCGGTCGATCATTGCGGTAAATCTTGTAGTTATTAAGATTTAAGCAAGAGTCATTCAGATCTTTATGGAACCATGTTTCAGAAACACAAATCACATCAAAAGAAGAACTCTCAAATGTATGTCTGACGCAATCAAGCTTAACATCATTGAGACTTCTTGCATTGAAATGCACAATGTTGAAACCGGCGTGCTGTTTACAGAGAATGTCAATCATTGCCTTATAAATATCGTCAGCCATTGGGACAATAACACCAGAAGCAAAAATATAAATCTATTGTAAAACCACAACTATAAGCATCAGAGTAGACGTAGAAAAAGTTAACAGTATAGAAGAGAGTAAAGGAGGGAAAGGTGATAGTAATGGATAGTAGAGAACATACAAACAATTTATCTGAATTATAAACAAAAGTGCACAGTAAGAAATTAGGTAGTGTGACAAGAGAAGAGAAATCATTTGCCGCGAGCACCAGCGCTTGTAACTTTCCGCAGTTCCTCAATGCTATCAACTTTAATTCCATCTCCGTTTTTCTCCAATCTGATATACACGGAGCCACGCAGAGTAAACGCATTATGGATACTTTTCTTGCGCTTATAGGCAATCGCTGCATGTAAAACTTTTCGGCTATCAGCTGAGATACTTTCATGTATGTATACGTTGTTATCAGAGTCAATTCCAGCATTTCTCAGGTTGACTGCTTGTTTTGCTTGCCGGCGATAATCGCCAAAAGCCTTCAGCACCCGATTGCGATCGTAAGGAGTGTAAAATTTTATGATGACCGCAGGATTGGAGTTGCTGGATATTGACTTGATGCGAAAAATATCTGTAAGCTGAGGAGACAAAAAGTCAATAGAGCGACAAATTAAATTGAAAATGCTCTTGAGATTTTCCTCCTTCGAAAAAGGCACACCGAAAAGAACAGCATCCAAAGAATGGTCAACCGTGCTGTAGTGATTACACCGTGCGACAAAAATCAAAAAATTTCAAAACACACGAAAAAATCTATATACTCGCGAAACTAGGGGCCAAATGTAGTAAAACTGCGTTTTTAGTTTTTCTCTCTGACGTCAGGATTTTCTTTTAAAGGACTTTGAAATTTAAGGGCCATGTTTATTTCAAAAAATTATTTTAAAAATTGAGCGCATTGCAGAATAACAATATGGGTATCAAATGAAAGAGAAAAATCCTTACAATCTTATAAAATTTAGTGTTTTGGTGCAAAAGGACGAAGGGATATTTAAAATGTCCTTTTAAAACTTTATCCTTGAATATCCTTGCAAATTTCCAATAATTTTTTGGAAAAAAATATATTTTAAGGACTAATATGTATACTAACACATCCTTGAATTTCGTCCTTCTAACTTTATTAGTTTAAGATATAAAAAATTTAATACTTCTCTCTATAAAACAAAGATATATTGCACCGTACGACAAACATAAAATATTTAATTAACTCATATATAAAGCGTTATGCTGCTAAAACTAGAGGTTAAATACACGAATTCTGCAATTTCAAAATTGCCTTTGAACCTAAGGATTTCTGTTCACAAGACATTGAAAACTTAAAAATTGAGTTTTCTTCAATAAAACTCATCCAAGAGAAGCAAGATGAATGCATGAGGATACGTACTTACTGTGAATACTAGTGCTCACAATTTAATAAAAAAAAATAACAAAATTCATTTAAAACGCATTTAAAATGCATTTTATAAATTATTTATTTTAAAACAAATTGTTTAAGAAAAATGTATGCGTTTACTTCGATGTTTGTGTTTTTAGTAGGTGTGAAGGCACAGCGACCAACAATACTCGGAAAGTATGTGACACATTTCTTTTCTCAGAAGGCGTTTTTCAATTACCGCAATGTCTTGGTGGAAGCGCTCTCCGTTTTCATCACTAACTTCACCTAATCATTTTGCAAATGTGTGCTAAATGTAAAATTTAATATATTCATAGAATACAATTAAAGTATTTAAACCATTTATCATATGGTCAGTTTGTTATTTTTAAGTGCAAAAATGGCTCTATAAATACGATTTCAGCATCCTTAACCGTAGTCCTACGGAAGTGTAGAAAACTACATTTTTAAATTTTCTTTCTTAAATTTCTCAAGAACTGTACAAGATATGAAGTTGAGCTTTCGTGACTTTTCCTAAATCATCAAAACATACTACGATCATGTAGTTTCGTTTCTTAAATCATTAATATTTCCGTTAAAAATATGAACTTCCATTTGAGAGGGTAAGTGTAGTTTTCTACACCTAGTACCTTTTTCCATAGTAAGCCATGAGTTTATAGAAATTCTTGCTCTATAGCAATGGCTACTGTTAGTTTTTTATATATTTGAAATAATCGTTAACTCCTACGATACAAATATTTGATTATTACTATTTTTTGTTTGAAAAGAAGGACGTCGGACGTGAACGTAAACGGTTGTACAGAGTTGATATAAGAAATGGCCGGACGGAATTTGTGTGCGAAAGAAATTGAAACTTTTTATATGAGGTTACAGAAAGTGAATTTTACTTCTCAAGTAATGGAACTGATGACAATTTCGAACCTGAAGTTAACTGTGAAAGTTCAGATGAGAGCAGCAATGAGTTCAGTGCCGACGAAAATGATATTTTATCCGGTTCTAGTTTTACAAATGCTGATCCTTCGCCTTTTCCTACGCAAGGTTAGTTTAGGTAAGACAGGCGCCTTGCTGGTTCTCAGCAAGTACACTCGGAGGCCCCAAAGGCCCATTGTGATGCGCGATGAGAGTGTGACAAGCCCCTGTCATCCTATATTCTGTGCTGGCTGGAACCAACCTGAGCGTCGAATGAGTCTGACAATATCCTCCAGTGGCGTGGTACAAACCAAGCCCAAATCGCCCAGCACTATGCCCCCTAGATACTGGTGGCGTATGCTGTGAAGCGCAGGGCATACGCATAGGAGGTGCTGCACGGATTCCACAGCGCACGTGAAATCCTGCAGTAAGGCCGAAGGCTCCATTGATCATTGGGGCGCTGGATTGCCTTCCTGTCAAGATCAGTGTAGAAGTCTTGAAGTGGCGTGTAGATCCCTGCCACTATGCTCGCATTCGTAAGCTCCGATACTTTCCGAGCCAGTTCATCCGCTCTTTCGTTGCCAGGAATGCCTTTGTGGCCAGGCACCCAGCAGAGTGTGACGTTGTGGTCCCTGATTCCATACAGAGACTTACGACATTCCATTACTGTCTTCGATCTGATAGTGTGAGAGGCCAGTGCCTTGATTGCCGCCTCGTTGTCTACACAGATGATCAGGTTAGATGGAGGCAAGTCCAGTACTCCGATCATGCGTGCAGCCTGGTTTATGCCGTATACCTCGGCCTGGAAAACACTGCACCGATTAGGTAGTTTACGTTTAGTAGTTTTCCTACGCAATCTTGGTATAGAGTTGGCTAAACCGTGCGGAAAAAAGGGTCGATCGTCTTTCGTATTGAGCGGTATTTCTGACCAGCAGCCAGAATCCAAATCAATCCCAGAGCAAATCAAAAAAGAGGCAAATATTTTCTTCGCATTAAGGAGAATAATGTAAAACAAAGATATAATCATGAATTTGCTTGCTACCTATGCAAATAAACCATTTGCAAGGCGCATCACACTCGGAACGTATGCATGGAGTGCATTTTATTGATATAAATTTTTTTTATAAAATAAAATACTTTTAAGTTTAATTAAGTTTTATTTATACAAAAACGAAAAACTAAAATAAAGAAGTAAATTAAGTACTTTACTTACTCAAAACACCCATGGTGTAGAAAACTACACTAACGTGGGATTATTGAGTTTTTTTTTCCGTAG
This sequence comes from Melieria picta, assembly GCA_964056695.1. NCBI lineage: Eukaryota > Metazoa > Arthropoda > Insecta > Diptera > Ulidiidae > Melieria > Melieria picta. The sequence continues at coordinate 56,110,181 of OZ057400.1, read as the reverse complement.
GACTACGGTTAATGATATTGAAATTATCCATATCCTATAGAGAGAGGTATTAAATCTTTTATATCTTAAACTAATAAAGTGAGAAGGACAAAATTCAAGGATGTAGTAGCGTACATAGTAGTCCTTAAGATATATTTTTTTCAAAAAAAATTATTGGAAATTTGCAAGGATATTCAAGGATAAAGTTTTAAAAGGACATTTTCAATATCTCTTCGTCCTTTTGCACCAAAACAAAACATTTTCTAAGATTCTAAGGATTTTTCTCTTTCATTTGATACCCATATTGTTATTCTACAATGCGCTCAATTTTTAAAATAATTTTTTGAAATAAACATATCCTTGAAATTTCAAAGTCCGTTAAAAAAAATCCTGACGTCAGAGAGAAAAACTAACAACGCAGTTTTACTACATTTGGCCCCTAGTTTCGCGAGTATATAGATTTTTTCATGTGTAAAATTTGTTGTCGCACGGTGTTATTGTTTTTGCTTAGCTGTTGAGAAAGCTCATCATATCGCGCAGTCAGAGCATTAATTTGTTCCTCCAAACAGTGAATTTTTTCATCATACTTTACGAAATTGGCGCTGATATAGCTTACGTCGCTCTCCAAATTGCTTACTGCACGAGCTATTTCAGCCGAGAGTCTATTAAACAAGCAGTCGGTATGTTGCCGAAGTCGATCCTCTAGTTGTTTGAACTCCTCTTTCAAATTCGCTTTCAGCCTTACTTCCAGAGCATGAAGTTGCTCACCAAAGGTATTTGTACCACTGCTCACCGATTTAGGAGTTCCTTCGATTTTGTTGCTACCACGCTGTTCACGTTGCTGGCGTGTCAACATTGAAGTCGGCACTGCTCAACAAAGAGACAAACAGTCACGTTGGCACACGATAACAGTAGAGCGAAGAGAGGGCAACAGCGCAGAGTCCGAGAACCAAATTAGATAAACAAAAACGCCAAACCCACCTTACACAGCGGTAGCAGCAGCGACGACGGCGGCAGAGACAATGGCGGCAGAAACGACGGCGACGGCTCTTTGACAGACTTAACAGCGACGCAGCAATTTAGCACCAGAATAGGTATCCGCAACCAGTCCACCTGCTCGCTACTCAGATGGGACGTATAGAGTCCCAGCAGCACCTTAGTAACAGCGTTGGCAGGCGTAGGAGCACCACAATACATCGGCGGCAGCAGGAGCACCCCAAAAGCAGCGCAGTCCAGCGGCAGAGTTTCAGCAAAAAAATGGTAGAGTTCAGCAGCACAAAACAGCCACCTAGCTTAAAATCCAGCGGAGCTAGAGGGCTACCTTCAGCGAGTCCTCCGATGCTGCACCAATAGAAACACCGCGTTATATTAAAACAATTTGAATTATTCACACGAGCGAAAGCGAGCTCGTTCAGCAGCGGTGACTTCTTCTTCTCCTTCTTTTTTTACCCATATCCGAATCTGCAAAATGGTTTCTTCAAATATATAGCGTTTTTGAGTAATCTTCTATAGCTACGTTGCACTTTTCTCTCCAAATTTGACCCATGACAGAATCACATGAGGGAAATTTAAAAATTCTTAAACCTTCGTTATAACGTTTTGATTTTTTGCAGGTTTGGATGCAACATTTTACTCCGCATTTCTTAGAAATAATTCCCACAGGCTCCATTTTGCAGTTTTATGGAAAAATATATATTTGTATCATACTAAGTACTGAAGTATGAAAAAAATTTATAAATTATTATATATTTATTGTGAGTTTTACTCAAAATAGCGGCAGAAGTGCCTGGGATCATCTGTAGTAAAGCGAAGGTTAAGCATCTCAATAGCATAAATTTATTGCATTTTAACTGAACATTTGGCTATCGAAGGATGCCATCCTATCTATTGACACTTGTTTTGACTGTTTTTTTGTTTTCACATGATGTGGCACCGTGCGAATTTCACCTTTTCAAAGAATGCATTTGCCGATGAAAAAAAGCGTTTTGAGAACGTAGAAACCATCCAAAAGGCTTGTACCGATATCCTGAAGGACATTCCGGTCGACGAACTAAACTTTAGACATGTTTTTAGAACATGCAAATCGCTGCATTAAGCCTAAACGTGACTATTAAAAAAACAAATTAGTTTCGGTAAAAAAAGGGTTTTGTTAATATTCTTTTAAATATTTAAAGATGAAAAGACCTTTTTGCTAATGTGGGAACGTACATACGATGCATAGTGATTGAAAATGTTGACAAATTATAGGCTATGGGGGGGTTCTGACACCCTAAACCCCCCTTGGCTACGCCCCTGCTGCAGCCATATATGTAATACTTCTATATTGGCAGTAAGCTCAAGGTACATTCGCCAACATCACAGTACAGCAATAGTGAAATATGAGCGAGAAAGCATATAAACGAATGTACCTTGACATTTGTCAAAAGTGTCAAAAAGTCAGGTGCGTTCAGGCGGGAGAAAAATTGACTGGAAAAAAAAAAAAATTTGTCGAAATTAGCTGAAATTTCTTCAACCGCCCCTGGAGCAGTTTGACAGTGTAGAAGTGCTCATGTATACATGCATAGAAATACATTCACAAAATTTCGTGTTTTCTGTCTCATCGCTTGTCTCCCTTTGATTTCCGAATGAAAACACATTGTGAAGATAGGTTGCTGCCAATATAGAAGTATTACATATATGCCTGCAGCCAACATATCTACGACTAAAGAGAAGATATCCAGGACTTATCGCACTATAAAATTGAAATGGATTGCGGCAAACCGTACCAAATGCAATTTTGTCCAGAGTAATGAGGAGTGGTTAGAAAAAATAGTTTACTTCGATGCAGGAGATGCATAAGCGGTGACCAACCAACGACATAAAAGGCGGCAAAAGGAAGGCCGAAAAAGTCAATTCAGGACTGTGCGTCATGTACTAAAAAAGGAAGCTTATGGAGGCAACGGAAACAATAACTACCACCCACCTGCCAGAAGCTTTCATCATAAAATAAAATAAGGATCAGGAGAAAATGAAAGGTGTTAGAGTGAAAGCAGTTTTACTAGCATGCCCGAGTCGTGTTAAAAGAATAAACAACAGTATTCCCACCCCAGCCGCCGTAGCTCAGCTGGCTAGTGCGTTGGGCCGCGAGTCAAATGCGACGCTCGAACCCAGGTTCAAGACTCCGTTGCTGCTAACACCGAAAAAAAAGAAAAACAACAATTTTTCTTTCGGCGGCTGTCCTCTTAGCAGGAAATGGCAAAGCTCTGAGAGTAATATTGCCTATGAAAAAGCTCCCAACTCGCCGTTCGGAATCGGCATAAAACTGTAGGTCCCTTCCAACCTTGTACAAATTCGCACGCACAACACGGATGGTTGCGGGTAGCTAGGCCTTAGTCTCGTAATCGGGCTGTCGTGCCAGTCAAGAAGAAGAAGAAGAAGAATTTCCACCCCCAGCCAATAGGCTACCGACCAAATATAGTCCTAATAAAGCTTTAGCATTTTTTTGAACTGGAATTTTCCAAAGAAAAACTGACTTTTTACTTAAAATTTTCGAATTCTGGTTTTCATTTTGAAAGCAAAATTAATGCATTTTTATCTTTAAATTTGACTCTTTCAGCTTTTTCTTAAATTTTTTATTACTTTTAATCTTTTTTAATGTATTTTCATTAATTGTGCAATTAAAACTCAACATTGTTGCTCTCAGTTTTTCTTATTTACAGTAAGCCGAACTTTGACAAAGTATTACGTAGCACCCTGTATCTCGATTAAATTTATTTTTTGAAATACAATAGCCCGATGAATTTCTTATTAATCGCAAATTTTTCAATTATCTCTATTCGTTCAGAAGTTATGATTTTCGCAACCTAAAATGCCAAATTGAGCCACTGTGCGCCGTGCATTTCGAAGCCAACAAAACGTCTAGTATTATCGGAAATATCTAAAATTTATGATCCTTTAGGAATTGTGGCACCGGCTGTCATTCTCTTCAAAGTTTAATTTCAAGAGTTGTGGGCAGCGTTGCCGTTTTGGTTATTTTTAACCAAACTTGGTAAATTTTTTTGCTGTTTTGAATTTTTGATAATTTGGTAGCACTATCTGCGATTTGGTAGTTTTTGTTTGCCTTGTTCACCTTGTATGTTACATGCGTATTTTGCTCTCTCTTTCGCATACAAATCATATTTGTTTTCGCAATGACAATAACAGTGATGCCAATACCTACCCTACAAGACGTGGCTGACCGAAACTCCACTACATTCATAACATTTTTTCAATTTACCAATACATTCGCATGAAATTTGGCCCATATGAGACAAAATATTGCTGTAATATTCTCTTTCAATTAAAATGAAGCAAACTGCACCAGCATGTGTAAGAATGAAACAACAAACGAAGCATCGTGAACTTGTCATCAGTGCTGCTTGAAATTGACCTGCTGAGATGATCGCTTATACACGCATGTGTAAGAAGAAGAAGCACCTGCTGACAAGAACTCGCATCGCAGTTAATATAATTATTAAGAGCCGGAGGCTGCCGTAGCTACGTAGCTCAGCTGGCTAATGCGTGCGGCCGCGAGTCAAATGCGACGCGCGAATCCAAGTTCAATACTCCGTTGCTTCAAACACCAAAAAAAAAAGGAAAAACAGAATGAAGGTAAGAATTCGAATTAAAATTTACTTTAAATAATATTATTTGAATATTTAAATAATTCTGCACTTTCAGTAGCTTCAATATTGGGCCATAGCAAGTACCGAAGCGCAAGACCAAGGAAGCCGATACCACCAATGATGCCGCGCTAAGCAAACGCCTTCGATTGCGACAATATGGGGATCATCCAAGCAGGACCGCAAATAAATTTTTTTAAATTAAATTTTTTTTTATATTATTTCATTTAAATTAATTTAAAATAAATTCAGGCAGAAGTAAAAGCAAACGGTTTTTCCAAAAAATTTCAATAAAAACCTGAATTTTTTCAATATTGAGTATTGGTCATGAATGACCGATTTATACATCACATTGTGACCGGTATTTGCATCAGCATTTCAGCCCGATTACGAGACATAGGAAATGTTACTCTCAGAGGTTTGCCATTTCCTGCTGACAGGACAGCCGCCGAAAGAAAAATTGAAAAAAAAGTTGTTTTTCTTTTTTTTTCGGTGTTAACGCACACCGTTGAACTCGCGGAGTCTTGACTCGCAGCCGCACGCATAGCCAGCTGAGCTACGTAGCTACGGTAGCCACCGGCTGTTAATCATTTATGTTAACTCCGATGGCGGCGGCGGCTGCAAGATAGCTATACAAAACTAAATATTTGGAGGTTGGAATACGTATGCGTTAGAGCAGAGCAAAAACACTTTTCTTAATATGCAAAAGGTGTGTGTTAGAGTGAAACAAAAAATCACACGTACACGAGAGTTTCTATCAGTTTTTTCACACCGCCTGTACAAAAATGATAGAAACTTTGTTCGGAGAGCTGACCGAAACCTCGGTCAGGCATGTCGGTCATATGACCGGTCAAATGACCGTCACTGTTCTTGTAGGGTATTATATTGTAAATTTGGTTACTATTACATATGACGTAAACTGTAATAATCGAAAGTGGCACCTTCAAAAAAGTAACGCTTTTACATTTCACAAATAAAGAAAAGCGCGGGCGAAGCGGTTGATTTGCCGGTATTTCAATTGCAAATTGAAATGTGTTCAGATGTACTGTGCTGTATTTAGTGATCCGTCGAGCCCATCACTAATCCCAATCTTTCCTTCTCCCTTTGTATTCATGTTCCCCCTATTTTCGACTCCCCGGCTTCGGCCGTTCGTATTGTTTAACGTTTCTTGTGATACTTGTTACTTCTTATTCACCCATCGAGGAATAAAGAACCCCAAACCCGAACAACCCGCTTCTTATTTATCCGCTCCGCCGCGACACGAAAATTTACATGGTCCTTCGAGCCATCGCGAACCCGCGATTTTAGTAAACAAAGAATAACTTTAAAACAATTACAAAATACAAAACGACAATCAACAAGTGCAAGTGAAAAAACTAAAGTGAAAAGACACAACAAAAAAAAACCAAACACATAGTTTCACACACATAATTTCAAAAATTAAAAACAAAAAAACAAACATAGTTACAACAAATATAATTACAAGGGAACAAGTGACAAACCCAAAGAAAACAAACAGTGACAACTCATCACAAACCAACGAAATACATTAAAAAAAAACAGTGCACAAATTCAATAAATTAAAACAAATCTGAACTAAAACAAAAGTCCTAAACGAAGCAGTGGACAGTGTAGTGCAGAAACTTATAACAACAAAAACATGCACATCACGAATACAACAATAACACACACCCACAACACATAGCAGACGAGGAGAACAGCAAAAACAGCAACAGCACAAACAACAGCATCACAGCACAGCAGCGGACATACAGCTCCAGAAAGGAGATCGCCATTCTCGGGCACTGGGCCCACAAAGATAAGCGAAATATTTATATTTTCAAAATATATAAATAACACGTACACACTCACTAACAAATATATTAAACACAAATATATACTCCCCAAAAATCAAAATTAAAATCTGGTACCCCGCCACTGTACGCTTATCGTGCATATTTCCCTTAGTACAAAACAGCGCAGTGCAGTAAGCAATCCCGCTACTGCACATAATTCGGCGCTTTGTACATTTTCGCAGTCTCTTTTGTGCGACCTCCGCTGGCAAAGCAGCAAAAACTCCGCTGCAGCCATCATCCCAAATACGCACCTAGTGCAGTAAATAGGTACGCAGCATTTCTCCCGCTGCATTCCCACTCACCCACTTGCAAGCATTTTCGCGTTTTGTTTTGTGCGATATACGCAAGCACTGAGCAGCGAGCACTCCCGCTGCTGCTTCCAAGTGCACATTCGCACTTCTGCCTAAGCAATTTCCACACTCTCGCTGGCAGAAGTAAACAAACGCAAATACAGTGGGACGAGTAGCCTGTTTTCGCAGCAATTTGAACAATTTTCTGAGACTTAGAAAATTTTCAATAGTGCTGCACATACACATTCACTGCACAGCGTTTGTCACCCCAAGTGAATACAGTGGGACAAAAATACCCCACCTGTACCAACAAATTTTTTAATCGTTCACCCCATTATTGTTTGGTTCCCCTTACACCAAAAATAATAAGAATTAGTTATTATAACCCATAAACACTAATAAACTAATATATTAACATACTTGACTCTTTACATACAAACATTTATTCACGTTTGCACACAAATAAAGACACATTTACATACACATTGACTATATTAAAAAATTTGTTGTTTATTAATAATTTCCCCAATTCTTGTTTACATATTTCTCGTTTTTTCCAATATATATATACCAATTTCTCGACGCGTTTACACACAATTGTATACTTTTATCCTCAACAGAAATACAAATTCGTATTGAAAATTTTTTACACTTTCGTGTACATTTCCTCAATTCTAAATTATCGTTCGCGCGGAAGCGGTAATAGTTCCGGCTTATTCCTCATAAGCCTAATATTAATATTCAAACTAATTTCAAACCCCTTTCGAGCTTTTTAAGCCATTTCAATGCCTGTTGAGCGATCCCCCAAGCGTCAAATAAACAAAATGGAGTCTCCTTCTCCAAGATGTTCAAAGTCGACTGAGGCACATTTGACAGTTCCTGTCACTCGCGAGGCACTTAAAACTCGCTCCAAGCCACCTAGTCCCAAAGCAACCGATCCCAGTGTTGCCACTTTTGGTTTTGAGTCCGAGAGACTCGTGCAATTATGCACAACGTTTTCATCGGCTCCCATTGAGGATTTGACCAAATCCCTGGTTCAAATTAAGCAGAAAAATCTGCAAGACCAATGGGAGAGGCTAATGCGCGCACATCAGGCAGTCTTCATTGCTGAAGACAACAGCCAGCCCGACGGTTTCAAAGAGTCGGCTAGGCAAAAGATTGATGCCTGCACAGACCAATACGAGTTGTGCATGGCTAAAATGTTGGACATCATTAAGATGCTCCAACCTCAGTCCCCCCAGCCTGCTACGCATATGGAACTGGTTCAACCCCTAGAACCAGCAAATACTCCCTTCATTTGCCTCCAAGTTCCTCCTTGCGACACCGAAACATTCTTCGGGGGCTATGAGCAGTGGCCGTCCTTTCGGGACATGTTTACTGCGGTATACATTAACCACCCCCAGCTTACTCCAGCCCAGAAATTGTATCACCTCCGATACAAAACGCAAGGCCAAGCCGGTGCTATTGTTAAACAATACGCATTAACCGATGAAAATTTCAGACTCGCGTGGGAAGCTCTAAGATCCCGATATGAAAACAAACGCATCCTCGTTGACAATCAAATTCGATCTTTATTGAATATCGCTCCTGCCCACACCGAAAATAGTGAGGCACTACAGCGGATCCAGAACTCTATAAACAATTGTCTGTCCGTTCTCAAGTCTCAGGCCGTAGACACGGACAATTGGGATCCGCTGTTGGTATACATATGCTCTACCAAATTGCCCGAAGCAACTCTAGCTTTATGGGAACAAACTTTGACATCCCGGAAGGATCTGCCACCCTGGTCACAGATGAATGAGTTCCTGACCTGCAGATACGAGATAGTGGAACGGCTGAATTTCTTTCGGCCTACCAAGTCTAAACCACAACCCTCATCTTCCAATGTCCTCAAAAATCGGCCCAACAGATCCCTTAATCTTCACACTGAAGTGAAAAACGACTTCGCGTGCAAACTCTGCAACGCAAATCACTCCGTACGGACTTGCCAAAGCTTTAAAAGGCTCACCCCCCAGAGTCGTTTAACATATGTGAAGAAGCACAAGCTCTGTGTAAATTGTCTTGCTACATCTCACCTAATTCAGGACTGTACAAGCAATTTCACATGCGTATATTGCCAGAAAAAGCACCACTCTTTGCTTCATCTCCCCAAAGGCAATGCGCAACCCACTCACTCCCCCAATCGATCCCATTCGACCATTTCCCTGATCTCAACAGTTCTCCAACAACCGAGCAACAACTCCATCACTCATTCTCCCCATTTCGATGCGCAACCCAGCACATCTTCAAGGCAAAGTACGCTCCCATTACCAGCCCTTCAACCAAATAATGGCACCCACTCCCTTCTGCCTACGGCACTGGTATCCATTATACATTTAGGAAAGTTGTTCAAAGTTCGAGCGTTGATCGATCAAGGCTCTCAGCGCACTTTCATTTCCTCGAAGGTCCAGAGACGCCTAAAATTGCCAATCGAGAAATCTAACCTCCAGATCTCGGGCATGGGCGGACAGATTGTGAAAACCGCCAAACATATGTGCCTCTTGACATTGGCAGTCCCTAAAACGAGCACAAACCTCGCCGTGCAAGCAGTCGTGCTTCAAAAGTTAACGGAATTTCTCCCCCCTTCCAAAATAAACCACCCAAATTTGAACGATTTCGCCATGCTAGATCTCGCTGATCCCAACCCCTTCGAGGCAGCGCAAATCGATATAGTGATTGGCAGTGATCTCATCCCGCAGATCATGCTCGAAGGTTTCCACCGAAATGTATGTGGCAGCTTACTTGCTCAACACACAGTATTCGGTTGGATATTAAGCGGTCCAGTACCCATGTCATCACATGTGACAAATGCTGCCATGGTGCCAAATCACCATACGCACACTGGTCCCGCCCTTCGAAAAAATCTTCCTACTCCAAAGGAAGCCCCTTCTGACGTGATTGCCGCCCTCAAACCAGTAGGGTTTCCACCCAAAGAAATAAAGGCAAATCAATCAGAACCCACCATCCCTGCACACTCAGATTCAAAACGGCAAACACCCCCCCGTCGTTGCCAAACGTTTCGCCCCCCGCAGGATGGCTATCGCCCCCAATGAGACCGCGAAAAAGGGTACGACACAAGCGTTGGCTCGACGCCACTCGTCAATATGCACAGCAACTGATGGAAACTGCAGCCCCCTCGCATTTCCACATTACACCCCCCCCATACAATAAACCTCGAGCGCACCCATCCCGGGTCCGAGTCAGTCGCCATTCCCGTGCGACCTGCTCCAAGCGCCTTCACTCCTCTGACGGAAACTCAAGCGAACCCCATCGCTTGATAAACCGATCAGACCCCACACTAACGATGTCAACATCATCACTTCTCACAATTGACATCTCCTCTTTTGCAGATTCGGCGCTAGCGACCACCCCAGCAGTTGCCCCCCAGACTGCCCGCACCGAGCATCGACAGCAGAGAGGTCCTCAGCGCACTCCCCAGCGCTCCGGCATCGCGGAATGGCGACAACCCCCAGCCGTCAGCCCATCCTACAGCCAGGCAGTCGCACATCACCGCCAAATTATCGCCAGCCAGCCGTCCGCCGTAACCCTGGACGCGACCCCGGCACCCTAATATAATTGCAATCTGCAATGGCGGCCGCGATGTTCAGATGTACTGTGCTGTATTTAGTGATCCGTCGAGCCCATCACTAATCCCAATCTTTCCTTCTCCCTTTGTATTCATGTTCCCCCTATTTTCGACTCCCCGGCTTCGGCCGTTCGTATTGTTTAACGTTTCTTGTGATACTTGTTACTTCTTATTCACCCATCGAGGAATAAAGAACCCCAAACCCGAACAACCCGCTTCTTATTTATCCGCTCCGCCGCGACACGAAAATTTACAAAATGGATAAGTAAGTAAATGATAATAAACTAAAAAACCTATTATTTAAAGCATACTTTTATAGATTTGTGAAGCAGGTAAGTTATTCTTATAGAATTTTTAGTTGCACCAAAAATGTGTTCAATGCGTTCTTGCTTCGGCAGAACATATACTAAAATTGGAACGATACAGAGAAGATTAGCCCCTGATTAGGCCCCTGCGCAAGGATGACACGCAAAATCGTGAAATGACAAAAAAAAAAAAAAAAAAAAAAATTGCTCTACTTCTGCACAGGTTGATGTCCCACTTAAAACCAAAAGAAAATTTCGGAAGGAGTGGAAAAATGAATTTTCATGGCTGGCTGAAAAAAGCGAAAAGGCATTTTACGTTGCTTGTGACAAAGCGCTTATTAATCATATTACTGAATTGCGCAATCACCAAATGAAAAACATCCACATTCAAAATTGTGGAATAAAGCGAAGCCAGATGCAGATGAAGTCGTTTTTGTCAGAAGAGACAATCAAACTCAATAAAATGATTCGGCAGGCAGAATTGGTGTTAGTTATGTTTTGCATAACGCATAATTTGTCATTTTTATTAATGGAATATTTGCCAACGCTGCTATGTGAATGTTGCCCGGACGAAACTACAAACGTTTCCACGTCGAGTATGCTGGTGACGCTGGTCAGATTCGCCGATGATGCAACACGTCTAGTCCAGGACCATTTTCTGGGTATGATAAAGTTAGAAAAGGCTGATGCGAACTCGATTTTTGGTGCCATTAAAAATTTTTTTTGTAAAATTACTGTTCCTCTGAATAATTTGATAGGGCTTGCTACAGACGGCGCAAGTGTAATGGCTGAGAGTTTGAATGGTCTACAGTCAAAGTTTAAATCTGAATTTGACATTGTTTATATAAAGTGCACTTGCCATTCGTTACACTTGTGCTCGTCGTACGCAAGCAAAAAACTTCCAGATGTTGTCGAATCCCTTTGCCGAAATTTTTCTCACATAGCCCAAAACGTATTGGAAAGTTTCGAGAATTCCAAGAATTTTGCGCCGTAAAGCCTCACAAGAGGTATATGTAATACAAGATGGTTGTCACTTGAGGCGGTAATAAACCGCATTATTGAGCAATGGGAAAGTTTAAAACTTTATTTCATCTCATGCTATCTTGAAGTAAATGGGATTCGCGCATCTGAGATGACTGAGCCAATGGAACTGAAAGTGAAAGTATATTTCTTTTTTTTTTTGTCATATATTTTAAATATGGTCAACAATCTAAGTAAACAAGGAATTCCAGTCGGAAAAAGTGCGCTTACCGTATTTATATTGTAAAATAGAAGCCAATTATAAACTTATTTTGAGCAATTTTATACAGAACCATATTTTAAAAGAGACTTTCGATGGTTCAGACATTGATATATATTACAAAAACAACTATATGCTTTTAAAAGATTGGAAGACATTGGAAGTAAAGCACAAGAGTGTATGAAAAGTTGTAGCATTGACAATTTTGATATTTGTATTATAAAAGAAAATGCAATTTCATTTGTTGAATTTCTAAGTCGGTTAAAAATGCGCTTTGATGTACAAAATATTGGTATAAAAATCACACCACCAAAAGTATTATCAAAATCTGATACACAGTGCGTTTCAAAATAAAGTGTTGCTAATAAAACTCACAAAAGAATGAATGAATAGTAATGAATTATATATATTTTCTGAAAGGCTGTGCAAATTTTTTTTCGCATTATTATTAATTCTTTGTCCAGTCTCCGTTGGTATCAATAATAGCTTGGCATCTTTGTTACAATTTTGGCTTAATTTCTTAGCGTACTCCAAAGAAAACCCTCTCGAAATCCGTTTTAATGTCAAAATGAGCTGTTTTGTTGTTGCTATTCTTTTTCCTCTAAGCTTTTGCTTCATTAAGGACCAAACATTTTCGATTGGGTTTGCATCTGGATTTTGAGATGGCCAATTTAGTGTATCCACACCAAATTTTCTCGAGCCCATTTTAGACGATTTTCCACATGTTTTACCCAATAGCGATTTCGACATGGTACTTCTATGAAGAATGCCCGATTTCAGAAGCCTGCGTCGTATAGTGGCCGTTGATACTTCGACTCTCTTCTGCGACAATCTTTCTTCCGTTTGCTTTAGGCTAAGAGTTGGAGTGTTATCAAACATCTGGACTATCGCCTTATCCGCTTTGTTCTGAGTGGTTCTCTTCCTGCCTCTCCGTGGCTCGTCGCCAACATTTCCGAACTCTTTGAATCGACTGACCCACTTCCTCACAAATGAAACTGACGTTTTTGTGTATTTTGCGACTTGTGGATGTTTCATTTTTGGACTCTTTGGATGGTTTACCAAAAACACTACTTCGAAACGTTTTTAAAATATAGCACTCATTTTTAATTCTTGATATTTCCGGGAAAACTTGTACCCTACTAAGAAAACAGAAACACGTGCGAAAACGGTATTTTGATATAGAAGATAATCTGATATTAAAACCATGGCAAACTTCTACAGTTAAAAAGATATGGTCAGCACTTAATTTTGAAACGCACTTCTTCCCTACTATCTAAATATCCTAAGCTGTTCAATTGTGACCCTGGAGTTATAATAACTCAATGGAAACTATTTCGTTTATCCTCACATAATTTTGAAGCAGACATGGATGTAAATAGCTTCTGGGCAGCAATAAGTGAGATCAAAAATGGAATTGATGAAATAGCATTTAAAGAACTTTCAGACTTTGCTATTAATTTGCTTACACTGCCTCATAGCTCTGCAGTGGCAGAGCGACAATTTTCTGAACTTTTTCTTATTAAAACTAAACTTAGAAATAAGCTAGAAGTTGATACAATCAACAATATAATGCTCGCCAAAGAGCTTTTGCCAAGAAACATTGAATCTAAATATGTACGGGCTCCAAAAGGCGAACTGTAGTTGAAACTGTGCCTTTTTGATTTATTGCAATCGGTTTTACGTATTACGGTTACGGTTTTAATATATTACACAGTGCAACAAATTCCAAAAAAATTTCTAGGGACAAGGTCAAAAATATCTCATTCGATAGAGGACCTCAGTTGGTAAAATAGTACCAAGGGATTTTTTCCGGTATGTTCGAGTTTTTTTTTAAATGCAGTTTAAAGATGGCGGTTTAGTGCCCCTTACTGAAACATTTAAGACATCATATCTTTTTACTCAAATGTCAGAAAGGAATAATTTTTACGTCAAATGAAAGCCAATAATATGAAGTCGAAGAAATAATATCCTTTTTTGAAAAATTGTATGAAAAAGGATATGAAGGACCTCAACTAAATTTTTATCTTTGAATATCCTGGAAACCGTGAGAGCTAAATTTATATAAGGGACTTCTGGTAAAAAAGCATTTAAAGATCTATACTGCATATTAATTGTATTTCAATCACTTTCACTGTTAAGCCACTACAGCATTTCAAAAATTATACATAGCTGCTTATTAAAAACATCGAATGTAGCAAATCACATTTTGTTAATCGTTGTAGAGTCTTAACTGTAAAAGTGATTTACATGAAATTTATAAGCAGTATAGATCTTTGAATGCTTTTTTACCAGAAGTCTCTTATATAAATTTAGCTCTCACGGTTTCCAGGATATTCAAGGATACAAATTTAATTGAGGTCCTTCATATTCTTTTTCATAAAATTTTTCAAAAAAGGATATTCTTTCTTCGACTTCATATTATTGGCTTTCATTTGACGTAAAAATTATCCCTTTCTGACATTTGAGTCAAAAGATATGATGTTTTAAAAGTTTCAGTAAGGGGCACTAAGCCGCCATCTTTAAACTGCATTTAAAAAAAAACTCGAACATCCCGGAAAAAATCCTTTGACACTTTTTCATCTACTAAGGTCCTCTATCGAATGAGACATGTTTGACTTTGTCCCTTTTTTTAGTGTTGCACTGTGTTATAAGTCCACCAATTGCCTGTTTTTTATTTATTTTGCACCTCAAAGTTTTCAAAAGAATTTACATATGTACAAATGGAGAAATGCTTTAAGCGACAAGATGAGATTGTTTTTTGTTTTATAAATAAATAATTAAACGCATATTTATAAAAAAAAATTGGTAGTTTTGGTAATTTTTTTTCTGTTGGTTGTGGCAACGCTGGTTGTGGGTGCTTGGTTTACAATGGGATGGCAAACAAAGTATATCCTAAGTACCGCCACTCTTTGACAACCAGACGTCGATTCTGTATGACAAGAACTGTCAAATTGTTGTTGTTCACTTGTAAAAATGAAATCGTGGTGAATACGTACAGAATGTGGCAGTACTGCGTGCACATGAAAATTACTGAAAAACTGCGATTTTCATGAATTTTACAAATGTAATTTAACACGATTTTACATACGAGACTTTATTTTTTATACTGGTTTCACTAAGATAACCATAGTTAAATAACATTTTCATAAATCGGTTGGTTTTTAGCAGAATTTATCAACAAATTTAATATTATTTCGATTACATTTCAAAAGCAACTCTGGCTGGCCAAATATATTTTCACCACGACTTGTTGTTAGTTGCAATTAAAAATTCAATTGCCATTTCTGTTTGGATTTCGCAATTTCCCAAAATCGCGATATCTTTGTATCGTGTGGCGGCACCGGCTCGTTGCGCCTATGGCAATACGAGTATCCGGAAAAGCGGCACAAGCCGGACGCCGACAACATAGAGAAGGGCGTGCCCGGCACGTTGCAAATGATGCACGCGTCGACGGTGTCGTCGCAGCCGGTGCACTGCTTCGACTGGCATCCGGACAAGTTGGGCTTGGCAGTGTGCGGCTCATTTGATCAGTGCGTACGCGTGCTGGTCACCACCAAGTTGAATTTGGTTTAATTTGCGAATGAACAAAAATGTTTTCATGTTAAAAATAAATTTTATTTTTTTTTTATAAAAAAGACCATGGAATTCAATTTCGTAAAAATCATACAATTATTTTTGTAGAAAGAAACGGGCGGCGGACGGTATAATTTTAGGCTGACCTCATATTGTAACCAAATTCAAGTCCTTGTAAGCTCTTTATAATTTTAAATAACGTAAATGCTAGTCCCGTTGTGTTTGTTCGCTTAGCTGACACTCATACGCTTCTTCACCTGTTGCGTAATCTCCGCCAGCAGCTGCTTCACTTCTTCTAGCACTTGGCCATTATTATCCCATTTCTGCTGCTCATTTTCTACCGCACGTATCACCGCCTGCGCTGCTAAACGAGCCGAATTCAGCTGGGACGTCACCATAGCCTCACTGTCCTCAGCACTGTGGTTGGTAATTGCCTCCAGCGACTGCTCACACATCTCTCGGCACAGCTGAAGCACCTTCAGCGCAAAGGGCTCCTTGGTTGTCCATTCCAGCTCTTTGTTTGTGTAGACGTTTATCGCCTTCACCATTTTTTGTGCTTTACTCAGCGGAGTGTTGGTAAGCAGCGCGGCCAATTCCTACACTCTCGGCTCGTTTGCAAATCGAACGCACTGGTGACCCATTAGCGCAGTGGCCGTTTTGTGTAACCGTTCCGGTGTTTGGCCCTTGGCATCGGGTTGCCCTCAACGAAGGCGGTGATGGTGATGCTCAGCACTTCCAGATCCAGATAACGGCTCTTGAGCTCACCAAGTCGATTGTAGGCATTCATAGCATCCTCCCAATGACCCGTATCTACGGACACAAGCATAAAGTTCTCCCAGACCTATGCGAAACGTCAATTATATTCCAATTCCAATATATTTTAATATTTACTTTGCGAAATTTTGTTCCTTTTGAACAATTTAATCAGAAATTTCATTTCTGCATCGGTGGTGGAATTTGCACATTTTGTGGTGAAAGTGGTAAAATTATTATAAGACAGGGTTGAAATTTTTTGCTATCAATGGTGAATATAGAAATGTATTTAAATGGGAAATGTTTGTAATGGTTATGATTTAATTTAAATTATTTCAGTCAATGCAGTCGCTTCAAAGATACTGAATAATGAATAGAAAAATGTTCTCCTGAACACATTCATCATGTTTTGATTAAATCATCGTGTCGTGCGTTTGTGTTGCCAATAAAAATGAATAAAAACATATTTTTAATACTTATTATTATTTATAAAGATGCACAACATTACTATTACGTAAAAGTTTTGAGGTAATTTATCAAAAGAAACTTTGTTCTGGGCTTTTTAACTTGTACAAGAACAAAATTACATTAATATTGATTCGGAAAGTTTATTGTTTTCATTATAACATTATTTGTACGCAGGCAAAATCGAAATTAGTATTCAAATGTTCTATATTTTAGTGAATTATGGTATCAACTATTGTATTTTTACAGTAATTGCCCAGTTATCTTTATCACAACGGGCCCATTAAGAGGCCTAAGTGTGTCTCATACAGAGGCAGCCACCTCAACCTGCCCAGTTATCTTAAGATATTTGATCATTCAAACATTTCTTTAATACTTGATTGACAAAGCAATCAGAAAAATAGGCATAAAATTCGCTACCTAAACCAACAGAAAATGGCGTTGGGGTAACACTACCACATTCTGTACTTCACGGCAATACTGCCACATTCTGTACCAAAAACAGCTCGAAAAAAGAGTGGCGGTACTTAGGATATACTTTGTGGCAAACTTCCCGAAGATTTGTGTGCTCGCTGGCAGCCAAGGCGAATTAATAACGGTGGCCGCGTAAGGGCAACAACAAAATTCCAATGTATTTTGTTGTTGGGTTTGTGCAACTTGATTGTCAAAATCAAGCCATCGGCAACCAACCAACCAAAAACAGCCATTTTGACAATCTAGATCTCTTCCAGCATTCAAAAAAGAAGATCAGCTGGTTCAACGAGGTCACCTGTATTAATTCGCCTTGCTGGCAGCGGTATACAAACGATTTGCATTACTTGCAAGCAATAACTGTTCCACGTCGCACACTGGGGTAACTCATGGCGATTTTGGCGATTAATTCAAAAATGAAAATTAAAGATACTGATCTTTTTTTGGTACCGGGTTAAAGTAGATAAAATTCCACATCACTGGGTGAAAGAATTGTTGTAAACTAATTTACAGTATTCCCGCAATCCACTCTGAAAGTTGACATATATTTTCATTTGGCGTGCGCAAAGCAGTAAAAGTAAATTTTTCATTATTTGAATCAAATTTTTTTTAATAGGGGTACCGGTTCATGCGGTTTTCTAACAGATGGCGTAACTTGATTTTGTGAACAGTGATTCACCTTTCCAAATATGTGTTGGAAAGCTATTGTCATATAGTTTCAGAATCAGTATGTGTCATTTAGCTGAAGCGTAAACAACAATACTTTTTTTTACTCTGAAAAAGTCGAATTTTGTGCCGAATAAAGTGTTTTTGCGGGGAGTACTTCTTCATTACTTCAATGTGAAGAAAAAGGCTGCCGAAAGTCATCGTATTTTGGTGGAAGTGTATGGTGTGCATGCTCTAGCTGAGCGTACGTGCCAGAAGTGGTTTGCACGGTTCAAAAGTGGCAATTTTGACTTGGTGGACGATGAACGGCCCGGACAGCCAAAAAAGTTTGAAGATCACGAATTGGAGACATTGCTCGACCAAGATCCATCCCAAACGCAAGAAGAACTTGCAAAATCACTTGGCGTCGCTCAACAAACCATTTCCGATCGTCTAAAAGCAATGGGAATGATCCGGAAGGTAGGCCATTGGGTGCCGTATGAATTGAAGCCAAGAGACGTCGAACGCCGATTTTTCTCGTGTGAACAACTGCTTCAACGGCACAAAAGAAAAAGTTTTTTGCATCGAATTGTCACTGGCGATGAAAAGTGGGTGTGAAAGTGAAAAGTGGATTACGATAATCCAAAACGTCGAGCAACGTATGGATACCCCGGCCATGCATCATCATCGACGGCCGTTCAGAATATTCATGGCCTGAAGGTTATGCTGTGTATTTGGTGGGACCAGCTGAGTGTGATCTATTATGAGCTGTTGCAACCGATTTAAACGATCACAGGGGAAGTCTACCGACGACAATTGATGCGTATGAGCCGAGCACTGCGCGAAAAACGGCCGGAATATGAACAAAGGCACGGCAAGGTAATTTTGCAACATGACACTGCTCGGCCACATGTTGCACAGGTCGTCAAAACCTACCTTGAAACGCTCAAATGGGATGTCCTACCCCACCCGCCGTATAGTCCAGACCTTGCGCCATCCGATTACTATCTCTTCCGACCAATGCAACATGGCCTGACTGACCAGCACTTCTCCAATTATGAAGAAGTAAAAAATTGGATCAATTCGTGGATAGCGGAAAAGCCGGCCGAATTTTTCAGAAAGGGTATTCGTGAATTGCCAGAAAAATGGGAAAAAGTTATAGCTAGTGATGGACAATACTTTGAATATTAAATTTGTAACCATTTTTTCACAATAAAGCTTCAATTTTCCCAAAAAAAACCGCACGAATTAACCGGTACCCCTATTACAAATTTTAAAAGTAGCATTTAAGTGATAATGGAGACTTTTTGTTCAGGTATTTAAGTATTAAAATGTTTATTTTGTTTTCTTTTTAAGTATTTGTAAATATTTTTTTAAAAAAAAGCTTAAAAATTGCCTTATTTTGACCCTATTCATAGACATATAGTTGTTTGATGTTCACCTAAACTGTTTTCATAATCGTAATCTGTGGATATTCTAGCAACTTTCTATGAAAAAAAAGTTCCGTTATTGTTGCGCACTTTTGCAGCATTTCGATTTTTGTCTGTGAACTCTTGACAAAAAATGCACGCGGTCCGTGAAAGGATAGTCAAGAAATAAATGTAAATGCAAAAAATATAAGATAAGCAACAAATGAAACATTTTATGTTAGTTTTGTTGTTGTTCAATATATGGTTTTTAGTATTGCTTTATGCTTTTTACCCTACATTACGGGGAGCCGGCATATTAGATTTATATTAGCCAGCAAATTGTGCGACATATTAGGCGCGATATCGCGACACGTAAGCTAACTATTTTTGGTTTTTTAGTTATTTATGAAACACAATACAAAATCGGCTCAAATGATGCAGAACCAAATAAAATGTTGATATCTTGGATTCTCTCATTTTTCTTTGTTGTAGCGTGTGTGCAAAATAGGTCACCCGACTGTATTTGTCAGAAGTTGCAGTATAGGGCATTGTTATTGTTTGTATTACCAAAGAATATGAAGTAATATAGAACGCGCATGTGGGCACAAAAGTGTTTTCGGCTATTATGATGCGAGCGGGAAGAGCGAAGCGTAGGCATTTGAGAATGTTAAGTTCATAGCATTTTCTGTTAGATTTGCGTAGAACAACAGCAAAAAGCAATGTTGTTGTTCGCAACGGCTTCACTCGTGTACATTGAAATGGTGGTTGTTGTGGCGTAGTGATCGCTCAATCATTTTTTGCATGTATGTTTATTGATCTTGTTTGCCGAAGCGCAAGCGGAGAGCAAACAACGAACCAAAACATCGTCATCGTCGTTTCAACGAAGATAATTCGGGATTCGCTAATGTTTTTGTTGTTGTCGGAGAGGTTGACCCTAAAACTTGGTACTGAGGCATATATGTACATATAGTATATCCGACTAATGCAAGAAATTTACTTCAAAATGGTTCAGTGACGAATACTGGGAAGTAAATTTAAAATCCTAGATTTTCTTATTTTAGTTCTTTTACACAACCATTATATTTGGGGGGCGTAAAAAAAGTTCCAAACAACGGGACTTTAAAAATTATTGCGGGCTAATAAAAAAGTTATTCCTTTCTTTCCATTTCCTTTTTTAATTGTCTTTATTGATTACTTATTATTAGGGATCGGAATTATATGCAAGTGCATATTTTCTTGGAGCTTCGGATTTGAATGGGACCAAGACAGAAACTATTTTTATTGAAAAATATTAAGAATGAGCTAACATATGCACTGCATATTTGCATATGTTTGCATATTTTTTGCATATTTTTTGCATATTTTGCATATTTTTTGCATATTTTGCATACTTTTTGCATATTTTGCATACTTTTTATATATTTGTTGAATATTTTGGGATAATTTTGCATGTTTTTTTTTCATTTTTTGCCGTATTTGGCGTAAGTATGTATATAAACATATGCATATAGACTTATGTTCTTCTATGCAAATGAGCAAGAGTGAAGTTGGTGTGATCCTGAGTGTAAAGGGGTTGGGAGGGGAGGGGGTCAATTTGGACAAGCCCAGACTTTTGTTATTCCGAGAATGACGTTCTTACGATCATTATTGAGGGTGTTGTAGTTTGGCTCACTAAGCTATTTTTTGGGGTCAGCAATGCCCAGCATACAAGAATAATGAACGTTTTCGTACTCCAAGAGCTGGTGTACGGCATAGGCATGACATATGCTGACCCTAGAAAACTTGGAGAACATTTTAGTTATTTACTCTAATAAGTAGTTAATTTTTTACATTTTATTTTAAGTTTTGTTATTGAGTTAAGGTTTTGTTTGGTGGACTTTAAGTTAAGAAATGAATTCTATTTAAAACACAATGATTTTTTAAACTGTTTTGAACTTCCCCAATTTCACTAAATTCATGGAATATAAGAAATACTACCAGTTATCTCCGGCTCTGCACGGAAGAGTTTCATACTTTTATTAAAAAAATGTTCATTCCACAACTAGCAGGGCCCCGCGGCTTTGCACGCAAATTTTAAGTCAATGGGCTCAATGAATCAAGTTTCTCTTAACACTTTGCCGTCCACACGACTTGTAAATATTTTTTCGCTTGGCGCCGGCAGCGCTAATCCGGATTTCTTGGCCCGTCGCCGGCCGTTTTTGACATTATCGGGAGATTATTAATTGTTAAGTTTTACTAATCTCATCGTTAGTTCTCATAAGTTCTCAACCTTGTTCCCCTACTTTCATGAAATTTCGAATATATACATACGTAACTAAATACAAAATTTGTTTGTTTTATATAATTCGCGCACGACACCACTGTGGTCTCACCGGCTGTCGGCCGCTAGTTTGCTGACGACGCCATTGTGGTGTCACCGGACGTCATAGTGTTAATACTTCGTTGACCCAGTCAGATTCGTACGAGAAAATAATTGTCTAATTATATCTTATTTAAAGGGCTTTCGCCATATTTAAAGTAATTTGACCGCTTAAATCAGATCAGATCAGGTCAGATTTCGATTTTCGAAAAAATAAAAAACACGTTTCACTTTAACCAAGTTTGAAAAAAAAACATTAAATCATGCTTATGCATACAAACTTTTAACCCTTAGTTTACCCTGTTTGATTTCGATTTTAAAAAAACTGAGAAACACGTGCTTGATTATTTCGCATTTGAAGTACTTTTACCAAATTTGAAGTCAAACGGGCCAAACAATTTTGTTTCCCCATACAAACATTTAACCCTTGGTTTACCTCGTTAAATTTAGATTTTCACAAAAGTAAAAAATTAGTGTTTAATTATTTTTTAATTCTAATGTTTTCACAAATTTTTAAGTCAATCGGCCTATCGGTTCATGTTTTTGTCGTAGTCTTTCCGTATACGAACTTTAACCCTTGGTTGACCCCGTTAAGTTTTGATTTTCGAAAAATTGAAAAATACGTGTCGAATTATTTCTTATTTGAAGTGTTTTCACCAAATTGGAAATCAATAGGCTCATTAAAATGCGTTTCTTCATACATCACCTTAACCCATGTTTTGCCCTTTTAGACCCCGAATTTCAAAAAATCCTTTTTGAACGAAGGTTCATTTTTTAAGATGTACCTACACTGCAAATTTCATGTTTGTAGCTTCAGCTGTTCGACCTGGATGGAGTGCATATGTTTTGCATATATTTTGCATATTTCGTGCATATTTGGTGCATATAAATCCGATACCTACTTATTATTATTTATTTTTTATTGCTTGTAGCGATCATATAAGTCGCCATGCCAACCATATTTTATTTTCTTTTCTATGATTTTGAGCACACTACAGTCGGCAGTGAGTTCGGGAGCAATATGCGACGCCGTGCAGGCTTATAGAAGAAGAACAAAAGCCAGCCAGAAAATAGAAATTGTTTTACAATTTCGGCTTTTCGCCAGCGTAACAACAACAACAACAGCACATCGTCTTCATCTCCCAATCATCCCACGCCACAGCAGTGTGCTAACGCAGACTCGCTGCAGTGAGCGCAACCGAAGAGCGCAACACATAAAACTACGTTCTCGCTTGTAAAGCAAGCCTTCGTATGTTTATTTTCTTTCCTTCTACTCACATGTTACGCTGAAGTTACAGAGAATTCTGCTGTTAGTAACAGAGGGTTCTCCTGTCAATAACAGAGGGTACTACCAGCAGTACCCGCCATACAACGCGTTTGCTTGTATGAGATGAGCGTTCTATATTACTTCATGTTCGTTGGTATTACCACAAAATAAACAGTATACAGAATGCGCATGTCGACCAGCGAAGCAATCTGAATTTCGGGTGCGGGCCGAAAGCAGCAGGGGGGAGATAACAGAGTTTGTTGAACAGAACTTTTGTCTCTGTTAATTTCTCGTGCGACGATGATCTCTGTTATTGTCAACTTCGGTAAGTGCCGAGTGGTGCAGAGCGAGTTCGTGCGCTCGATGCCGGCCATATAAGTTACTGTTATTTTCAATGAAGCAAATGAAGGGCGATGTGCTATCGTTGTTGTTGTGTTGATCAGCGAATGAAAATTGTAAATTTTGAATTTTTGTTTCTGGCTGACATTGGCTGGCAATTCCCGACGTGTGTCGGTTAATAAGAACAAGTTTTTTTCATGTTATTATGCGATCGACCTTCTGCGTGAAGATATTTGTATTTCCTTATGAGCACTTGAATGCTAAGGTTTCGCTTATTTTGGCGTAAATGACTTCTTGCCGCAATTTATTATTTTATCCCTACGCCTTTATCAAACTCTAGGCCCCCAGTTTTTTGGCGCAAACATTTGTTTGTCAAACCTAAAAAAATGAAAGGTTCCGAAGAATCGTAATTACAAATTTGTGCATTTAATCATGTCTAATGTATGTACATATCTATTGTAAAGCAAAAAGCTATAAGAAAAAAGTAAGTAAGCAACGACGATCCCGAATGATGGCAGAATAAATTTTTTGTTTTGCTTTTTTTCGATATATGTGCGTACATCCACCACTTAAAGGATATTTCGCACATAACGATTGTACCACATCGTTTAACTATCATCAATATTATAAATAGTGTGATATCTTTATACCGTAGTGACTTTTTGAGTCGATAAGTTACCCCCTTTTGACATTCGTTCTCATATATTTTTGCACGCTACACACCGTCGTAAATTGCTACCGACAGCGTATGTACGCACTGCGCTGCACGCAGAATGAACCACAAAGCAAAAAGAATTCAAATTCAATGTTTCGTTTCCTAGCCGGCAACAATAACAACAACCATAGCTTATTGCTCTTCTTCCCATGTATGTATGTAAGAAGCAAGTGTCACTTCGTTTTGTTGGCCGACAACAACAGCAACCACAGCCTGACGCTATTTTCCCTTCGGAGCTGTATGCGATCATTACTTTCTTCTTAGCTCTGTGCTGTTTGTTCTGTGAAATAACATAAACGAAAGCTGTCTAGTGCTGTTTGTAATGTTAATAGCAGAGGACGTAATGTTCAATTAACAGTGGTCGTAATATTACGACCCCTTTACATTTTTGAATTTGTATGAGATGCGCGTTCTGTATTACTGTTTATTCTGTGGTATTACTTATGTGTAATCGATTGAAATAACCGCAGTGATGTGCATTAAACTAATTCGGTAAAGGGTAACTGCAAATGACTACTTTTTCAAGATATTAAAAAAGGTGATTTGTTTTCATGTAGGAACGAAATCCAATGTTATTTGGTATACTCGTCAAAGTCTTTATGACATAATAACCAACTCTTTGCCATAAATTGTGCCAAATATTTCGGTGAGTACTATCCCTGGTATAACATGCCTACGACTGTTCATAAATATTTAATTCATGGACCAGAGGTCCATGTTGCGAATCGATGAATTACCTGAAGAAGCGCAGGAAGCGAGAAATGAAGATTTTAAGGCTTTCAGGGAATATTTTTCCTGAAATAGTAGCAGAGAAAAAACCAACGAAGACATTCTGAATAGGCTGCTAATAAGTTCTGATCCAATTATATCGACTGAAACGAAATTGCCACATAAAGAAGTTACGCGCATGCCAAGGGAAGCATTGGATTGATCATCATTGATATAAACAATGATGATGATGATGATAATGATGGATGCGAAGGTGAAAGCGTGGGTGAATACGATGATGATTCTAATGGTAATTAATAAATAAGCGAGGAATTCTGTATAAGACCCTTTTGTAACAATTTTGCATTTTTGGTCATAAATAAAAAAATCCACTAAAGTATATTCAAATACATTAGGGGTATTCTCGCAGTCTTGCAAAACCCTTGCAAGGTGCACGAAATGCAAAAATTGCAAAATCTTGCAATCCGTGCAATGATACAAAAACAAAATACAAGGGGAAAAACGTTTTGCACTTCGTGCAATGTGTACAACAGTGATGCCCATGTTTTATATGAGGGTGCAAACGTGCGTCAGCTGGTTGTCAAAAAATTCAAATGTTCAAATTTTATTTTGTGTGCGCAAGCGTAAATTCTTCACACAATTTTTGTTTTATTTACTTTTATATATGTACACATTTTGAATTTTTCAGTTATAAACGAATAATTTAAACCATTACCATCTTCCAGAGGAATATTAAGTGCAGTATTTTCAATAAGAAAATTCTTTTTGTTGTTTTTTTGAAAATTTTTTTTGTTTTCACTGGTCCGCCACGTTGTTTGCAATATTTGCAATAATTTTATTTTTGTGCGTTCTCGCAGTATTGCAAGTTAGGGTCTTGCAAGTTTGCATTTTCACAAATTTTGCAACGCTGCAAGACTGCGAGAATACCCCTATTTATTTTTTACTTCTTTATGTATAACTAGCATGGCCCCGCGGCTTTGCACGCAAGTTTAAAGTCAATGAAACCAATAAATCAAGTTCTTCTGCGTCCCATTCTGATCCCATCAGATTTTTATGAAAAAATATTCATCTCCCTCTCATTTGAAGTGCTTTCACCATATTTGAAGTCAATTGGTGCATTAAATCAAGTTTCCCCGTACAAACTCTTAACCCATCGTTGACCCCGTCAGATTTTTATTTTGGAAAAATTAAAAACACGTGTCAAATTATTTCTCACCAAGAGCGCTTTTACAAAGTTTGAAGTCAAAAGGCGTAAAAAATCATGTTTCTGCATACACATTTTATACCCTTGGTTCAACCCCTTAGCAAAGTAAATCCTAAGTAACGCGACTCTTTGACAACCAGACGTCGATTCTGTATGACAAGAACCGTCAAATTGTTGTTGTTCACGTGTAAAATTGAAATCGTGGTGGAATAAGTACAGAATGTGGCAGTACTGCGGCACATGAAAATTACTGAAAAAACGGCGGTTTACATGAATTCCTCAAATGTAATTTAACATAAGAAGCGCTGATATTTTATATTACTACCAGGGAAAAGAAAGATAAACGAAATTCTCCTGAATTAGTTGATTTTCAGCCAAATTTATGAACAAACTTTAAATTATTTTGTTGGCTCTTCAAAAACAACTCTGCCTGGGCATATATATTCACCACAAATAATTGCTGGCTGAAATTTGAAATTGAATTTAAAATTCTGCTAAGAACTGGAATTGGTACATGATGAAATAATTTAAACAATAATTTAAAGTAAATAATAGATTATTTCATCATGGAAATGGCATAATGACATAAATGACAAGACTCAGCGAGCCAGTCTGCTGCTGCACCGGCGACTGGTGCGCAATGCGGCTGACATGAAAGTGATAATACGATTTAGATATCATACATGATTGCAAACGATGTGGCACTGAACCATTGGCAGGCAACGCTGCAATCACTGCGTTTTAGGCCAGATTGCAAATTTTCCTTGATTTTGCGCGACTTTCCGTGACATTGTTTTTATAAACAAATGAGGTTATTTGCTCACCGTGGTCAACAATTACATATTTTGTGGTGAAAGTGGTAAAATTATTATAAGACAGGGTTGACATTTTTTTTAATGGTGAATATAGAAATGTATTTAAATGGGAAATGTTTGTAATGGTTATGATTTCATTTAAATTATTTCAGTCAATGCAGTCGCTTCAAAGATACTGAATAATGAATACAAAAATGTTCTCTTGTACACATTCATCATGTTTTGATTAAGTCATCCTGTCATGCGTTTGTGTTGCCAATAAAAATGAATAAAAACATATTTTTAATACTTATTATGATTTATAAAGATGCACAACATTACTGTTACGTAAAAGTGTTGAGGTAATTTATCAAAAGAAACTTTGGTCTGGACTTTTTAACTTGTACAAGAACAAAATTACATTAATATTGATTCGGAAAGTTTATTGTTTTCATTATAAAATTATTTGTACGCAGGCAAAATCGAAATTAGTATTCAAATGTTCCCTATTTTAGTGAATTATGATAACAACTATATTTTTATAGTAATTGCACAGTTATCTAAAGATATTTGATCTTTCAAACATTTCTTTAATACTTGATTGACAAATAATAATTTAATAATTGACTGGCACGACAGCCCGCTTACGCGAGACTAAGGCCTAGCTTCCCGCAACCACCCGTGTTGTGCGTGTGAATTTGTACGCGGGTGGAAGGGACCTACAGTTTTATGCCGGTTCCGAACGGCAGGTTTGGAGCTTTTTCATAAGCAATTTTTACTCTCAGAGGTTTGCCATTTCCAGCTGAGAGGACAGCCATCGAAAGAGAAAACGAGTTTTCCCGTTATTTTTTTAGGTGTTATTACAGGCAGTATTTGAACCTGGGTCGCTTCGACTCGCGGTCCAACGCACTAACCAACTGAGCCACGGCGGCTGCCACTTGATTGACAAAGCAATCAGAACAATAGGCATACAATTTGCTACCTAAACCAACAGAAAATGGCGTTGGGGTAACACTACCACATTATGTACTTTGCAACAACACTGCCACATTCTGTACCACTGACAGCTCGAAAAAAGAGTCGCGTTACTTAGGATTTACTTTGCCCTTAGATTACGATGTTAAAAAAATGAAAAACATGTGAACAATTTTTCTCACTAAGAGTACTTTCATCAAGTTTGAAGTCCATGAATTCATGTTTTTACAGTTTCTTCATACAAACTCTTAACCCGTCGTTCACCCCGTCAGATTTTGATTTTCGAAAAAATTAAAACCACGTATCGAATTATTTCGCATTTGAAGTACTTTCACTAAGTTGGAAGGCAAAAGACGTAAAAATCATGTTTCTTCATACAAACTTTTAACCCTTGGTTCACCTCTTTAAGGTGGTAGTCAGGTAGAATCGACCATATTTTGAAATACTTTTTTTTCATACAAATTTTTATTCCACATTAAAAATTTTTGTATATGTTATTGTACATAGTTTTGAGTACTGAACAACATTTTTTTTATAAATTTTCGTTTATATCCGGGGGAGATATGGGCGACCGGAAGACGCCATTTTGAAATCTGGCTGACACGATTTCTCCATTTTGGATGATCTGAAACATACCAAACAAATTTCATTTTGAAGTACAAATGAATGGCTCTCGTTTGAACTACAACGGTAAAAAAATATTAATAAATAAACATTTAGTGCAATTGTAAAGTTTTTTTTCTTTTTTTGCTTGTTTTTTGTTAATAATTGTGTCATAACTTTGTTACATAGAAATGGACAATAATGATCGTAGTTCATGCGATAGCCAAACCTTTTCTGAAAATATAAAAAAAAAGTTTAAGCAAATCGGTGCAGTAGATCGGCCGTAATCGTGTCAGCCAGCTCAAAACAACAGCATCTACTTCACGCGACAGGTGTGCGATTCGAGCGCGAGTTAAATGCAAACAACCGATTTGCTTTGTGTCTAGCTTCAGACTGCCTTGCAAACTCAGCCACCTCGATTCTGCTTCCATGTCCGGCACCTTGCGGTATCGTACATTTTCACATACTCAAAAAATGCTGACTTTGCGGCTTAAGTTACGTACTGGCGGTTCATGCGATATGGTGCACAATTGCATGCCGTCAGTAGACGCAACCTGAGATGTAACTCGCGCGAGCCCTTACAGCTAATCTCATTTTCAATCGCTTTCGGATACTATCCGAGGTAAAGGAAGGTTTCTACATGATTCCTAAGGGTTTAAATAGACCAAAACTGCAAAAAAAATTTTCGATTTTTTGAAAAAAATCTACCTGACTACCCCCTTAAGTTTTTATTTTCAAAAAAATGAGATGTACGTGACAAATTATTTTTGATTTTAAGGGTTTTCACCAACTTTGAGGTCAATAGGTCTATCGGTTCATGGTTTTTTCATAGTCTTCCCGTATACACACCTTAATCCATAGTTTACCCAGTTAGGTTTTGATTTTCGAAAAAATGAAAAATACGTGTTGAATTATTTTTTATTTGAAGTTTTTCACCTTAACCCATGTTTTGTGCTTTAAGACATACGCTGATTTTTATTGCGCTGCTTCTGTTTGTGCTGATTTTTTTCAAATTTCGAAATCACCACATAAATCTACTGATTTTCTGAGTGTGTACTGATTTTTGTGCTGATAATCATAAATATTGTAACGATAAGACAGTTTGTCGCTGTGCAAAGCAACCCTGTCGCTACGCGCCGTGCTATAATTCGACCTGGCAATGATGGCAACTTTTAGTCCAATCTGGCAATGATGGTCGCGATCATCAAGGAAACCTTTAGTCCACTCCGGAATGTGCGAGAACGATCTGCGCGATGGCCCGACAGGTATAAAAGACAGCCGGGTGCGGCGCAGCGAGTCAGTCTTGGTTTGACTAGTGAAGGTGCCACACGGAATAATTAAGCGAATAATTAAGTGCAAAGACAAATTAAGTGTGAAGTGTGAAATTTGTGAAATAAAGTGACTGTTGGTTTTCATTGACTGCGTTTGAGAAATTTAGTGTGTTTTTATTTATATTGCGCAATCCAGAGATACGTACTAGCCCACTAGAACTAGTATTTCGTAACATTTGGTGTCAGAAGTGGGATTGTGCTACTGAATAAATAAAGAAAAAAAAATTAAATAAAATTGCAAAAACGCAGACATGGTTAAACTCGAGCAACTGAAGGTGGACCAGCTGAAAAAGGAGCTGGCTGCCTGGAATTTGCCGACTGCTGGCGGAAAGGTGGAGTTGCAGCTGCGCTTGCGAGAGGCGTGTGAATCACGAGGCATCGATTGGGCTGCGCACGAGTTCGGAACGCAGGAGCTAGAGGCGTCGGGCAAAGTGGAGGAATAGCCTGCGGGTGCTGCGTCGATGCAAAGTACGGCTGCAGCGGCTGCGCCACCACAAGCAATGGACATGAGCCAGCTAATGGTTGCAATGAAAGGCATGTTCGAGACTTCCAACCGTGAAAATCGCGAAATGTCGGCGCAGATGGCAGCAAAAATGGAAACTGCGAATCAAGAGATGGCAGCGAAGCTGGAAACTACGAATCGAGAAATGGCAGCGAAAATGGAAACGGCGACCCATGAAATATCGGCGCAAGTGTCAGAGCGAATGGAAGTCAAGCTTCAGGAAAATTCTGCGCGCTTGGAGCAGAAAGTGGAGGAAATCTCAGACAGGATTAATGGGAAAGTCGAGCACCTGGAGACGCGAGTAGAGCACTTGGATAAACGAGTCGACGACCTGGATGATTCCCTGAACAAACGAGTTGATAGTCTGGAAGACTCGATGAACAGAAAAATGGACGAGCGGCTTAGGGAGGTACAGCCGCAAGAATGGTTGCCGCCGGTTCCGGAAAGTGTTGCCACCCGAGCAGAAGTGCCTACTTATGATGGGACTACGCCGTTCGATACATTCAAGCTACAATTCGACCTGGCTGCTCTGGAAAATCAGTGGATGGATGTAAGGAAAGGTCGGAGATTGGCGCTGGCTCTTAAAGGTGCTGCGGCTGAGGTAATAAAATCAGTTCCAGAATGTTTACGAAGTGAGTACGAGACCGTCATAAGGGCGCTGGCAGCCAAATACAGCGACGAGCACAACAGAACGCTGTACTACTGTGAGCTGAAGAATCGCAGGCAAAGGGCCAACGAGGCGCTGCAGGCATATGCAGCAGACATTGAGCGGCTCGTACAGCTGTGCTACCCGTCC
The DNA here is from genome assembly GCA_964056695.1 of Melieria picta. Taxonomy (NCBI): domain Eukaryota; kingdom Metazoa; phylum Arthropoda; class Insecta; order Diptera; family Ulidiidae; genus Melieria; species Melieria picta. The sequence goes on along the minus strand of OZ057400.1, from coordinate 56,079,316 downwards.
TTCGGCGCTGATGATCTCGAGAGGATGAAGATTGAGGCGTTTATTGAAGGTCTTCATGATCCGGAGACACGTCGCAGTGCGTTGATGATGGGCAAGCCGACATTTAGGGAGACGGTGACCAGCGCGATGACATACGAGGCGACATGGATTGGGAGCACTCGGTATGCACCTGCAAGGATACGCCAGATCCAGCCGGACAACGACATTGCGATCCAGGCAACAAGCTTTGAGCCACCGGGCAGGCCACGGGTGGTCTCCCCTAAAGTTGTTTGCTGGGTATGTGGCAAGCAGGGTCACATATCACGAGACTGCCGCCAACGAAAGAGGCGTTCCCGTTCTCGATCGCAATCGCCTGAAGCGAGGAATGCTGACAATCGAGGCTCAGCCAACAAGCGCAGGGCTGAGGACGAGGAGCCGTTAAACTAAAAAGGGTCAGCCCAAAGGGGCGTGAGCTGATCCCCAAAACCTGCTGCCCCACCGTCCTTGTCTCGCAGTTGAAACGACAACCCAGCAGCTTGACGATTGAGGGAAAGATAGATGGAAAGTTGTTCGTGTTGACACTGGATACTGGAGCGTCATATTCGATCATAAAAAGGAAGCTTCTGAAGAACTGGGAACCACTGCATGGCATACAGCTGAGGACTGCGACTGGCGAGCGTGCGCTGGTAAGAGGGAAAGTAACAAAAACAATTGCTATCGGCACCAGCAGCCTGGAGCATGAGTTCATCGTCGCGGATATAATGGACGACGTGATTATCGGCGTGGATTTCATGATTAGGCACGGTTTTACGCTGGACCTGAAAGAAAATGTGCTGAGGTATGCCAATGTTGAATTCCCCCTGCACACCGGCTATGAGCGAAGCGTGGCGGTAAGGAAAGTTGTCTCGTGTCAACTCCGGAGGATACCAGCGAATTCCGAGGCGGTTGTGTGGGCAAAGGTGGACGAGGACGATGGGAAAAGTCGGCTGTGGGTCGTAGAAGCACCGAAACAAGGACACGACAACATCATCATCGGACGTACATTAGTGGAACCTAAGAATGGCAGAATACCAGTCAGAATACTGAACCCCCTGAATGCACCCAGATATGTCGGGAAAGATGAGGTCATTGGCGAGTGTAGGGAAGCCGTAGCAGTGGTCAATTGCGAGAGTAGCCCACCCGGAGGAAATAAGAAGAGCGGTTTTAACATGGACGTCATACCGCAGGAGAATCAGTGGAACAGCGAATTGACGGCCAATCAGAAACAGAAGGCGAGGTCACTCCTGCAGCACTATGGGTCAATATTTGCGGCAGAAGCAGGCGGAAGAACAGCCATAGTGAAGCACAACATCGACACCGGAAGCGCAAAACCGATCCGCCAACCGCCAAGACGAGTTCCTCTGGCCAAGAGGGAGGAGGTCACAAAGTTGATCGAAAACATGCGGAAAGAAAAGGTCATAGAGCCTTCTTCGGGCCCCTGGTGCTCGCCGGTCGTGCTGGTCAAGAAAAAGGATGGCAGTACCCGGTTTTGTGTGGACTATCGGAAACTCAATGATGCAACCAAGAAGGACAGTTATCCACTACCTCGGATCGATGACACCCTGGACACACTGTCAGGCACGCAGTGGTTTTCCACGCTCGACTTACGCAGCGGCTATTGGCAGGTAGAGCTTGCAGACAAAGACAAGGAGAAAACGGCTTTCAGTGTTGGCGATGGTTTGTGGCAGTTCACCGTCATGCCGTTTGGACTCTGCAACGCCCCAGCAGCATTCGAGCGGCTAATGGAACGGGTGCTAAAAGGGCTCGACGACATAATCGTGATGGGTAAAAGCTTCGACGACCACCTGGGAAAGCTAAAGGAGGTATTCGAGCGGATACAAAAAGCCGGGCTTAAACTCAACCCGAAGAAGTGCTCGCTGTTCCAAAAAGAGGTCAAGTATCTGGGTCATACGGTTTCCGCCCGCGGAGTACATACGGATGAAGGCAAAATCACGGCGGTGAAGGAGTGGCCCGGCCACGCAATCTACACGAACTCCGCAGTTTCCTGGGCCTGTGCACATACTACGCCGATTTGTTCCGGGATTCGCGAACATAGCCAGCAGCTTGCACAAATTGACGAAAAAGAGCCAAGCTTTCGAGCGGAACGAAGAGCAGGAGCAGGCTTTTGCACGTCTGAAGGAAAAACTGTGCATTGCTTCAATTCTGGCCTTCCCCGTGCCTGGAGAGATGTTTGTGCTGGATACGGATGCGAGCGGGCATAGTATTGGCGGTGTGCTATCACAGATAATAGAAGGCCAAGAACAAGTGATAGCATACTACAGTAGGATTCTGTCGAAACCGGAACGCAACTACTGTGTGACACGGAGAGAACTGCTGGCGGTATTGGACTGCGTAAAACACTTCCACAAATATCTGTATGGACAAAGGTTTCGCCTGCGCACAGATCATGCGGCATTGAGATGGCTCCTGAACTTTAAGGATCCTGAAGGCCAATTGGCGCGGTGGATCGAGCGACTGCAGAGCTACGACTACACGATAGAGCATCGGAAGGGCAGTAGCCATGGCAATGCCGATGCCTTGTCACGCCGTCCGTGCAAAGTCGAATGCAGGGCGTGCTCGCGAGCCGAAAGCAAAGAGCAGATAGTGGACGTCCGGTTGGTGAGCGTTATGCCAGAGGAAGAGTGGTCTGCGGAGAGGCTACAAAAGGACCAGCGTGAGGATGCGGATCTTGCAAAAATCGTCGAAGGCAAAGAGCAAGGCGCACGTCCAGACTGGCAGGAGATGGCCGGTGAAAGCCCGATCGCCAAGGCTTACTGAGCACAGTGGAAAAGTCTGCGGCTGAAGGAAGGATGCCTGTACCGCGAATGGGAGAGCGCGGATGAACGGACCAGCAACTCCCTAATGGTAGTGCCGAAATGCAGAATCAACGAGGTCATCCAGGCATACCATAACGACTCCAGTGGAGGGCACCTAGGCATCACCAAAACCGTCGCCAAAATAAAAAGACGATTCTACTGGGTAGGATGTCAGGAGTCTGTAGCCGAGTGGATTAAGAGCTGCAACCGATGTTCAGCAGCGAAAGGGCCAACAAGAAGATCTCGAGGCCGCATGCAGCAGTACAACGTGGGAGCGCCCTTCGAGCGGATTGCTATGGACGTCGCCGGCCCATTCCCAACTAGTACTCAAGGCAACAAATATGTGCTGGTGGTAATGGATTACTTCAGCAAATGGCCCGAAGTGTACCCAATTCCTAACCAGGAGGCCACTACGATCTCGGAAAAGCTGGTAAACAACTGGGTAGCCAGGTTCGGAGTTCCGTTGGAGTTGCACTCAGATCAAGGCCGGAATTTCGAGTCTGCGGTATTCAAGGAAGTGTGTGAGCTGCTGGGGATAAAGAAAACGCGTACCACCCCTTTGCACCCACAGTCCGACGGCATGGTGGAACGCTTTAACCGGACACTGGAGGAATACCTGCGGAAAGTGGTAGGCAGGAATCAAAAGGATTGGGACACGCATATTCCCTTGTTCCTAATGGCGTATAGGTCAGCCCCGCACGACACGACATCACTCACTCCAGCCCGAGCAGTATTCGGCACAGAATTGCGGTTACCCGCTGACTTGAAGTTCGGGGTAGTCAGCACGACGGGAGGCGCTAAGACGGACTACGTGGCCAATAAGCGGGCGGAACTGGAGGAGATTCACCAGTTTATGAGGAGCCGCACCAAACTGGTCAGCGATAAGGCGAAAGCCAGATATGATCTACGGGCCAACTCAGCGGGGTTCCAAGAAGGCGATCTGGTAATGCTCTACAACCCGCAGCGGAGGAAAGGTTTGTCTCCGAAACTTCAAGCGTCATGGGAAGGACCTTACGAAGTCGTGACTAGGATAAACGACGTGATATACAGGATTCAACGTTGCAGCAATAAAGGCGCTAAGCTGAAGGTAGTCCATTTGCAGCGCTTGGCGCCTTATCACAGCGGAACCTCGGCACTTGTTCGGGACGAACAAGTCTAAGTGGTGGGCAGTGTAACGATAAGTTTGTCGCTGTGCAAAGCAACCCTGTCGCTACGCGCCGTGCTATAATTCGACCTGGCAATGATGGCAACTTTTAGTCCACGGAATAATTAAGCGAATAATTAAGTGCAAAGACGAATTAAGTGTGAAGTGTGAAATTTGTGAAATAAAGTGACTGTTGGTTTTCATTGACTGCGTTTGAGAAATTTAGTGTGTTTTTATTTATATTGCGCAATCCAGAGATACGTAGTAGCCCACTAGAACTAGTATTTCGTAACAATATGTACGAACTTAAATATGTGTAATTGTTCTCGCAGTATACATGCATATAATATGTAAGTTTTTCATTGTAAAAGTTTTTTGTTTAATTGATAAAAGGTAGTAAGTGTAATGCTTAAAATCAGTCGCGAGACGTAATAAGCTCCAACTTATCTGGGTTCCGGGACACTGCGTTGTTCTAGGTAACGAAACTGCCGATGAACTGGCTAACTGTGGATCAGGGTGTACACCCATGGGATCAGAACCAATAATCGGCACCAGTCTAGCAGGAACCCAGGACTGGATCAAGTCCTGTGTAAATAACCTACATAGAGAACGTTGGTCTAGCTTGGGAAGCTGTAAAACTGCCAAGTGTTTTGTGAAAAGCCCGAACAGGAAAGCAGGGAATTTCCTCCAGAAGCTGAGAAGGAAAGACCTCCGTCGAATGGTCGGGTTAATCACGGGACACAATCCATGGGGGCGACATATGGCCAACATGGGCATCATCGAGGACCCGACTTGCATGTCTTGCCTGGAGGAGGTAGATAGTACAGAGCACTTTCTCTGTGCATGTCCTGCCTTCTCTAGAACGAGATTGCGCACGCTGGGTTCAGATGTTATGAGAATGGACGAAGTTCATTCTCTCACCCTGTGTGATCTCCTAAGATTCATTAATGAGTCCCGGAAATTTGCATAGGAGACCTCATAACCCTTTCCCCCTTTCCACCCACTTTCTCTTTTCTCTTTCCCATTCCAATCTCCTCTATCAACCTTTTTCCTGAGCCTTAAGTACAATGGGCTATAAAGCCTGAGTGCTTGAGGTAATGACCTCCCTTAGGTTATTTCCTCGGCTCCCCCTCACATCCATCCATCCATCCAAGTGTAATGCTTAATAGCAATAAATAAACGTAAGTGGATTTCTATAAATGTACCTTTGTAAACGTTACCTATAGTTTTTGAATTATAGGAATGCATTTACAAAAATGTAGTAACGTATACCAATTTTTATTTTTTGTTAAACCAATGAATTGTTATGCTAATAATAAATGCGTAATACGCTTAAGAAAAATGGGAACAAATGCAGTATAGCGAACCCTAATAAAAAAGGAAAATAGGACCATATAGAGCTTATTTTTGTGAATCTAACCAAATAAAAATTTTGCCTGGGAAATGCCCACAAAAGGCGTGGCTCGGGGTCAAAGTTCAAAGTTTTTATAGAAAAAACTCAATTAATCTCCAACTGATTTATACGATATTACGAAAGTTATTTTTCATAGGTTTCTATTAATATTGTAGCGATGAGGCACTGTGCTGTGCTATGCATGAATAGCATACTTTTAGGCATGCACTTTGAAGTACGGCAAATTTGGTATAATTTGCTTGATATAGTCCGATATGGCAAGGATGGTTCGCGAAGGAATGGGCTGCGCGAGAATGGTCGAGCGTTTTCCAATTGGAAGTTGCAAGAAACTTCGGCGCGATAAGAAAACTGGTATAAAAGCAGCAGTGTACAGCGCAAGGAGTCGAGTCTGTGTTGAGCAAGCAAAGGGGAAACAGCAATAGTAGTAGTAGAGTAGTAACAAGGGTAAATTTGTAAATAAAGTGATTGTTGATTTTTGACTGCGTTTATGCTGAATAAATGAAGTTGTTTTATTTTCAAACACACTCCAAACGGACCTTGGAAAACTTGGGATTTTCGTAACATTTGGTGTCAGAAGTGGGATTGTGCTACTGAAAATAAAATTATAAAAACGCAGACATGGTTAAACTCGAGCTGCTGAAGGTGGACCAGCTGAAGAAAGAGCTGGCTGCCTGGCATTTGCTGACTGCTGGCGGAAAGGTGGAGTTGCAGCTGCGCTTGCGAGAGGCATGTGAATCACGAGGCATCGATTTCACTGCGCACGAGTTCGGGACGCAGGAGCCAGAGGCGTCGGCCAAGGTGGAGGAATCGTCTGCGGGTGCTGCGACGATGCAAAGTACGGCTGCAGCGGCTGCGCCACCACAAGCAATGGACATAAGCCAGCTTATGGTTGCAATGAGAGGCATGTTTCAGGAAACTTCTGCTGAAATATCGGCGCAAATGGCAGCAAAACTGGAAGCTACGAATCAGGAAATTTCGGCAAAAGTCGAAACTACGAACCGAGAGATGGCGGCGCAAATGGAAACGAAAATTGAAAATGCAAATCGGGAGTTGTCCAGCAACCGTCAGGAAAATTCTGCGCGCTTGGAGCAGAAAGTGGAAGAAATTTCAGACAGGATTAATGTCAAAGTCGAGCACCTGGAGACGCGAGTAGAACATTTAGACAAACGAGTTGACAGTCTGGAGGATTCGGTGAACAGAAAAATCGCTGCGAGCAAGGGTGCAGTCAGTTGAGGAAAGTTTTGCCATAGAAGTGCCTACTTATGATGGTACTACGTCGTTCGACACATTCAAACTACAATTCGATATGGCTGCTTTGGAGAGTCAGTGGACCGATCTTAGGAAAGGTCGGAGACTGATACTGGCTCTAAAAGGTCCTGCGGCTGAGGTAATAAAAACAGTTCCGGAAGGTTTGAGAGGTGATTACGAGACCGTCATAAGGGCACTGGCAGCCAGATACAGTGACGAGCACAACAAAATGCTGTATTATTGCGAGCTGAAGAGCCGTAGACAAAGAGCCAACGAGGCGCTGCAGACGTATGCGGCAGATATCGAGCGGCTGGTACCACTGTCCTACCCAGAATATAGCAATGAAGTTTTGGAAAGGCTGAAGATTGAAGCGTTTATCGAAGGCATTCGTGACCCGGAGACACGTCGCAGTACATTGATGATGATGAAGCCGACATTCCGTGAGACGGTGACAAGCGCATTGACGTATGAGGCGGCCTGGAGAGGAAGTTTTCGACATTCATTTGCGGAAAGGCGTCGAGCCCAATCTGGACGTGTCACGCAAAGCCAGACATTGAGCTCGGAGGCACCAGCGGGGCTGCGGGCAGTGTCATCTAGAGTCAGTTGCTGGCGATGTGGCAAGCTAGTCCACACATCACGAGACTGCCATCTGCGAGAGAAGCGTTCTGAACAGCAGACGTCGCCAAGATGTGCTGACGCTCTGTCACACCATTCTTGCAAAACCGAGCGCAAGCATAATTCGCAAGCCGAAAACAAGGGGCAAATTGTGGATGTTCGGTCGGTAAGAGTTCTACAAGAGGAAGATTGGCTTGCGGTAAGGCTACAGAAGGACCAGCGCGAGGATACGGACCTCGCAAAAAGGCAGAGCGCAGAGAGTACGGCCGGACTGGCAGGAGATGGCTGGTGAGAGCCCGATCGCGAAGGCTTACTGGGCACAGTGGCAAACTCTACGTCTGAAGGATGGCTGCCTATACCGCGAATGGGAGAGCAGGGATGGCAGGACCAGAAAATCCCTACTAGTGGTCCCAAAAGGTCGGATCGACGATGTCATCAAGGCAAACCATAACGACTCCAGTGGAGGGCACCTAGGCATTGCAAAAACTGTCGCCAAGATAAGAAGGAGGTTCTATTGGGTATATGCCAGGAGTCTGTCGCTGTCGCGGAGCCGCACTCAACTAGTCGAAAACAGGTTAACAGCGAGCTATGGTCTGCGGGCTAACCCAGAAGGGTTCCAAGAAGGCGATCTGGTAATGCTCAACAACCCGCAGCGGAAGGAAGGTTTGTCTCCAGAAGTTCAAACATCATGGGAAGGACAGTACAAAGTCGTGACAAAGATTAATGACGTGGTGTACAGAGTTCAACGCTGCTGCAACAGAAACGCTAGGCTGAAAGTAGTCCATTTGGAGCGCTTGGCGTCTTACTCCGGCGGAGCCTCGGTACTTGTTCGGGACGAACAAGTCTAAGTGGTGGGCAGTGTAGCGATGAGGCACTGTGCTGTGCTATGCATGAATAGCATACTTTTAGGCATGCACTTTGAAGTACGGCAAATTTGGTATAATTCGCTTGGTATAGTCCGATATGGCAAGGATGGTTCGCGAAGGAATGGGCTGCGCGAGAATGGTCGAACGTTTTCCAATTGGAAGTTGCAAGAAACTTCGGCGCGATAAGAAAACTGGTATAAAAGCAGCAGTGTACAGCGCAAGGAGTCGAGTCTGTGTCGAGCAAGCAAAGGGGAAACAGCAATAGTAGTAGTAGAGTAGTAACAAGTGTAAATTTGTAAATAAAGTGATTGTTGATTTTTTACTGCGTTTGTGCTGAACAAATGAAGTTGTTTTATTTTCAAACACAATCCAAACGGACCTTGGAAAACTTGGGATTTTCGTAACAATATACAAGATTACAAATGTAGTATGTGGGGCATTTCACGTCAAGCGGACATCCCAAAAAAATGAATTTTGTTTATATTCTGGTCAGTTATACTTCTAGTAGACGTGGATGTGTACACCCAATTTTTTTTTCGTATGATGTTTTTTTGCTGAGTTATGAGCTTCTAAAAATTGACTAAACATAAAGTCATGCATTTTTGGATGCTTATTATCTGTATCAATTAATTTGTAAAAAAAACTAAAAAGTATTGTTTCTGATAGTAAAAAGGTTATTGTTTTTTTGTTTTTGTCGAATTCTAAATTTTAATTTTTTTTACGTATAGTAAACCGGAAGTGAAAATTTCACATCGATGTTTGAGTAACTTCGACACTTTTTTTAAAATTATTTTAACGTAAATTAAAGCTTCAAATGTACTCATTCTCCACAAAAAAAAATTAAAACGGGATCTCCAACCGTTTAAGACTTGGAGCACATACAGTACATACACATAGCTGAAAATAATGGATATTTACACAAAATTACATAAATTAATTTGTAAAAAAAACTAAAAAGTATTGTTTCTGATAGTAAAAACGGTGTTGTTTTTTTGTTTTTGTCGAATTCTAAATTTTAATTTTTTTACGTATATTAAACCGGAAGCGAAAATTTCACATCGATGTTTGAGTAACTTCGACACTTTTTTTTAATTATTTTAACGTAAATTAAAGCTTAAAATGTACTCATTCTCCACAAAAAAAATTAAAACGTGATCTCCAACCGTTTAAGACTTAGAGCACATACAGTACATACACATAGCTGAAAATAATGGATTTTTACACAAAATTACATACATTATTTTGTAAAAAAAACTAAAAAGTATTGTTTCTGATAGTAAAAAAGGTGTTGTTTTTTTGTTTTTGTCGAATTCTAAATTTTAATTTTTTTTACGTATAGTAAACCGGAAGTGAAAATTTCACATCGATGTTTGAGTAACTTCGACATTTTTTTAAAAAATTATTTTAACGTAAATTAAAGCTTCAAATGTACTCATTCTCCACAAAAAAAATTAAAACGTGATCTCCAACCGTTTAAGACTTAGAGCACATTTTAGTGTAAAAATCCATTATTTTCAGCTATGTGTATGTACTGTATGTGCTCTAAGTCTTAAACGGTTGGAGATCACGTTTTAATTTTTTTTGTGGAGAATGAGTACATTTGAAGCTTTAATTTACGTTAAAATAATTTTAAAAAAATGTCGAAGTTACTCAAACATCGATGTGAAATTTTCACTTCCGGTTTACTATACGTAAAAAAAATTAAAATTTAGAATTCGACAAAAACAAAAAAACAACACCTTTTTTACTATCAGAAACAATACTTTTTAGTTTTTTTTACAAATTAATTTATGTAATTTTGTGTAAAAATCCATTATTTTCAGCTATGTGTATGTACTGTATGTGCTCTAAGTCTTAAACGGTTGGAGATCACGTTTTAATTTTTTTGTGGAGAATGAGTACATTTAAAGCTTTAATTTACGTTAAAATAAAAAAAAAAGGTGTCGAAGTTACTCAAATATCGATTTCAAATTTTCACTTCCGGTTTACTATACGTAAAAAAAATTAAAATTTAGAATTCGACAAAAACAAAAAAACAACAACTTTTTTACTATCAGAAACAATACTTTTTAGTTTTTTTTACAAATTAATTGATACAGATAATAAGCACCCAAAAATTCATGACTTTATGTTTAGTCAATTTTTAGAAGCTCATAACTCAGCAAAAAAACATCATACGAAAAAAAATTGGGTGTACACATCCACGTCTACTAGAAATATAACTGACCAGAATATAAACAAAATTCATTTTTTTGGGATGTCCGCTTGACGTGAAATGCCCCATGTACTAATAAAAAGTTTTAAGCGAAAAAAAATTGGTTGTTTACAAATGTTTCAAAAACGGATTTTTTTTTTCGAAAAAATCTATTATTAAGGTATAATAAGTTTGTTACCATATTGTAGCCTTTACAACAAAATATAAAAATGTATACTTTTGCTTTTTCTGAATATATTTTTAAAATTTTGTCTAACTTGACTCTGGGTCCAAAGCCATTTCATATTCACCTTCGCCATCACTTTCGGGCAATGAGGGCTGAAGGAGGTTGTACAAAGTACCTGCCATATTAAAAAAGATTTGAAAAGATCTAGATTTCTAGCTTTGCATTATTTTAAAAGCTTAAATTTCGCCAAATAGTCATTAAAACCTTTTTTACTTTTATGGTATTGTGGCATTGAATATTTTGCGTGGCACCACAAGCCTTCAATTGTATTTGTGTGCGGTTATAAAGTGTTTACATTATTTTTGTATTCGAAACCTTGATGTGATGTCGGTCGCTCCTAAGCAATAACTTTTATAATCGTAATTTCGGCTTCGCGGCCAAAAGTATTCCGGCATTCAAATACCTTTTGTATGGCCGGGCTTAAAAAAAATAACCCACATGGAAGTAACTAGGGCATCGGGATCAGTAAAGTGCTTACAGTATTTTTGTATTCAAATCTTATGATTGCAAAAGATCCGACTAAGCAATAACTTTCATAAACGCCATTTCAATATTGCAGGCAGACGCTTTTAACTCAATTTAAATTTAAATATAAAAGCGAAATCACAAAAATTTTAAATGTTTTATATTTCATTGTAAAGGGAATTCCACAGGCTACAATATGGTAACAAACTTATTGTACCTTAGTAATGGAGTTTTTCGAGGAAAAAATCCGTTTTTAAAAAATTTGTATAAAAAAAATTTGTTTCGCTTAAAACTTTTTAATAGTGTTACACATCGGAAGAAAGGTATGAAAAAGACCTTTCGTTTGATACCCATATCATGTAAATTTGTTAGAGATTAATTGAGTTTTTTGATAAAAACTTTGAACTTTGACCCCGGGCCACGCCTTTTATGAGCGTTTCCCAGGCAAAATTTTTGGTTTGTTAGATTCAGGAGACAACCCTCTATATACTTAAAAGCATACTCATTTATTTTTTTCTCGAGGGTTTGCTATACTGCATTTATGCCAGAAAAATGCGCTGATTTTTATTGCTTTGTACTGATTTTTTTGGGGTTTTTTTCAAATGTGCTGATTTTTCTCACAACCTTATTTAAGACCCCGAATTTAAAAAAATCCCATCCCAGCGGTTCATCTTTCAACATGTACCTACAGTTTAAATTTCATGTTTGTAGCTTTGGGCTGGGCGATGATGTATCAATCAGTCAGTCACAAACAATTATATAGGGTTTTTCATTTCGAACCGAAAACTTTGACAGCCCTGCGTTCGACAACCGCAGCTGTCATCTGTCGTTGCATTGTGTTAATATTGTAGTTTAGTGTTTGCCATTTATGAAAATGGACCGATTTAGCATCGCTCAACGTGTAAACATAGTGAAAATTCACTACAAAAATGGTGAAAATTTGAGCACCACTTTACGCGCACTAAGGAAGGATTTCGGACGTCACGGAAGGCCTGTTTTGTCAACAATTTCGGATTTATTGGCGAAATTCGAACGAACTGGTTCTGTACAAGATGTACAGAGGCCAATACGTAATCGTCCTGCTCGTTCGGCCGAAAATATTGCTTCTTCGAAAATGACGAAGGACAGACCGTTATCGTCAATTCTGAACGTTATGGTCGTATGATAACCGAGTATTTCTGGCCAGCGATCGAAGATATGGATGTGGAGGAGATGTGGTTTCAACAGGACGGCGCTACATGCCACACAACACGACCGAACATGACAGAATTGCGAACCAGGTTCGATGAACGCACAATTTCGCGTTTTGGTGATGCCAATTGGCCGTCAAGATCGTGCGATCTGAACCCTTTGGACTTTTTTCTTTGGGGCTACGCGAAAGACCAAGTCTATGCAGACAATCCGCAGACTCTGGAGCATTTGAGGGACAACATACGTGCAGTTCTTGGCGCCTTACACCCTGCTATATGTAAAAAATAATAATAATTAATAATAATTGACTGGCACGACAGCCCGCTTACGCGAGACTAAGGCCTAGCTTCCCGCAACCACCCGTGTTGTGCGTGTGAATTTGTACGCGGGTGGAAGGGACCTACAGTTTTATGCCGGTTCCGAACGGCAGGTTGGGAGCTTTTTCATAAGCAATTTTTACTCTCAGAGGTTTGCCATTTCCAGCTGAGAGGTCAGCCACCGAAAGAGAAAACAAGTTTTCCCGTTATTTTTTTAGGTGTTATTACAGGAAGTATTTGAACCTGAGGTTGCTGCCTTCGACTCGCGGTCCAACGCACTAACCACTGAGCCACGGCGGCTGCGTGTATGTATGTATGTAAAAAAGTCATCGAAAATTACCTAAAAAGAATCGAGGTGTGCCAGGCTGCTCGTGGCGGTCATTTGAATGATGTCATATTCCATTACTAATGGCACACACCAAATATTATTTTGATAATAAAGTTTCATCAAAATTCAAATTTTATTGATTTTTTTTCTTTATTTACTTTTTCTGCTCATGATGAAAACCCCTATATGTATATAGAAGTTAACACACCCGCTCTGCTACGCACACCTACTAAAGCGCTGATGCTGCGTCTGTTAAGCGTAACCTGATCCTCGCGCACTGCACGCGCATCCGGACAAATCGCTGCCAGTGCACCTCGTCGCGGTCACGTTGCACCGGCACCGTGAGAAGCGCTGCGTCAGCGTTAGACTAAGCTTTAGGCTACGTAGTGATAAGCTTTAGTGCTAAGTACTTAGGAGTTAAGTATTCATTGTGTGTTTGGAGCTGAAACGGTGAACAAGGCTTTGGGAAAATAAAGTAATTCTAAGTGGAACCAGGTTTGTTTTATTCACCAGTGCGAGGAGCTCCCCGAGGGAGTTTCTACAAAAGTTTCTACATATTAGTCTAGATTCACCGGTTTTGCAAGCGTTCAACAATTTAAAAGAACTCTTAACCTCTTCAGAAATACTTGCTTTCCCTGATTTTGAAAAATCATTTAACTTGACAACTGACGCCCCAGACTACGCAATTGGTGCTGTGCTGTCCCAGGGGGAACCCGGAAAGGATAAGCCAATAGCGTGCATCTCGCGCTCCTTGAACAAGACGGAGGAAAACTACGCGACAAATGAGAAAGAGATGCTCGCTATAGTGTGGGCTCTTGACAACCTTCGCTCATACCTGTACGGCGCAAAGAAAATTAGGATATATACCGACCACCAACCCCTCACATTTGCTCTTAGCAATAGAAACTATAATGCAAAGTTGAAAAGATGGAAAGCTAGGATAGAAGAATACAACTACGAGTTCATTTACAAGCCAGGTAAATCAAACTATGTGGCTGACGCCCTATCCAGAATGAAGCGCCGTGCAGAAGATCAAACGGGACCCTACGTTATGGCCATGGGCGGTGATGACAATTCTGCACCGGAAACCGCTAGCGAAGCACCTACAGACGAATCACGAACGGCAACAGCTGCAAGGGATTCTGCTACGGAAACCGCTAGCGAGATTGAAACCGTTCACAGTGCTGAACAGGATGCCTCCGATTTAATAGTCCACGTCGAGGCACCATTAAACGTCTTTAGGAATCAGATTGTGCTTAGGGAAAGTAAAGAATTGTTTCGTTTGGAAAATCCATATGCTGGCTTCACCCGGCACTATATAACGATGTCCAGTATCGAACATGATGCGATGGTGAGGGTACTAAAGGAATGATTGAACCCAAAAGTAATTAATGGCATAAAAATTCCGAAAAATAGGATTCAACTGCTCCAGGAGGTATATCTCGAACACTTCATGTATTTCAAGGTGAGAATAACGCAACGGCTGGTTGAGGATGTTGCAAACGAAGAAAGGATTTGCCGGACAATTGAAAACGAGCATAGGAGGGCGCACAGGAATCCCAACGAGAATAAGGCACAAATCCTAGAGCAGTACTATTTCCCTAGGATGACAAGTCTTATTAGGCAATTTACCAAAGCCTGTGAGACTTGCCGGCTAAACAAATACGATAGGCATCCTTTTGCACCAAAATTGAAAGACACTCCTATACCAAAGAATCCATGCGATATTTTTTTTGCGACAAATCCGCAATACACCTACGCAAGAAGTTCGCAAAGGTCATTCACTACTTCACAGTTCCCCAAATGATAGTCACTGACAACGAAAAAGGATTCGTCAGTCCCTTGGTCTCAAACTATATCAGGAGTCTGGGTATTAAACTCTATCAAACACCCATCCAACGAAGTGAAGTAAATGGACAGGTTCAAAGGCTCCACTCTACAGTCATCGAAATTTACCGTTGTCTGCAAAAAGAACTGGGTACTACGGCACCAAAGGAATTGTTGTACATAGCAGTTGACCGTTACAATAACTCAATTCATTCAGTGACCGGATATAAGCCCAGCGACATTTTTTTTCAATAGAATACGAAGAATTAATTACCAGCAGTTGACCGACTTTCAGAGTAAAATTTTTAAGGAAGTCAGGGGTCGATTAAAGAGAAGCCAAAACTTGCGAAATACACGGGTGAACAAGAAGAGGAAAGATCCGAAGAAGTTTATAGAAGGCGACGTGGTCTATGTCAGAAATAGACAAATTAAGGGGAAACACAGGGCTCTATACAAGAGAGAGAAGGTCGAAAAAGACAAGAGGGTAACGATTCAAACCGAAACGGGCAAGAGAATCCATAAAGTTGACTTAAAAGCTACATGAGACAAGTAGAGACGGACAATAAGAGACGAATTCACTGATCTTTTATACAAAAACATTTAAATAAATTTTTCAGCTTTCCCGCCTTCTTTCTTCTCATTCCCTTTGAGCATTTGATGAATGAAAAAACTTGTAAAGATAAATGAAAAAACAGAAATGGTTAAAATGTAAAACTGAAAATTGTAAAATGGTACGATGTTCTACCACGTCATACAAAGTGGGTTATGCCCACATAATTCTGTTTAACATAAAATGAAATAACATATAGAGGAGAAAATATTAAACCTTTTGCTCATAGATAGAAATAGAACTCTTACATAAATCAAATATACGGAAGAGTACAATTTTCCTTTTTCTCACACCGACATAAAAACAAAAAGACCCTTATGCGTTAAATACTTTATACTACAAAATGTAACAAACTAAAAATAAGAGAACTATCTAGAGTAAACAATACAAGTCCTAAAATTTTAAGTAAGAAGTGAATTAAAATAAGTAGAATTTTTTTTTTACATTTGGTACACTTTTACTAGTGAAACACACCATTCTAACATTCAAGCAAAACCTATATTTTACACGTTAAACCGTAGGAAAGAACTTGTAACAAAGTTAGTTAAGGAAAGTACAGGTACAAAATTTTTTTTCTTTTACCATAAGATTACTCTTAACAAATGGCGCTGCTGCCCTTAACATCTTTAGCTACAACTCGCCGCTGGTGGCGATACAACACGGTAATGGCTGGGTAGTGAGCGGACACTTCAGGCTAGTGCACACCATCAATATTGCCTTTTTTGAAGCAACTTTGAGGAGGCTGGAAGTATCAGCAGCTACTATGAAGAACGATGTGGTGAAATCGTTCATCGACTACAATCTTGATCAAACCAGGCAACGACTCAATGAGTTACGAGCGGAGAAGGTGCGAGGGTGCCGATCGATCAATTGGATTGGATCGGCATGGAAATGGATCGCAGGTTCACCAGATGCAGCCGATTGGGACGACATTTTAAAAAGCCAGAAGGATATTGCGGGGAACAACAACCATCAGTTCAAAGTCAACGAGCAACTTTTCAATATCACACGAACATCAATCGATCGATTAAACGGCATGGTAAAATACTGTTACGAAAATTCAAGTTCGTTTTGATTGTGTTTGAAAATAAAACTACTTCAATTACTCAGCGCAAACGCAGTCAAAAACCAACAATCGCTTTATTTACAAATTTACACTTGTTACTACTTTACACTACTACTATTGCATGTTTCCCCTTTGCTTGCTCAACCCAGACTCGACCCTCTGCGCTGCCACTGCTGCTTTTTATACTTATTTTCTTATCGCGCCGATGTTTCTTGCACATTCTAGTTGTACTCTCTATTGTTCTAGCACAGCCCATCACCTTCGCGAACCATCCTTGCCATATCGGCATTATAACCAACCGGCCGTACTCCAAAGTGCATGCCTAAAAGTATGCTTGGAAAAGCATTCATGCACAGCACAGAGTGCTTCATCGTTGCAATACGTTAACGAAATCGGTAAGGAGTTCAACGCCGGGACCGCGGAGGCTTTGCTCGCTAACAGAGTCCAAATTCTGAAGGAACAAACGAACGAAATCATACGAGCATGCCAGATGGCAAAAACGGGCATTGTGAACACCAACCTCTTGGACCAGGAAGAAATCAGGGAAATAATCACCGAGGAAGAAGCGTTGCCATACCAAAATGCTGTTGAGGCCATCGAATATTCAAAACCATCAATATATTCGAACGGCACCTTGCTCCTTTACATCTTGTCCATCCCAAAAGTGAAACCAACAAAATATCGTCTACTCATCACGAGGGCGGCCACTTACTCTGGCAGGAAGGTAGCCTTACCGTATGCGGAGGTTTTGTTGAGCGACGACGAGACATTCGGTGTAACTGGCAAATGTCCTTCGATCAACAACTCAACGATTTGCGAAACAAAATCCCTCGAAGAGTTACCTGAAGACGGATGCTTACCACGGCTGATAAAAGGAGGGGACGCTAAATGCCATTTTGAGCCCAATAACAAAGAAGTCGTGGAACTCATCGACGAAAACACGCTCTACCTATCTAATTTTGAAGGAACGGTGTACAGTGGAAACTACTCCAAATCCCTAAAAGGCACGTTCGTCATCCAACTAAACAACGAGACGATTGTGGTGAACAACCAAACATTCTCTAGCAGGACGATGAAGAAACTACAAGTGTTGCCAGCGGTTCTCACTAGTGTGTCCAGCCGGGGCCTCAAACCAAGCCTGGAGTATGTGCACGAGTTAAGCCTGACAAACATCAAACACCTAAATGCACTGGGTACCAAATTTGTGTCGTCAATCCTCTCCGATACTTTTATCCTGACCATCGTAGCCATCATCGGGATCCTTACCTGGCGGAAGCTAACAAAGAAGGTAAAGCTGCCGGTAGTCTTGGTGAATGCCAACCCGAAGCCGGAGCCACCCCAACAACTCGCCTAGGGAAGGTATCTGCGGGACGCAGATTTTTGAAGGGGGGCAGTTAACACACCCGCAATGCTACGCGCACCCACTAAAGCGCTGATGCTGCGTCTGTTAAGTGCAACCTGATCCTCGCGCACTGCACGCGCATCCGGACAAATCGCTGCCAGTGCACCTCGTCGCGGTCACGTTGCACCGGCACCGTGAGAAGCGCTGCGTCAGCGTTAGACTAAGCTTTAGGCTACCTAGTGATAAGCTTTAGTGCTGTTTTTTTTTTTTTTTTTTTTATTCCTTGTTCACTCCTCACTAGAGCATAGGGCCTCACCAAGACTCTTCCATCGTACACGATTCTGGGCTGTTGTTTTTGCGCCGTCCCATGTGGTATTGACATCGGCTAGCTCGCGTAGGGTCGACCTTCTCCACTTTTTTGGTCGACCGCGACTTCTACTCCCTTGCGGGTTCCAGTCCAGTGCCATTCTCGTGATGCTGTCGGGAGGTTTTCTTAGTGTATGACCTATCCATCTCCATTTTCTGCGCTTTATTCGCCTCAGAATGGGTTCCTCATTTGTAATCTTCCACAGCGCGTCGTTACTAATTGTCGTGGGCCAGAATATCCTGCAGATGATTCGCAGGCATTTGTTGACGAAAGTTTGTAGCCTCTGGGTGACGGCATTCGAGACTAGCCATGTTTCGCTTCCGTACAACAATGTCGACTTCACACATGCGTTGAATATTCGTAACTTCGTGCGTCTGGAGATTTGCGAGCTTGCCCATACTGAATGCAGCCGTCCGAACGCTGCCCTGGCTTTACTCAGTCTGCAGTTGGCATCTTCTTCCGTTCCGCCGTCCGCCTTGATTGTGCAGCCGAGGTAGCAGAAGCTGTCGACGAACTCCACGGCACAGCCGTCAATCATTATATGGTTTGTGCTGCTATGATTGACTCTCATGGCCGTGGTCTTGGCGATGTTGACCTCCAGACCGACGGTGCGTGCCAGCGCGACCAGGCAGTCGGCTTTTGCTTGCATGTCGGAGAGTTTGTGCGAGAGGAAGCAGATGTCATCAGCGAAGTCCAAATCCTCGAGATGCCTGGTGAAGGTCCATACGATGCCTCGTTGGTGCAGGGTGAGTTTGCTCATGACGTCGTCTAGTACGATGGCGAAGAGGAGAGGCGACAGGGGGCAGCCTTGCCTGACTCCCGCGTTGGTAGTGAAAGAATCGCTGATATTGCCGTTGTGTAGTACTGCCAGTTCAGAGTTCTCGTACAACGCTCTGATGAGCCGAATTAGTTTCTGGGGGACCCCCTTTCTACTCAATGCTAACCAAATTGCGCTTCTTTTTATTATGTCGAATGCTTTCTTGAAGTCAATGAACAACATGTACAGCGGGGAGCGCCACTCAATTGATTGCTCTACTATGATGCGGAGTGTGGTAGCTTGGTCAACACAGCTCCCAGCTCCGATGAGGGCGAAAGCCAACTTGCTCATCTCTTAGGGAGTTTTCGACACCTTGCAGTCTTCTTTGTATGATTGTGGCTATTATCTTGTAGATGGTGTTGAGTAGGGTTATTCCTCTCCAGTTGCCGCAGTCCCGCAAGTCGCCCTTCTTCGGCAGCTTTACAATGATGCATTTTGTCCATGACAGAGACAGCTTCTCCTTGTCCCAGGTAGTAGAAATGTGAGGATGGAGGATTTCAGCTGATATTTGGGGGTCGGCAAGCATTAGCTCTGGTTGTATGCCGTCTACACCCGCAGCTTTGTTTAGCTTCAGCTTCTTCTTTAGTGCTAAGTACTTAGGAGTTAAGTATTCATTCTGTGTTTGGAGCTGAAACGGTGAACAAGGCTTTGGGAAAATAAAGTTATTCCAAGTGGAACCAGGTTTGTTTTATTCACCAGTGCGAGGAGCTCCCCGAGGGAGCTCCCCCATGGGCACGGAAAATGGATGTGACCGATTATATTATAGCCTATATTTGCCGCAATGACACACTGAATTGTTTGATACCCATATTGCTATGACAAATATACCATGGCTGATTTGTTATTATAGTGGGCGTGGCGGAAAGGCATATCAGGTGGGCGTGGTCAATCTTATATATCCTATGTTAACATCAATGAAACACGGAATAATTTGATATTGTTACTGATTTACAGGCATGTACCGTAGCTTCGTTTTGTTAGTTTAGTGGGCACGGAAAGGGGTCGCCGATTATATTATAGCCTATGCTTGCCGCAATGACACGCTGAATCGTTTGATACCCATACTGCCTTACAAAAGCATACCATAGATAAGTTTTGTTACCATAGTGGGCGTAAGAAGGGGCGTGGTCATTCTGATATAGTCTATGTACCATTCCCCCAGATAAAAAATGTTTGGTGCTTATTTCATCTAAATCGGTTCAGGGGTTTTTGAGTGATTGTGACTCAAAAAAGCAACGTCACACTTGTTTTTATAGTATACTTGTTTAGTTACACTTGTTTTTATAGTAGTATAGATTAACTAAACCTAATACTTTTTTCATGTCTAAATAGTCCGCCATGAATTACCCCAGTGTGCGGCGTATAGCTTCGAAAAGTGGTTCGATTGAGCTTCACGGTTTCGCGGAGGCGTCCTCTGTTGCATATGCTGCAGTTGTTTACAGCCGTGTAAACATTGATGGTGAATTTTGTATCAATTTGATTGCTTCAAAAACGCGAGTAGCTCCGTTAAAACCTATTTCTATACCAAGATTTGAACTGAACGCAGCGCTATTGCTGACAAAATTAATTAAGCATATTCAAGTCTCATTAACTCTAAAGATTGAACAAATTTACTGCTATAGTGATTCAGAAATAGTGCTCCATTGGCTCTCGTTACCTCCGCGTAGGTGGACGACATATGTGTGTAATCGTACGGCGGAAATCCTTGAAGTGTTCCCACGTTGTTATTGGCGACACGTGCGTTCCGAACAATATCCTGCTGCGGATTGTGCATCGCGTGGTTTATTGCCGTCCAAGCTCGTACAACACAAACTTTGGTGGACCGGTCCGCATTGGCTTCCACTACCAGAAGTCGAGCGGCCATCGGTCAAGCATGCGTGTGTGTCGACAGTGATGCATTAGTTCTCGCGGAAGAGAAGCCAAAGAAGCAACAACTGCTTGTTGTCACAAACAGAGCCATTGTTATTTACAATCTAATAAACAAGATCTCTTCATGGATGCGACTGTTTCATATCGTCGCATATTGTTTTCGTCTTGGACCGACCAGTCCTCCTATTGCGGCATGTACAACAATTAAGCTTTTGCGTGGAATATAAGCTGCTGCAGGAGTCGAAGCCGCTGCACCAAAAGTCTTCGTTAATTCGTTACACTCCGTTCATTGATCAACAAGGGCTCTTGCGTGTTGGTGGACGAATAAAACATGCCGACGTTAACTTCAACACTAAGTATTCTATTCTGTTGCCTAAATGTTCTTTTGTTACAATCCTTTTAGTCCGAGACGTAACTTCACACTGGCGTAGAAGCAACTTTCACATCTCTCCGTCAACGCTACTGGATAATTGGGTGCCGAAATTTAGTACGAAAAGTGGTGTTCTCATGCAAGCGGTGTTTTATGCAGAGACGAACAACAAGCGTACAGCTAATGGGAGACTTGCCATTTTGCAGAGTCCAACCCAACTAGATGCTTTCTCCATTGCGGTGTTGACTACGCTGGCCCTGTATCTATCAAGATATCAAAGGGACGCAGTCCCAAAATTGGGAAAGCTTGGTTCTCCATATTTGTCTGCTTCTCGACGAAGGCGTTACACATCGAGCTGGTGAGCGATCTTACTACCGACGCGTTTCTGGCAGCATTCCGCAGGTTCATTGCACGCAGAGGCAAACCTACACACCTGTACTCCGACAACGGCACAACATTTCATGGTGCCAAGCGGAGCCTGGACGAGCTACAACAACGTGTTGCTTCACACGTCTACATAGCAGAGGTGTCGTCATCCTTGGCCAACGATGGGGTGCACTGGCACTTTATCCCTCCTTCAGCACCACACTTTGGTGGCTTGTGGGAGGCTGGTGTTCGTTCTGTGAATTTGTATCTCCTGCGAGTGATGGGTAGCAGCGTTCTAACATTTGAGGAGTATTCAACTTTGCTCGCACAAATCGAGTCCATCCTTAATTCCCGCCCATTATACGCAACGTCCGACGATGACATCGACCCACTCACTCCTGCACACTTCCTTATTGGAGAACCCTACACATGTGTGCCAGAGCCGTCCATTTTGGATGTTAAGCCAAATCATCTTCAGCAGTGGCAGCATCTACAGGCAATGTTTCAAGGTTTCTGGCAGCGCTGGCACGCAGAATACATCACATCTCTACAACAACGTAACAAATGGCAACAATCAACAATTAATATCGAGTAGGGAACCATGGTCGTTCTGAAGGAACCGAATCTTCCACCGTCCAAAAAGGTACTTGGGAGAATAGTCGATGTCTTCAGAGGCGATTACAAACGAGTTCGAGAAGTAACAGTTAAGACTTCACGTGGAGAATATAAACGGCCCATCACCAAGGTGGCCCCTCTCCCTTTTACCTGAACTGTCGTTCAGGGGGGGCGGTATGTTCGGAAACCCTATCCACAGGGAATTTACTTGTATTCAGAAACCCTGTCCACAGGGAATTTATTTGTATTCGGAAACCCTGTTCAAGTGGAATTTAAATTGTAAAACACAACTTCCATTGTTTCCACTTCCAACCTATTTGTTTCAATAAAAACGACTACGACTGTGAATGTCAAGTCGAACGGACGTGTTTCATTTGCGGTCAGGTGGTTTGCTGCAGTTTAAATTTAGGAACAGAAAGTAGATCACCGGAGTGTCGCAAGTATCAAAAAGTTCAGTTTTAAAATCGAAAATTTGCTAACCAAATACTTGCATATGCCTGTTTTTATATTTTATATTTGAAATTTATGTTTGTTTATGTTTATGAACATCGCTTACAATATTTGTTGGTTTGCCTATTTTATTTCGAATATTAACGAAAAGACTGCAAAACAATACTACGAACTCCTACTTGCAAAATGCAACCATGCTCTTTGGGAGATGCAAATTCTAGATGTCATTCAAGTTAGCGTAAGTTTAGTGTACGTAAACAAAAAGAAGAAAAGGCTTTCCGAACTTAGTTTACCTTGTTTATAGTATCATGGGCTCGATTAAAAATGACAACACAAAAAATTTCGCCGACTCGTGCTCCGCTCCGCTTCCTTTTTTACAAGCAAGAACAAGAAGCGGACTGGTAAAATTTGCATGCGAAAATGATTGCCTTGCAAAAACAACCACTATTTCAATGTGCAACATTACATGTTTTTGTCGAAATGAGAATGAAGCACCAATGCTTGGTAACTTGCAGCAATGGCAGCTGATTTTGGAGGAAGATGTTAGTTTTCAAATGTCAATGCCAACCAATTATGGAAAATATAACAAAAGATCAGAGCGAAAAATGTCCTCAGCAGCTTTAATACATAGTCAACCTAGTACTTAATTCAATTTTTACATTTTAATTTTTATAATGGTTTAAGCTTACATAAAAACCCTAATTTGCTATGTAATAATGTTTTCTATGATTTCTTTAATACTCTTTTGAAACTCTCAGCTTAGGTTGGCTGCAGATTATCATGTCTATGTATTGAATTAAACCATACAACAAAAAGTGGGGCATTTATGACATTTACTAATATTTACTTGTAGTGAGTGAAAATTCTACCGGGCAAAGTTTATATAGGCACAATAGGCCTGTTATTACCAAAACATTGCATAGAAAAATTATTATTAAAATGAATTGAAAAATGTCACTGCTAAAGCATGGGCCGTTATAAAATGTTTTACTTACTCATCTATTGAAACTGTAATTATTGCTTCAAACAAAATAATTGCAAGAAATATTCCAACCTATCGAGTCAACAGCAAACTGAAATCTTTGATACTAATATGTTATAATTATGAAAAACAATAGCAGCATACTCTTGTTACTGTCAATTCCCCGTCACAACTTACACAACCAACCATGTTTACAACTTATTGCCGAACCGAAAATAATATTGAATAAACCTGACTGCTTTAAGACCTACAATCAGAATACAAGGCATTATTTTTCGCAAGAGCTTTGCGAAACCTAGATATCAAAATTTAGTTTGAATCTATATTACGCTTTTTGTATAATAATGCATAATTTTACAAAAACAGTTGTAATTTTGCATTTTGTTCAATGAATTGCAAAACTACTATGTTATTAGATAGTTTTTGTGTAGAGTACTGTGTTGTTAATATGACCGACGATTGAAACCGGTTTTTATGTTACCTCACACAATAGGCAAAAACGATTGAATGTTGATTTTTCGATACAAACACAAAACGATTTCTGGTAATTTAAACATCCAAATAGAGAAAAACATCCAATAAACATCCAACTAACAGAAGATTCTCCATTTCGTTATTATTTCTAAATCACATTTATTTTCGAAACAAGTTTTCTACTATTGTTTTATTTACAAATGGGAACTCAAATAGGTAAATAACGAAGACAATTACTTTAATCCGACTCACGCGTGCTCACGTACGGTTTTCCATAAAACATGTTTAATTAAAACAAAATGTTCCAGTGAGAACAATGTCGGTTAAGGTCTGTGATAGAAAATTTTAAATATAATTTAACAGCTTTGTCGAACTCAGAAACTTTTTGGTATTACTGAAATATTGAGTTTCTAAAAAAATAATGGAGGTAGTGTTAAGGTGATAAAGTAATGTTTATTCAACAAAAATTATATTAGTCATTAATACACATACTACTACAGTACATTCCGTTTAGCTGCATTATATAATATCCTTAGCGCACCTATATAAAAATGTCAAAATATATCAAAATATATTCAATATATATATATTATATCAATATTGATATAATATTTATATATAATAGAGTAAGTTCGGGTAATGTGATATGCCTGTTTGTTTTACAGCGATTCCCGACACATTTTGCCTTAAAACACACTTTTTTTGGTCTCAAACTGTTCACTGATATATTATTTAGTATATCTATGATTATTAACTCTTTAAGATAAACTGTTGACGAGTTTTTTAATTAAAAACCAAAATATCCAAATATTGGCGTCTGATAAAAGTGGCGGGTAATGTGATATACAATCGGCGGGTAATGTGATATCCCTGAAAAAACGTTAATTAACAAACCGATTAGTTTTAAACTTGGTGAAAATACTCCAAATCAAAAATAATTAGAGACGTGTTTCTCATTTTTTTTTTAAATTACAATCTGACGAGGTAAACCAAGGGTTAAAAATTTTTACCGAGAAACATGATTTCATAGATTTTTTTAATCTGAAACTTAACCATAACAGATTTTTGAGATTATACCACTTCAAATATTATAAAATAAAGCATATATACATTTCTGTATACAAATAGTATTACTGTCATAAGTTTGGGTACTGTGATGTACTATATCACATTACCCGAAATTGACTTTTTGCGAAAAAAATATTATAAAAAAACAATAATAATTTTGTTGAGAAGAGCGTACCTCGCAAACTCATAATCGATATCACTGAGTTACTTCTAATTAGCCTCGAACTTTCTAATAATATTTTTTTTGTATCTTTTATGCTTTAAAACTTCCTGACCAAAAACTTGTGCAAGCCTACTGAAAGCACTTCATCACACTCACTGTAAACTATTTACGCAAACACATCCAAAACCATGCAGAACGAGTTTTTTAACTGTTATGATGTTTTAGAAAGGTTAATTTTGAAAAAAGTCAACGCACTTGTAAAATAAGCCACTATATCACATTACCCGACCATATCAAATTACCCGAACTTACTCTATATCAATATTGATATATTATATGTATCAAAATTTTTCATGAACGAATCTATTGAATTATTGCAAAGATTACACCAGTGTAATACTACGTTTACATTGAGTGATTTGGGCAAAAATTCTCAAATGCGAAGCCAAATCACGCATTTTCCCATACAAATTCAAATCTACGAAATGACTAATTTCAACAAAACGACGAAGCAAATGCGATAAAACATGATTAATTTTATCGAACGCATCACAAAATGAAAGCGCTTTCAAAAGCTCCAAAAGCTTTTGTTCTTTTTGACAGTTCAAAATTAAAACAAACGAAAATTATCAAAATGGAAAATTTGAATTGAAATTTTCGTCTGCTTTAAATATGTAGAATATTCTTAGCATGTAAGGTATGTAATATACATGTATTCAAATATCGCAGTGTGTAGAACATAGAGGCAGCAAAAAAGAAACAAATGATTTAGTCAGAAGCCGGAAAAGAGCTGATCTATTAGCTGCGGCAAGAGGACATGAGCATTGAGCATTTGACATTAGCTGCCAAACAAAATGAAATGCAATGCAAATGAGGCAATGTAAACACTTTGAAATTACTCATTTGAAACTACGCATTTGGGTTCAATCAAAGAAAATAAACATACAGAATGCGCATGTCATACAAGCAAAAATTTTGTATGGCGGGTTCTAACAGCGGGTGAAGATGTCCAGATGGCACCAATCGACGACGACGGTGTGGATGTGCCACCGCCCAGCCATGACGAGGTCCGGGTCGCTATCCAGCGACTCAAGAACAATAAAGCTGCAGGGCCGGATGGGCTACCAGCTGAATTGTTCAAGGCCGACGGCGGTGAGCTGATTGGGTGCATGCATCAGCTCATCTGCAAAATATGGCTGGAGGAACGAATGCCCAACGATTGGAACCTCAGTGCCCTTTGCCCTGATCTGAAGAAAGGCGACCCAACAATATGCGCCAACTACAGGGGTATCAGCCTACTTCCCATTGCATACAAGGTCCTGACGAGCGTACTATGTGAAAGATTAAAGCCACTCGCCAAGGCGCTGATTGGACCCTATCAGTGCGGCTTTAGACCTGGTAAGTCCACCATCGACAAGATATTCACTCTACGCCAAATCCTGGAGAAGACCCATGAGAACCAAATCGATACTCACCATCTCTTCATCGATTACGAGGCAGCATTCGATAGCCCGATAAGGGATCGCCTATATGCCGCATTGTCTGAACTTGGTATCCCTGCAAAGCTCGTGAGACTTTGCAGAGCGACGTTGAGCAATACGCGCAGCTCCGTCAAGGTTGGAAGTGACCTCTCCGACCCATTTGATACCGTTCGAGGATTCAGACAGGGCGATCCTTTGTCCTGCGACCCCTTCAACTTCACCATGGAGAGTGTTCTGCGCAAGGCCGGTGTACATCGTAATGGCACAATTTTCAACAAAAGTGTCCAGCTCCTTGCCTACGCTGCCTTTGCGGCTATCGAAAGAGAATCTGCCAAAATGGGTCTGGTGGTAAATGAGGGCAAGATGAAGTATATGCTGTCTACACGCAGGGACTCGCAGCGGCTAGGGTCTCACGTCGAGGCCGACAGGTATACCTTTGAAGTTGTCAAGGAATTCGTCTACCTTGGCACCGCCATCAACAGCAGCAATGATGTCAGCCTGGAGATAAAGCGAAGGATTACTCTTGCCAACAGGTGCTACTACGGTCTCGGTAGGCAATTGAGAAGTAGAGACCTCTCTCGACCGACAAAACTTGCACTCTATAGGACGCTTATCTTGCCCGTGCTCCTCTATGGCGCTGAAGCATTGACAATGACACGAAACGACATAGCGGCCCTTGGAGTGTTCGAGAGGAAGGTACTTCGCAAAATCGTCGGCCCTGTTCGTATTGGTGACGATTATCGTATACGAACCAATAACGAGCTGTATGAGCTGTATAAGGACATGGACGTTGCGCAGCGAATTAACATCCAGCGGCTACGATGGCTCGGTCATGTCTGCCGTATGGACGACGAAGCTCCGGCGAAAAAAGTGTTCGATGCGATGGTTGGAGGTCGACGGCGAAGAGGGAGGCCGTGTCTCCGGTGGAAGGACCAAGTTGAAGAGGCCCTGCTATCTCTTGGTGTGACCAACTGGAGAAGGCGCGCGCAAAGCAGAGGCGCCTGGAGAGAAGTTTTGCGGCAGGTCGTAACCCGATAACGGGTTGTTATGGCCAGTTAAGTAAGTAAGGGTTCTAACATTGGAACCCGCGCTCTGCTCGCACAGATCACGTATGTGGTGAGAGCGTTGCTTTACAAGCGAGAACGTAGTTTTATGTGTTGCGCTCTTTGGTTGCGCTCACTGCAGTGAGTCTGCGTTAGCACACTGCTGCGGCGTAGGATGATTGAGAGGTGAAGATGATGTGCTGTTGTTGTTGCGCTGGCGAAAAGCTGAAATTGTAACACAATTTCTATTTTATGGCTGGCTTTTGTTCTTCTTCAATAAGCTTGCACGTCGTCGCATATTGCTCCTGAACTCATTGCCGACTGTAGTGTGCGCAAAATCATAGAAAAGAAAATTAAATATGGTTGACATGGCGACTTATATGATCGCTACAAGCAATGAAAAACAAATAATTAGCAATGACAATTATAAAGGGAAATGAAAAGAAAGAAAGAACTTTTTTATTAGCCCGCAATAATTTATAAATTATATTATATTTTTTTTTACGGCCCACATACAATGCTTGAGAAAAAGGACTAAAATAAGGAAATCTAGGATTTTAAATTTACTGTCCCACTATTCGTTACTGAATCATTCTGAATTAAAATTCTTGCAGTGGTCGGATATATGCTCATATGTATATGCCTCCATACCGATTTTTCGGGCTCCGACTAAAAGATTTTGAAGCAAAACCAATCAGCAACACAAAAAAGCATACACACAAAAACTACAAGAACAAAAATCATTAGCGCTGTTTTGAATCACGTTCGCTGAAACGGCGATCATTGCGCTGGCTAAGTGGCGTCCCTTTACTGGCGACAAATAAATGCAGAAATTCACACAAAAAATGATTGAGCGACAAAAGAAGCCACCAACAAGTCAATGTACACACATGGGCGTACCCAGGAACAAATTTAGAGGGGAGGCATAACTACATTTAAAAATTCATAATATAGAATACAAATAGAATAGCATATAGAATTCTATATATTTACACGAAACTACTATTTATTTTGTTAACAAACACGAAATGCATCATAAATCTGAGTTGAGTTTATGATTTCATTAAATGCAATATAAGTCTGATTAAAGCAGCAAAAAGCAATGACAAATATTTATTTAAAAGCAAATAGTCTTTGAAAAAGTCATGGATATATTTTTGTAAATGAATTAATTATTTTTTTAAATTGTTTTCGTACCTATGTTTTTATGCTTTCTTGTTTTTTTATGTTCATGTTTATATGTTAAAGTTTTTTGGAAGCTTTTTCT
The DNA here is from genome assembly GCA_964056695.1 of Melieria picta. NCBI lineage: Eukaryota > Metazoa > Arthropoda > Insecta > Diptera > Ulidiidae > Melieria > Melieria picta. Next base: position 56,050,276 of record OZ057400.1, on the reverse strand, counting down.
GTATACATATCTGTGGCATTTTGACAAAACAACTTATCTCGAGATAGCGCAATTTTCCAGTCTTTTAATCATAAAGATACAATTTCAAGACGCTTCTTTTGGTGTAATCGGCTTGTTTCTATAACATTTAGTTACAGAGATATGATATGTAGCATTTCAACTTTTCTCGAATTTTGTATGAGATTTACTCTGCACCTTAACAGTATTTTCGTTCTCCTGAAAAATTTTAAAATTCGACTTAGGTTGTTTGGTCAAAATGCCACAGATATGTACTATATATGAAAGTAGCGTAGAATTACTAAACATACCGTAAACTCCGTTGAAACTGCTGACCAGGGTTACCGTTGTGCGACTTTAGTTGCATTTTGCAACCTTTTTGACGCTCTGAGACTTTTTGTGCGACTTTTTCAAACTTGTCTAATTTTGCAACTTTTTCCATCTTTGTGGGAATTTTTTCCCCGTTTTTGTTAAGTGAAATCCTTCTTTCTCTTTTTATAGTCTCGTTCGATTGATCAGCTCATTATTTAGCATTTAGTTGATCATTTTTGGCACACAGTAGAAAGCTTAAAAAATGTTTTAAATGGCAGCGCATGTAAGTCACAGCAGCGCGGAAAGTAGTTTTTCAAAATTATTATTAACGAAAATTAAATTAACCAACAGGTTAATTGTAGGAACTTGTGAGTCCATGCTATCAGCTCTAAATTTGCTAGATACCGAAATAGAAGACTGGATGCCAAGTAATGAACTTGTGCGGAAATACAGAGACGAAGTTACAAAAAAATAAAATTTATGATTAATATATTAAAGTGTATACAAACACTTCATTAAAAATTAAATGTAAAATAAATACACAAACGTGTATATAAACACATTTATATTGAATTATTTCTAAGGTATTTATATCGTTTGAATTGTTAATTCCTTTTTGTTTTGTTAGTTGTGTTTTGGTTTAATAAAAAAGTGTGCCACTTTTATTTGAAAAAACGACTTTTTTGTGTGACTTTTTTTTTTAAACGACCTTTTGTGCGACTTTTTCAAAATTCTGAACGGTAACCCTGCTGCTGACGCTATGTCTACTGACTACGTGTGTTTCGCACAACAAAAACATTAACAGTGACAAAATAGCTGCAGCAGCAGTTTCAACAGAAACGCTTCACTTTACTTCGTAAGAGCGTAAACAAATAATAAAACAGATTATTTCTTGACTTCAACCGAGGAAGTCGTCTTTATTCTCATTTGTATGTATACAAAAGTTTTAATAGATATATACTCTGTACTCTGAAAACGTATGATTGTTTATAGCATTTTGTTTATATTAGTGTCCTCCACAGCCATTTTAAAAAGGTGGTAAGCCTATACACAGGTGAAGCGGCAATTTCATTTCATGTGTGTTTGTTGGGTGAGTGTGCTTCAGCTTGCACAGCCAATGAGCGCAAACTGAAGCGCTCGCTCTCCTGCTGGCACCGCTCTTTCCCTTTTGTGGCTTCTCCCCGCTCTATGAAACTCGCAAACAAAAATTTGAATTTTTGAGCTCAGATGCGCCCTCTATACACTTCATATTCTTTGGTTCAATGTAAACGTAGTATAAGACTGAACAAATTTTTATTTATTTATTAGCAAATGAACCGCTATCTTCCCAGCAAGACAGATGTAACCGAGTTACTAACACTTTTATAAAATGTTGGGCTTACACTAATACATACACATCAGAGAACGGCGCGAGTGCACCGCAACAATAAGTACACCGCATACATACTCTGTATTATGTATACTCGAGTGCCATAAACACCGCAAAAGAAATTGTGCGGTGTTGATTTTACTCGTCGTTCATTTGCTGAGAGATTCATGCGATGATAACATACTCAATACTTTTCGTTCTCGTCATATTTCTACTATATAAAAGCAATGAGCGCAAAAAACAGTACCAGTAAATACCGTAACCAGCATGAGCGAAATTTTGAGTAATGTGCGTTTTCGCACTCAAGCTTTTTTTCAATATTTCGGCACTTTACCTGCACGAATACCTACATAACTTCGGCTCGCGCTCGACTTGAGGGTGACGAACAGTGTTGCCACTTCAAAAATTTTTTTCCGACCAAATCCGACCTCAACCGACCAAATTAAAAATTTGCGTTATCTTTAAAGTAATTTTTATATTACAATTTCATTTTTTTAATCAATTAATGAAAAGATATTCACATCACAAAACGGACCGAAATTCATTAAAGCAGACCAACGGACCAAAAATCTGACCAATTTTGGTCCGAAAAGACCAAAAGCGACAACTCTGGTGACGAGCCTACTCAGCTTCTACACATAGTGCGTATATGCATCTGTACATATACATATTATTTATGTTGTGCACACGAAGTACGATAACTACTCATACTTGTCATCGTACTCGTCGGGTACGATTGCCGAATGTGAAAACAAAAATTTACGAAGCAAAGTAAAGCAGATACCGCGAACTCATATGTATGCTTGAGTGTACTCAAACGCAGCAATACTCAAATCGACATGGGTATGGTCATATATGTAATACTTCTATATTGGCACTAAGCTCAAGGTACATTCGCCAACATCACAGTACAGCAATAGTGAAATATGAGCGAGAAAGCGTATAAACGAATGTACCTTGACATATGTCAAAAGTCAGGTGCGGTGAAAATTTACTGGAAATAAATAAAAATTTGTCGAAATTGACTGAAAAGCCTACCTTTTTCTTCAACCGCCCCTGGAGCAGTTTGACAGTTGTTCATGTGTAGAAGTGCACATTTATACACGCATAGAAATGGGGCATTTCACGTCAAGCGGACAATCCAAAAAAAGTGAGGTCATGAATTTTGTTTATATTCTGGTCAGTTATACTTCTAGTAGACGTGGATGTGTAGACCCAATTTTTGTTTCGTATGATGTTTTTTTGCTGAGTTATGAGCTTCTAAAAATTGACTAAATATAAAGTCATGAATTTTTGGATGCTTATTATCTGTATCAATTAATTTGTAAAAAAAACTAAAAAGTATTTTTTCTTATAGGAAAAAAGTTGTTGTTTTTTTATTTTTGTCGAATTCTAAATTTTAATTTTTTTTACGTATAGTAAACCGGAAGTGAAAATTTGAAATCGATATTTGAGTAACTTCGACACCTTTTTTTTTATTTTAACGTAAATTAAAGCTTTAAATGTACTCATTCTCCACAAAAAAAATTAAAACGTGATCTCCAACCGTTTAAGACTTAGAGCACATACAGTACATACACATAGCTGAAAATAATGGATTTTTACACAAAATTACATACATTATTTTGTAAAAAAAACTAAAAAGTATTGTTTCTGATAGTAAAAAAGGTGTTGTTTTTTTGTTTTTGTCGAATTCTAAATTTTAATTTTTTTTACGTATAGTAAACCGGAAGTGAAAATTTCACATCGATGTTTGAGTAACTTCGACATTTTTTTAAAAAATTATTTTAACGTAAATTAAAGCTTCAAATGTACTCATTCTCCACAAAAAAAATTAAAACGTGATCTCCAACCGTTTAAGACTTAGAGCACATTTTAGTGTAAAAATCCATTATTTTCAGCTATGTGTATGTACTGTATGTGCTCTAAGTCTTAAACGGTTGGAGATCACGTTTTAATTTTTTTTGTGGAGAATGAGTACATTTAAAGCTTTTATTTACGTTAAAATAAAAAAAAAAAAGGTGTCGAAGTTACTCAAATATCGATTTCAAATTTTCACTTCCGGTTTACTATACGTAAAAAAAATTAAAATTTAGAATTCGACAAAAACAAAAAAACAACAACTTTTTTCCTATAAGAAACAATACTTTTTAGTTTTTTTTACAAATTAATTGATACAGATAATAAGCATCCAAAAATTCATGACTTTATGTTTAGTCAATTTTTAGAAGCTCATAACTCAGCAAAAAAACATCATACGAAAAAAAAATTGGGTCTACACATCCACGTCTACTAGAAGTATAACTGACCAGAATATAAACAAAATTCATTTTTTTGGGATGTCCGCTTGACGTGAAATGCCCCAGTACATTCGCAAAATTTCGTGTTTTCTGTTTCATCGCTTGTCTCCCTTTGATTTCCGAATGAAAACACATTGTGAAGATAGGTTTGTGCCAATATAGAAGTATTACATATATGGGTATGGTAAATACTCATACAAAATCAATGCGGTGGCGATCACACCGCAACCGCTTTTAAGGCGAGTATACTCAGAGTCATAAAAATAGGCACTCGTGTAGTTCTCTGATACACATTTTATACAAACAAATTTTAGATTATAGATAGGTACCCTGCAGGAAAAAAGTAGTCAGTTGGAAAAGGTAACTAATTTTAAACTAATTATTTGACAACTAGTTTGTAACTGATTGAAAAATCATGCATGGCAATACGGTTCACGAGCGCATGCGCCGCACTCGTTGCGTTGTTCGTTCAAACGACAAGTCGCCAATGGCGCCTGCGCGATAAATAAGTGTTGCCTATTGTTTGAAAATTGATATTTTCTAGGCTCGCGTATGCGATGCTAAGTGAATACAATGGGTTGGCAGCATTGCTAACCAAAAACGACGCCATATCGTGTGTATCCGTCGAAGCGTGCGCGTTAAAAAGGGCGCCATATCGTGTGTATCCGTCCAAGCGTGCGGTGGAAAATCGAATATAAGTGCGTAAAAGAGGTGCGTAAAATAATTGCGTTAATTATTTCATTATTAAAAATGAATGCATCAAAAGCAAGAAGCATTCGCCGAAAAATAAAAAAACAGAGAGATATTTATCTTAACCGACTTACAAGTGAAAATACGGCTGAAAGCACGAGTGAAGACGTGCAAGTGGAGCATTTGTGCGCGGAAAATTACAACGAGCCTGAGGCAGAAACACCAAAGTGCAGTACGCCGTCGCAAAACACGCTGAAGGAAAAGCTGCAAAAGTGGCTTCTAAAGAATAGGCCCTCTCGACAATGCTTTGAGGAACTTTTAAAAATTTTAAACGCGGAGAATCTAGATGTGCCCCTAAGTGCTGCTTCTTTTATGGAGAGTAGAAAGCCGGTGTTAGTGAGAACAGTTGCTCCCGGGTTTTATACTCATTTGGGCCTGGAAAATCAATTAAAGAAAATTTGGTCCAAAATTTCCTCATTTGAAAAAATAGTAGCCGATATTAATATAGACGGGTTACCTCTATTTAAAAGTTCACCAAAACAATTATGGCCTATATTGGTGAAAATTATAAATATTCCCCACTTGTCATTGGAGTTTACGTTGGTAAAGCGAAGACAAACTGTGTGGATGATTTTCTAAGAGATGCAATATCAGAGATAAAAATACTAACGGAAAGCGGATTTTCAATTGAAAACAAAACAATTGGATTTCAGATAAGGGGAATTATTTGTGATGCACCAGCGAAAGCATTTGTTTGTGAAACCGTTGGTCACACTTCTTCCCACGGTTGCTCAAAGTGCACACAAGTTGCAAAAAAAATAAATAACGTACTGACATATAATGTTGAAAGTGTCAATCTAATATCTGATGACGATTTTACTAGACGAAAATATTGCAACGATGAGGCACTCTGTGCTGTGCATGAATGCTTTTCCGAGCATACTTTTAGGCATGCACTTTGGAGTACGGCCGGTTGGCTATAATTCCGATATGGCAAGGATGGTTCGCGAAGGTGATGGGCTGTGCTAGAACAATAGAGAGTACAACTAGAATGTGCAAGAAACATCGGCGCGATAAGAAAACAAGTATAAAAAGCAGCAGTGGCAGCGCAGAGAGTCGAGTCTTAGTTGAATAAGCAAAGTAGCAACAAGTGTAGATGCAAGCAAAGTGCAAATCTGTAAATAAAGTGATTGTTGGTTTTTCACTGCGTTTGCGCTGAATAATTGAATTGGTTTTATTTTTCAAGCACAATCCAGATTCGAACTTAGAGAGGTAATTTTCGTAACATTTGGTGTCAGAAGTGGGATTGTGCTACTGAAAATAAACAAAAAAAAAATAAATACAATTATAAAAACGCAGACTCGAGCTGCTGAAGGCGGACCAGCTGAAGAAGAAGCTGGCTGCCTGGAATTTGCCGACTGCTGGTGGAAAGGTAGAGTTGCAGCTGCGCTTGCGGGAGGCGTGTGAATCACGGGGCATCGATTGGGCTGCGCACGAGTTCGGGACACAGGAGCTAGATTCGTCGGCCAAGGTGGAGGAATCTCCTGCTGGTGCTGCGTCGCTGCAAAGTACGGCTGCAGAGGCTGCGCCACTACAAGCATTGGACATGAGCGAGCTAATGGTTGCAATTAAAGGCATGTTCGAGACTTCCAACCGTGAAAATCGCGAAATGTCAGCGCAAATGGCGGCGCAAATGGAAGCGAAACTGGAAGCTACGAATCAGGAAATTTCGGCAAAAGTCGAAACTGCGAACCGAGAGATGGCGGCGCAAATGGAAACGAAAATTGAAAATGAAAATCGGGAGTTGTCCAGCAACCTTCAGGAAAATTCTGCGCGCTTGGAGCAGAAAGTGGAGGAAATTTCTTACAGGATTAATGTGAAAGTCGAGCACCTGGAGACGCGAGTAGAACATTTAGACAAACGAGTTGACAGTCTGGAGGATTCGGTGAACAGAAAGATAGACGAACGGCTTAGAGAGGTACAGCCACGAGAATGTTTGTCGCCGGTTCCGGAAAGTTTTGCCACCCGAACAGAAGTGCCTACTTATGATGGTGTTACGCCGTTCGATACATTTTAACTGCAATTCGACTTGGCTGCCTTAGAAAATCAGTGGACCGATATCAGGAAAGGTCGGAGATTGGCACTGGCGTTAAAAGGTCCTGCGGCTGAGGTAATTAAATCGGTTCCAGAATGTGAAAGAAGTGATTACGATGCCATCATAAGAGCGTTGGCAGCGAAGTACAGCGACGAGCACCACAGAACGCTGTACTACTGTGAGCTGAAAAACCGCAGGCAAAGAGCCAACGAGGCGCTGCAGACATATGCAGCAGACATTGAGCGGCTCGCACAGTTGTACTACCCGTCTTTCGGCACTGATGATCTCGAGAGGATGGAGATTGAGGCTTTTATTGAAGATCTTAATAATCCGGAGACACGTCGCAGTGCGTTGATGATGGGCAAGCCGACATTTAAGGAGACGGTGACCAGCGCGATGACATACGAGGCGACATGGATTGGGGGCACTCGGTATGCACCTGCAAGGATACGCCAAATCCAGCCGGACAGCGACATTCCGATCCAGGCCATAAGCTCTGAGACACCGGGCAGGCCACGGGTGGCCTCCTCTAAAGTTGTTTGCTGGGCATGTAGCAAGCAGGGTCACATAGCACGAGACCGCCGACAACGGAAGAGGCGTTCCCGTTCTCGATCGCAATCGCCTGAAGCGAGGAATACTGACAATCAAGGCTCAGCCAACAAGCGCAGGGCTGAGGACGAGGAGTCGTTAAACTAAAAAGGGTCAGCCCAAAGGGGCGTGAGCTGATCCCCACAACCTGCTGCCCCACCGTCGTTGTTTCGCAGTTGAAACGACAACCGAGCAGCTTGACGATTGAAGGAAAGATAGATGGAAAGTTATTTGTTTTGACACTGGACACTGGCGTGTCATATTCGATCATAAAAAGGAAGCTTCTGAGGAATTGGGAACCATTGCATGGCATACAACTGAGGACTGCGACTGCCGAGCGTACGCCGGTAAGAGGAAAAGTTACAAACACGATTGCTATCGGCACCAGCAGCCTGGGACATGAGTTCATCGTGGCGGATATAATGGACGACGTGATTATCGGTGTGGACTTCATGATTAGGCACGGTTTTACGCTGGACCTGAAAGAAAATGTGCTGAGGTATGCCAACGTTGAATTCCCCCTGCACACCGGCTATGAGCAAAGCGTGGTGGTAAGGAAAGTTGTCTCGTGTCAACACCGAAAGACACCAGCGAATTCCGAGGCGATTGTGTGGGCAAAGGTGGACAAGGACGATGGGACGAGGCGGCTGTGGGTTGTAGAAGCGCCGAAACAAGGATACGACAACATAATTATCGGACGTACATTAGTGGAACCCAAAAATGACAAAATACCAGTCCGGATACTCAACCCACTTAACACACCCAGATATGTCGGAAAAGATGCGGTCATTGGCGAGTGTAGAGAGGCTGAAGCAGTGGTCAATTGCGAAAGCAGTCCACCCGGAGGAAGTAAGAAAAGCGGTTCTAACATGGACGCCATACCGCTGGAGAACCAGTGGAGCAGCGAATTGACAGCCGAGCAGAAACAGAAGGCACGGGCACTCCTACAGCACTATGGGTCAATATTTGCAGCAGAAGCGGGCGGAAGAACAGCCATAGTGAAGCACAATATCGACACCGGAGGTGCGAAACCGATCCGCCAACCGCCAAGACGAGTTCCTCTGGCCAATATGGAAGAGGTCACAACCTTGATCGAAAGCATGGGTAAAGAAAAGGTCATAGAGCCTTCGTCAGGCCCTTGGTGTTCGCCGGTCGTGCTAGTCAAGAAAAAGGATGGCAGTACCCGGTTTTGTGTGTATTATCGAAAGCTCAATGACATAACCAAAAAGGACAGTTATCCATTACCTCGAATCGATGACACCCTGGACACACTGTCAGGCACACAGGCACAAGGAGTAAACGGCTTTCAGTGTTGGCGATGGTTTGTGGCAGTTCACCGTCATGCCATTTAGGCTCTGCAACGCACCAGCGACATTCGAGCGCTGCATTGGCGGACGTGTCTGGTCTACCTTGACGACATAATCGTGATGGGTAAAAGCTTTGACGACCACCTGGGAAAGCTGAAGGAGGTATTCGAGCGAATACAAAAAGCCGGGCTTAAACTCAACCCAAAGAAGTGCTCGCTGTTCCAAAAAGAGGTCAAGTACCTGGGTCACACGGTTTCCGCCCGCGGAGTACATACGGATGAAGGCAAAATCACGGCGGTGAAGGAGTGGCCCCGACCACGCAATCTACACGAACTCCGCAGTTTCTTGGGCCTGTGCACATACTACCGAAGATTCGTTCCTGGATTTGCGAACATAGCTGGTAGCTTGCACAAACTGACGAAAAAGAATCAAGCCTTCGCGTGGGGTGAAGAGCAGGAGCAGGCTTTTGCACGACTGAAGGAAAAACTGTGCACTGCTCCAATTCTGGCCTTCTCCGTGCCTGGAGAGATGTTTGTGCTGGATACAGATGCAAGCAAGCATAGTATTGGCGGTGTGCTATCACAGATAATAGATGGTCAAGAACAAGTGATAGCATACAACAGCAAAATTTTGTCCAAACCTGAACGCAACTACTGTGTGACACGAAGAGAGTTGCTGGTATTGAAATGCGTGAAACATTTCCACAAATACCTGTATGGGCAAAAGTTTCGCTTGCGCACAGATCATGCTGCATTGAAATGGATACTGAATTTTAGAGATCCTGAAGGCCAATTGGCGCGGTGGATCGAGCGGCTGCAGAGCTACGACTACACTATAGAGCATCGCAAGGGTAGCAGTCATAGAAGTGCCGATGCCTTGTCACGCCGTCCGTGTAAAACTGAATGCAGGCATTGTTCGCGAGCCGAAAGCAAAGAGCAGATAGTGGACGTCCGATTGGTAAGCGTTATGCCAGAGGAAGAGTGGTCTGCGGAGAGGATACAAAAGGATCAGCGCGAGGATATGGATCTTAAAAAAATCATTGAAGGCAAGGAGCAAGGCGCACGTCCAGACTGGCAGGAGATGGCCGGTGAAAGCCCGATCGCGAAGGCTTACTGGGCACAGTGGCAAAGTCTGCGGCTGTCTGATGGCTGCCTATAACGCGAGTGGGAGAGTGAGGATGGCCGGACCAGCAATTCTCTAATTGTAGTCCCGAAATGCAGGATCAACGAGGTGATCGAGGCATACCACAACGACAACAGCGGAGGGCACCTAGGCATCACAAAAACTGTCGCCAAAATTAAAAGATGATTCTACTGAGCTGTGATCGATGTTCGGCTGCGAAAGGGCCGACAAGAAGATCTCGGGGCCGCATGCAACAGTACAACGTGGGAGCGCCCTTAGAGCGAATTGCCATAGACGTCGCCGGCCCATTCCCACTTAGCACTCAAGGCAACAAATATGTGCTGGTGGTAATGGACTATTTAAGCAAATGGCCCGAAGTGTATCCTATTCCTAACCAGGAGGCCACCACGATCGCGGAAATGGTGGTAAACAACTGGGTGGCCAGATTTGGAGTTCCGCTGGAGTTGCACTCGGATCAAGGCCGGAATATCGAGTCTGTGGTATTCAAGGAAGTGTGTGAGTTACTAGGAATAAGGAAAACTCGCACCTGTCCTTTGCATCCCCAGTCCGACGGCATGGTGGAACGATTCAATCGGACGCTGGAAGAATATCTGCGGAAAGTAGTAGGCAGAAATCAAAAGGATTGGGACACGCATATTCCACTGTTCTTGATGGCGTATAAGTCAGCCCCGCACGATACGACATCACTCACTCCAGCCCGAGCAGTGTTCGGCACGGAGCTGAGGTTGCCTGCTGACTTGAAGTTCGGAGTGGTCAGCACGACGGAAGGCGCTAGGACTGATTACGCAGTCAATAAGCGGTCGGAGCTGGAAGAAATCCACCAGCTGGATCGTGGGACCGTATCCAACTGATCAGCGATAAGATGAAAGCCAGATATGATCTACGGGCTAACACAGCGGGGTTCCGAGAAGGCGATCTGGTAATGCTTTACAACCCGCAGCGGAGGAAAGGTTTGTCTCCAAAACTTCAAACGTCATGGGAAGGACCGTACAAGGTCGTGACCAGGATTAATGACGTGGTGTACAGGGTTCAACGCTGCGGCAACAGAAACGCCAGGTTGAAAATAGTCCATTTGGAGAGCCTGGCATCTTACTCCGGCGGAGCCTCGGCACTTGTTCGGGACGAACAAGTCTAAGTGGTGGGCAGTGCAACGATGAGGCACTCTGTGCTGTGCATGAATGCTTTTCCAAGCATACTTTTAGGCATGCACTTTGGAATACGGCAGGTTGGCTATAATTCCGATATGGCAAGGATGGTTCGCGAAGGTGATGGGCTGTGCTAGAACAATAGAGAGTACAACTAGAATGTGCAAGAAACATCGGCGCGATAAGAAAACAAGTATAAAAAGCAGCAGTGGCAGCGCAGAGAGTCGAGTCTTAGTTGAATAAGCAAAGTAGCAACAAGTGTAGATACAAGCAAAGTGTAAATCTGTAAATAAAGTGATTGTTGGTTTTTGACTGCGTTTGCGCTCAATAATTGAATTGGTTTTATTTTTCAAGCACAATCCAGATTCGAACCAGATTCGAACGAGAAGTAATTTTCGTAACAATATATTCTTCACCACAACAAGATTTTTCGGCAAAAGAAAACTCCATTTGAATTATTGAATTTAAAAATTATTAGCCAAGTACCATTAGAAGCGATGCACTTAGTTGATCTTGGGGTCATGCGAAAAATTTTGATACGTCTTTTCAATGACAAAATTAATTTAAAATTTACTAAAAACCAGAAGAATTATATATGCGGCCACTTACAATCACTTGCAAGTCATATTCCAATAGAATTTGTACGAAAACCGAGACCTTTGGTTGAAGTTTCTCATTGAAAAGCGACCGAGTTCCGCCAATTTTTGCTATGTACTGGCATTTTAGTTTTCAAAGGAAAAGTGCATGATGATTTTTGTTACGTATTTCTATTACTCCACTCAGCCTGCAGATTATTGGCATCTCCAACAAAACATGGAAACAATATTCCAACAGCACACTCCATTTTACAACTTTTTGTGCAAAATGTTCCTATAGTTTTTGGAGAAAATAGTGTTTCGTACAATGTTCACGGTCTGCTACATTTAAACGAATGCGTTAATCAGTTCAGACCCTTATACAGTTTTTCTGGTTACGATTTTGAATACTACTTACAATTGCTAAAAAAGTACGTACAAAAACCAACAAAGATATTGCAACAAATATCTTATAAAATACAGCAAGAACGAATTGAAAAGGTAGATCAGTTTAAGATCAAAGAGAATAATGGGATGATTGTTAGCATTGAATTTAAACTCTATTCAAGTTTAAAACCTTCAGATAGCTATTGCAGCATTATACCGAACAGTCCTATTAAAATTGTTGGTTTCCGTAAAAACCCAAATTTAGTTGTTTTCGGTAAAAAAATTTACAATCCACACAGTTTTTTCACAGAACCATGTGACTCATATTCATCTTTAGGTATTTGTGTCGTAGGTAAAGAGCCAGAAGGGGGTATTGAAGAATTACAATTAAATCAAATAGAATATAAGTTTGTTTGTCTCCCTATGAAGATAAGTTACTGTTAATACCGCTTTTGCACCAAAATTAGATAATGAAGCAGAGCAGCAAAATTACGCGTTTCATTGCGGCGGCACCGGATGATGTTTCACTTTCGCAAGGTAATCCTGACCTTGTATTATTTAGTATTGAAAATAATTTTAGCTTCTTAACATTTCAGATACAAACAACTGCCACAATTGCCAAAATACTAAGTGTTTTGAAGAACAATTTCAAGAATTAAAAAGTAAGTTGCATCCAGACGTTAACATGGAATATACCCATTACTGCCATCCCTAAGATGTCGGGTTTGAAAATTCTCTTTTATCAAAGATTGAATTCTTAAACTACAGCTACTGACTAAGCACAATTTCATTCCAGACATAATAGAATCGCAGAATAAGATAATAATGGAGACTTTGGCAACACATACTGTGTTAATTAGGCACAGGAGGCTAGTACCATCAGGAGGCTAGTATTGAAGATGTAATTTCCACTTTCCCACTAAAGACAATTGACGAAATAAGCAAGCTAAATTACAATATAACAGAAACGAACCAGAACCACTATGTAATACATATTTTACACTTATGCTTTTATACTTCTACTTATACTTAGACCTTATACTTTTCATATTGCAACGATGAGGCACTCTGTGCTGTGCATGAATGCTTTTCCAAGCATACTTTTAGGCATGCACTTTGGAGTACGGCCGGTTGGCTATAAATCCGATATGGCAAGGATTGTTCGCGAAGGTGATGGGCTGTGCTAGAACAATAGAGAGTACAACTAGAATGTGCAAGAAGCATCGGCGCGATAAGAAAACAAGTATAAAAAGCAGCCGTGGCAGCGCAGGGAGTCGAGTCTTAGTTGAATAAGCAAAGTAGCAACAAGTGTAGATACAAGCAAAGTGTAAATCTGTAAATAAAGTGATTGTTGATTTTTGACTGCGTTTTGCGCTGAATTGAATGAAGTTGTTTTATTTTCAAGCACAATCGAAAACGAACTTAGATAAGTCATTTTCGTAACATTTGGTGTCAGAAGTGGGATTGTGCTACTGAAAATAAACAAAAAAATAAAAATAAATAAAATTATAAAAACCCAGACATGGTTAAATTCGAACTGCTGAAGGTGGACCAGCTGAAGAAGGAGCTGGCTGCCTGGAATTTGCCGACTGCTGGCGGAAAGGTGGAGTTGCAGCTGCGCTTGCGAGAGGCGTGTGAATCACGAGGCATCGATTGGGCTGCACACGAGTTCGGAACGCAGGAGCAAGAGGCGTCGGCCAAGGTGGAGGAATCGCCTGCTGGTGCTGCGTCGCTGCAAAGTACGGCTGCAGCGGCTGCGCCACTACAAGCATTGGACATAAGCCAGCTAATGGTTGCAATTAAAGGCATGTTCGAGACTTCCAACCGTGAAAATCGCGAAATGTCGGGGCAAATGGCGAAACTGGAAACTACAAATTAGGAAATTTCGGCGAAAGTCGAAACTGCAAATCGAGAAATGGTAGCGAAACTAGAAACTACGAATCAGGAAATTTCGGCAAAAGTCGACACTGCCTACCGAGATATGGCGGCAGATCCTGCGCGCATAGAACAGAAGGTGGAGGAAATTTCCGATAGGCTGAACGTGAAAGTTGAGCATCTCGAGACGCGAATGGACAATTGGGACAAACGAGTTGACGACCTGGGTGATTCCCTGCACAAGCGAGTGGACGACCTGGATGATTCAATGCACAAACGAGTTGACAGTCTGGAGGAGCGGCTTAGAGAGGTACAGCCACGAGAATGTTTGCCGCCGGTTGCGGAAAGTTTTGCCACCCGAACAGAAGTGCCTACTTATGATGGTGCTACGCCATTCGACACATTCAAACTGCAATTCGACTTGGCTGCCTTAGAAAATCAGTGGACCGATATCAGGAAAGGTCGGAGATCGGCATTGGCGCTAAAAGGTCCTGCGGCGAAGGTAATTAAATCGGTTCCAGAATGTGAAAGAAGTGATTACGATGCCATCATAAGAGCGTTGGCAGCGAAGTACAGCGACGAGCACAACCATACGCTGTACTACTGTGAGCTGAAGAACCGCAGGCAAAGAGCCAACGAGACGCTGCAGACATATGCAGCAGACATTGAGCGGCTCGCACAGTTGTACTACCCGTCTTTCGGCACTGATGATCTCGAGAGGATGGAGATTGAGGCTTTTATTGAAGGTCTTAATAATCCGGAGACACGTCGCAGTGCGTTGATGATGGGAAAGCCGACATTTAAGGAGACGTTGACATATGACCAGGGCGATGACATATGAGGCGACATGGATCGGGGGCACTCGGTATGCACCTGCAAGAATACGCCAAATCCAGCCGGACAGCGACATTCCGATCCAGGCCATAAGCTCTGAGACACCGGGCAGGCCACGGGTGGCCTCCTCTAAAGTTGTTTGCTGGGCATGTAGCAAGCAGGGTCACATAGCACGAGACCGCCGACAACGGAAGAGGCGTTCCCGTTCTCGATCGCAATCGCCTGAAGCGAGGAATACTGACAAGCAAGGCTCAGCCAACAAGCGCAGGGCTGAGGACGAGGAGTCGTTAAACTAAAAAGGGTCAGCCCAAAGGGGCGTGAGCTGATCCCCACAACCTGCTGCCCCACCGTCGTTGTTTCGCAGTTGAAACGACAACCCAGCAGTTTGTCGATTGAAGGAAAGATAGATGGAAAGTGGTTCGTGTTGACACTGGATACTGGAGCGTCATATTCGATCATAAAGGAAGGTTCTGAAGAACTGGGAACCACTTCATGGCATACAGCTGAGGACTGCGACTGGCGAGCGTGCGCCGGTAAGAGGAAAAGTTACAAACACGATTGCTATCGGCACCAGCAGCCTGGGACATGAGTTCATCGTGGTGGATATAATGGACGACGTGATTATCGGTGTGGATTTCATGATTAGGCACGGTTTTACGCTGGACCTGAAAGAAAATGTGCTGAGGTATGCCAACGTTGAATTCCCCCTGCACACCGGCTATGAGCGAAGCGTGGCGGTAAGGAAAGTTGTCTCGTGTCAACACCAGAAGATACCAGCGAATTCCGAGGCGATTGTGTGGGCGAAGGTGGGGACGATGGGACAAGTCGATTGTGAGGACGATGGGACAAGTCGGCTGTGGGTTGTAGAAGCGCCAAAACAAGGATACGACAACATAATTATAGGACGTACATTAGTGGAACCCAAAAATGGCAAAATACCAGTCCGGATACTCAACCCACTTAACACACCCAGATATGTCGGAAAAGATGCGGTCATTGGCGAGTGTAGAGAGGCTGAAGCAGTGGTCAATTGCGAAAGCAGTCCACCCGGAGGAAGTTAGAAAAGCGGTTCTAACATGGACGCCATACCGCTGGAGAACCAGTGGAGCAGCGAATTGACAGCCGAGCAGAAACAGAAGGCGCGGTCACTCCTGCAGCACTATGGGTCAATATTTGCAGCAGAAGCGGGCGGAAGAACAGCCATAGTGAAGCACAACATCGACACCGGAGGTGCGAAACCGATCCGCCAACCGCCAAGACGAGTTCCTCTGGCCAAGAGGGAAGAGGTCACAAATTTGATCGAAAACATGCGGAAAGAAAAGGTCATAGAGCCTTCTTCGGGCCCCTGGTGCTCGCCGGTCGTGCTAGTCAAGAAAAAGGATGGCAGTACCCGGTTTTGTGTGTATTATCGGAAGCTCAATGACGTAACCAAAAAGGACAGTTATCCATTACCTCGAATCGATGACACCCTGGACACACTGTCAGGCACACAGTGGTTTTCCACGCTCGACTTACGCATCGGCTATTGGCAGGTAGAGCTTGCAGAAAAGGACAAGGGGAAAACGGCTTTTAGTGTTGGCGATGGTTTGTGGCAGTTCACCGTCATGCCGTTTGGACTCTGCAACGCACTAGCGACATTCGAGCGGCTAATGGAACGTGTGCTGAAAGGGCTGCATTGGCGGACGTGTCTGCTCTACCTGGACGACATAATCGTGATGGGTAAAAGCTTTGACGACCACCTGGGAAAGCTGAAGGAGGTATTCGAGCGAATACAAAAAGCCGGGCTTAAACTCAACCCAAAGAAGTGCTCGCTGTTCCAAAAAGAGGTCAAGTACCTGGGTCACACGGTTTCCGCCCGCGGAGTACATACGGATGAAGGCAAAATCACGGCGGTGAAGGAGTGGCCCCGACCACGGAATCTACACGAACTCCGCAGTTTCCTGGGCCTGTGCACATACTACCGAAGATTCGTTCCTGGATTTGCGAACATAGCTGGTAGCTTGCACAAACTGACGAAAAAGAATCAAGCCTTCGCGTGGGGTGAAGAGCAGGTGCAGGCTTTTGCACGACTGAAGGAAAAACTGTGCACTGCTCCAATTCTGGCCTTCACCGTGCCTGGAGAGATGTTTGTGCTGGATACAGATGCAAGCGGGCATAGTATTGGCGGTGTGCTATCACAGATAACACTGTGCGACAATTTTAGGGTCATGGAATCTAACCCGGAACCGACCAAGACTAATCGATAGTACTCTTATAGAGTAACAAAACCCTAGCTGGGGTTTGCGAAGTTAGTTGCCTTTTAAAAGTTACAGCCGTGTAGAGTTTGTGTGTATTAGGGTTTTTATGACCAGTTTTTTCTTTATAAGTCTTAAGATATTCAAAATTTTGTATTGCTGTCTTCAGCAAACTTGCTGCTAATGCTTAGATGAACAAATTCTCTGAACACTGTGTAACAAAATTATTACACCTTATCGAAATTTTGGGAGCCAATGTTAAAAAATCGATTTTTTTTATTGTAATAAAAAAACGTGTTTTTTATTCTATTAATATTAATGCCAAAAATAAAAAAAAAATATGCTAAACCCTCTAACGTCACAAAGACATGAAATTGAAATTGAAAATAAAGTGAAAAAATGTTCAAGTCTAAATTTGAATTTGTATTGTATACCTACATATTTCAGTCTGTTTGAAAAGTCGTCGAAAGCGTCGTTTTCTCCTTAAAATCCTCCGGAAATATTAACAACTTACCGCAGATTTCTCAAAAGCATACGAATTGTATTTTAACCAGAAAATAATTTCAATAGTATCATGGGCTCCGAAACATCTGTGTCAAAATGTTATACCAATGTTTTGAGCTGGAAGAAGAAAAGAATTGGCTCTTTGCGTTTCGGAGTACCGATGCTATGGTTCGATCCAGGAAATCATGAACCGGAAAATTGTTAGATATGTGTCAATAGTGAGGTTGGAATGAACAAAAAGAAAACAAAACGAAAGATTTATAGTGGAGTTCCAAATGTTCAGCTACAATTACCTCACTCTGATAGCATCTCTCAACCAACATGCCCAAGCCCTGATCTTGTAACGGAATATACACGAAGGGAGAGTACGACCGTAATCTCCGAATATGTTCCTCCACAATCATCGTCGGGCCAGCCAATTTTAATTACACAAGAGAAATTGAATCAAATTGTGGTCAAATTGTTGGTGTAGTCAGCAAACGGAACCGGTGGATTTTAAGGAGAAAACGACGCTTAAACTGAATGCACAAAACTTTTCAAACAGACTGAAATATGTAGGTATACAATAAAAATTCAAATTTAGACTTGAACATTATTTCATTTTATTTTGCAAAAAAACATGTCTTTGTGACGTTAGAGGGCTAAGCATATTTTTTTTTAATTTTTGGCAATACAAATGCGTTTTTGCATTAATATTAATAGAATAAAAAACACGTTTTTTTTTATTACAATAAAAAAAATCGATTTTTTAACATTGGCTCCCAACATTTCGATAAGGTGTAATAATTTTGTTACACAGTGTTCAGAGAATTTGTTCATCTAAGCATTAGCAGCAAGTTTGCTGAAGACAGCAATACAAAATTTTGAATATTTTAAGACTTATGAAGAAAAAACTGGTCATAAAAACCCTAATACACACAAACTCTACACGGCTGTAACTTTTAAAAGGCAACTAACTTCGCAAAACCCAGCTAGGGTTTTGTTACTCTATAAGAGTACTATCGATTAGTCTTGGTCGGTTCCGGGTTAGAAAAAGCTATCGCACAGTGTAATAGATGGTCAAGAAAAAGTGATAGCATACTACAACAAAATTTTGTCGAAACCTGATCGCAACTACTGTGTGACACGAAGAGAGTTGCTGGCGGTATTGGAATGCGTGAAACATTTCCACAAATACCTGTATGGGCAAAAGTTTCGCTTGCGCACAGATCATGCTGCATTGAAATGGTTACTGAATTTTAGAGATCCTGAAGGCCAATTGGCGCGGTGGATCGAGCGGCTGCAGAGCTACGACTACACTATAGAGCATCGCAAGGGTAGCAGTCATAGAACTGCCGATGCCTTGTCACGCCGTCCGTGTAAAACTGAATGCAGGCATTGTTCGCGAGCCGAAAGCAAAGAGCAGATAGTGGACGTCCGATTGGTAAGCGTTATGCCAGAGGAAGAGTGGTCTGCGGAGAGGATACAAAAGGATCAGCGCGAGGATATGGATCTTAAAAAAATCATTGAAGGCATGGAGCAAGGCGCACGTCCAGACTGGCAGGAGATGGCCGGTGAAAGCCCGATCGCAATCTCTCTCTCTCTCCCGACCAGCAACTCTCTAATTGTAGTCCCGAAATGCAGGATCAACGAGGTGATCGAGGCATACCACAACGACTCCAGCGGAGGGCACCTAGGCATCACAAAAACTGTCGCCAAAATTAAAAGATGATTCTACTGAGCTGTGATCGATGTTCGGCTGCGAAAGGGCCGACAAGAAGATCTCGGGGCCGCATGCAACAGTACAACGTGGGAGCGCCCTTAGAGCGAATTGCCATAGACGTCGCCGGCCCATTCCCACTTAGCACTCAAGGCAACAAATATGTGCTGGTGGTAATGGACTAGTTTAGTAAATGGCCCGAAGTGTATCCTATTCCTAACCAAGAGGCCACCACGGTCGCGGAAATGGTGGTAAACAACTGGGTGGCCAGATTTGGAGTTGCACTCAGATCAAGGCCGGAATTTCGAGTCTGTGGTATTCAAGGAAGTGTGTGAGTTACTAGGAATAAGGAAAACTCGCACCTGTCCTTTGCATCCCCAGTCCGATGGCATGGTGGAACGATTCAATCGGACGCTGTAAGAATATCGGCGGAAAGTAGTAGGCAGAAATCAAAAGGATTGGGACACGCATATTCCGCTGTTCTTGATGGCGTATAGGTCAGCCCCGCACGATACGACATCACTCACTCCAGCCCGAGCAGTGTTCGGCACGGAGCTGAGGTTGCCTGCTGACTTGAAGTTCGGAGTGGTCAGCACGACGGAAGGCGCTAGGACTGATTACGCAGTCAATAAGCGGTCGGAACTGGAAGAAATCCACCAGCTGGATCGTGGGACCGTATCCAACTGGTCAGCGATAAGATGAAAGCCAGATATGATCTACGGGCTAACACAGCGGGGTTCCAAGAAGGCGATCTGGTAATGCTTTATAACCCGCAGCGGAGGAAAGGTTTGTCTCCAAATCTTCAAACGTCATGAGAAGGACCGTACAAGGTCGTGACCAGGATTAATGACGTGGTGTACAGGGTTCAACGCTGCGGCAACAAAAAACGCCAGGTTGAAAATAGTCCATTTGGAGCGCCTGGCATCTTACTCCGGCGGAGCCTCGGCACTTGTTCGGGACGAACAAGTCTAAGTGGTGGGCAGTGCAACGATGAGGCACTCTGTGCTGTGCATGAATGCTTTTCCAAGCATACTTTTAGGCATGCACTTTGGAGTACGGCCGGTTGGCTATAATTCCGATATGGCAAGGATGGTTCGCGAAGGTGATGGGCTGTGCTAGAACAATAGAGAGTACAACTAGAATGTGCAAGAAACATCGGCGCGATAAGAAAACAAGTATAAAAAGCAGCAGTGGCAGCGCAGAGAGTCGAGTCTTAGTTGAATAAGCAAAGTAGCAACAAGTGTAGATACAAGCAAAGTGTAAATCTGTAAATAAAGTGATCGTTGATTTTTGACTGCGTTTTGCGCTGAATTGAATGAAGTTGTTTTATTTTCAAGCACAATTCAAAACGAACTTAGATAAGTCATTTTCGTAACAATATATTTCATAGGTTAAAACGATAAAAAATTTGCTGAGGGAAATTGAAGAAAAATATTACAGCCGTACTAGCTGCTGACGTTATTGTAGCCGTGAATATCTTCGGAACACATGGAAAAAAAAAGCCTGCAGGACTTCAACAAATTTTTTAAGGTTTTACTTGGTATGTATGCAGGTACACATATGCAAAATCACATTCACTGTGCATAATATTCCCATAACTAATTCAACAATTCGTTCCTCATTTAAATAGTTACAATAAATGCGGGTGAGCCTTTGGAAGAGCTGAGAGGAGCTATTGCCATGGTGAAAAGAAGGCATTATCACAATGTCTGTGTAAATAAAGCTAAACGGCAAAAACAAGTAACGAAAACTTGAATTATTTTTATATCTTAGTACCTGACTGAATGAATTGGTGAACTGACTGAATTAATTTTTTTTGTTTTGTTTTACACGACTTTTTCTGTAATAAGTTTTTTTGGCTTATACAGTAAGTATATAAATTAATATTATTAGAAAATATGTTTTTGTTACTAAATGAATTGCATTGTTATTTTTTATGAAATCCTTTTAATGTTTTCTGTTTTGTTTGGTTTTAGTTATAAGTTGTAAATATTATATTTATTTATTTATATTATTTTAAATAAGTGTACTTTTTTTTTTTTTTTTAAATGTAATAAAAAAACTTATGAATTGAATGCAATATATTTGAAAATTTATTTAAAGGGGTTATATGTAAGTAATTTTTAATGGGTTACTATTGGACTAATTTAAAATCAGTTACAAACTAACTAATTTTTAACTAGTCACAAAACAACTAGTTTTAAATCAGTCCATTGCGGACTAATTACACTGTGCGTGAAATTTGCCCTCAAAAATTTAGACATAGGGGACCTACTGGGTGAGTTTTCTATAGGTATACTGAGTTGAGAACCACCAGCCGTTTGGTAAGATTGGCTCTAGTTTAAGAGAAATCCGACTTTGAAGTTTGGTAATTGTCGTCAAGTTTTGTCGCTTAAGTAGGTCCTAAATCGTTCCGAATATCGCTTTACTGTCTTCGGCAAGTTTGTAGATATTTTAACGACCAACACATTTGCTTAAGACACCAATCCAAAAAAAGTACATTTAAACTGTGTAATTGCGATATGTGCATTTTTGAGCGCAGCGCAACGTGGCGTATGAGTGTGAATTATATGAGTGTTAATTATAATTAAATGACACTCATACGCCACGTGGCGCTGCGCTCAAAAATGCACATATCGCAATTACACAGTTTAAATGTATTTTTTTTGGATTGGTGTCTTAAGCAAATGTGTTGGTCGTTAAAATATCTACAAACTTGCCGAAGACAGTAAAGCGATATTCGGAACGATTTAGGACTTACTTAAGCGACAAAACTTGACGACAATTACCAAACTTCAAAGTCGGATTTCTCTTAAACTAGAGCCAATCTTACCAAACGGCTGGTGGATCTCAACTCAGTATACCTATAGGAAACTCACCCAGTAGGTCCCCCCCATGTCTAAATTTTGGACTTGCACAGTGTTATTAATTGGTTTGGAAACAACTAGTTATAAACTAGTTGGGATGTCATGCAGAGGTAGACAATTGATGTGCTGCTAGGACATCGCCACGTTAAAATAATCACTTCTTTTCAAGCAAAATAACTAATTTGTAATCAGTACTGTACAGAAAAGGATTAGTTATAAATTTGTTTAAAATTAGTTACATTTCCTGCAGGGTAGCTGGATATAATAAAAATATTTATGTACATATTCTTACAGATATGCTTTTATGTAAAACCATATATGTACTACTTCTATATTGGCAGTACACTCAGGGTACATTCGCCAACATCACAGTACAGCTATAGTGAAGTATGAGCGAGAAATCGTATAAACGAATGTACCTTGACCAATATCAAAAGTGTCAAAAAGTCAGGTGCGTTCAGGCGTTAAAAATTTTACTGGAAAAAAATAAAAATTTGTCGAAATTAACTAAAAAGCTGATAAAAATGGTGAGGAGCTGTTGTGTTTGCCGAAAAGCAAAATGCGCAGACCGCATTTTGCACATGTAAGTAAATAAATTATATGTAAAAAGATATATGTATGTAAACACGAATTTATTTTCCCTAGATTTCCGAAAAACGCTAATTTGCGCACAGAATGGATGAATGCGTGCGGCTTAGGCGCTGCAGCCAGCAGTGACAAAATTTACCTCTGCTCGAGTCACTTCCCTTATGAAGCCTACCAAGACTCAACAAATAGACGGTATCTTAAACCTGACGCGATCCCGTCTTTAAAACTCCCCGGACTTCGCAATGTCAGTGTAATACAAGCAGAGAAGAGGAGTTTGGTCGACCGGGAGCATGATTTGGGTAAGCATACTCGTACAAATTAATATTTTGCCGAACGGCGAAATGAAAAAAAAATATTTTTTCTTGAGCTAAAGCTCAACTTTATTTGTTAACGTTCAACTTAGAACTAACTTACAAAATTGCTTAATGCTAAACCCTTGCCCAAAATTTCTAACTACATCACGTTGCACTAGCATGTGCTGGGAACCAACTTTTGCAACGTCCGCAAATATTACTTTGCGCGTGTGGTGTCATTCGCCTGTTGCAACATTCCGCACTTGATACCTTGCACAGCGTGGGAATGTTAACTCAACTCCTTAAGGAAACGTCTCGTTTCTCTCAATTCCTTCTGAAATGCTTTTAACTTTACTTAACATGCTATCATACAATTTTTGATTTGATTTTATTTTCTTAATTTCATAACATTTAATTATTGTTTTAATTACAATAAATGAAAGGTAAGAAATGCATATTAAGGTGAGCAGTGAAAGATGGAATATACTGTTGGTTGCCTTTTAACTTCTTGCTTTATTGAATTGAAAAAATTTATATTTTCGAATTTTAGTTCTTCATTAGTACTCTCTATATACTTATTCGATTATTTCAAATTTATTTGGCTTATTATTTTAAAAAAAATTTATACTTATTGCTGTTGGGTTTTCATAAGTTACAATATCGATTTTTGTATTGTTTCCTTGAAGTTTTTGGTCGTTTACTATATGTTCTCCTGAAATTAAAATTGCGCCATCTTTCAGCACCTCCAAATCCTTATTTCTTTCTTTAACTTTTGTACAATTGCCTTTATTATTATTTAGTAAATTTGAAAAACATGATTTTTTGTGATTAAGTTTACAAAAATTTCCATTTAGTTCTGCTTTACAATTTTCAACATTATAAAAAAGATTTTTGCACTTAACAATTTCTTTTTCTATTACAAGTTTGCCATCAGGTTGTGATATTGCTCGTGATTCGAATAAATTACAATTTCTTTCAACAATAGGATATTTAATGATAGTAGTGTGTATTGGGGGTTTGAGGAAATGATGAAAATGAGGAATTTCTTATCAGTGTGGGAAAAAAGTGTTTTGTGTGTTGTTGTTGTAGTAATTTCTTATCAGTGTGGGAAAAAAGTGTTTTGTGTGTTGTTGTTGTTGTAATTTCTTATCAGTGTGTGAAAAAGTGGTGTTGTTGTTGTTGTAATTTCTTATCAGTGTGTGAAAAATTGGTGGCTGTTTGTTGTTGTTGCCGTTGATAAGGGGTGTGTGGTGGCGCGTGCTTGTTTTGGTGATAAGGGCGTGGGAATGTGTTTTTTTTATGTGTATATATTTTTGTTTTCTAAATAATGTTTGTATTATTATAATTTTTAAATATTTGTTGTTGTTGTGTGTGTGTGTGTGTGTGTGTGTGTGTGTGTGGTGTGTGGTGGTGCGTGCTTGTTGTGTGGTCGCTCGTTCATGTTGGGGTTGGGGTTAGGGGGCACCGCCGGCGTTTTGCGTGACTCTGAGCTGCGCGTGTGTATATAAAGCAGAGAGTACAGGAAAGAAACCTTTCAATTGGAGTTGTTAGTTGTGCAGTTGGCGTAAAATTGTTTACGGTAATTGGACGCTTCTAATCATAATCATAACGCAAAGGGTACAATGACTAGCGCGCGAGAACTGTTTATGTGTGTATGTTTACATTAAGATTTGGGGATTTGGCGGCTTTATGCAATTTTGTTCAGCTGCACCAGCATCAGTTTGATGTAAGAAATTGTGAAGTTTGGGAGCGAAAAAATGGAATCCAAGCATCTACTTTCCGACAATGCGAAAAATAATTGGAAAAAGGAAGTGAAATATAGCGTTGTTACATTGAAAAATCCCCCGAAGAAGGAAGACAACGAAAAGAAAATATCAAGCAATGTTCCATATAAAAAATTTTAATTTATTAAAATATATGTGTATGTGTGCATAGGTATACATAAGTGTACATATTTGTTTTATTGATTTACATTTAATAAAAACTGTAAACATAAGTGTCCACAATTAAAAGTGTTATAATTTTGCAATTGATGATAATTATAGGTCAGGTTTTCTTTTCCAAGGTAATTGATGATTTCTTTTGGCGGTGTTAAATTTCCAAAGCTGTCAAAGTATTCTTTATGGCGGTTGTTTTTATAGTATGCTACCCAATGTGTTCTACTTCCACACGAAGAGTCTAAATTGATAATACCACATTCAATTTCATATGGTTTTCTTGGTAGAGCGTCGCGCATGAAAATTCCTCGAAAATGCGGTATGTGGATGGTGTATTTTCTTAAATCGACATCAGTCAATGCTCGGTTGGGTAGCATATTTAAAAGTTTTTTGGTTGTGGTTTATAGTAAAATCCAAAACCTTTTCTATACGGTTTTAGGTATAGCCCATGTCCTATTGCTATTGCCTCCATTGTTTTATTATGACGATTTGCTTCTTCAAGTTGTTGTTTAGCTGCTTTTGTATCATTAAAAGCCTTAGCAATTGATGCGCCACCGCTTGCTAATCCGCCAATAGCTCCTAAGGCGGTTAAGATAGGAATAAGCGGTAGAAAACCACCTACTTTCGGAATCGGTATGATTCGTGGAATATTGATAACATTTTTCGTTAGTGGTGCGAGTGCTTTCTTGCTGATTTTTACAGCCTCATTAATACTCTCGGGTTTGTGTTTCTTTAAAAGATTTCCAACTTTTTTTATTATGTTTTTAAATGAATTTTTCTTCAATGTAGATTTTCTCTTCTTTTTACACGTTATATTCTTTTTCGGTTTATTATTTGTGCAACCCATACCGAATTTGGTTTTAGCTTTCATCGCGTTTGTGACAAACCAAGCACTTGCACGTTCACCGAAATTACTATTTTCTGATTTAACTCTCTCCCAGGCTTTTTCTGCTAATACTTTATCTGCCAAATGACGTTTATCGTGACTTTTGAATTGTGAATATTTAATATCGTGTTCTCTACAAGCAACGTCTAGAGGGTTGATACCTTGGTCACCTCTGCTTAAACGTTTCTGTAATTTAGTTCCTGGTCCGCAAAATTGATAACCCGGTAAATGCAATTCAACTGGAAGATTATCAATAATTTTATCCGCTAGTCCACCTCCAGCAACGGGTTGTTTATTACTGGTTTTTCTTCTATAGTGAACAGTCATATTAAATCTTTATATGTTTGCACATAATGAGAGTCGTATATTAACTGAAGTCTCGCAAATAAATATAGGTTGTTTTATGGCGATAGGGTTAGTTGTGAAAATGCGTTTCATAAAACAACAGCAGAAAGACAATATTGTTGTCAAGAATTTAGACAATGTGTTAAAAATAAATTCTCGTAAACAATTGAGGCATAGCACACTATTGCCAAATACGTTGAGGGCACTAATCGTTCGACCGTCAAATTGTGGAAAAACGAATGTGATGTTGAGTTTGATTGAGAGTCCGAACGGATTAAAATTTGAAAATATATATTTATATATATTTATCAAAGTCATTGCATCAGCCAAAATATCAATATCTACAGGAATTGTTAAAACCCATAAAAGGAATGGGGTATCATGAATTTTCCGACAATGCTGATGTTCTACCGCCGGAGGAAGCAAAACCAAATTCAATAATAATCTTTGATGATGTTGCTTGTGAGAGGCAAAATAATATACGAGCATATTTTTGTATGGGGCGTCACAAAGCCGTTGATAGCTTTTATTTGTGTCAGACATACACACGAATACCTAAGCACTTAGTACGCGATAACGCAAATTTTATTATATTATTCAAACAAGATGTTATGAATTTGAAACATGTATATAACGATCATGTTGGTTGTGATATGAATTTCAACAAGTTTATGGATATGTGCCAGGAGTGTTGGAAAGAAAAATATGGTTTTCTTACAATAAGTAAAGATGATGATATAAATAGTGGCCGTTATCGAAAAGGGTTTAACTGCTTCATCCAAATATAAAAACTGTTACTATATGCACATACACTTCAGTATTCTTTCTACCATCGAGCCGGTATAAACTAACCTGATACAACACAAGCTGTTATTGAGTTGTTGTAGCCTGACCTGCTACAACCTGATCTGCTATTGTTTTGATCTGATATAGCCTGGTCTGATATCGAGCCGATCTGCTATTGTTTTGATCTGATATAGCCTGGTCTGATATTGAGCCGATCTGCTATTGTTTTGATCTGATATAACCTGGTCTGATATTGAGTCGATCTGCTATTGTTTTGATCTGTTATAGCCTGGTCTGATATTGAGCCGATCTGGTATTTTGCTACAAAATGAATGAAAGCCTATTAAAAAACATTGTGCAAACTAGAAAAATATTGAAGAATAAATTTAAACAAGTAAAACAAGGAGAATTGGATACAGCAGATAGTTTGGAGAAAACATTTTTGCCCATAACAAAACCATTAAAAGAAATCCTAACATCAGCTAACACTCATGATGTAACTATTAAAAAGGAAAAACCCGAAAAGTGGGACATTAAAATGGAAACTAGTACCCCGAAAAAAATAAATAAAACTAATAACGATAATAATGATAGTTTTCTTCCCGCTAATTTTACCGACGATAACTCCAGCGACCTTTATAATACCATCAATAGTGAGGACTCTAAATTGAATAAAACAAATTATATCTACTGGGACGACCCAAATGAGATAGTTGTTCGCTTACGTCTTTTAATTTCATCACAAACAGCTGGACATAACAATCATAACAATGAAATTGTTTCAATTATCGAGGAACTGAAGGAAGCTGATATTATAGAATAAACAATTGAATATTAAAATGAGTGTTGATAAGTTTGGCCACTATTCCAATGTTCGAATGAGTGAGAAGAAAAAACAATTAAAAAAAATTTTAATGGAAACTTGTGGCATAACAGTCGATCGCGATAAGAATATAAACTTTAGTTTGAAACGCTTGAAAAACGTTGGTGAGCCCATTGCTGATACAGATGGTGTGTCGCGCAATTTCGTTACTAAGACTATACATGAGAATCAAACTGAACTTAATGAAAAACTAGAAAAACATAAGGAATATTATGAGAAAGAGGTGGAAAACCTTTATGAAAAACTTAAATCGGTACAAACTTACATAGATGATAATATTAAGGAGTGTATAAAGCATTTTGATTCACGTTTGGATGGTATGGAAAAATACCTATTTGATGGACTTATACAAAATAAAAAAGTTAAAAATATAAATAATGAGTAAAAGGGTGATCGTGGAAGAGCTGCATAAGCCGGCCCGACGTAATTTTTTACGACGTAAAGTCATAACAAAGGGTATTGATGACCTCTGGCAAGCTGATTTGGTAGAAATGGGTGCTTATTCAAAGTACAATAATGGATACCGCTATTTGCTAACAATCATAGACACGTTTTCAAAATTTGCTTGGGCTGTACCACTTAAATCAAAAAATGCCGCTGATGTTACTAAAGCAATGAAATATATATTTATCGCTGATAGTGGTGGTGGTGGTGGTGGTGCGCGTATACCAAAGAACTTACAAACTGACGATGGAAAAGAGTTCTTCAATAAGGAATTTCACAATCTTATGCAACAACGTAATATTAATCATTACTCAACATACAGCGTGTTGAAAGCGTCGATTATCGAACGATTCAATAGAACATTAAAGGGCATGATGTGGAAAGAGTTTAGCTTACGTGGTTCATACAAATGGATTGATATATATAAGGACTTACTCAATGCATACAACAACAAATTTCATAGAACAATAAAAATGGCCCCGAACAAAGTTAAATCATCAAATGAGCAAGCACTTTTAAGAACTGCCTACAATAGTTATAAGATTTTTTTGAAGCCTAAATTTCATGTTGGTGACCATGTACGCATAAGTAAATACAAACATGTTTTCGATAAGGGCTATACACCAAATTGGACAACGGAAAGTTTCCAAATTCAACATGTTCAAAACACACATCCGGTCACATACATATATTTTAGAAGATTATCTGGGCAATCCAGTTAAAGGTGGTTTCTATGAATATGAATTATTAAAAACTCGCTATCCCAATGTGTATTTATTTATTTATTTTTTTATTTATTTATTTAGCCAATGAACATTTAGATCTTACTGACTATAGGATACAATAAAAGAACACAGTAAATAGCTTCAACTTAACCTAGTCAATATTAAACTTAACAATGCCCCTTTGGGAAGCGAAATGTCAAAGTCGGTTACACTATTTAGTTCCGCAAGGGCTCTACTCAGAGGCGCATTCCTCGCATAGTTCGACCTGTAAAAGCTGAGGTAGAAAGTCCCTAAGTGCCGTAGGTTACGTACAGGGACATTGAAAGCCACTTTACTCAAAAGGGGCGGGCAATTAATTTAGTAGAGAAAATACTTAAAACTAAAAATGATAAAGCTTTTGTTAAATGGCTAGGATTCTCTAAAGAGCATAACTCTTGGATTAATAAAAATGAAATATTATAATTATACTTGTAAATATTTATGTATGTATGTGTGTGTGTGTGTGTATGTGTATGTGTATGTGTGTGTGTGTGTGTGTGTGTGTGTGTGTACAAAAAGAAAGAAATAAAAAATAAATGCAATGTATATACTAATAGAAAAACGTGTTTTGAATTTAGTATATTGGAATATTTAGCCGTAGTAAGATGTCTATAACATTGAATATAAGTGGAAATACGTCAATTCTAACCTCAAATTATTTTCCACCCATACAATTGAGTAGAGATTATCAATGTGCACTTATTGATTTTCATGCATATCACTCAATACCTAACATTGATGAAGCCAACAACTTGTTCCACATCGGTGATAATGTGATTAAATTACCAACGGGAACGTACGAGTTTGATGATATTGTTGAGTACATAAACGAAGAATATACCGAATTGAGAGATGTTGACGATGATGCGTATATTGAAATCACTGCAAATAATAATACAATTCAATCAGAAATATATTCAAGCAAGGAAAACATTTACTTTGATAAAGCATTTAGTGTAGGAAAATTATTGGGATTTGGGGCAGTTGTGTTATCAGCAGGTGCAAAACACATATCAGAAGAAAGCCTGATGATAACTCAAAACAACGTGATATGTATTGAATGTAGTATTACTACCGGATCCTATATAAACGGTACACCGGCACACACATTACATCAGTTTTCAATTAACGTTGAGCCAGGCTATAAGATAACTGAGATTCCACAAAATGTTATATACCTACCAGTTAATACAAGAGAAATAAGTAGTATAACTGTGAGAATTGTGAATCAGGAGGGAAAATTAATTAATTTTCGCCAAGAAATCATCAGTCTTAGATTGCATTTAAAGCCGCAAGACTAAAAAAGAAAAATGATTATTTACAATAAAAATATACACAGGGCAAATTCATCCGCCAGTTTGTTAACAACGCCCAGCACATCTGGACACGAAAGTGGTCAGCAAAAAAAGCGGCAGAAAAAACTCAAAAAAAAAAAGCTGCGTGGAACATTAACACTTAATAATAGAGAATATTTAAAATCGCTTGGATTTATTGTGAAGAGACGTGCATAATGAATGGAATAATCAATGTATTAGAGAAACCTCTAATTGACGAGAGTATAACTAAAAAGGAATGCCGCAATTATAAGTCATATTCGCTCTTATTTAACAACAACAACGATGAAGTACACATTACTATTGGAAACACAGACCTCGATGAAGTACCTATAACACACCAACTCAATAACATATCATCGTGTGAGAATTGTAAATCAGGATGGGAGGACATTTTTTAATTTTCACAGAGAAAAAATCTCTCTTATCAGGATGAGAGGACATTTTTTAATTTTCACAGAGAAATAATCTCTCTTAGACTGCAACACACAACAAAAAATAAAAATAAATAATTAGTAACAATAAAAACAACAGAAAGTAGATTCAGTCATCAGTTCGTCAACAACTCTCAATACATCTATACACGAAAGTTAACGCAAAAAAGAGTTGTAGAAAAACAACAAAAAAAAAAGCTGTGTTGTTGGGCATTAACACTTAATAATAGAGAGAATATTTAAAATCACTGGGATTTACACTGAAAAGACGTGCATAATGAATGAAATAATCAATGTATTGGAGAAACCTGTAATTGACGAGAGCATAACTAAAAAGGAATACCACAATTATATGCCATATTTACACTCATTTAACAACACCGATGAAGTGCGCATTACTATTCAAAACCAAGATCTTTACATTTTACCATCTGAAAGTCTGATATGCATTGAAGGTAATGTTCTCTTGAATGAGAATACTATTGTATTTCAAACAATGTGCACTTAACCAACAATTGTATGACGCATTTATTTGACGAAATTCGTTATGAACTAAATGGTGTTGAAATCGATCGTACAAAACATTTGAATGTTACAACAACAATAAAAAATTATGTTTCATTAAATCCTAATGAGAGTAAGATGTTGCAAAATGCCGGATGGGCTCCGTTTGATGAATTAAAACCTTCGAAGTCATACTTTAATTTTTGTCTCCCACTGAAAATGTTATTGGGATTCGCCGAAGACTATAATAAGGTGCTGTTGAATGCTAAACATGAGTTAATTCTATTGCGCTCTAAATCTGACAAGAAAGCTGCCTACTCTACAGTGGAAAAAGAAAATGACCAGCTTAAGTTGAAAATTACACAAATTGCATGGAGGGTGCCGCACATTCCATTAGCCGATGAAATAAAACTGCAAATGTTCAAGTTAATTAAAAATCAACATCCCTTAACACTTGCATTTCGCAGCTGGGATTGCTACTTCAACCCGTTACTAACTCCAACTACAAATCATTTATGGAATGTTAAATTGGCACCACAAAATGAAAGGCCCCGGTTTGTTTTGTTAGCATTTACCAAAGCAAACGCATTTCAACATTGTGATATATCTGATGTGAAGGTTCATCTCAACTCTGAAGTGTACCCATATGATGACCTTAATATAATATTTGAACGTGATCGGTACGCTCTTCTCTATGAAATGTACGCTAAATTTCAACAATCCTATTATATGCGTGATTCACAACCTCTACTACAACGTGATGAATTTAAAAAGTTTCCATTTATTGTTGTGGATGTAACTCATCAAAATGAGCAAATCAAAACGGGGCCAGTTGACATTCGCATCGAATTCAAAACGTTGAAAAATATTCCTTCAGACACATCAGCATACTGTATATTAATACACGACCGCCTTATCGAATATACACCATTGACAGGCGAAATTAAAGAAATGTCTAGAAACATTAACCACATAGACGACGAAATTTTTATATAAAACCTGCACGCTCCTACCAACCACAGCTATAACAAAATCAGTAGTAACTACATCGAAATGGATCGCATTGCAGCACTCGATGTTCAAGGTTTTAAAAGCCTAAATAATTTATTTATTGTGAAGGAAGTTGCGGTTTGTTTTGATGCAAACACGTATCAGCATTTCATCATAAAACCACCGTTCAGTTTTAAAATGTTGCCTGTGAATTATCGAAAACAAGCACGTTGGCTCACCGATAATCACCACGGTTTAAGATGGGATGACGGTGCATTTTCGCTAATAGAAGTGGAAAAATTTCTGCAATCACACCTTTCCAATGTTAAAGTTTACGTTAAAGGGTTGGAAAAACAACAATGGATACAAACTATTCTAAATGGACAAAACGTCGTCGTCGTCAACTTGAAAGAGTTTCCATGTAAAAAACTGGGCGTCATCGTTGAAGAGTACTCAACAACAACAACAACAACAACACCACTACCAAATGGATGTACAGCACATACATCATTCAATTTCCGGAACCGAGGTCGTCGATATTCTTGTGCACTGAAAAATGCTTTAGCTCTAAGAAAATATATAGAATATGAAATTAAAACATATATATAAGTTTTTTAATAACATAATTTTTGTTTATTTTTATTTGTTACACACTGTAATTTAACATGAATGTGGGAATAAAATTTGATTTATATATGTGAAAACATAACATTCGTATGGTTCTTAATTTAATCTAAAATGACCCCAAGCGTATGTATGTATATTATCCTCTGCAATGTATCGTTTATCATCATTTCTACTTAATACTACTTTTGTGTACTCTTGCGTGTAGAGTTGATGAACTTTGGACTTGAAAACATACATTTTATCATAATATACTCTATTTTGAAGTAAACATTTCCTATAGTCATTTAAAGTTAGTTTCTTTAAAACACACTTCTTTACACCTTTAGATTTTTTTACTTCGTTCATATTTAAAGTATCAATTGAGTACATTTTTGATCGTAAACCAATGAACTCTCTCATTATATTACCGTTGTTTTCATCCTTCATCATGCCTAAAACTTTTTTATTTTCCAGTGGTAAGTTAAAAATATTATTTTTCGCATATGCAGACGTATCGAATCTTGTGCTAATGTCAACACGAATATCTTCATAAAAATCTTCAGTTTTAATGCTATAAATGAACGAATCCGTATCCATATAATTAAGGGCTACGTTTTCTTTATATTTAGGCTTCATATACTCATAATGGAAGTTGTACATTTTTAATTTAGATAACTCTAAAACTATAAAACCTAAGTATATGGGTTTATTATATGTTGTCCGCACACACCCCATCTCTATAGCTACCATTGTATCAGTGAAAGATTTGGTGCTTTTGAAATTTGGTTTTGATATTAGGGCCCGGGCCCCTAATCTTTTGCCACGACTTTCCCACTCAGTCACAATTTTTATATTTCTCCTTTTATCGACATTTTCCATAGTTTTCCGTATACTTCGTTATTTAGTAATTAAAAAAAATTCTTTTCAAATTCATTTTTAGCTATTGTTCTATGGTGTGTATTCAAATCGATGTAACATTTCAACCAACGTGATTGCTTAAATTTTAAAATACGGTGTATTTTCATGAGTTTCAACCCGTGCTTAAGACATTGTAATAAATTCTGGTAGTGAATTATGTAAGATCGTTTATTTTTTAAATTTGTGACTAGCTTAACTGTTTTGGATATATGGGTTTTTTCTTTGGTTGCACAGAAGGGCAAGTCATTATGCTCGTCGTGTATTTCCTGCGGATAATCTAAGTCCACCTCTAGTATAGGGTGTTTTTTTTAAAGGTATAGAACTTCGAATTGAAATTAAATACAAGAAAATCGTTTTAATGTCCATCAATTTGGCTTTATTGGAAGGATAATTTTATGCCATTAATGTTTAAATATGATTTCGGGCATGTGGCCGCCGCGGCTGGCTCGAATAAAGCCAATTCTACAGGTCCAATTTTCAACCACTTTTTCGAGCATTTGGGGCCGTATGTCGGCAATAACGCCACGAATGTTGGCTTCCAAGTCCCCTAACGTTTCTGGTTTGTTGGCGTAGACGAGCGACTTCACATATCCCCAAAGAAAATAATCCAATGGTGTCAAATCACACGATCTTGGTGGCCAATTGACAGGTACATTCCGCGAAATTATGCGCTCATCGAATGTTTCCTTCAATAAATCGATTGTGACGTGCGCTGTGTGGCATGTAGCGCCGTCTTGTTGGAACCACAAATCATCCACATTCATGCCATCCAATTCGGAAACAAAATAGTCGGTTATCATGGCTCTATACCGGTCTCCATTAACGGTAACTGACTCTCCAGCATTATTTCGGAAGAAGTATGACCCAATGACTCCACCAGCCCATAGAGCACACCAAACAGTCAGTTTTTGTGGATGTAATGGCGTCTCAAGGGTCTCATGTGGATTCTCTTCACCCCAAATGCGGCAATTTTGCTTGTTGACGTAGCCATTCAACCAAAAATGAGCCTCATCACTGAACAAAATTTTGCGATGAAAATCAGCATCGAGATCAATCTCATTTTCGGCCCATACACCAAAATCACGACGCATTGCATGGTCTCGCGGCTTTACTTCTTGCACAAGCTGGATCTTGTAAGGTCGCAAGCCAAGATCTTTGCGCAAAATCTTCCATAAAGTTGATGGACAAAGCTCCAATTGCTGTGCACGGTGGCGAATCGATTCATTCGGGTCCTCTTCAACATTTTGCTCTACAGCGGCAATTGTTTCTTCGGTGCGCACAGTTCGACGTCTCTGCGGATGCGTATTATCACATAGAGTAAACGTAGTGCGAAAACGACCCATGGTTAACCGAATTAATTGCTCTGATGGACGATTATGTCGACCATAAAATGGACGGAGCTTGCGGTAAACTTCGCGAACTGAACCATTATTTTCGAAATAAATTTGCACGATTTGCAAGCGTTGTTCTTTTGTCAACCTGTTCATGATGAAATGGCAAACCAAACTGAACATAAATGACATTAGAGTTGCCAGATTTGACCACAAAATGCCAGTTTTATCTCTATTCGAAAAACAAACCTCTAAAAAAAACACCCTATATGTAACCTACGCTGGAGTCCGTATCCATATCACGAATATTGAATGAATCAACATCATCAATCCATTCAAACTCGCCATAAGGTAAATATTCAGACATTGCCCATCCGTATAAATTATTTGCATCTAAGTACATAAGGTACTCTGACGGACTTTCACTAGTGTAATCCGGTAAATATTTATTATTCGCTTGGGTATGACGTTTAGAGCATTGGACTATTCCACCGCGTATGCCATTTTTAATAAAATTATACATATTTATATCGGTAAATAGTTCCAACTGAATTTTTGTTGTTTTCAACATAGCATCCCACGATAATCCTGGTGCTGTGTAATAATGACATGGGTCCAGTCCATAAATCCCCTTACAAATTTTTCTAAAATTTTCAAAAACGTCCGTTAAAAGAATAACATCCGTTTTTAGGTACAAGAGCATGTAGTCAAGAAGTGTGGAACAATTGAATTTGTTCCAAACACTTACTGCATGCTCGTAGTTAGCTATAGAACATTCTTCGTCGTTTAACTTTGAATAGAAATTTTCTCGAGTAGGAAGACAAGTTTCCTCTAATCGACTAACACAATTCAAATACTCATAGGGGAATATTCCTTTCCGTTTGAGTAATTCGAATTGTTCACTATCTGGAAACAGTTTGCTTAAAGTGCCGAAATCTCCTTTATCCAAATTTGTTGCTAGTTTATCCAAACTTGTGCTCATAAACCGAAATGAGTCAAGAAATCGTAATTCCAAGACTTCGTTTCTAGCCATAGGTAAAAATTTTGAAAGAGAGATATATAATTCCTTGTTTAGCGGTATTATTTTAATGTCTCCCCGTACAGTCTCTAATTCTTTAACGAAAAGATGACAATCATATCCGGAAAAATTATGGAAAAAGATAGGAATGAACTTTTTCAGTTTGAAATTTAAATTACACGAAGAATGTGCGGGGCCACGGTACTTTCCTGTTAAATGACAATGATCAGCAACTTTGTCATTGCCTAAAAACTCATTACAAATATGGCAAACTGAACTATTATTTTGTATATTAATTTCGGTTAAGGGGGTCTTCTGGTTACGAGCTGAAAATTTAAGTCTATTTTTCGGAGTAAATTGCGAAGGAACTACTTGAGATAATCCAGTAATTTTTTTTTTATTTTATTGATACATGCTTTATCTTGTAAGATCAAATTTTGGAAATTAAAAGTCATCACACTCGCGACTTTAGAACGACCTTGAGGTTTTTGCCTTTTTTAAACTTGTTGGTAAGACTTCTTCAAGAAATATTAATCGAATTCGATCAATTTTTTTTTCAGTTATTCAGGAGACATATGGCTATGTTTTCCCGTGTACGATTTTGAAATTTTTATTTTGTTCCATTTTTACACTCACCAATAGACCAAAAAACATGGTCGAAAATCAAACTTTTTACAAAAAACCTCCTAGTTTTGAAAATTTTCAAAATAAAAAAAATCGTACACGGGAAAACATAGCCATATGTCTCCTGAATAACTGAAAAAAAAATTGATCGAATTCGATTAATATTTCTTGAAGAAGTCTTACCAACAAGTTTAAAAAAGGCAACAACCTCAAGGTCGTTCTAAAGTCGCGAATGTGATGACTTTTAATTTCCAAAATTTGATCTTACAAGATAAAGCATGTATCAATAAAATAAAAAAAAATTACTGGATTATCTCAAGTCGTTCCTTCGCAATTTACTCCGAAAAATAGACTTAAATTTTCAGCTCGTAACCAGAAGACCCCCTTAAAGTAAGAGAGGTCATTGGAATAATAACCTTTAAAAAATTTTCATAAATATCTGTACTATCACTTATTAGGGTTTGAATAAATTCCTTAGCTACATTTTCTCCCGAATAAATTCTATGCCTATCTAAAGTAGGATTAAAACTACATTTCACATAATAACTAAAAGCTATTGGCTTATGAGTTACTATGGTTTTCACATTATTGGAATCTCTTACATCTACATGTTCTAAAATGCATTCAAAATCTGCATATATAACAAATGGTACATCTAACTTATTCGAATATTTACTTAAACCTTAAAATTGTATTCTCTTCATCCGGCATCTCTGTTACGACTCTATTGCACTCTAGCTTGTGTTTTTGGAAAACTTTCACATTGCGAGAGTATTGTAGGCAAAAGTTGCATAAATGTACTGCGTTCTTATTATGGGTGAGCTGCGACTTTATCAATCTATATAAATAATTTATAAGAACAAAAATTAATTTCATTAATAAATATAGAAATAATGTTAGAGGAAAAAGTAGATAAATAAAGAGAGTCGAAAGAAAGAAAACGTAAATGCAATAAGTACCTTGATATATTTTTAATCCATACGTAGTGCGATTGGTCATCCTGTTGTAGAAGGAGCAGATTTATATGGAGTTCCTTTTCCTCTATTGTGCTGTGGTATGGTCCAACGATTCTCGAATTTTCCGCATCAAAACCAAATACGTTGACGCTTATCGCATTATTTCGCTCAAAAATACCTACTTCTGATATAGGCAGTGGAAAATTTAAATTTTCAAAATTTAATATTTTTTCCTCAATGTGCATCACAACGTCTTCTATATTAACACCATATTCGTTGCATTTATGAGGGATATTCACTTTTTTTATTGCCGATAATATTGCCCATTTGAAACAATAACTATCTTTGTTTTGAATGTTTATGCAAGCATGTTTATCGGCTATATATTTAGGGAGGCTTATATAGCTGCTTCCTCTTATAGGCTTGTACTGGTTGACGTTAATCTCAAGCCTGATGATGTGGATTAACGTCCACCCACTATCCCTTTCTTGGAATTCTTCCATTTTGGCGCATATATTCTCCTGCTTTGAATTATAGGCTTCACTTAATTCTGTAGCGTTCTGTATTATAGCCATTTTTGATTGAAATGATTTCACTTCAACCATAGTATTGTCTATGTCGTTCAAATCATCATCATCAACATTATTACAGTCATTATTATTATCGGATTTTGTGTTAAATTGTATATATTCCGCGAATATTTCCATGTTATATTTTAGGGCTGTTAGCTTTATTAATTGCTCGTTTAGCAGCGATATTATTTCTTCTTTTGCCTTCTGCATAAATGCTTCAGGCAAAAGAATTGATTCGTCATTATTCTCGTATGAAAACGTAGCGATACGATTTTCATAGAGTTTTTGCACCACTTTTATATTTGCCGTGAGCGGTGTAAATTGTTTTTGCTTATGAGCATTCGTGCGGAGATGAGCACTCCACAACGAAGCATTAACGTTTATTTTACACAAGTTACAATATTTAGAGACAACACTTGCAACTGCACTTGTACCCACACTTGAATGTTTTTTTTCGTGGGCATTTCGAATATGCCGTTTCAAATTGTATTTGTGTAGAAACGGCTTTCCGCAGATTGTACATGTAAACGATTTCATGTTGGCACCCGTAGCTGTTGTGAATAACTAGCAAACTGTCATTCAATTCGTCCCAAATACTTGCTTTTATAAGAACACCCCAAAATTTTGAAAGCCAGAATTTCCTACGCTTCTGCACACGATGGTTGAAAACCGCAAACTTTTTGGGGGTAAACAGTTCTCGCGCGCTAGTCATTGCATCCTTTGCGTTATGATTATGATTAGAAGCGTCCAATTACCGTAAACAATTTTACGCAGCGTCCAATTACCGTAAACAATTTTATGCACACACTTTTTAAGAAACCGCACAAATTGCGAAATTCACTTTTCAAGCACCAACAACAACAACAACAAGAACATCAACAATTAAAGTAAACCGCAATGATAATACGATTTTCTATAGCAAACAATCTGTCATTTAATTCGCGCAAATACTGGACTTTCTAAGAACAGTCCGCAATTTTGGAAAGCCAGACTTTCCTACGCTTCTGCACGCGATGGTTGAAAACCGCAAACTTTTTGGGGGTAAACAGTTCTCGCGCGCTAGTCATTCACCCTTTGTGTTATGATTATGTTAAGAAGCGTCCAATTACCGTAAACAATTTTACGCACACACTTTTTAAGAAACCGCAAACTTTTTGGGGGGTAAACTGTTCTCGCGCGCTAGTCATTCACCCTTTGTGTTATGATTATGTTAAGAAGCGTCCAATTACCGTAAACAATTTTACGCACACACTTTTTAAGAAACCGCAAAAATTGCGAAATTCACTTTTCAAGCACCAACAACAACAACAACAAGAACATCAACAATTAAAGTAAACCGCAATCATAATACGATTTTTCATAGCAAACAATCTCTTATTTAATTCGCGCAAATACTGGGCTTTCTAAGAACAGTCCGCAATTTTGGAAAGCCAGAATTTCACACGCTTCTGCACACGATGGTTGAAATCCGCAAACTTTTTGGGGGTAAACAGTTCTCGCGCGATAGACATTACACCCTTTGCGTTATGATTATGATAAGAAGCGTCCAATTACCGTAAACAATTTTACGCCCACACTTTTTAAGAAACCACAATGATAATACGATTTTCCATAGAATATTCATGCATTATTATTTGTGAAACAGGAAAGACAAAATTTCACACGCTTTTTATGGTGATACCCGTATGCTTTTCGCACATCAAAAACATATATAAACACCTAAAAATTGACCAAGACATTCATTCCAAAAAAGATGCTGAACTCAACCATACGTGTACGCCCGACCGTAGATGCCGTGGAGGCTTTCAACGCGGTGAATCGCAAGCCGACGCTGCCGATCCCGGAGCTGCTGAACGGAGTTGAGTACGTAGTACTCAACATGCGCCGCGTCTCAACCCGCTACGGGAAGAAGGTAATGTGCGAGTTGGACTCGCACGTACTCTTCCTCCCAGAAAAGTACAACGGACTTAACGATGAGGTGCTCGAGGCACTATCCAGTGGGCACTCCCTTGTGCGGACGGCGAAAGCCAAGGGATACGACCTGGAGATCCGGGTAATCCCCCTCATGCCGTCCGAGATAAATTTGGACAGCGAAGAGGAGGATGAAATCCCGGACACCCAGCCGTTCCCGTTTGGAACGATGGAGGCACGACGGCAGCAATTGTAATAAATTGAAATAAATAAATTACTTAATAAATAAAAAATCAAAAAAATGAAAACAAATTTGGTGTTGTTATTTTTATTTTTCAGGAAACTTATTCACATAATAAATAAAAAATGAAAATTAACTTAAATCAATGTACTTTTTATTTTATAAAATACGGGGTTTTTTTTCAGAAATTTATCATCGTTGGTTTTTATTTCCTCCTCCTTCATTTTGTTCGCCATAAATTCGTTTGTATAGTAGCATTAATCTTTTCCCATGTTCCAGCCGTGAATTGAGCGCATCACATTTGCAAGTATCTATTGCAACGACGTTATGATTCGTACTTAATGGACAACTTGAATAATGTTGACCATAAATTGATTGAGTTTTCATCTCGTTTTCTTGCTTTGTTAGCAATAGTTGTACATCATACAGCTTACATAAGTGGTCGGATATTAACACGCCACCAAACGTTTTTATGAAGTTTTCTATTTCGAGAATTTCATTCATTTTTCTCGTATATTTTACTTAAATAAGTTTAACAGAATTGCTCACGAACACAACTTAACTGTCCTACCACACATCTCTCTGTACTATGCTTTATATACACACGCGCAGCTCAGAGTCACGAAAAACGCCGGCGGTGCCCCCTAACCCCAACCCGAACCCCAACCCCAACCCCAACATGAACGAGCGACCACAACAAGCACGCGCCACCACACACCACACACACACACACACACACACACACACACACATATAAAAAACGCCTTTAATTCGGCCTTGAGGTCCCAGTGTACCTGCAGCGGATCATATCGAGCTACTTTCACAACAGGCTGCTGCTGTACGACACTGACGACGGCGTGCAGCAGTATGCGGTGTCCGGTGGCGTTCCACAGGGCTCAGTGCTCGGTCCAACCCTGTGGAACGTCATGTATGACGGCATTCTCCGCATCGATCTGCCAGATGATGTGAAAATCATCGGCTACGCTGATGATATCGCGATCGTTGCGGTGGCGAAACACACCGACACCCTACAACGTAAATGCAACGACACAATAATACGCGTGAAACAGTGGTTGACTGACGCGAAGCTGGAGCTGGCGGCACACAAAACTGAAGCAGTGTTGCTCAGTACGAGGAAGCGGAGTGAGGTGCTCACCATCACAGTGGGAGACCACGAAATCTCGTCTCAGCCCTACCTCCGATACCTTGGGGTCGTCATAGACACAAAAATGACATTCAAGGAGCATCTGAAAATCGTATGCGAGAAGGCAGCACGCGTGAACGGCGCACTAACGCGCTTGATGCCGAACGTTGGAGGTCCACGCGCCAGCCGGCGAAAACTATTGGCTAGAGTAACGTCGTCAATCATACTGTACGCAGCCCCAGTATGGGCGGACGCGACAAAAACGCGGGAGTACATGAGAGGCATCAGGGCGACCTACCGTTTGAGTGCACTACGGGTTGCTAGCGCCTTTCGCACGGTGTCAGACGATGCTATAGGAGTCATAGCGAACATGCCGCCTATTGACCTGCTAGCCCTCGAGATGCAACGCCTATATAGTGCAGCCAGCAAGCCGACGAGCGTCGCGAAAGCTGCGGAAAGAAGCGCCACCATTAGAGACTGGCAACAGAGATGGGAGCGATCCACCAAGGGGCGTTGGACTTTTGCGTTGATCCCGGACATCGCGCGGTGGGTAGAGCGCACGCATGGTGAGTTAGACCACAACATAACGCAGCTGCTGAGTGGGCACGGCTGCTTCAAGCAGTACCTCCACAGATTCAAGCACGATGACGACCCCTTCTGCCCGCAATGCCCGGCGAAGCACGAGACCGCAGAGCATATCCTGTTGGAGTGCCCGCGGTTCAAGTCCGTCCGAAGGGAATTAGCAGTAGCTCTTGGGGAGCATCCGTCCGTTATAAACCTGACTGCACACATGTGTGACACCCCACGCAAGTGGGAAGCTGTATGCTCGGCTGCAGCCAGCATTATAAAAACACTGCGCGTTTTAGAACGCCAACGTAGGGAACATAGATAGTCCGAGGTGGTGGGCACGGTGCCGCACCCTACTGATACCAGGAAGTAATTCCTTGCAGGACGTTCCCTGGTATCAGTGTAGGAGATAGAAGGGTTTTTAGTGGGTGAAAGTCTCACACTCCGGCTTTCAATGCTTTTCCCTTCTTTAAAATAAAAAAAAAAAAAAAAAACACATACAACAACAACAAATATTTAAAAATTATAATAATACAAACATTATTTAGAAAACAAAAATATATACACATAAAAAAAACACATTCCCACGCCCTTATCACCAAAACAAGCACGCGCCACCACACACCCCTTATCAACGGCAACAACAACAAACAGGCACCAATTTTTCACACACTGATAAGAAATTACAACAACAACAACACTTTTTTTTACACACTGATAAGAAATTACAACAACAACAACACACAAAAGACTTTTTCCCCACACTGATAAGAAATTACTACAACAACAACACACAAAACACTTTTTTCCCACACTGATAAGAAATTCCTCATTTTCATCATTTCCTCAAACCCCCAATACACACTACTAATGATAACTATTATGTTTTTATTTTGTAATATTTTAAATTTTGATGCGTCTATTAAATCTGTCAGTGTAATTCTTTGATGTTCGTGGTCGGTGATATCCTGGATTTCTTTGAGGTTAAGGATCGCAGGGTATAGGATGCCTATTTTGGATAATGTTATAGTCTGTATTGTGTTCTGCAATTCATTTATTATTAGTCTATTTCTGTATCTAGTAGTCAAAGTAATCTGTAAATTGGTTTGCGTGTTCTGAAGGGAATTAGTCAAGTCTGTAATGGCTTTAAAAATTGCGGAGTTCTTTGTCCTTTGTCTATTGTTATTATCTATTAGTTCATTAAGGCTTGAGTTAACTTTAACTAGATAATCATGGTCGGGATTTCCTGATATCCATTTCCAAATGGTTCCTAATTCATTTATTCCTCTTTTAGCCCTATAATTTGTCTGGATCAATTGCCGGAGCAATGTATCAATTAGCTGTAATTCTAAATCTATTTCTTTGTGTTGTGAATGGCTTATATTTTCTTCGGCATCAAAATAATTTCGCTTTTTGCTTAAAATTTCTTTAGTTTCTTTTATCAAATTGGAGAAATATGTCAGATTCGTTATATGGAATATGTCACCGTATTCTTCATAAATTATTGCTTCCCCGTTCTGTACTAATAAATAGTCTTCACGGGTATAATCTATTACTTTGGCTGTTGTAATTACAAAAAACCCAATTAAACTTAAGACAAACATTTTCTGAAAATAGTATAATAAAAATGTTAATTAGTAATTGTTTCCTATTAGGGATGATCATTAAAAAATTACGTTCTAATATTATTCTTATGGATAATTCTATTCCTACTGTATATTCTAACTTTATTCCCTAAATCTTCTTTTACTTTTTGTTTCTTGAATCTCGGTTGGAGTTTATTCCTCTGGCCTATTAATTTCTCATATATTATGTCGCCATCCTTGTATGTTTTTACATTACTTGGGCCATTTCTGTTTAACATTTTTTCCTGGGCCTCTTTTAGCTTTGTACAAGTATCACTATGATCGATTTTATTAAAAATAATGTCTGATGGTTTTCGTTC
Source organism: Melieria picta (assembly GCA_964056695.1). Lineage (NCBI taxonomy): Eukaryota > Metazoa > Arthropoda > Insecta > Diptera > Ulidiidae > Melieria > Melieria picta. The sequence continues at coordinate 56,006,334 of OZ057400.1, read as the reverse complement.
AACTACTGAATGAATAGTTTCGTTGTACTGCTGTACCGCCCTAAAGAAACATTCAACGTCATCTATTAAACTGTATTCTTCTTTTAAACAGCGCTCTATTTCTACTTATGTCGAATGGGCTCTTTCTATTTGACCATTTGTAGTACTGTGACGCGGCGTACAATCACAAATTTCTATGCCTAATCTTTGTATTAGTGTTTTAAATTGTGGTGTTGTAAATCCAGGTTCATTATCAATCGTGATCCCTTTTGCAAAAGGAAAACTTTGTAATAAGTCCAAGACTTTTCCGCCTAAATCTGATTTATCTTCGATGTGCTTTACAATGAGAAATTTAGAATAGTAATCAATGCAAGTCATGAATTTAAAATTTTGCGCGTAAAATATATCGATATTTAAGTACTCCCCCTTCTTCTTTGGAATTGGAGCCTCTCCAATCTGTGTTCTTTGAGGATGCCTATTGAATTTATTTTTATTACAGATTTCGCAACTGCGAACATGTTTAAAATCAGAAATCATGTGAGGCCAGTAGTATTGTTTACAAATCTGTAAATAATTTTCTTTGTAGCTTCTGTGAGCTCTAATGTGAGTTTGAACAATAATTGATTGTTGATCGTCTTTATTTGTAACATCTATTGGAAAAGATGTTGTGTGGACAAATTTTATAGTGAAAGTGTTTTTCACGGTTTCTTTGAACTCATAAAGATCCTCTGGTGTACAATATACACCGGTTACTATATTTTGTCTCAAATATTCTTTTAAAATTGTATAAATTTTCCGTAGTTTCAAATTCTATTATGTGTCTTGTCCTGTTAAAAGTTGTGATTGATTCGTGAATGGTATATGTAATTTTTGATATGAGAATTTGTTGCTTAAATTCATTTAGTGGTTTCTTTGTCTCTATTATCGTCAAATTATCACTGCTTTCAATTGAGTGCTGCGTTTCCGTGATTGATTCAGTATCGGACAATTGGTTTAACCACTGTCTTCAAAAGGCGTCGGCCACTACATTGGTCGTGCCAGGTTTATATATCATTTTCGGTGAGCATTCTTCTATAAAAGCTCGCCACCTTTTTATTTTAGAATTTGGATTTTGATTTGAAACAGCGAAAGTCAATGGCTGATGGTCCGTATGGATTTCTAAATTAGACACCCCGTATAGGTAATTTCTTAGATTTTTTAGCGACCACACAATTGCGTAAAGTTTCTCGTTTGTCGCATAATTTTGCTCTGTAGAATTCAGAGTTTTTTAGATAAATGTAATGGGTTTTCCCTCCTGACTCAGTACAGCTCCTATCGCTATGTCTGAGGCATCTGTAGTTAATATGAACTTTTTGTTGAAGTCGGGTTGTGCGAGTTCAACTTGTTGAGTAAGTAAATCCTTAAGCTTTTGAAAGGCTGATATTCCTTCTTCATCTAATTGAATTTCTGTTTTCTTTGACACGTATTGGGAAATCCTGCCATTCTCGCCTGCTAAATGTTTTGTTAGTGGTTTTGCTTGCTTGCGTAATTTTTGACGAATTTACGATAATATCCTACAACTCCAAGAAAGCTTCTCAATTGTCTAAGCGTTTTGGGTAGAGGATAATTTTTTATTGCATCTATTTTATTATCATAGGATCGGTTTTTATGACACCGTGGGCTATAATGTAACCTAAGAACTCGACTTCCTTTGCATACAACTTTGATTTTTGTAACGAGATTTTCATATTTGCCTCTTTAAGCTTATTAATTATTAATTTTAAATGCGAACTATGATTTTCTAAGGTATCTGAGTAAACGATGATATCGTCAATGTAGACATGACATATCCTACCTATAAATTCACGTAGGATGTTATACATTGCCCTTTGAAATATACTAGGTCCATTTTTAAGACCAAATGGCATACGCAAAAATTCATATTTTCCGTTATTGACGGAAAATGCCGTCTTTTCTATATCTTCTGACTTCATTAATATCTGGTAAAAGCCAGATTCCAAATCGATCGTAGAAAAGTACTTCGCTTTTCCAAGATTAGACAATATAACATTGCAATCAGGAATAGAATATTTATCCGATATGGTCTGCTCATTCAATTTTTTGTAATCGATGACCATACGCAATTTTTGTGTACCGTCGTCGTTTGTACCCTTTTTTGGTACGACCCATATGGGTGAGTTATATGGACTTCTACTCTCACGAATAATGCCATTTTTAATAAATTTTTTATTTCGTCGTTGACGAAACAGAAAGGGGATAGGGATATTGCTTGCTCCATATAGGCGCTTCAGCAATTGTTCGGATTTCCGCTTTAATATCCGTTCGAAATGGCAAATTTAAATTAACATTTGAATGTATGTTTGCTACAATCTCCTTTATTTTCTGATTTAGTGACTCCAATTTTTTTTCATTTTTAGCTTTACCTCGAATCCTAAATCATCTTCTATTTTATATAGGATATTTTCTGTGTCCTTTCCTTCCTTCTTGTTTAAATTATATGAATTGTCTTCACTTAAAGACTCATCACTACCAAAATTTAAAAATTTTTCTGAATGATCACCACATTGTAAAATTCCTTTCTCAAAATTTAAAATTATGTTTGCTTATGTTTGTTAGAAAATTATACCCTATCAAGGTGTCTGTTTCTAAATTGGGTATTTCATAAAACCTTTGAGTAATTCCGAATAATGTTGCTACATAAAAATGTTTTATAATCGTAAAACCATTTATGGTTCTGACTCTTTTTTTTATTATAAGCTCCTGTTTGTTTAGAAATGTTTTCGGACTGCAGTAGCAACTGGTAGCACCGCTGTCAATTAAAATTGTATACTTTCTTCCGGAGCTTCCCCTTTTGACGATGAAGGGTAGTCCGGATTTTCCTCTAAAAAAGTGTCCTCATTATTGTTATTTATGCGCTGTGCTTTATGCTGCGGTTGATTACTAAGTTGCCCGCTACCCGGTGGTCTCTTTTGGGCTTGCTGAGAGTATTGGGTATTATAAGGATATTGGAAATTTGGTCTCTGTTGATATTGATATCTTTGATTATTGAAACCATTGAAGTTTTGTCTTCTGTAACTATTGTGAGTAGGGGAGGCGCGTTGAGTCGACGGGTCGACTTCCATTGGTTCAGGCCTGGAGTTCTTAATAAAACTTTGGTTGAAATTGTTAGCTTGATTTGAATTGCTTTGATTAAAATAATTTTGCCTATCTCCTTTAGGAAAGCGCAAGACGTTTTGCGTCTGTTGTCTATTGCTATAACTTGGATTGGGTTTAAAAAATTGTTGAGCGAAACTTGCTCTGACATGATTAGCCTCAAGCTCCTGGGCTTTAGCTAATGCGTTTGGTAGGTCAACGGGTGAAATTGAAAATAAAATATCGTTTAGAGGACTATTTAGTCCGTGTAAATCGCCGAGTCATGCCTCGCACATGCAGCCCTGGGCCACGCGTGTGGCACATGCAGCCCTGCAGGGACGAACAGCGGCCGACTTCACTTGACGACCGACAGCGTACCGAGGCGCACCAAATTTCAAACAGAGAAAAAGTCGCAAGAAGCGAATAAATTTATAAGTGTTCCAATTCGATTAGTTAAGAGTTTATGTTGAACTATTACAAAATACAAATGTTTATCAATTGAAGAAACAAAACAGAACCAAAACCGCAAGAAGTAAATAAACCAAGGAAAATTTATAAGTGTTCGTGAGTTTATTTGCAGGGGCGACAAGTTTTGAAATTTGCTTCGTACCCTGTACGCAACGCCATCTTGCCAATCGGAGTACATTGAAGCCCTAGCGCTCCGGCGAACAGTTTGCCGCCATTGCTGTCTCGCACGCCCTAGTCACGCTGCCGCCATTTTGCAATCGGAGTTCAAGTTCAATGAAGTCCTAGCGCTCCGGCGAACAGTCTGCCGCTATTGCTGTCTCGCAAGCTCTAGTCACGCTGTCGCTGTTGCTGTCTCGCAAGCCCTAGTCACGCTGCCGCTGTTGCTGTCTCGTAAGCCCTAGTCACGCTGCCGCTGTTGCTGTCTCGCAAGCCCTAGTCACGCTGCCTCTGTTGCTGTCTCGTAAGCCCTAGTCACGCTGCCGCTGTTGCTGTCTCGCAAGCCCTAGTCACGCTGCCGCCATCTTGCCAATCGGAGTTCAAGTGCATTGAAGCCCTAGCGAAGTTGCGAAACTTTCGCAGCTGGCAACGCTGCTCGGTTTTCTGAATGTTTACAAGAGCAAGGGCAAAACAGATAGAAGGAGAATTGTCCGACAGCTACAATTCTTCGGAAATGTTTAACGCCGAAAATACAGTTCCTAATCCGGGGCAGCAGGATGGCGCTCTAAATGTGGAGCAAGTCTCTGCGCTGTTAGCGAGCCTCAACACACTGCGTGAATCTGTAGAGGAACCGCGCAAGGAGACCAGCCGTGGACAAGCCGAAATCCAGCAGCTCCGGGCACAAGTCGCTGACGGGGCTAGCGCGAACAATCATCAAGTAGTTTTTCAAAACTATTATTAACGAAAATTAAATTAACCAACAGGTTAATTGTAGGAACTTGTGAGTCCATGCTATCAGCTCTAAATTTGCTAGATACCGAAATAGAAGGCTGGATGCCAAGTAATGAACTTGTGCGGAAATACAGAGACGAAGTTACAAAAAAATAAAATTTATGATTAATATATTAAAGTGTATACAAACACTTCATTAAAAATTAAATGTAAAATAAATACACAAAAGTGTATATAAACACATTTTTATTGAATTATTTCTAAGGTATTTATATCGTTTGAATTGTTAATTCCTTTTTGTTTTGTTAGTTGTGTTTTGGTTTAATAAAAAAGTGTGCCACTTTTATTTGAAAAAACGACTTTTTTGTGTGACTTTTTTTTAAACGACCTTTTGTGCGACTTTTTCAAAATTCTCAACGGTAACCCTGCTGTTGACACAAAGGTTAAAACATTTTTTAAGCTTCCTACTGTATGTCAAAAATGTTCAGCTAAATGCTAAATCAAAGACTATAGGCTTTGTGCTAAATAATCAGCTGATCAATCGAATGGGGTTACGATATCGCGAGGAATATCGTAAACTTAAATTATTTTTTAAGTGCAAATATGTGTGATTTTGCAGTGTATGACTATAAAAAGAGGTAGAAGGATTTCACTTAGCAAAAAAGGGGAAAAAAGTCGCACAAAGATAGAAAAAGTTGCAAAATCAGACAAGTTTGAAAAAGTCGCACAAAAAGTCTCAGAGCGTCAAAAAGGTTGCAAAATGCAACTAAAGTCGCACAACGGTAACCCTGGCTGAGCGTACTACTCATATGAGTAAGCTTTGCCGACCAGTGGTGTATACTTATTTTCGTTGACGATCGCTTTCGCTTCAACAAATTTGCTGAGAACAGCTCATTATCAATCTAATCGTTGCGCTGTCTGGTTGCGTGATTTCGTATACCTTGCGTTAACTGATTTAAAAACATTTTGACGTGGATGAATCCAAATGAAATTTGTTTGAATTGAAAATTTTAAACGAATTCTGACGTGGCTGACTCCCTAAACTTGACTTGATTTTACTCGTATTAACGTCATCAAGTTCTTATCATGAATATAAGTAATTGCGATCCGATCAGCTCTTCGTGAGAATAACAATATCGAAAATTATTTAAAGGAAATGAAAAACTATGTTAAAAGTTGCCAGTATCCTAAAACTGTATATTGTTTAAATAGGATAGTATTATCAATTACATCAGTTTTGTCTCTTTCACAAGATATCTGGGCGGAAAAATCCAATTTTCTTGTATTATCAAGACTTAATCAAGATCCACTTGAAAATCTTTTTTATTTGGTAAGAAAAAGAGGAGTTACAAACAATAATCCTTCACTTTTTAAGTTTAACCAGATTCTTGCGAAAATGATCTCAATGAAAATAATAGCATTTAAGGCAGGCACCTCCAATTGTGAACCAACTGGTCAAGGTTCATTTATAACAATTGACAATAATACCAGTTTGTTGGAAGTTGACAATGAAACTCAAAATGCTATAAATCAAGAGTTCGGTGAAGAATTTTGCTTATCAAAGGATATATTTGATGCAGAGATAGTGAAATCTTCAAATGCCTTAGGCATTATAAAAAATGAACATATGATGAGGTGATGGCTCCCTTCGTTATTTCTCTGGTTTCATATTGATGAAAACTATTGAAAAATTTTATTGTCATAACTGCAAAAAGTTAATAAAAGATGAGCTTTGTAATTTACGAAACGAAATGTTTATATTTTTAAAAAATTTCAACTATTTTAATAGTAGTTTAAAACTAAAAGCTCCAATAGACTAAAAAATCTGTTACAACACATTTCATACGTTTTTTAAGGAAACCCCTCATTCCTCCAATATAAAAAAGCTTTTGTACAATTTGTGTGTTGCAAGCGTAACAAAAGTAGATGAATACAAAATGTGGTTTTCAGAACCGTCTACTTGTACGGAACATAAGCAATTTATATTAGATTACTTTTTAATAATTTTGCTAAGAAAAAATTGCATTTGGCTAAGAGAGCCCATTGCAAGTAAAACGAAAAATAAGAATAACATAAAACAGTTGACGTTTGACTCTCGTACCGAAAAGATCATACGCTGCTATCTGTAAAAGAGTCTCTTTCGAAGCCGTTGGCGGAACGCTTTTTAAATAAAAATGAAAGTCGCGGGAGTTTGCGGTTTTGTGTGCGTTTTATTTCGCTATTGAAGCACGAATGACACAATTTGAGAACATTGGACGACACAAACGGCCGGAGCCGGTGGATTTGGAAAGTGGGACATGTGTACATAGGGGACCTGGAAGGGAGAGGATTGGATCAGTGCAGGATCCACAAACCACTGGAACGACACATTTAGCCATGGCGGCCCGCGTTGCCTCTGGCAACATTAATTATGTAGCTGCTCGCTCAGCCGACCCAATGCCTCCAAGGCCCGCTCGATGAGGGCGCGGGCCCCGGCGGGCGGCTCTGGAGTTCCACCGTTGGAGGCTTCGTCATCGGTGAAAGCTATCAACTCCCGCTGGTCTGCTGCCTCGATTGCGGGACGGCTGGCTTTGTGTTGGGGTTGACGGCGATAGCGTGCCAGCCGGTTTGCGATGGCGGAGCGCGGTGCTGGAGCGGGCTGTTGCCGCTGAAGTTGCGGCTTTTTGCCGCCCTTGGTTGAGGCCTTGGGCGCCGTTGCTGGGGCTGGCCTTCCGCCGAAGTGCAACATAGTGTGATGTGCTCGGCCGCACTTGCTGCAGCGAGCGGCGGAGCTGCACCGAGCGGTGGGGTGGGACCGCGCCAGGCAGTTGGTGCGGTAGCCTTGGGCGCGGGCCACCTGCTGTCGCTGCTGCGGTTCCATCGCCAGGAACGCCCGGCAATATCTTATGCCGTGGAGATGGTGGCACAGCCGGCACTGCTGGATTATTTGCTGCTTGGTTGCCCTGCAAGAAACAAGAACAGTGTATCACTAAAGGATAGTAGTGATTGGGTAAGGTATGAGAAAGTGTATGTGAGAAAGCAGGGCCATGAGTCGAGTGAGTTTAAGAAGCTATTAGGGGGCATAGCTTGACTACTGGTCTTGTCAGGATGCCAGAGTCAGTGCGGATATCCACGACACGGACGTGATTGTCGGGACCGCGATGTATCTTATGAATGCGGCCGAGCCGCCATTCATTAGGGGGAAGCAGATCGTCTTTAATTACGACCATTTCATTTTCTTCCACTTCTCTCTGCGGATGCTTCCACTTGTAACGTTTGTGGAGATCCTTGAGATAATCGTCCTTCCATCGTCGGGCAAATTGATGATGGAGGACTTTGAGTTTTTCCCATCGGTTTATTAGGGATAGCTCGGAGCACTCGGGTTCGGGAGGAGCGCCTCGTAGAAAGTGGCCAGGGGCCAGAGACACTAGATCGCTAGGGTCCTGCGATTGAGGAGAGAGCGGACGTGAATTAAGCGTCCCTTCAATTCTAGTAAGAAGAGTCGTAAACTCTTCGTATGTGAACTTATGAGAGCCGGCTACCTTTTTAAGGTGAGTCTTGAAGCTTTTGACTGCCGACTCCCATAGTCCTCCCATGTGAGGAGCATGTGGGGGAATGAATTGCCACTCGACGCCTTGCGGACCGTATCGGTCGAGAATATCTTAGGCGATTTATTTCGAGAATTTGGCAATGTCTCTGGACATGGCACGTTGAGCACCGACGAACGTTTTGTCGTTGTCGGTCATGATTTTGAGAGGTAGCCCTCGTCGACCGGTGAATCGGGCGAATGCTGCGCGGAACGCTTCGGTCGTAAGATCCGAACAGAGTTCCAAGTGAACGGCTTTCGTGGAAGAGCAAACGAACACTGCAACATAACCTTTGAGGTAGGTTGAGCTACGGCGCATGGAAGCTTTGATCTGGAATGGACCAGCAAAGTCGATTCCGGTTGTCGCGAATGGGATGGTAAGTGTGCATCGTTCGGGGGGGAGCGCTGCCATGATCTGTGTTCGCAGCCTTTGTTTGTGGATGACACACGTTTTGCACTGAAAAATGCACTTTTTGACCAGCGGCTTTAGGCGCGGAATGTAGTATTCCTGCCGTACCATACGGAGCATGAGTCGTTGGTCCGCATGCAGCAATAGCTTATGAAGGGATTGAAGAAGCAAACTGCAGTAGCGGGACTCTGGGGGGAGAATAATGGGGTGTCGTTCGTTGTACGACAATGCCGCATTGGCGAGTCTGCCATTAACTCGCATCACCTTCTGTTTGTCTAAGAAGGGATTGAGCACCAAGAGAGAACTTTTCTTGGATATGGGAAGGGAATGAGAGAGCGCTTGTCGTTCCTGGGGATAATGGGAACTTTGCGCGAGAGTTATAAGGCGATTCTTAACAAATGCCAACTCTGCTTGGGATAACAGTGTTCAGAGACCTAAAATAATTATTATCCATATTTTTGGGAATGAAAAAATTGCCCTAATTTAAGAAATTTCTATAATTATTGTTTTATAATAATTATTCCCAATAAGAAATTTTTTACGTCGCCTATAACTATTATCATGTAATAAATATTTTTGAGTTGCATAATAATTCTTATCAGTGGCGTATCCAGGATTTCATGAAGGGGGGGGGGGGGGATATTGGAAGAGTTATTCAACATATTTTTATACTTTTTTCAACATGGTTTACGCTTTTTTCAACAATTTTTTACGCCTTAAGCTTTGCGTTTATTTGTTTTAATTGCTTTTTTCTCAAAGCAAAATCACATACATGAAATTATATAAAAATCTAATTTTTGTAATTAATAGTATATTACAAAATAAAATCAAGCCTTCGTTGCTTAGTACACATTTTATCGATCACTTTTTCTGCCGTTCATCATGTGTACTGCCAACATTGCTAATATGGCGTTCAAACTGGCTCATTTAAACTAGTTCAACCCTTTCGCTACAGGTTTTTACTGGGGAAAGATAAAATCTTAAATTTTACGTCTTAAACTTCTATGTGGTTATACTACCAACATTCCATAAAACAATTTTTAATTTTTATACTCGGACCCTGTATTTTAGAGTGTTTAGAGCAACCACATCGTTGTGGCTGTAATAATTACGAAAACATTAAATTTTGTACGCATAACGAAAATTTGAATATTTTTTCATTTATTTCAGCCAAAATTAAAAAATAAATGTATCTAAATTGAAAGAAAACGTCAAATCAAAAAGGTTCTGTAATTTTTTCTGCTTCTTCTTCTTCTACTATGTCAAGATATACTATTGTTACGAATATGAGTTTTAGTGGGCTAATACGTATCTCTGGATTGCGTAATTTGAAAATAAAACACACTTAGTTTCTCAAACGCAGTCAATAAAATAAACCAACAACCACTTTATTTACTAATTTACACTTGTTTGTCTTTACACTTAAGTATTTGCTCAATTACTCCGTGTGGCACCTTCACTAGTCAAAATCCGACTGACTCGCTGCGCCGTACCCGGCTGTCTTTTATACCTGTCCGGCCATCGCGCAGATCGTTCTCGCACATTCCGGAGTGGACTAAAGGTTTCCATGATGATCGCGACCATCATTGCCAGATTGGACTAAAGTTGCCATCATTGTCGCGGCCGTCGTTGCCAGATTGAATTATAGCACGGCGCGTAGCGACAGGGTTGCTTTGCACAGCGACAAACTGTCTTATCGTTACACTGCCCACCACTTAGACTTGTTCGTCCCGAACAAGTGCCGAGGTTCCGCTGTGATAAGGCGCCAGGCGCTGCAAATGGACTACCTTCAGCTTAGCGCCTTTATTGCTGCAACGTTGAATCCTGTATACCACGTCGTTTATCCTAGTCACGACTTCGTAAGGTCCTTCCCATGACGCTTGAAGTTTCGGAGACAAACCTTTCCTCCGCTGCGGGTTGTAGAGCATTACCAGATCGCCTTCTTGGAACCCTGCTGAGTTGGCCCGTAGATCATATCTGGCTTTCGCCTTATCGCTGACCAGTTTGGTGCGGCTCCTTATAAACTGGTGAATCTCCTCCAGTTCCGCCCGCTTATTGGCCACGTAGTCCGTCTTAGCGCCTCCCGTCGTGCTGACTACCCCGAACTTCAAGTCAGCGGGTAACCGTAATTCAGTGCCGAATACTGCTCGGGCTGGAGTGAGTGATGTCGTGTCGTGCGGGGCTGACCTATACGCCATTAGGAACAAGGGGATATGCGTGTCCCAATCCTTTTGATTCCTGCCTACCACTTTCCGCAGGTATTCCTCTAGTGTCCGGTTAAAGCGTTCCACCATGCCATCGGACTGTGGGTGCAAAGGGGTGGTACGCGTTTTCTTTATCCCCAGCAGCTCACACACTTCCTTGAATACCGCAGACTCGAAATTCCGGCCTTGATCCGAGTGCAACTCCAACGGAACTCCGAACCTGGCTACCCAGTTGTTTACCAGCTTTTCCGAGATCGTAGTGGCCTCCTGGTTAGGAATTGGGTACACTTCGGGCCATTTGCTGAAGTAATCCATTACCACCAGCACATATTTGTTGCCTTGAGTACTAGTTGGGAATGGGCCGGCGACGTCCATAGCAATCCGCTCGAAGGGCGCTCCCACGTTGTACTGCTGCATGCGGCCTCGAGATCTTCTTGCTGGCCCTTTCGCTGCTGAACATCGGTCGCAGCTCTTAATCCACTCGGCTACAGACTCCTGACATCCTACCCAGTAGAATCGTCTTTTTATTTTGGCGACGGTTTTGGTGATGCCTAGGTGCCCTCCACTGGAGTCGTTATGGTATGCCTGGATGACCTCGTTGATTCTGCATTTCGGCACTACCATTAGGGAGTTGCTGGTCCGTCCATCCGCGCTCTCCCATTCGCGGTACAGGCATCCTTCCTTCAGCCGCAGACTTTTCCACTGTGCCCAGTAAGCCTTGGCGATCGGGCTTTCACCGGCCATCTCCTGCCAGTCTGGACGTGCGCCTTGCTCTTTGCCTTCGACGATTTTTGCAAGATCCGCATCCTCACGCTGGTCCTTTTGTAGCCTCTCCGCAGACCACTCTTCCTCTGGCATAACGCTCACCAACCGGACGTCCACTATCTGTTCTTTGCTTTCGGCTCGCGAGCACTGCCTGCATTCGACTTTGCACGGACGGCGTGATAGCGCGTCAGCACATCTTGGTGACGCCTGTTCTCCGGAACGATTCTCTCGCAGATGGCAGTCTCGTGAAATGTGGCCTTGCTTGCCACATCGCCAGCAACTGATCCTAGATTCCATTGCCCGCAGCCTCGTTGGTACCTCTGAGCTCACTGGCTGGCTTTGCGTGGCACGTCCAGATTGGACTCGACGGCTTTCCGCAGATGAATGTCTAAAACTTCCCCTCCAGGCAGCTTCATACATCAATGCACTTGTCACCGTCTCCTGGAACGTCGGCTTCATCATCATCAAGGTACTCACACGAGTCTCCGGGTCAAGAATGCCTTCGATAAACGCCTCGATCTTCAGCCTTTCCAAAACTTCCATGCTGAATTCTGGGTAGGTCAGCGGTACCAGCCGCTCAATATCTGCCGCATACGCCTGCAGCGCCTCGTTGGCTCTTTGTCTACGGTTCTTCAGCTCGCAGTAATACACCATTTTGTTGTGCTCATCACTGTATTTGGCTGCCAGCGCCCTTATGACGGTCTCGTAATCACCTCTCAAACTTTCCGACACTGTTTTTATTACCTCAGCCGCAGAACCTCTTAGAGCCAGTATCAGTCTCCGACCTTTCCTGATATCGGTCCACTGATTTTCCAGAGCAGCCAGGTCGAACTGTAGTTTGAATGTGTCGAACGACGTAGTACCATCATAAGTAGGCACTTCTATGGCAAAACTTTCCTCAACAGACCGCACCCTTGCTCGCAGCTGAATCTCTCTAAGCCGCTCGTCCATTTTTCGGTTCATCGAGTCTTCCAGACTATCAACTCGTTTGTTCAGGGAATCATCCAGATCGCCAACACGTTTGTTCAGGGAATCATCCAGGTCGTCGACTCGTTTATCCAAGTGTTCCACTCGAGTTCCCAGGTGCTCCACCTTCACATTTAGCTGGTTGGCGATTTCTTCCACTTTCTGCTCCCAGCGCGCAGAATTTTCCTGAAGCTTGTTTTCCATTCGCTCTGCCATTTCCCGATTCGCAGTCTCGACTTTTGCCGAAATTTCGAGATTCGTAGTTTCCAGCTTCGCTGCCATCTCTTGATTCGCAGTTTCCATTTTCGCTGCCATCTCTTGGTTGGAAGTCTCGAACATGCCTTTAAGTGCAACCATTAGCTGGCTCATGTCCAATGCTTGTGGTGGCGCAGCCACTGCAGCCGTACTTTGCATCGACGCAGCACCCGCAGGCGATTCCTCCACTTTGGCCGACGAATCTAGCTCCTGCGTCCCGAACTCGTGCGCAGTCCAATCAATGCCTCGTGATTCACACGCCTCTCGCAAGCGCAGCTGCAACTCCACCTTTCCGCCAGCAGTCGGCAAATTCCAAGCGGCCAGCTCCTTCTTCAGCTGGTCCACCTTCAGTTGCTCCAGTCTAACCATGTCTGCGTTTTATAATTAATTTTTATTTTTTTTACTTTCAGTAACACAATCCCACTTCTGACACCAAATGTTACGAATATGAGTTTTAGTGGGCTAATACGTATCTCTGGATTGCGTAATTTGAAAATAAAACACACTTAGTTTCTCAAACGCAGTCAATAAAATAAACCAACAACCACTTTATTTACTAATTTACACTTGTTTGTCTTTACACTTAAGTATTTGCTCAATTACTCCGTGTGGCACCTTCACTAGTCAAAATCCGACTGACTCGCTGCGCCGTACCCGGCTGTCTTTTATACCTGTCCGGCCATCGCGCAGATCGTTCTCGCACATTCCGGAGTGGACTAAAGGTTTCCATGATGATCGCGACAATCATTGCCAGATTGGACTAAAGTTGCCATCATTGTCGCGGCCGTCGTTGCCAGATTGAATTATAGCACGGCGCGTAGCGACAGGGTTGCTTTGCACAGCGACAAACTGTCTTATCGTTACACTATTAAAAAAACGTGTATACTTCTCTTCTTCAAACTTTAATACTCAGTTTATTAATTTCGTATTTTTCCTAAAACTTCAAGCTATTCTAAAGACCAACAAAAAAATCTATTCTTGCAACCATAGAGGATGCAGACTTTCACAAAGTAGCATGTTGCCATATGGCAACAAAATAGCGAAAGGGTTAAGTAAAAAGAGCTTTTTGTTGAAGACGACCGTCCAGACTGCTCAATGAGGTTCAATTTGACAGCTGTTTATTTACAAACAACAAATAAATATTTTTGTGAACTGAAGTGCTGCGAGCATGATTCGAGCGAAATATTAGCGCATATTTCACAATCCACGGCAAAATACTCACCTTCGTCCAAATATTAGACGCCTTGTATTCAGATGCCATAAAAAGGCGATGAATGGAATGAAAGTAGTGCGAGCAAAACAATTTTTTTCATTCATTCCAAATTTTTCAAAATTTCAATTTTTCTTTGGTTTTGTTTTGATGAAATGACAGTTGAATTTTAAGGGATGTGTTTCATACATGAATAGTTGTGTTTCATTGGTAAAAAAGCTTTTTCATAGAAAGCTTTCGGATACAACCCTTCGCTAAACTCGTCTCAAAACATGTTAAATGGTTTATCACGTTTAATTTAAAACAACAATTGCATGTGAATAAACAGGTTTTCGAACTGGTTTTGTTCATTTAACTTGTTTAAGCACATTAAACACGTTTAAGTCGTCAGTTTGAACGCCATATAAACCATTCAGGCGTTCCTTGATTGAAATAAAAAAAACAACAAATTAAAAAAAATGTTTTATTTTTATATCACACCCTTATTAAGTACCCGTCCAATGCTGTTCCGAAGATAAGTTTTCAGGCGTTTCAGTGTTGAAAATGATCGCTCTAATGTTGCTGTAGATACCGGCAGAGTAGCTAAAATGCTGAGCAATTTGTGCAAGTTAGATAAAGAGACTTCATCATAATCTCTTGATAATCTGTAGAGTTACACAACAGCCAGACCAATTTTTCGTTCTGTCGGTGACAAAACCGCTCGCCAAGAACGTAACGGTTGTAATCAAGAATGAACCTCGTTAAAACCAATAAGAGATATATGAAAAAAGTGGGTTTAGTGACAACTGCTATGTTCGTCCTATGAAAAGGACACACTAAGTAAACAATTGCTGGGTTTTCGCCGAAGATGCCCCTTTGAGCACTTCTCATCATAACCAGGATATGTTGGTGAAAAAAATTACCTGAAGTTATATCGTTTTACAAAAAGTCAAAAGAAGTAGTTGACACTTTAGACCATTTGGTTGTTCACTAACTATACCGTCAAGCGAAAAAATAATCGCTTTTGATCCCAGCTGGAATCAAAACAAAAAGTACAAGCGGCGAATTTTTCTTGAAGACTAAGATTTGAGTTTAGTAAAGCTAAAGATTTTGCGTAGAGCAACGTTACCGAAAGGAAAATCTTCATGCTGACTTCTTATCTCAATACAGCCAATTTACCAAACCTTGTCTGAAAATCATAGCCGACCAAGGGGGGGGATCTATCCCCCTAACCCCCCCCCCCCCCTGAATACGCCACTGATTCTTATAAGTAAAAAGTATATTTTTCGTTGTCCATAATTATTATTTTCTTCATAACTTTTATTTATGACTTTTTTAATTTACGTTACCGATAACTATTATTTTGAGAAATTTTTTTTTTTACGTTGCTTCATAACTTTTATTTATAATTTTTTTTCATTTACGTTGCCGATAACTATTATTTTGGAAACAAAATTTTTTACGTTGAATTACTACATTTTGGATATGAATTAATTTTTAATTGTTTTAAATTGACAAACGCAAATTAACTGCAGAAATCTTGTTTCCATCAAAAACTAAACAATTAAAAATCAATTCATACTCAAAATGTGGTAAGGCAACGTAAATAAAAAAATTTCTTTCATAAAAGTTATGAGGCAACGTAAACAAATTTTCTTTCAAATAATAGTTATCGGTAACGTAAATAAAAAAAAATCATAAATAAAAGTTATGAAGCAACGTAAAAAAAATTTTTTTATTATAAAATAATAGTTATCGGTAACGTAAATAAAAAAGTCATAAATAAAAGTTATGATACAACGTAAACAAAAAAATTCCAAAATAATAATTATCCAGAATGAAAAAAATATTTATTTCTCAAAACAGTTATTATGCAACGTAAAAATTAATTGTCGCAAATAATAATTATAATCAACAAATAAAATTTATGTTGCATTGTAATAGTTACATTGCAATTAATTTCTTAAAAAAACTTATAATAGTTAAGTCCCTGACAGTGTTCCGTGTATGGGATTATGTTGGCGACGGGAGGAGATGCCGTTATGAACGAATCGGAACATGTATGCGATTACTCGCAGGGCTCGAGAGAAGCTGGAGAACCGATCGAGGATGTCGGTTTGCTCTTCGAGAAGGTGGTGGCAATCAATCGCTCGTTGTTCCGGGATTGGAACTTTGCGAGAGTGACCTTTGGGCCAAGCATCGGAAGCTGCAGCCATTTGGGGCCATTCCACCATAGAAGGTGATCTTTAAGATCTTGCTGCTTGCATCCGCGCGTTTCTAAGTCCGCGGGATTTTCAGCGCTTGGGACATGTCGCCAGGGAGCGTTGTGCACATTTTGACGTATTTGAGTCGTGCGGTTGGCAACATAAGTTTTCCATGTGCAAGGTGGTTTTTCCAACCAAGCAAGGACAATTTTAGAATCGGTCCATAAATGGATTTCCGATTTATCGAACCCGAGATAAGAGCGGAGGGATTTGATGAGCTGGGAGAGTAAAACTGCTCCGCAAAGCTCTAAGCGAGGTAGGCTTATTGTTTGGAGAGGTGCAACTCTTGTTTTTGTTACAAGGAGATGTGACGAGAGGTTGTCAGTATTCGTGCTAGTACGGATGTACAGTATGCCTTTTCGGAGGCATCGCAAAATCCATGGATCTGAACATTTCGATTGGGGGCGTAGTAAACCCACCGGGGAATTTCGATAAGTTCTATGGCTGGCAAGTTCTCAATGAACTGCTGCCATTTGATGAGTGATCCTGGCTTTATGCACTCATCCCACTCAGTGCCTTCAAGCCAAAGCTCTTGCAGAAGCTTTTTGGCAAGAATCATAATAGGCGAAAGCCATCCTGCGGGATCGAAAAGTTTGGCAACGGAGGAAAGAATTTGGCTTTTTGTGAATGAAGGAGTAGTGGGAGAGATGGAGTATGAAAATGAGTCCGATAGGGCATTCCAACGGATGCCTAGAGTCTTAGTAGAACTCGTTGAATCGAACTTGAGGAATTCCGAGTCGAAAAGGTCGTCTTCGGGAATTTCCTCTAAGAGTTTCGCGTGATTAGCCGTTATCTTTTTAGGAGGGAAACCTCCGGAGTTAAATTAGTGGTGGGAAGATCGTGACCTCCGGAAAGAATGTCGTCGACATACGTTTCCTCGAGAAGTATTTTTGCCGCTAACGGGCTGGATGGCTGAGAATCGTGGGATGAAATTGATGGAGCGTTCTGATGGCCAAATATGGCGCACAGTTAACCCCAAATGTCACCGTTTTCAATTTGAAGTCTTGAATAGGAGATTCCGGGGATTTGCGAAAGAGTATTCGCTGGAATTCCTGGTGATCATTGTGGACCCGAATTTGCCTATACATCTTCTGGACATCGCCATTGAAGACAAAGCGGTAAAGGCGCCATCGGAGAATGAGGGCTGTGACGTCATTTTGAAAAGTGGGACCAGTAAGCAAAATGTCATTTAGTGACTGACCAGGGCTTGAGGACTTTGAGGCATTGTAAACTACTCGGACTTTGGTAGTTTTCTTTTCGGGGCGGATGACTGCGTGATGAGGCAGATAGTATGAAAAGTATTTGCCATTCTGGATTATCTCACAGGGATTTGTGAGTTCCATATGGTCAAGGGTGAGATATTCCTCTAAGACGCCATCGTAGATGCTCTTGAGGTTTCCCTTTCGGGAGAGATTTCGCTCCATGCTGACATATTGCTGGAGCGCATTGGGTCGGGAATTGCCCAATGCTATCGAGCATGGAAATTCTGCCTTGAAGGGAAGTTTCACGACATATCTACCGTCCGATCCACGGGTTGTGGTCTTCTGGTATAATTCTTCACAGAATTTGTCATCCGCGAAGACAGGTGTCGGGAGTTTGACTTCTTCCTGCTCCCAGAATTGCCTGAGTTGTGAACTAAGTTCCTCATTAGAGACTTCTGCTACATATGTCGAATAGGCTGACACCGTATGGGGTACTAGCCCGCTGAGTATCCAACCGAAAATGGTGTTTTGGGCTAACAAACTGCCACACACATTTCGTCGGATACCTTCGAGTAAGATCTGGGGAATCAGATCACTGCCAATAACTAAGTCTATCTGCGCTGACTCGAAGGGATTTGGGCCAGCGAGATTTAGCGTGGCATATTCTTGCCAATTGGGATGGCTAATTGTGAAAGGGGGTAGCAATTTGGTCAATTGGGGGAGTACGATTGCTTGCACATTGACGGTCGTGCTGGAATTTGGAACTGTCAACGTCAAAAAGCAAATGTGATTGGCATTTTGCACAATCTTACCGCCCATGCCCGAAATTTCGAAGTGTGATCTTTCGATTGGCAATTTTAGGCGATTTTGAACCTTCGAAGAAATGAAGGTGCGTTGCGAGCCTTGGTCGATCAACGCTCTAACCTTGAACAACTCTCCTAGGTGGGCAATAGACACCAGTGCCGTAGGCAGAAGGGATTGGGTGCCATTATTGGAATGAAGGGCTTGTACTTGAGGCGTACTTAGCCTTGAAGATGTGCTGGGTTGCGCATCTGAAGGCGGGGAATGAGTTGTGGAGATGTGGTCGTCTGAGACCTATTGAGTGGCTGCAAGGGTTGTGATTTGCCGTTAGGGAAATGAAGCAGGGAATGATGCTTCCTTTGGCAGTAAACAAACGTAAAACTGCTTGTGCAATCCTTTATGGTATGCGTTGTCGCAAGACAGTTTTCACATAAGCTGTGCTCTTTGACGTATTTCAATCGGCTCTGGGGGCTGAGCTTCTTGAAACTCTTACATGTCCGTATAGGGTGATTTGCGTTGCAAAGTTTGCACGCGAAGTCTTTTTTCACCTCAGTGTGGAAGAGCTGAGGTCTGTTTTGAGGCCGATTTTGAGGAGTATGGAAATTGGAGGGTTGTGGTTTTGGATTAGCGGGGCGAATGCTATTGAGCCGTTCCTCGTACCTGCAGGTCTTTCCGAGATGTAAGGGATTGTTCCCAAAGAGCTAATGTGTCTTCGGGCAATTTGGTGCAACACATGTACACAAGCAGCGGATCCCAATTGTCGGTGTCCACGGCCTGGGACCTAAGTACCGAAAGACAATTGACAAAGACTTTGAATTCGCTGCAGCGCTTCGCTATTTTCGGCATTAGCCGGAGTACTATTTAACAAGGAATGAATTTGGTTGTCAACTAATATGCGCCTGTTTCCGTAGCGGGATTTCAGGGCTTCCCATGCGAGTCCAAAGTTTTCGTCACTTAAGGCAAATTGTTTCACAATTGCACCGGCTTTGCCTTGCGTCTTGTATCGGAGGTGATACAATTTTTGGGCTGGAGTGAGCTTGGGGTGGTTTATGTATACTGCCGTAAACATGTCCCGGAAGGACGGCCATTGCTCATAGCCCCCGAAAAATGTTTCGGTATCGCAAGGTGGAACTTGTAAACAAATATTTGGAGTATTTGTTGGTTCTAGGGATCGAACCTGTTCCGTATGCGCAGCGTGCTTAGTGGGCTGAGGCTGGAGCATCTCAATGATGTCCGACATTTGAGCCATGCACAACTCATACTGGTCTGTGCAGGCTTCGATCTTCTGCCGAGCCGACTCCTTGAAACGGTCGGGCTGGCTACTGTCTTCCGCAATGGAGACTGCCTCATAAGCCAACTGTAATGAACAAAAATTGGGGTCCGGATATATTTCCTCCACGTTGCTCCATTTCTGTAATGGACAGATTGCAAAGCAAATATATCGCCCTACGTTGTGTACAAATTGTGCGGTACAAATTTAAACACAACGCACGGAAAACGAAACACCCGACCTTGGGCTGTAGTTTCCCGACAATTGTAAAGTGGAAGATGGTAAAAGAAAGAGGCTAAGCCTCAATGTTGTTAAACGGGTACCCAAGAACAAATCTTGGCCCACGTCATTGTCCACCCCAGGTTGCAATGCGCTCATTTGGCCACTTTCGTGCGGGACCCTTAAATAAAGCTAGCTCTTACGGCTGGTGGGGGGATTCGGGACCAAATTATTACAACCTACATTACTATTAATTCAATATGAGTCCCAGCCACTTGATTGTTCTAAATATACAACTCAACACGACAAGACAAAATATCGGACGGACAAGTAAACTTCCAAATGGCCCCACTGGCCTTTCTTCCTCTTCTCTGTGTTTTGGGGCGACGCTAAGGTGGAATGCGCCTCGCCCTGTCATGACCCATGTTGTTGTTGTTGTTAGTATGGGTCCCCAAAGACATAAGTCCACCTACCCTTTCATCTAATCACCTTTACAATATAAAGTCTCAAACTGTATAACAACAATAAAAAAAATATGCAAAAGAACTGTGTGCTACCACACGCGAACTCGCCAGCACATAGCTGCAGTCAATGCTATGCAAAACCGTATCACTTCTCTTTCAGTGTCAATATTTCGCAACAACAATTCAAGGTAAGTATGGTTCAATTAACAGGTAAGTATATAAGTATGTATATCACTTAATTATTAATCAATGAATTTATAAATTTTTAGGTAAACATTGAGATCAAATATTAAAAGTAAGTAAATATATAAATTAAGCAATTAATTTTAATAGGTTAGTTTTTCGGTAAGTATCGCGGTAAGTATTTGGTTTTCATTCTTTCTTTTTTTCTTTTCCAAATTTTACATTTTTATCATTTCGTTTTACTTTGCTTTCTTTTCAGCGTTTTTCACAAATTGTTGCAGGAATTTTTGTATCTGCTTTAGTTTTCTTTCATTCTTTAACTTTTACTTTATTCTAAGTTCACTTTTAATTTGTTTTTTTTCTTGTCAGAATTTTTCGCAAATTTTAGCAGGAATTAAATCTTCTGCTTTAATTTTCTTTTCTTTAACTTCAATTGGCAATCACATTTGTAGCAATGGTAATTATTTTTCATATCATTTTCAGTTTTTGCTTTATTGATGAAAATAGCAAAGCAAATTTCGCATTCTTAAAAAGAAAAAACAAAAAGTTCCAAATGACATTGTTGTTCTGTCTGTCTGTTCTACAACAACAGCGCAATGCAAACCCCGTTTGCTGCAAATTGCAACAACAACAATAGAAATAATGCAGCGCAGTGAAGTTGCGAAGCGAAACGATTGGAGGTAGAAATGCGAATACGCATTGCCCACCGCAAAAATGATCTGCTGACCGCTTATGCAGAGTGCACGCGTATAAGAGTTCCACTACTCTCTCTCGCAAAACTTATAGTTGTTAGTGTAAAAGTTTTAAGTTTTTACTCACATGCATCTCGTCGCGAAGAAGGGCCCTTAATCGTGGTTGATGCTCACTTTTCTCGTTCGTTGCTGCTGGACTGTGAAATTGTTGTTGTTAATATGCTGCTTTTTTGGCGTTCACATAAACGCTCTTGAAGGTCATTTCTAAACTCTACATTAATAGTTTTTTTTCTTTTCACTTATGCTAAAAAAATCGAATTTGCTTTTCACTATTTACATGATTGACAGATTTATGGTTCCTAATAAACCTGACTTAAGTAAACCTAATTTGAATTTAATTACAATTTGACAATTTACTTTTACAATTCAGTTCAAATAAGTAAGTATGGAAAATGTTTCGGGTGAGTATAAAATGTTGCTGTAAGTCTCAAAAAATGTTGCTGGTAGGTAAATTTCGATGGTAAGTATCAATTTTCAGGTAAGTATTATTTCGCATGTTAATTTTCACAGCTGCTGGTCACGTTTTTCTTTCAGACATAGTTTTTCTTTCCGCTCTTTCTGCGCTTTTCGTCCGACCGTGCTTTTCTCCTTCAGTGGTGATGGTGTTGATTTCTGGTGGTGATCTTCTAAAGTGGTGATGCTGGGCATCAATTGGCTGCTCAAAGATGGGCTGTTCCTCGTGTAAATCGTATAAGCTCTGCGGTTTAGGTGTAAAATAGGAAATCTCTGCGGCCTCTGGTCCAACAAATAAAAATCTCTGCGGTTTTCGCACAAATACAAAAATCTCTGCGACCTCGCGCAAATTATAAAAACGCTCTGCGGTTTTCTCGGTCAAATAAAACAAATTTCTGCGGCCTCGGTTGTTCGCTGCTTTGCTTATTGGGAGCTGTGCTCCACCTCTATATGCAGGCTGATGATCGTGTTCCTTGGCCGCTTACAATTCTGAAAAAAATGAGTGAAATCCAATTTCACTTCTAAATCTGTCTAGCCTAGTAAATATATATTTTTGGTAGCCGAAACTTACCAATTTTTATTAAAGTGTTTTTGGCTGACTTTAAAAAGATGCTGCTACGAATTTTGCCGATTAAACTTTCCACCACTGCCGGCTTTGCGGCTATCACTACTGCACTACTTATTTCAAACTTGCACTTCACTTCTTTGAATTTGAATTTTCGCACTGTACTGCTGAGGTCTGCTCGAGACCAAGTCGGATGATAGAAAGGCAGATCATTCGATCGTGACTTTCTAGCTGACCTTTTGTTCGTCTGCCTACGTCGGTCGCTGAGTTCGTCAGTCGTTTTGAGCGGTTGCCTATCCTGACTGGTCATCGGTTACAAGTACTAAAATGTTGCGGAAACATTGTTGCCGAGATATCTTATCTGCAACATTTCTATGTTTATGTTGATCAGTGCATTATAAATTCAAATTAAACAGGAAAGTTTTTGTTAAGCGCGAAATCGAATGTTACAAAGCGGATAAGATGTAGTTTCCTAAACTAACAGCTTAGACGGAGGAATTCGTTTGTGTCACTGACGGATGTCTTTGGCGCTAAATGTACCAACTAGTCGACCTTGCAAATCTTCTAAGACGTAATAGTTGTTACCAAGTCTTTCACGAACGCGAGCTTTTATAAACATTGGGCTTAGTTTGGCATTAAAGCCTTTTTCAAAATTGCTTTGGGCAAAGTTTCGCCTAAAAACTTCTTGACCTACTTGAAATGTTACGGGTCTGGTTCGCAGGTTGTATTGTTCGGTGTTATGTTCGTATGCGGTTCGGAGATTTTTCGTGATTGTACGTCGCGCTAACGCGAGCTGATCTTCACGTTTCAATTCAATACAAGGTTCGTCTAACAGTCGGAGATCCTTTAACAGTGCGTAGCTAGAACCATGCGTGATCATATTGAAGCCAAATAATGCACGATAAGGTGAACACTGTATGGCTTGATGGTATGAGTTTCGTAACGCACAAGAGATGCTGGTTAAGTTTATATCCCACTCTTTATGATCTTTTTAATATATGCACGGATGGCTGCAATTAAGGAACGATTAACGCGTTCTGACGCATTTGCCTGTGGTGCATAAAGTGCGGTATAAACGTGATTTATTCCTAACTTGGTCAAAAATTCGTTAAACTCCTTGCTTTTGAATTGCACTCCATTATCGCTAACAAGTGTCTCTGGTACCCCGTATGTATGAAATAGGTGATGCCATAAAAAGTCCTGAATGACTGAAGAAGTAAATTTTTTCAGCGGACAAAGCCAGTGAAATTTCGAGAAATGGTCTAACACTATTAACAAGCCAATGTTTCCCTTTTTGCTCCTCGGGTAAGGAAAGAAATCGGTTGATTTCCCATTGGTGGACGAAGAAGTATGTTTGGAGCTTTCGTTGATTTGCAAACGTCACAGTTACGCACATAGTTTCGCACATCTTTCACCATACCTGGCCAATAAAAATTGCGTCTTAGCAGTTCCAGGGTTTTGTGCATTCCGCCATGAGTTGCGATAACTGAATCGTGCGCTCTTTTCAGAACTTCGGTGCGCATTGCAATCGGTATCCATAGCTTCCAACTCTGTTCTTCTTGCATTTCATCGCCTGTTGCATGTTCGGTACGGATATAGACAAATTTGTCAACAATTTTCAAGTCGGGCAATTTGCTTTGCTCTGCTCGAACTTTAGCTTTCAACTGCTCATAGTCCGTATCAGAAAAATGTGTCGAATTTAAGTCTATTTCCGGTGAAATTTCAGCTGTCGCTGACAGTGCATCTACATGCAAACGCGATAGTGCATCGGGTACTACATTGTCTTTGCCTTTCCGGTGACTAATCGTAAACTTAAAACTTTGTCATTTCAGAGCCCATCTGGCCAATCTACCGCTTAGATTTGGCTGCTTCATCAACCAAACTAAACTGGAATGGTCTGTGACTACTTCGAATTCTTGCAGTTCCACATAACAACGAAATTTTGTTATGGCCTCTAACGCCGCTAAACATTCCCTTTCTGTCACACTGTAATTTCTTTGAGCCGAGTTCAGTTTTCGGGACATAAAAGCTATGGGTTTTTCATCCCCCTTTTCATTCTTTTGCACAAGTACTGCGCCTATGACGTCACAATGAATATAAAATTTTCTTTCAAAATCTGGATTCGCAAGTACTGGTGCTGAAGTGAGAAGTTGCTTAAGCTTTTCGAATGCTAAGTTCGCCTCATCTGTCCATACGAAATTTTTCTTGGTCGAAAGTGTGTCAGTAATAGGAGTCGTTATACTAGCAAAATTTTCAATAAACCGTCTGCACCAGCCAGCTAAACCCATCAATGCTCTGACCTGTTTGCGCGTCTTCGGTGTTGGCCAAGAAAGAATCGCTTGGATTTTTTCCATGTCCATCGCAATACCTCCATTTCCAATTATATGGCCAAGATACTTGGTCGAAGTGACGCAAAAGCTGCTCTTTTTGACATTTAATGTCAACTTTGCTTCTCGAAAGCGTGCTGCAATTTGGGTCAAACAATTGAGGTGGCTGTCAAAATCTGTCGAAACTATACAAAGATGGTCTAAATAACCAAAAACACATTCACTTAGCTCGGGTGGTATGAGCTGATCCATTAGTCTGCACATTGTCGATGGCGCGTTGCACAGGCCGAACGGCATAGCAACAAATTGATAAAGCGGACGACCTGGCACCGTAAAAGCTGTGAGAGCTTTTGACTTTTCTGTCAATCCTATCTGCCAATATGCATCTTTTAAGTCTAACTTTGTGATGATGTTTGCTTTTGGTAAACGTGAAAATATCCTTTCAATGCTCTGTATCGGATATGCATCTTTCTCAGTGACCTCGTTAAGCTTTCGTGCATCTAAACATAAACGAACTTTATTGGGTTTTAAAACTAGCCTCATTGGTAAACTCCATGCACTTGACGATTCTTCAATTACTCCTAACTTGATCATTCTATCAATTTCCTCAAACATTAATTTTTCTACCGCTGGTGACACAGGGTAACAGCGCTGCTTGATGGGCTTTGCATTGCCTACATCAATGTCATGCTGAATCAGTTTTGTTCTGCCTAAACCTTCAGATTCGAAATCAGGAAATGCATTTTTAACCGCATCCAACCGTTTTTGTTGCGGAGGGGTGAGCGGATATGTTTCCTCGTCTGTGTTGACTGAGGTAACAGAATCAACATTGGAAATCGAACTTATCAATCCTGGAGCTAATTTAAAAATTCGCCAAAAATCTATCCCAAGGATTAAATGTTGTGCTATCGATGGGATTAAATTCAACCTAAGTTTTTGTTTTTAGTTTTCGTATTTCATATCCACATCGAGATATCCTAAAACTGTTTGTGGAGAACCATCAGCTGTCCTGACAAAAGAGGATCTTCTTAAAATTCACATGCCTAGCGAATTCTTCGGCTAAGTTCGACCCCACGCAACTAATGTTTGCGCCGGTATCTAACAGCCCGTATTCTGTTTGTCCTAAAAAATTTACTTGCACATAGCAACGTTGATCATTTGAATTGAAAATTGTCGAAATAATCATTCTTTTCTGCTGACGCAGAGTCTGAAAAAATCTACGAATGCGCAAAGTCGAACGCTTTGGCTTTCGCTGCGAAAATGCTGGTGTTGGTGTATCTTTAAAAATTCTATCTCGAGCTTGCAGATACTTTTCTAATCGCTCGTTATAAGTCGAAGATGGAAATATCAGTTTTGCGGTTTCTAACTCAGAGAAGTTGCAGGCGGTAGGTGTTTGTGTGAGAGTAACATCTCTTATATTTGGCAGCGCATTTGCTGCTGGTGCTGTCGAACTTCCTGAGCTAGCCGGTTGCGTACTGCATGGGCGTTCTACTATTTTTGTTACTGAGGGGGTAATCGGGGTTTGGAGAATACCCCCTTCTTTGAGTTTCCCGTCCCTTTGGCTAAACATTTGGCACACTGTGGCTTGTAGACCTTAGGAGTACCGCATCCATAACAAAAGATAGTCCGTTCTTCTAAACAGTCTTCCCAAAAATGTCCTGTTTGTAGGCAATTCCAACATTTCATTTGTGGCATGTGGGCGGCTTGCATAGCCTCAACCGCATCGTCTTCATGTATTTCCGGTGACGTACTGTTGTCTAATGCATATACGTTTCTTTTATTCGGTGGCAGAACCATAGCTGGTTGCTCTTGGCTGCGCTCTCCGAAAAGTGTCTTCACTTAACAAGTTTTCCCGCATCTGCACTAGGCGTCTCAAATGTGCAATCGAATGGATTGGCACCTACAACAATTCGTGTCTAATGTCCGGTCTCAAATTTCTTGTCAACATTTCAATAAGCTCTTCTTCCGGAATGGGTTCAGGTAGCCTGTCCATAATCAAACAAATATCGTCATAAAAAGCTTCAAATGATTCAAATGGCTTCTGTTTTCTGCCACGCAACTGTTCCCGGATCTCGTAACTAGACCTATAATCCTTGTATTGGTAACGTATTGCCGTACAAAAATCCTGCCACTGAATTGACTCAACCTGTTTGTGGTACCTCCAATACCATTCGCGAGCTTTACCAGTCAAAAGTATGTGTAAATTTTTACACAGGGCTGAAAAGTCATTGTTCAAGCAGTCCGAAGTTAAGGAACGAATTCTATAAAGAAATTCTTCCACTCTTAACCCGTTAGTGGACCCATCAAATTTGATATTCCAATTTTGGATCATTGACGTAACTTTGGCTGAACTTAAGACGTTTGTATTTGCGTTATTTTGCCGCTGGTCAAAATGTCGCTCATCAGCGTTCCGCTGAACCGTATTTTCATTACTGTTTGGTCTCGAATCAAGTCTCAAAGGCATTAACCGTTGAACACTTTGTTCAATAATCTGTGAAATGTAATCGTAGTCAATCTGCCTTTCTCTGTGCGTTCTTGATGTCATATTCTCAGTATCTGTCAATAAACTGTTACTTGGCAAAGTGGTGCTTAACCTTTGTGAGTCCTTCCCAGTTTGGACATCCACCAAAGGCTCAACTAAATTTTCTTCGCTGCGCGTAGATCTAAATCTCTTAAAATGTTTTTTTGGTGTTACTGCTTTACCTCGACCTCGTAATGCTGAGGATCGGGTTACATGAGTGTCTCGAAAATCTGTCCTAACTGGCCTCAAATCTCTAATGTGAGTCAACTTCCTGCATGAAGGACATTCATTATTGGTCTTTAACCAAGTCTCAATACAAAGTTTATGAAATTTGTGCTTACAAGGTGTGACCACCGATGGCTGGTCTGATTTATGCACTTGCAAACAAATTGAGCAATTTGGCTCATCGTCCGTCACGCCTGACGCCAAATTCTCGTTGCTCCTAGCAATAACACTGCACAACAGCATGTCTGTTGCATGGAGTTTTTTACATGAATCGGAATCGTTTTTCACGCTGTTTTCAAAACCATACTCAGTTTTTATGTAACAGCTCTAGTTTTCGCAAAAAATGGGCGTGTCACTTTTTCGAATTTTCCTCGACTTTTTTCACATTTTCGACTGTAATTTCCGAACCAATAATCCTATCGACATGATTTTTATATCGTTGCACTAACAACATCTCACGCCATCTTTTCTAATATTAATCAATTTTATGCGTTCTAAATTGGCGTTGTAATAAGGATTCAAAGTAGGAAAGTATTGAATTTCAAGGCGTTTTTTCTGATGGCGAAAATCGAACAGATGTTTCATAAATCAAGTTACGAAGTATATGAATATCTTAAGAAGAAACATCAAGCAATACAACACAGCCAAATGATTTGGCGGAATACACATTCGCATCGAAATAATAACAAAAATGTACCATAGTCATTTTCAGTCTTTTTCCTTAAAAAATTAGGAGCCTCAAAATATGCAAAGTTTTTAATTTTTTTTTGTTTCGAGCAATTCAAAATATTTTTGTTTTTTGCTTGTATTTCAGACTATAAACGGAACATATAAAAGAGCATATTTTGAGGCCCCTCATTTTTTAAGGAAAAAGACTGAAAATGACTATGGTACATTTTTGCTATTATTTCGATGCGAATGTGTATTCCGCCAAATCATTTGGCTGTGTTGTATTGCTTGATGTGTCGGCTTTCTTATACACCTAACTCGTTAATTGATTTACGAAAATTGTGTATGTTTTTGACCATCAAAGAAAACGCCTTAAAATTCCATATTTCCCGACTTTGAGGTCCAATTACCGCGGAATTAAAAACTTATAAAAATAAGTTGTATCGGAAAAGAAGCCGTGTGGTGTTGTTAATACGAGAAGGTGAAAATCATGTCAATCGGTTTTTTGGTTTAGAAATCACGATCAAAAATATGGAAAAAGTAGGGGAAAAACTGAAAAAATGACACGGTACCTATATCTCACTAACTAGAGCTGCTAGAAAAAAATCTGAGGATAGATTCGAAATCAGCGCACCCAAATTAGTAAGAAACAGTAGAAAAACTCCATGCAACAGAAAAAAAGTGTTTTTTTATTGTGCTGTGTAATCATTCAAATAACTTAAATTTTTCGTACAAAATTCTTAATTTAGGTGATTAGATGTTGGGGTTGGTTTCCTTTATCACAGAGAAGAGTAAGAAAAACAAAACAAAATTTAAGGAACGGATATTTCAAATATTTTTTCCTATAAATTAATATGAAACTTTCAAAAATTGCTTTGGCAATTGTATTAGCACTTTTGTCAGGTACTGCCACCGTGACTAAGTACTTTGTGAAATCGCATATCAAAGTAATAGCATATTTGTTACCCGCAAAGGATTCAGGTAATGGGCCTATTGTGTCCCTGACAACAATATGAAAGGGTTTGTTTGGGGTTGGTGTGAAAACCAGTTCTTCTCTACCCCCGGGTTTCACTTTATTAACAACGCATTGTTTGCATTGTTTTACAAATTTAGCAATATCTTGCGTCATATTCTTTAGTATTTTGTTCTAATTTTAGCGTATAATTTTTTCGTTCCGCAGTGTCCTCCGGAGATTGGATCGTCATGGTAGATAGTCATGAGTTGGTGTTTTTTGTCATTGTTCAGTACAATTTCTATGGGGTCTATTAATAGTATTTCTAAATGTTTTAGTATTTTGTTTCCATGTTCTTTGAACTCTGTTACAGAAAAATATTTGAAAATGATATCATCTTTTGGCCATTCTATTTTGTTTATATTGTGATTGCCGGCTTCGTGTTGTAGCCTCGAAAGCAAATCGTCTAAACTCAGTGTTTCGTTAACAATCTCAACATGCAACAATAGTATCTTTTTAAATAGTATCTTTTTAATATGAGCGTATACGCGAAAATTCGAAATTTTGTTATTTTTATTATATACAACTTGCGATCGTACTCTTGGTATTTTAGTTGTGAAGTCAAATGAAAATTTGTCGTAGACAAGAATTTGGTCAATTTTGTTGTTATTTGTTGGATTTTGTGGTTTTGGTATAGATGCTTGTGTAGCCATTCTACGAGTTGTTACCGCTAAAACGCTACTACTTGCGTTTTTCAAATCGGTGATGGAGATGCGAGAAAGTGCATCGGCACCTACATTGGTTTTGCCCTTAATGTATTCGATAGTGAAGTCATACTCCGCGAGTTCAAGTCTTATTCTTGAAAGTTTTGAAGAAGGATATTTCATATTAAAGAGATAAACTAGAGGCCTGTGGTCAGATCGAACAGTGAAGTTCGTACCATACACATATGGTCGGAATTGTTTTATGGCAAAGTAAATGGCTAGTAGTTCTAGCTCTATTATAGGCTTTTTTTGTTCAGCTTTATTAAACGATTTTGAAGCGAAGCAGATTGGTAGATCGTTACCATTGTATTCTTGACTCAATATTGCGCCACATCCGATTTTAGATGCATCTACTGTAATTATAAAATGATTATTAAAATCAGGGTATTGAAGTAGTCTTGGGGAGGATAAGGCTAATTTCAGTTTTTCAAACGATGTGTCGCATTCGTTATCCCAAATGAACTCTACGTTTTTTCTACTTAACCCTCCATTACTATCGTCTATTTCATAACGCCATTACTAACCAAGGGTGTAATCCACCCACAACTTTTGATTATCCGTTTTACTTATCCATTGAGGTAAAATAAACAAAAACCAAATTTTTTCATAATCACAGCATCAAAACATTTAAAAGAAAAAATAAATTGCATAATTTTGTTAATTCATTTTTTTAATAAAAACATTTGTTTATGTACACTTCATTTAAAAAAAAAAGACAGATGAAATAAAAAGTTGCATTGGAAAAATTGCCACAACTTGCATAATATTCAAGATATGCTTCTAGGGCTTAGTGATTCAGAAAGCTGAAAAAATAAGTAATAAATAATTATTTAATAATTTTTTTCGGACCGAGGTAAAATTTTGCGTAAAAACTCAAACAAAAATCAACAATATACTTGCTACTTTTTAAGGTTACACCGTGCGACAAAAATCAAAAAATTTCCAAACACACGAAAAAATCGATATACTTGCAAAACTAGGGGCCAAATGTAGTAAAACTGCGTTTTTAGTTTTTCTCTCTGACGTCAGGATTTTTTTTAAAAGGACTTTGAAATTTCAAGAACATGTTTATTTCAAGGAATTATTTCAAAAATTGAGCGCATTGTAGAATAACAATATGGGTATCAAATGAAACAGAAAAATCCTTAGAATCTTAGAAAATTTAATATTTTGGTGCAAAAGGACAAATAGGTATTAAAAATGTCCTTTTGAAACTTTATCCTTGAATATCCTTGGAAATTTCCAAAAACTATTGGAAAAAAAAATTGAAAAAAATATATCTTAAGGAATAATATCTACACTACTACATCCTTGGATTTCGTCCTTCTAACTTTATCAGTTTAAGATATAACAAATTTAATGTTATAAACATTTTTTAGTTATCCTAGAGCATAATTTTTAAGGATTTTCTACTAAGTAAATGTTCTATACGTTATTAAAAAAATTATCGCCAACAAGTGAATACAAATATGTAAATGTAATTTAAAAAAAATAAAACTTCATTACTAACAATCGGTGTTAAGCATCCAGCAATTTTATAACGCCACTACTATCGTAGGGT
Organism: Melieria picta; assembly: GCA_964056695.1. Lineage (NCBI taxonomy): Eukaryota > Metazoa > Arthropoda > Insecta > Diptera > Ulidiidae > Melieria > Melieria picta. The sequence goes on along the minus strand of OZ057400.1, from coordinate 55,975,322 downwards.
GTAACACACCCAGTGACTTTTTAAAAAAATTGTATAAAAGCATCAGCTTTATTTATGCAACTGCAATGTACTCTATAACCTTCCGAAATATGCAAATGTGGATTACATTATAACTTTATGTTGGTTTTGGTTAAAAAATCTATATTTTACTAAGAAATTAAACTCACAGGGTGGATTCCACCCTGACGATAGTAATGGAGGGTTAAGCTGTTTAATGGTGCTGCCATTGAAGCAAAATTGGGAATAAATCTACGATAATAGTTTGCAAACGCTACAAAACGTTTAGCAGAATCTTTATCAGTTGGCTTTGGGTAGTTCCGAATGACGCTTATTTTTGAATCGTCTGGCAACAGCCCATTCGCCGTACACTTATGGCCTAAAAATGTTACTTCTGATTGAAGAAAGTTACACTTAATTGGATTTAGTTTAAGATTAAATTTTCTACATGTATTGAAAACGGTTGATAAAGCGTGTCGTTAGAACGAGCGTAGTTGTTAAAGTTATTGTTGTAAGGAGGACGATTGAAGTTATGGTTAGCAAAACGTCTGTTAGTCTCGTTATTATCGAATCTGTTGTTATTATTAGGTCTATAATTTCGGTTGTTGAAGTATCGTGAACGATTTTGGTAACTGTTGTTCGTAGTATTATTCGAACGTGTACGAAATGCTAACACTTGCTGTTCTTTTGTTTCTTTTGTTTGCTCGGTAATCAGTTTTGCTACTACATCTTTAGCGTCTGAAAAAGTTGTAGATGCTAGGATTGACTTTACAAGATCGGACCTAGCATTTAGCCGACAGACGTTAACTGCTTGTTCTGTAGCCATGTTATGTGCCTTAGCTTGAATTATTCCTTCGACGATCAAGGAACGCTCCAGGGAGTCAGATAGTTCTTCAACTTGCTTTGCAAAATCGGAATAGTTATTATTTTTAACTTGAATTGAAGCGATCTTACTAGCGACTACCTTTGAATTATCAGGCTTAATTCGAGAGCGTAGAGCGACTTTAATGTCAAGAATTGTAGCAATTGTGGTAGGTAATGCATCACGAGCTTTGCCTTCTAACTTGGATTTGATGAATGCTATAAAAGTGTCTGTCAAATTGGGATCAGTCAAGTCTTCAATTAATGTAATTTTATCTATAAAAGACTCCAGCGCCAGAGGATCTCCGTTGTAGTTTTCACGGATCATTGACGCACACATGCTTATGAAAGATCTCTTTTGTTCGACGGTGGCCATTTCGACCTTGTACGCGTAATTATTTATTAGAAACGGGATATTTGGTGAACTCGTAGCTGAGCACTTTGTGTCTAGCACGTTTAGTGTGTCTGTCAAAGACGGTAGAGAAGAGGAACGTTTGATATGTTTTTCGAAATTTTGTTCCGATCTGGCATCACTGAACTCGTCGTCTGTTTCAGTATCTGTACAAATGTCTTTATCGACTAAAACTAAACAGTTTGTGTACTGTGGTACCCTTATGCTACATTTTAGTTTACTGAAACATTTTAGTAATACACCGTAAAATTTTAGCACTTTGTTTGCCACATGAAGATTCTTTAGTGTGCTCACTTGCATATATTAATATGGAATTATAATTTTCAATTAGAAGGTTTTTGTATTCTTCAATTTTTATTGTGTTAGCTGACAGTGGTCGGCTCTGTAGAACGCGTTTGGTTGCTTTAATGAACTCTAAATATAAATTTGAGAATGTGACTTCGAATTCAGTCATTGAGTGATGTAATGTATCAGTACACACGTTGTACTGTATGAGAATATAACTTGATGTAAAAATTGTTCGGTTGATTGTAGGAAAAAAAATGTTATTGTAGCAATTGTATTTCCTAAATTCCAGATTCAAATTTTTTTTTTTTTTTTTGTAAATTCTTAGTTCAAAGTTTATAGTATTTGCTTCAGTTTTCTATTTGAGATTTTCCTTGTTGTTTTGTTTTTAGGATTAATTGTTCTCTGTGTAATTTCTTCGTTCTTGTGTGCATATATAGTTGTATGCACGTATAGTTGACATTAAATTTAGTATGTATGTATATGTAGTATGACAAATATACTGATGTATATATATGTCAACTTTTTAAATATCTTTATATATTATATATGTAGGTTAACCTTTTTAACTTATAAAAGCAAGCCGTTGCGCTCACACTGGCACTACTACTACTTATCATTACCGCTTATAGCCGTCTGGGTCCACGTTGTTCACTATTACATCGAGCAGCGAGTCGCCGAAATTGCCCTTCATCTCAGTCCTTCCGCTATTGGCGAGCACAAACGTCACGTTCACCTCCTGCTTCAGCTGCACACCCCGCGAGAATGCATGCCGAATTTGTTGTTTCTGTTTTCGCTGCTGCTTTTGCCGCTATCGAACTCGTCCTCTTCGCTATACCTCGTGCACTTCCACTAACAATTCTCACTGTCTGCTTCAACACTCACGTGCCGTCGTCGTCGCTACTGCTGCTGCTCCCGTCGTCGTCATCGCTACTGCTGCTGCTGCGCTTTGCTGCGCTAAGTCGTGCTGCGTTCACGAGCGAGTGCCAATTGCATTATGCTTTTGCTGATGTTGTTGTTGTTACCGCTCGTTCGGCAAAGTGGCGTGATGGTGTGGTTGTTGTGCTGCCACCGCCGAGGCTCCTCTAGCGTGGGTACTGCTTAATGTGAGGTTAGGGCACTCGTCCTTCGTTCGCTCCTGCGTGGGAATATGCTTTGTGTTTCGCGATGTTGGCGGGATTTTCGGCAACGTCGGCCAAAATCTCCTGGAACTCTTTGTCGTTCAAAGCGGACATGAAATCCGGATCGAAAAATACTGGACTGCTGATGCTGCTGCTATGGTTGCGGCTGCTGCAGCGCCGGTGGGGGTGACTTGCGTTGCGCCGCTTTGCGTGCGCGCTCTGCTTTCTTGCGTTTCTGCTTGATGTGGTGCTGGTCGACTTTGTTTTATCAATTTAGCAATTTTCGATAAATACTTCCCGCGCAGCCACTCGGCAGCCTCCTCGTCGAAATTGAGCTTGCCCGCCTGATTTTTTTTTTTTTTTACCTCGAGAAAATGTATGGCCCGACCGTCACGGCCGCCATGTAAGTCCAAAGTAAAAGTTTGATTCTATTCAGTTATTCAGTTTTACATAGTTGCTTTACATGACATTTGGTTAAGGTACCGTGTTGCCACGTGTCATTACATTTGGTTGTGATGTACGGCAGGGGCGTAGCCAAGGGGGGTTTAGGGTGTCAGAACCCCCCATAGCCTATAATTTGTCAACATTTTCAATCACTATGCATCGTATGTACGTTCCCACATTAGCAAAAAGGTCTTTTCATCTTTAAATATTTAAAAGAATATTAACAAAACCCTTTTTTTACCGAAACTAATTTGTTTTTTTAATAGTCACGTTTAGGCTTAATGCAGCGATTTGCATGTTCTAAAAACATGTCTAAAGAGTAGTTTAGTTCGTCGACCGGAACGTCCTTCAGGATGTCGGTACAAGCCTTTTGGATGGTTTCTACGTTCTCAAAACGCTTTTTTCATCGGCAAATGCATTCTTTAGAAAGGTGAAATTCGCACGGTGCCACATCATGTGAAAACAAAAAAACAGTCAAAACAAGTGTCAATAGATGGGATGGCATCCTTCGATAGCCAAATGTTCAGTTAAAATGCAATAAATTTATGCTATTGAGATGCTTAACCTTCGCCTTACTAAAGATGATCCCAGGCACGTCCGCCGCTATTTTGAGTAAAACTCACAATAAATATATAATAATTTATAAATGATTTTCATACTTCAGTATTTAGTATCTTCCTCTGGCGATAGTTTCGAAAAAAGGCCTAACTTTAATGATTTATTTTGAGACTATGGAAAATATTAGAAGATTTCTTTCCAGAGGGTTTATTGAACACATAATGAGGTAGGTACGCAAAAAAAAATGTATCGTGAGTTTTAATCAAAATGGTAGCGAAAGCGCCTGGGATCACCCAGATACATTTGTATAAAAAATGACAAAATTCAAGTTTCAACATGAACAAAACTTCAAAAAATTATATTTTCATGTTATTGAAAATTACCTCAAAATTTGTGCAGATATTAAACATGAATATTAAAAAGATCACCCGGGTGGGTATAAGTAAAGCGAAGGTTAAATCCAATTTCAAGAATTTCAATGAAGATTTTGGCTTATCTTTTATGAATTACCGCCCAGTTTTGATCTACGGTGATTGCGGATTCAGTTGGCTAACACTTTGGTCATCATTTATGATCTGACAATCGTTTTTAAATCTCTTTTACCACTTATGAACTCCACCACGGCATAAACAAAAATCACCATAAACTTGGTCTATCAATTTAAATGCTTCTTTTAAAGTTTAAACATTTTTAAAACAATAGTTAATATTGGATCTTTGTTCGATGCACATTGTTGTACGATGACACAAACATACTTCCACTTCAGATGCAATAACTTCGCTTTCAGTCCACCGAATTTCATGAAATTTTTACTAAAAATCAGGGAAAAAATTTAGTTTGTAATGCATTAAGTCACATAAGCCACAACAAAATGCCCTATTTGGAAAGTGCACTTTACTTTAAAAAACATGTAATACTAAACTGGCAAAACAATTTTTTTAAAACCCCCCATGACCAAGTTCTGGCTACGCCCCTGATGTACGGTGTTACCACGTGTCGCTACACTATTGAGCATTGCCAAATTAATCAATCCTATCTCTACAATTTCCAGCTGACCTGAATGGACAAGAAATCTATAGCTCAACGCAAGCGATAATCTTGTAATCACATCACACGTCAATACTGGCTGAGTTGATGAACTCGCACGCAAGGTCTCTAAAATTTCTTTGGTTAGCATCTGAAACTCGTTTCCGAATCTAAATTCCAAGAACTTCAAAGTTGCCATCCGAAGGATGCATTAGCAAAGTCAAAACAGTGAGGTATTAACTGAATGTAAAAGCAATGAAACATGGAAAAGCTTAGATGTATCTCGTGGTCAGCTAAATGGTCTAAGACTGAAATGCCAATTAGTGAAATCCAACAAAAATACACTAAACCTCCATAGGACCAAATACTCAAACATCAGTGAACCGAGCAACAACAAAAATTTCAACTTGGAAAGGTGTGACCTCTCGTAGCCTAAAATCAGTGAGGCTAAAAGCGTATTTTCGTGAGGCTAAAAGCCATTTTCGTTAGACTAAAAACCGTGAGGCTTAAACCCCGTTTACGTGAGAGGCCCCACGTTGGGCGCCAATTCTGTAATGTACAAAAGTTGTGGGCCCAATATATATTTCCTCCACGTTGCTCCATTTCTGTAATGGACAGATTGCAAAGCAAATATATCGCCCTACGTTGTGTACAAATTGTGCGGTACAAATTTAAACACAACGCACGGAAAACGAAACACCCGACCTTGGGCTGTAGTTTCCCGACAATTGTAAAGTGGAAGATGGTAAAAGAAAGAGGCTAAGCCTCAATGTTGTTAAACGGGTACCCAAGAACAAATCTTGGCCCACGTCATTGTCCACCCCAGGTTGCAATGCGCTCATTTGGCCACTTTCGTGCGGGACCCTTAAATAAAGCTAGCTCTTACGGCTGGTGGGGGGATTCGGGACCAAATTATTACAACCTACATTACTATTAATTCAATATGAGTCCCAGCCACTTGATTGTTCTAAATATACAACTCAACACGACAAGACAAAATATCGGACGGACAAGTAAACTTCCAAATGGCCGCACTGGCCTTTCTTCCTCTTCTCTGTGTTTTGGGGCGACGCTAAGGTGGAGTGCGCCTCGCCCTGTCATGACCCATGTTGTTGTTGTTGTTAGTATGGGTCCCAAAGACATAAGTCCACCTACCCTTTCATCTAATCACCTTTACAATATAAAGTCTCAAAATTCCATGGTTAACTTAACCCAAAATAACAATTGTATTTAAGTAAATTCATGATTATTTACAAAATCTTAAACCTTATACCAAAATCAATCATAATCAACATTCCTGCGTTCAGCATAGTTTTAACTTCAATTTAGCGACGCGCAAAATTGTCACACAAAAGGGATTGCAGAAGGTGCTACGTGGTGATACTCAACAAAAAAAAAACAAACTGTATAACAACAATAAAACAAATATGCAAAAGAACTGTGTGCTAACACACGCGAACTCGCCAGCACATAGCTGCAGTCAATGCTATGCAAAACCGTATCACTTCTCTTTCAGTGTCAATATTTCGCAACAACAATTCAAGGTAAGTATGGTTCAATTAACAGGTAAGTATATAAGTATGTATATCACTTAATTATTAATCAATGAATTTATAAATTTTTAGGTAAACATTGAGATCAAATATTAAAAGTAAGTAAATATATAAATTAAGCAATTAATTTTAATAGGTTAGTTTTTCGGTAATTATCGCGGTAAGTATTTGGTTTTTGTTAACTCTTCGATGTCCGTTTATTGAGTGAGAGAAAAATTACAATTCAAGAATATATAACACATTGGAAGATGCTTATGTACTTGTTCAGATGTGGGTTGCTTATACATATACAAGTATATTTACTCGTTATAAAATAACGCTTACATACTCCGACTCAACCCAAATCTGGCAAATGTTACAAAGAGATTTTTCAAGAGAATCGAATTCTTAACATTTCACAACATTTTCGATGCTTATCTCTAGTTAAACATTTTGTGAATAAGTCTGCTACATTTTCTGTGGTTGGAATATATTCAATATCGATTTCCCCAGCATCGCATCTGTCCCGAATATAATGGTATTTGATGTCAATATGCTTGCTCCGTTGTGGGATGTTGGATTTTTAGCAAGAAACTGCGCACCTTGGTTATCGCATCGAAGGGTGGTCGCACAGTTCGTGTATTCTGTCAGCCCGATCTCATGCAGCAAGCTTCGTAAAAATGACAGTTCCTTACTCCCTTGGCACATCGCCACATACTCCGCTTCAGTAGAGCTCAGGGATACCGACGTCTGCTTCTTGGACTCCCAAGCTACTGCATCACCACCAAAGAATAAAACGTAGCCGCTATACGACTTGCGGTCCATCGCATCCGACGCCCAGTCCGCATCTGTGTAACAAACAAACTCTTTATTACCAGCTTCAAAGGACAAAATATCTTTTGGTGTATTTTTCAAATATCGAAGTACGTGTTTCGCTGCCACAAAATGCTCTTGGTGTGGATGGGAGTTAAATTGTGACAACTTCGAAATAACGTGAGCTATGTCCGGCCTGGACACAACTGCAAGATGCATCAGCGCTCCGATAAGCGACTGATATTGTTTCTCATTGACCATGCTGCTACAGTCTGCATTTGTGCACTTTTCCAAAATTGTACCGCTCGCGTACGGCGTCTGTGCGGGTTTGCAATTCAGCATTCCCCATTCTCGCAGCAATTCGATAGTGTAGCGATGTTGATGTAAACTGATGTTTCCTCGTGGACCATTCCTCTCGATTTCCATACCCAAGTAATACGAGATCGGACCACGATCAGTGGCGTCAACGTCTTGTGTAAGATTTTGTAAAATGTAATTCATTGTTGTTTCCGTGGAACAGGCAAGAATCATGTCATCGACGTATAAGGCAATCAAGTTTAGCTCATTCTTCGTTAACATGACATAAACGCAATTATCGGTCGCACATTTTCGAAAACCAATTTTTTCCAAAATCTCAGAAATTTTCTTGTTCCAGTCACGACCTGCCTGTTTCAGCCCATACAAACTTTTCTTCAACCGACAAACTTTCTGTGGGTTATTTTTGTCAACAAACATTTCCGGCTGTCGCATGTACACTTCTTCTTCTAGCCTTCCATTTAAAAATGCAGCTACTATATCAATATGTTTTACCAACAATTTATGTTGAACCGCTATTGCCAAAATTAAACGTATAGTAGAGTGTTTTACCACAGGAGCAAATGTGTCAAAATAATTTACGTTGTAACTTTGCATACACCCCTGTGCTACCAATCGAGCTTTGTGCTTCTCAACCTTTCCATCTGGCAATCGCTTAGTCGTAAATACCCATTTACACCCTATAACATTTTTCTTCATCGGTCTGTCTACTAGTTCCCAAGCACAACTTTTCTTCAGTACATTAAACTCCGACTGCATTGCATCTTTCCATTTCAACCATTCTGCGCTGTTCATTGCTTCCTTCACCGATTTAGGGTCGTTGCACACCTGACGTACCTCATTTAAAGTTTCCACTGTACGCTCAGCAGCAAACACTTTCCGTGGCCTTCCAGGTTTACCTGTACGCTCCAATCTCGGTCTACCTCTCTTCTTTTTCTGACCCGCTTCGCGCTCTTCATCCGAAGAAGTAATGTCATCGTTGTTGTTGTCGTTGTCACCTTCACTGCATATTTCTGCTTCACTATGTGCGTCCCGAACTTCGCTAGGTACGCTAGCCTCAATGGTTTCAACAGCAGCGTCCTTTGACATGCCATGATCTACTTGTTCATAAAAAGACGGAACGAAGCAATCAGTTTCAATATGAGCAATATTTGGTTGTGTAGGTTGCATATGATACGAAAATGAATCTTCAAAGAATAACACATCTCTTGCCAGTACAATTTTTCTTCCTTGCTTGTCATACAGACGATACGCTTTACTTTGTTCTGCGTATCCCACAAAAATCAATTTCTCACCTTTAGGAGCAAACTTCGATTTACCAGGCCGTTTCTCTAACGCAACTACATCGCAGCCAAAAACTTTTAAATATGACACCACGGGCTTTCTTCCCACCCAAACTTGATATGGTGTTTTCCCTTTGATAACTTTGGTTGGACAGCGATTTCTTAAATGTGCAGCAGTGTTGACAGCTTCCGACCATAAGCTGTGGGGTAATGAAGAATCGTTAAGCATGCAGCGTGCCATCTCCACCAGCGTTCTATTCGCTCTCTCTGCTATGCCGTTTTGCTGCGGTGTGTAGCTCACAGTTGTTTGATGCATTATGCCGTGTGATTGTAAATACTTAATAAAATTAGAAGTACAAGTACTCACGGCCATTATCGCTCCGCAAACATTTTAGAGTACACCCAGTCTTCGTTTCCGCATACGCCTTGTACTTCATAAAAGCCTCGAATGCCTCCGACTTGCTACGCAAAAACGATACCGTCATGTACCGCGAGAAGTCATCTATAAATGTAATGAAGTACAACGACCCGCCTTCAGATGGTACACGCATCGGTCCGCATAAATCTGTATGTACGATCTCCAATGGTCTGCTTGAAAACACATTTCTATAACTTGCAAATGGCTTAATACAAATTTTGCATTCTGCACATGTAAAACAAGAAAAATCTTTTGGTACGGTCACCTTTATGCCATGAACATAACCTGGTAACACTTGTAAATCACGTGCATTTAGGTGTCCAAACCTTCTATGCCAAAGTTCACTTTCCGAATTTGTCTTCTCATTCACAGCACCTATGTATTCGTTTTTCGCTTCCAGCTTCACCAAAAATATTCCACTGTTCAACTCAAAAACTGCGGCTTCAAAAACTGTAACCTTTCGTGGATCTGCGACACGTGCTTTGTTATGCGAAAAATTCACGAAATTGCCTTTGCTCAAAATCTTACTGACTGAGAGAAAATTCGAACTCAATTCAGGCACATACAATACATTCGACAGTACAATATCCATATTAGAAGATCTCAGTGCAACTTCACCTATGCCGCTAGCCAACACACTTTGCCCTGAAGCAAGCAAAACTCTCTGAGTATGCGCTCTCAGCGACGAAAAGAAACGCCTTCCACGACACATGTGGGACGATGCTCCACTATCGAGTATCCAAACGCAATCGTTGTCACCACGGTCAAAAACTGACTCGTCCGTCGCACTCAATGCTGCTGCTTCTTTGCTTTGCACATTTTTGCATTGAGCACGAAAATGACCTCTTTGCCCGCACGCATAGCACTTGAAATTTTTCTTACTTTTGCCACTGCCGTCACCTGTTGGTTGTCCACCACGCTTCCACTGCGTTTTCGCTGCAAGCACATGTTCACCACCTGCATTAGCTTTTTCACCTCGTCGTTGCTCCTCCTCCAGAATTTTCGCTTTCAGGCAGTCTGGCCTAGGCAAGTTATCTCTGCTCTCAATTGCAACAACAAAGTTCTCCATCTCTGATGGTAAGCTGCACAACAACAAAATACAAAGCAGATCGTCCGGCACTGTCACGTCAATTTCTTTTAGGCTGTCCGCAATGATTGAAAATTGATTTATTTGCTCCGAGAATTTTTTATTCAAATCAAATTCAAATCGGACTAGTTGCTTGAATAAATTCACTTTCCTCGCAGGCCCTTCAGCGTGATATATACTTCTTAATTTACTCCACGCTTCCTTCGCAGTAACGCATCCTTTAATATTATTCAATTCCGAAGGTTTTACACTCAACGTTATAGTTGCCAACGCTTTGCTGTCCACTATTTTCCACGCACTCGCTTCCGCTGCCGACTTCTGCGTAGAATCTGCCTCCTCTATTACACACCAGTAATCCAGAGTGATGAGCAAACTCCGCATCTGAATGCACCATATTCCATAATTTTCGCCATTCAATTTTTCGATTTGCAGCACCGAGTTCGCCATATCGATCAAGCGTTTTCACAATTTTATATAACTTTAAATTTTTCCGCAACGTGGACCAACGAGCACTGGGCCCATAACCTTTGTTAACTCTTCGATGTCCGTTTATTGAGTGAGAGAAAAATTACAATTCAAGAATATATAACACATTGGAAGATGCTTATGTACTTGTTCAGATGTGGGTTGCTTATACATATACAAGTATATTTACTCGTTATAAAATAACGCTTACAGTTTTCATTCTTTCTTTTTTTCTTTTCCAAATTTTACATTTTTATCATTTCGTTTTACTTTGCTTTCTTTTCAGCGTTTTTCACAAAATGTTGCAGGAATTTTTTTATCTGCTTTAGTTTTCTTTCATTCTTTCTTCTTTAACTTTTACTTTATTCTAAATTCACTTTTAATTTGTTTTTTTTCTTGTCAGAATTTTTCGCAAATTTTAGCAGGAATTAAATCTTCTGCTTTAATTTTCTTTTCTTTAACTTCAATTGGCAATCACATTTGTAGCAATGGTAATTATTTTTCATATCATTTTCAGTTTTTGCTTTATTGATGAAAATAGCAAAGCAAATTTCGCATTCTTAAAAAGAAAAAACAAAAAGTTCCAAATGACATTGTTGTTCTGTCTGTCTGTTCTACAACAACAGCGCAATGCAAACCCCGTTTGCTGCAAATTGCAACAACAACAATAGAAATAATGCAGCGCAGTGAAGTTGCGAAGCGAAACGATTGGAGGTAGAAATGCGAATACGCATTGCCCACCGCAAAAATGATCTGCTGACCGCTTATGCAGAGTGCACGCGTATAAGAGTTCCACTACTCTCTCTCGCAAAACTTATAGTTGTTAGTGTAAAAGTTTTAAGTTTTTACTCACATGCATCTCGTCGCGAAGAAGGGCCCTTAATCGTGGTTGATGCTCACTTTTCTCGTTCGTTGCTGCTGGACTGTGAAATTGTTGTTGTTAATATGCTGCTTTTTTGGCGTTCACATAAACGCTCTTGAAGGTCATTTCTAAACTCTACATTAATAGTTTTTTTTTCTTTTCACTTATGCTAAAAAAATCGAATTTGCTTTTCACTATTTACATGATTGACAGATTTATGGTTCCTAATAAACCTGACTTAAGTAAACCTAATTTGAATTTAATTACAATTTGACAATTTACTTTTACAATTCAGTTCAAATAAGTAAGTATGGAAAATGTTTCGGGTGAGTATAAAATGTTGCTGTAAGTCTCAAAAAATGTTGCTGGTAGGTAAATTTCGATGGTAAGTATCAATTTTCAGGTAAGTATTATTTCGCATGTTAATTTTCACAGCTGCTGGTCACGTTTTTCTTTCAGACATAGTTTTTCTTTCCGCTCTTTCTGCGCTTTTCGTCCGACCGTGCTTTTCTCCTTCAGTGGTGATGGTGTTGATTTCTGGTGGTGATCTTCTAAAGTGGTGATGCTGGGCATCAATTGGCTGCTCAAAGATGGGCTGTTCCTCGTGTAAATCGTATAAGCTCTGCGGTTTAGGTGTAAAATAGGAAATCTCTGCGGCCTCTGGTCCAACAAATAAAAATCTCTGCGGTTTTCGCACAAATACAAAAATCTCTGCGACCTCGCGCAAATTATAAAAACGCTCTGCGGTTTTCTCGGTCAAATAAAACAAATTTCTGCGGCCTCGGTTGTTCGCTGCTTTGCTTATTGGGAGCTGTGCTCCACCTCTATATGCAGGCTGATGATCGTGTTCCTTGGCCGCTTACAATTCTGAAAAAAATGAGTGAAATCCAATTTCACTTCTAAATCTGTCTAGCCTAGTAAATATATATTTTTGGTAGCCGAAACTTACCAATTTTTATTAAAGTGTTTTTGGCTGACTTTAAAAAGATGCTGCTACGAATTTTGCCGATTAAACTTTCCACCACTGCCGGCTTTGCGGCTATCACTACTGCACTACTTATTTCAAACTTGCACTTCACTTCTTTGAATTTGAATTTTCGCACTGTACTGCTGAGGTCTGCTCGAGACCAAGTCGGATGATAGAAAGGCAGATCATTCGATCGTGACTTTCTAGCTGACCTTTTGTTCGTCTGCCTACGTCGGTCGCTGAGTTCGTCAGTCGTTTTGAGCGGTTGCCTATCCTGACTGGTCATCGGTTACAAGTACTAAAATGTTGCGGAAACATTGTTGCCGAGATATCTTATCTGCAACATTTCTATGTTTATGTTGATCAGTGCATTATAAATTCAAATTAAACAGGAAAGTTTTTGTTAAGCGCGAAATCGAATGTTACAAAGCGGATAAGATGTAGTTTCCTAAACTAACAGCTTAGACGGAGGAATTCGTTTGTGTCACTGACGGATGTCTTTGGCGCTAAATGTACCAACTAGTCGACCTTGCAAATCTTCTAAGACGTAATAGTTGTTACCAAGTCTTTCACGAACGCGAGCTTTTATAAACATTGGGCTTAGTTTGGCATTAAAGCCTTTTTCAAAATTGCTTTGGGCAAAGTTTCGCCTAAAAACTTCTTGACCTACTTGAAATGTTACGGGTCTGGTTCGCAGGTTGTATTGTTCGGTGTTATGTTCGTATGCGGTTCGGAGATTTTTCGTGATTGTACGTCGCGCTAACGCGAGCTGATCTTCACGTTTCAATTCAATACAAGGTTCGTCTAACAGTCGGAGATCCTTTAACAGTGCGTAGCTAGAACCATGCGTGATCATATTGAAGCCAAATAATGCACGATAAGGTGAACACTGTATGGCTTGATGGTATGAGTTTCGTAACGCACAAGAGATGCTGGTTAAGTTTATATCCCACTCTTTATGATCTTTTTAATATATGCACGGATGGCTGCAATTAAGGAACGATTAACGCGTTCTGACGCATTTGCCTGTGGTGCATAAAGTGCGGTATAAACGTGATTTATTCCTAACTTGGTCAAAAATTCGTTAAACTCCTTGCTTTTGAATTGCACTCCATTATCGCTAACAAGTGTCTCTGGTACCCCGTATGTTTGAAATAGGTGATGCCATAAAAAGTCCTGAATGACTGAAGAAGTAAATTTTTTCAGCGGACAAAGCCAGTGAAATTTCGAGAAATGGTCTAACACTATTAACAAGCCAATGTTTCCCTTTTTGCTCCTCGGGTAAGGAAAGAAATCGGTTGATTTCCCATTGGTGGACGAAGAAGTATGTTTGGAGCTTTCGTTGATTTGCAAACGTCACAGTTACGCACATAGTTTCGCACATCTTTCACCATACCTGGCCAATAAAAATTGCGTCTTAGCAGTTCCAGGGTTTTGTGCATTCCGCCATGAGTTGCGATAACTGAATCGTGCGCTCTTTTCAGAACTTCGGTGCGCATTGCAATCGGTATCCATAGCTTCCAACTCTGTTCTTCTTGCATTTCATCGCCTGTTGCATGTTCGGTACGGATATAGACAAATTTGTCAACAATTTTCAAGTCGGGCAATTTGCTTTGCTCTGCTCGAACTTTAGCTTTCAACTGCTCATAGTCCGTATCAGAAAAATGTGTCGAATTTAAGTCTATTTCCGGTGAAATTTCAGCTGTCGCTGACAGTGCATCTACATGCAAACGCGATAGTGCATCGGGTACTACATTGTCTTTGCCTTTCCGGTGACTAATCGTAAACTTAAAACTTTGTCATTTCAGAGCCCATCTGGCCAATCTACCGCTTAGATTTGGCTGCTTCATCAACCAAACTAAACTGGAATGGTCTGTGACTACTTCGAATTCTTGCAGTTCCACATAACAACGAAATTTTGTTATGGCCTCTAACGCCGCTAAACATTCCCTTTCTGTCACACTGTAATTTCTTTGAGCCGAGTTCAGTTTTCGGGACATAAAAGCTATGGGTTTTTCATCCCCCTTTTCATTCTTTTGCACAAGTACTGCGCCTATGACGTCACAATGAATATAAAATTTTCTTTCAAAATCTGGATTCGCAAGTACTGGTGCTGAAGTGAGAAGTTGCTTAAGCTTTTCGAATGCTAAGTTCGCCTCATCTGTCCATACGAAATTTTTCTTGGTCGAAAGTGTGTCAGTAATAGGAGTCGTTATACTAGCAAAATTTTCAATAAACCGTCTGCACCAGCCAGCTAAACCCATCAATGCTCTGACCTGTTTGCGCGTCTTCGGTGTTGGCCAAGAAAGAATCGCTTGGATTTTTTCCATGTCCATCGCAATACCTCCATTTCCAATTATATGGCCAAGATACTTGGTCGAAGTGACGCAAAAGCTGCTCTTTTTGACATTTAATGTCAACTTTGCTTCTCGAAAGCGTGCTGCAATTTGGGTCAAACAATTGAGGTGGCTGTCAAAATCTGTCGAAACTATACAAAGATGGTCTAAATAACCAAAAACACATTCACTTAGCTCGGGTGGTATGAGCTGATCCATTAGTCTGCACATTGTCGATGGCGCGTTGCACAGGCCGAACGGCATAGCAACAAATTGATAAAGCGGACGACCTGGCACCGTAAAAGCTGTGAGAGCTTTTGACTTTTCTGTCAATCCTATCTGCCAATATGCATCTTTTAAGTCTAACTTTGTGATGATGTTTGCTTTTGGTAAACGTGAAAATATCCTTTCAATGCTCTGTATCGGATATGCATCTTTCTCAGTGACCTCGTTAAGCTTTCGTGCATCTAAACATAAACGAACTTTATTGGGTTTTAAAACTAGCCTCATTGGTAAACTCCATGCACTTGACGATTCTTCAATTACTCCTAACTTGATCATTCTATCAATTTCCTCAAACATTAATTTTTCTACCGCTGGTGACACAGGGTAACAGCGCTGCTTGATGGGCTTTGCATTGCCTACATCAATGTCATGCTGAATCAGTTTTGTTCTGCCTAAACCTTCAGATTCGAAATCAGGAAATGCATTTTTAACCGCATCCAACCGTTTTTGTTGCGGAGGGGTGAGCGGATATGTTTCCTCGTCTGTGTTGACTGAGGTAACAGAATCAACATTGGAAATCGAACTTATCAATCCTGGAGCTAATTTAAAAATTCGCCAAAAATCTATCCCAAGGATTAAATGTTGTGCTATCGATGGGATTAAATTCAACCTAAGTTTTTGTTTTTAGTTTTCGTATTTCATATCCACATCGAGATATCCTAAAACTGTTTGTGGAGAACCATCAGCTGTCCTGACAAAAGAGGATCTTCTTAAAATTCACATGCCTAGCGAATTCTTCGGCTAAGTTCGACCCCACGCAACTAATGTTTGCGCCGGTATCTAACAGCCCGTATTCTGTTTGTCCTAAAAAATTTACTTGCACATAGCAACGTTGATCATTTGAATTGAAAATTGTCGAAATAATCATTCTTTTCTGCTGACGCAGAGTCTGAAAAAATCTACGAATGCGCAAAGTCGAACGCTTTGGCTTTCGCTGCGAAAATGCTGGTGTTGGTGTATCTTTAAAAATTCTATCTCGAGCTTGCAGATACTTTTCTAATCGCTCGTTATAAGTCGAAGATGGAAATATCAGTTTTGCGGTTTCTAACTCAGAGAAGTTGCAGGCGGTAGGTGTTTGTGTGAGAGTAACATCTCTTATATTTGGCAGCGCATTTGCTGCTGGTGCTGTCGAACTTCCTGAGCTAGCCGGTTGCGTACTGCATGGGCGTTCTACTATTTTTGTTACTGAGGGGGTAATCGGGGTTTGGAGAATACCCCCTTCTTTGAGTTTCCCGTCCCTTTGGCTAAACATTTGGCACACTGTGGCTTGTAGACCTTAGGAGTACCGCATCCATAACAAAAGATAGTCCGTTCTTCTAAACAGTCTTCCCAAAAATGTCCTGTTTGTAGGCAATTCCAACATTTCATTTGTGGCATGTGGGCGGCTTGCATAGCCTCAACCGCATCGTCTTCATGTATTTCCGGTGACGTACTGTTGTCTAATGCATATACGTTTCTTTTATTCGGTGGCAGAACCATAGCTGGTTGCTCTTGGCTGCGCTCTCCGAAAAGTGTCTTCACTTAACAAGTTTTCCCGCATCTGCACTAGGCGTCTCAAATGTGCAATCGAATGGATTGGCACCTACAACAATTCGTGTCTAATGTCCGGTCTCAAATTTCTTGTCAACATTTCAATAAGCTCTTCTTCCGGAATGGGTTCAGGTAGCCTGTCCATAATCAAACAAATATCGTCATAAAAAGCTTCAAATGATTCAAATGGCTTCTGTTTTCTGCCACGCAACTGTTCCCGGATCTCGTAACTAGACCTATAATCCTTGTATTGGTAACGTATTGCCGTACAAAAATCCTGCCACTGAATTGACTCAACCTGTTTGTGGTACCTCCAATACCATTCGCGAGCTTTACCAGTCAAAAGTATGTGTAAATTTTTACACAGGGCTGAAAAGTCATTGTTCAAGCAGTCCGAAGTTAAGGAACGAATTCTATAAAGAAATTCTTCCACTCTTAACCCGTTAGTGGACCCATCAAATTTGATATTCCAATTTTGGATCATTGACGTAACTTTGGCTGAACTTAAGACGTTTGTATTTGCGTTATTTTGCCGCTGGTCAAAATGTCGCTCATCAGCGTTCCGCTGAACCGTATTTTCATTACTGTTTGGTCTCGAATCAAGTCTCAAAGGCATTAACCGTTGAACACTTTGTTCAATAATCTGTGAAATGTAATCGTAGTCAATCTGCCTTTCTCTGTGCGTTCTTGATGTCATATTCTCAGTATCTGTCAATAAACTGTTACTTGGCAAAGTGGTGCTTAACCTTTGTGAGTCCTTCCCAGTTTGGACATCCACCAAAGGCTCAACTAAATTTTCTTCGCTGCGCGTAGATCTAAATCTCTTAAAATGTTTTTTTGGTGTTACTGCTTTACCTCGACCTCGTAATGCTGAGGATCGGGTTACATGAGTGTCTCGAAAATCTGTCCTAACTGGCCTCAAATCTCTAATGTGAGTCAACTTCCTGCATGAAGGACATTCATTATTGGTCTTTAACCAAGTCTCAATACAAAGTTTATGAAATTTGTGCTTACAAGGTGTGACCACCGATGGCTGGTCTGATTTATGCACTTGCAAACAAATTGAGCAATTTGGCTCATCGTCCGTCACGCCTGACGCCAAATTCTCGTTGCTCCTAGCAATAACACTGCACAACAGCATGTCTGTTGCATGGAGTTTTTTACATGAATCGGAATCGTTTTTCACGCTGTTTTCAAAACCATGCTCAGTTTTTATGTAACAGCTCTAGTTTTCGCAAAAAATGGGCGTGTCACTTTTTCGAATTTTCCTCGACTTTTTTCACATTTTCGACTGTAATTTCCGAACCAATAATCCTATCGACATGATTTTTATATCGTTGCACTAACAACATCTCACGCCATCTTTTCTAATATTAATCAATTTTATGCGTTCTAAATTGGCGTTGTAATAAGGATTCAAAGTAGGAAAGTATTGAATTTCAAGGCGTTTTTTCTGATGGCGAAAATCGAACAGATGTTTCATAAATCAAGTTACGAAGTATATGAATATCTTAAGAAGAAACATCAAGCAATACAACACAGCCAAATGATTTGGCGGAATACACATTCGCATCGAAATAATAACAAAAATGTACCATAGTCATTTTCAGTCTTTTTCCTTAAAAAATTAGGAGCCTCAAAATATGCAAAGTTTTTAATTTTTTTTTGTTTCGAGCAATTCAAAATAATTTTGTTTTTTGCTTGTATTTCAGACTATAAACGGAACATATAAAAGAGCATATTTTGAGGCCCCTCATTTTTTAAGGAAAAAGACTGAAAATGACTATGGTACATTTTTGCTATTATTTCGATGCGAATGTGTATTCCGCCAAATCATTTGGCTGTGTTGTATTGCTTGATGTGTCGGCTTTCTTATACACCTAACTCGTTAATTGATTTACGAAAATTGTGTATGTTTTTGACCATCAAAGAAAACGCCTTAAAATTCCATATTTCCCGACTTTGAGGTCCAATTACCGCGGAATTAAAAACTTATAAAAATAAGTTGTATCGGAAAAGAAGCCGTGTGGTGTTGTTAATACGAGAAGGTGAAAATCATGTCAATCGGTTTTTTGGTTTAGAAATCACGATCAAAAATATGGAAAAAGTAGGGGAAAAACTGAAAAAATGACACGGTACCTATATCTCACTAACTAGAGCTGCTAGAAAAAAATCTGAGGATAGATTCGAAATCAGCGCACCCAAATTAGTAAGAAACAGTAGAAAAACTCCATGCAACAGAAAAAAAGTGTTTTTTTATTGTGCTGTGTAATCATTCAAATAACTTAAATTTTTCGTACAAAATTCTTAATTTAGGTGATTAGATGTTGGGGTTGGTTTCCTTTATCACAGAGAAGAGTAAGAAAAACAAAACAAAATTTAAGGAACGGATATTTCAAATATTTTTTCCTATAAATTAATATGAAACTTTCAAAAATTGCTTTGGCAATTGTATTAGCACTTTTGTCAGGTACTGCCACCGTGACTAAGTACTTTGTGAAATCGCATATCAAAGTAATAGCATATTTGTTACCCGCAAAGGATTCAGGTAATGGGCCTATTGTGTCCCTGACAACAATATGAAAGGGTTTGTTTGGGGTTGGTGTGAAAACCAGTTCTTCTCTACCCCCGGGTTTCACTTTATTAACAACGCATTGTTTGCATTGTTTTACAAATTTAGCAATATCTTGCGTCATATTCTTTAGTATTTTGTTCTAATTTTAGCGTATAATTTTTTCGTTCCGCAGTGTCCTCCGGAGATTGGATCGTCATGGTAGATAGTCATGAGTTGGTGTTTTTTGTCATTGTTCAGTACAATTTCTATGGGGTCTATTAATAGTATTTCTAAATGTTTTAGTATTTTGTTTCCATGTTCTTTGAACTCTGTTACAGAAAAATATTTGAAAATGATATCATCTTTTGGCCATTCTATTTTGTTTATATTGTGATTGCCGGCTTCGTGTTGTAGCCTCGAAAGCAAATCGTCTAAACTCAGTGTTTCGTTAACAATCTCAACATGCAACAATAGTATCTTTTTAAATAGTATCTTTTTAATATGAGCGTATACGCGAAAATTCGAAATTTTGTTATTTTTATTATATACAACTTGCGATCGTACTCTTGGTATTTTAGTTGTGAAGTCAAATGAAAATTTGTCGTAGACAAGAATTTGGTCAATTTTGTTGTTATTTGTTGGATTTTGTGGTTTTGGTATAGATGCTTGTGTAGCCATTCTACGAGTTGTTACCGCTAAAACGCTACTACTTGCGTTTTTCAAATCGGTGATGGAGATGCGAGAAAGTGCATCGGCACCTACATTGGTTTTGCCCTTAATGTATTCGATAGTGAAGTCATACTCCGCGAGTTCAAGTCTTATTCTTGAAAGTTTTGAAGAAGGATATTTCATATTAAAGAGATAAACTAGAGGCCTGTGGTCAGATCGAACAGTGAAGTTCGTACCATACACATATGGTCGGAATTGTTTTATGGCAAAGTAAATGGCTAGTAGTTCTAGCTCTATTATAGGCTTTTTTTGTTCAGCTTTATTAAACGATTTTGAAGCGAAGCAGATTGGTAGATCGTTACCATTGTATTCTTGACTCAATATTGCGCCACATCCGATTTTAGATGCATCTACTGTAATTATAAAATGATTATTAAAATCAGGGTATTGAAGTAGTCTTGGGGAGGATAAGGCTAATTTCAGTTTTTCAAACGATGTGTCGCATTCGTTATCCCAAATGAACTCTACGTTTTTTCTACTTAACCCTCCATTACTATCGTCTATTTCATAACGCCATTACTAACCAAGGGTGTAATCCACCCACAACTTTTGATTATCCGTTTTACTTATCCATTGAGGTAAAATAAACAAAAACCAAATTTTTTCATAATCACAGCATCAAAACATTTAAAAGAAAAAATAAATTGCATAATTTTGTTAATTCATTTTTTTAATAAAAACATTTGTTTATGTACACTTCATTTAAAAAAAAAAGACAGATGAAATAAAAAGTTGCATTGGAAAAATTGCCACAACTTGCATAATATTCAAGATATGCTTCTAGGGCTTAGTGATTCAGAAAGCTGAAAAAATAAGTAATAAATAATTATTTAATAATTTTTTTCGGACCGAGGTAAAATTTTGCGTAAAAACTCAAACAAAAATCAACAATATACTTGCTACTTTTTAAGGTTACACCGTGCGACAAAAATCAAAAAATTTCCAAACACACGAAAAAATCGATATACTTGCAAAACTAGGGGCCAAATGTAGTAAAACTGCGTTTTTAGTTTTTCTCTCTGACGTCAGGATTTTTTTTAAAAGGACTTTGAAATTTCAAGGACATGTTTATTTCAAGGAATTATTTCAAAAATTGAGCGCATTGTAGAATAACAATATGGGTATCAAATGAAACAGAAAAATCCTTAGAATCTTAGAAAATTTAATATTTTGGTGCAAAAGGACAAAT
The DNA here is from genome assembly GCA_964056695.1 of Melieria picta. Taxonomy (NCBI): domain Eukaryota; kingdom Metazoa; phylum Arthropoda; class Insecta; order Diptera; family Ulidiidae; genus Melieria; species Melieria picta. The sequence goes on along the minus strand of OZ057400.1, from coordinate 55,954,253 downwards.
AGGTATTAAAAATGTCCTTTTGAAACTTTATCCTTGAATATCCTTGGAAATTTCCAAAAACTATTGGAAAAAAAATTGAAAAAAATATATCTTAAGGAATAATATCTACACTACTACATCCTTGGATTTCGTCCTTCTAACTTTATCAGTTTAAGATATAACAAATTTAATGTTATAAACATTTTTTAGTTATCCTAGAGCATAATTTTTAAGGATTTTCTACTAAGTAAATGTTCTATACGTTATTAAAAAAATTATCGCCAACAAGTGAATACAAATATGTAAATGTAATTTAAAAAAAATAAAACTTCATTACTAACAATCGGTGTTAAGCATCCAGCAATTTTATAACGCCACTACTATCGTAGGGTGTAACACACCCAGTGACTTTTTAAAAAAATTGTATAAAAGCATCAGCTTTATTTATGCAACTGCAATGTACTCTATAACCTTCCGAAATATGCAAATGTGGATTACATTATAACTTTATGTTGGTTTTGGTTAAAAAATCTATATTTTACTAAGAAATTAAACTCACAGGGTGGATTCCACCCTGACGATAGTAATGGAGGGTTAAGCTGTTTAATGGTGCTGCCATTGAAGCAAAATTGGGAATAAATCTACGATAATAGTTTGCAAACGCTACAAAACGTTTAGCAGAATCTTTATCAGTTGGCTTTGGGTAGTTCCGAATGACGCTTATTTTTGAATCGTCTGGCAACAGCCCATTCGCCGTACACTTATGGCCTAAAAATGTTACTTCTGATTGAAGAAAGTTACACTTAATTGGATTTAGTTTAAGATTAAATTTTCTACATGTATTGAAAACGGTTGATAAAGCGTGTCGTTAGAACGAGCGTAGTTGTTAAAGTTATTGTTGTAAGGAGGACGATTGAAGTTATGGTTAGCAAAACGTCTGTTAGTCTCGTTATTATCGAATCTGTTGTTATTATTAGGTCTATAATTTCGGTTGTTGAAGTATCGTGAACGATTTTGGTAACTGTTGTTCGTAGTATTATTCGAACGTGTACGAAATGCTAACACTTGCTGTTCTTTTGTTTCTTTTGTTTGCTCGGTAATCAGTTTTGCTACTACATCTTTAGCGTCTGAAAAAGTTGTAGATGCTAGGATTGACTTTACAAGATCGGACCTAGCATTTAGCCGACAGACGTTAACTGCTTGTTCTGTAGCCATGTTATGTGCCTTAGCTTGAATTATTCCTTCGACGATCAAGGAACGCTCCAGGGAGTCAGATAGTTCTTCAACTTGCTTTGCAAAATCGGAATAGTTATTATTTTTAACTTGAATTGAAGCGATCTTACTAGCGACTACCTTTGAATTATCAGGCTTAATTCGAGAGCGTAGAGCGACTTTAATGTCAAGAATTGTAGCAATTGTGGTAGGTAATGCATCACGAGCTTTGCCTTCTAACTTGGATTTGATGAATGCTATAAAAGTGTCTGTCAAATTGGGATCAGTCAAGTCTTCAATTAATGTAATTTTATCTATAAAAGACTCCAGCGCCAGAGGATCTCCGTTGTAGTTTTCACGGATCATTGACGCACACATGCTTATGAAAGATCTCTTTTGTTCGACGGTGGCCATTTCGACCTTGTACGCGTAATTATTTATTAGAAACGGGATATTTGGTGAACTCGTAGCTGAGCACTTTGTGTCTAGCACGTTTAGTGTGTCTGTCAAAGACGGTAGAGAAGAGGAACGTTTGATATGTTTTTCGAAATTTTGTTCCGATCTGGCATCACTGAACTCGTCGTCTGTTTCAGTATCTGTACAAATGTCTTTATCGACTAAAACTAAACAGTTTGTGTACTGTGGTACCCTTATGCTACATTTTAGTTTACTGAAACATTTTAGTAATACACCGTAAAATTTTAGCACTTTGTTTGCCACATGAAGATTCTTTAGTGTGCTCACTTGCATATATTAATATGGAATTATAATTTTCAATTAGAAGGTTTTTGTATTCTTCAATTTTTATTGTGTTAGCTGACAGTGGTCGGCTCTGTAGAACGCGTTTGGTTGCTTTAATGAACTCTAAATATAAATTTGAGAATGTGACTTCGAATTCAGTCATTGAGTGATGTAATGTATCAGTACACACGTTGTACTGTATGAGAATATAACTTGATGTAAAAATTGTTCGGTTGATTGTAGGAAAAAAAATGTTATTGTAGCAATTGTATTTCCTAAATTCCAGATTCAAATTTTTTTTTTTTTTTTTGTAAATTCTTAGTTCAAAGTTTATAGTATTTGCTTCAGTTTTCTATTTGAGATTTTCCTTGTTGTTTTGTTTTTAGGATTAATTGTTCTCTGTGTAATTTCTTCGTTCTTGTGTGCATATATAGTTGTATGCACGTATAGTTGACATTAAATTTAGTATGTATGTATATGTAGTATGACAAATATACTGATGTATATATATGTCAACTTTTTAAATATCTTTATATATTATATATGTAGGTTAACCTTTTTAACTTATAAAAGCAAGCCGTTGCGCTCACACTGGCACTACTACTACTTATCATTACCGCTTATAGCCGTCTGGGTCCACGTTGTTCACTATTACATCGAGCAGCGAGTCGCCGAAATTGCCCTTCATCTCAGTCCTTCCGCTATTGGCGAGCACAAACGTCACGTTCACCTCCTGCTTCAGCTGCACACCCCGCGAGAATGCATGCCGAATTTGTTGTTTCTGTTTTCGCTGCTGCTTTTGCCGCTATCGAACTCGTCCTCTTCGCTATACCTCGTGCACTTCCACTAACAATTCTCACTGTCTGCTTCAACACTCACGTGCCGTCGTCGTCGCTACTGCTGCTGCTCCCGTCGTCGTCATCGCTACTGCTGCTGCTGCGCTTTGCTGCGCTAAGTCGTGCTGCGTTCACGAGCGAGTGCCAATTGCATTATGCTTTTGCTGATGTTGTTGTTGTTACCGCTCGTTCGGCAAAGTGGCGTGATGGTGTGGTTGTTGTGCTGCCACCGCCGAGGCTCCTCTAGCGTGGGTACTGCTTAATGTGAGGTTAGGGCACTCGTCCTTCGTTCGCTCCTGCGTGGGAATATGCTTTGTGTTTCGCGATGTTGGCGGGATTTTCGGCAACGTCGGCCAAAATCTCCTGGAACTCTTTGTCGTTCAAAGCGGACATGAAATCCGGATCGAAAAATACTGGACTGCTGATGCTGCTGCTATGGTTGCGGCTGCTGCAGCGCCGGTGGGGGTGACTTGCGTTGCGCCGCTTTGCGTGCGCGCTCTGCTTTCTTGCGTTTCTGCTTGATGTGGTGCTGGTCGACTTTGTTTTATCAATTTAGCAATTTTCGATAAATACTTCCCGCGCAGCCACTCGGCAGCCTCCTCGTCGAAATTGAGCTTGCCCGCCTGATTTTTTTTTTTTTTTACCTCGAGAAAATGTATGGCCCGACCGTCACGGCCGCCATGTAAGTCCAAAGTAAAAGTTTGATTCTATTCAGTTATTCAGTTTTACATAGTTGCTTTACATGACATTTGGTTAAGGTACCGTGTTGCCACGTGTCATTACATTTGGTTGTGATGTACGGCAGGGGCGTAGCCAAGGGGGGTTTAGGGTGTCAGAACCCCCCATAGCCTATAATTTGTCAACATTTTCAATCACTATGCATCGTATGTACGTTCCCACATTAGCAAAAAGGTCTTTTCATCTTTAAATATTTAAAAGAATATTAACAAAACCCTTTTTTTACCGAAACTAATTTGTTTTTTTAATAGTCACGTTTAGGCTTAATGCAGCGATTTGCATGTTCTAAAAACATGTCTAAAGAGTAGTTTAGTTCGTCGACCGGAACGTCCTTCAGGATGTCGGTACAAGCCTTTTGGATGGTTTCTACGTTCTCAAAACGCTTTTTTCATCGGCAAATGCATTCTTTAGAAAGGTGAAATTCGCACGGTGCCACATCATGTGAAAACAAAAAAACAGTCAAAACAAGTGTCAATAGATGGGATGGCATCCTTCGATAGCCAAATGTTCAGTTAAAATGCAATAAATTTATGCTATTGAGATGCTTAACCTTCGCCTTACTAAAGATGATCCCAGGCACGTCCGCCGCTATTTTGAGTAAAACTCACAATAAATATATAATAATTTATAAATGATTTTCATACTTCAGTATTTAGTATCTTCCTCTGGCGATAGTTTCGAAAAAAGGCCTAACTTTAATGATTTATTTTGAGACTATGGAAAATATTAGAAGATTTCTTTCCAGAGGGTTTATTGAACACATAATGAGGTAGGTACGCAAAAAAAAATGTATCGTGAGTTTTAATCAAAATGGTAGCGAAAGCGCCTGGGATCACCCAGATACATTTGTATAAAAAATGACAAAATTCAAGTTTCAACATGAACAAAACTTCAAAAAATTATATTTTCATGTTATTGAAAATTACCTCAAAATTTGTGCAGATATTAAACATGAATATTAAAAAGATCACCCGGGTGGGTATAAGTAAAGCGAAGGTTAAATCCAATTTCAAGAATTTCAATGAAGATTTTGGCTTATCTTTTATGAATTACCGCCCAGTTTTGATCTACGGTGATTGCGGATTCAGTTGGCTAACACTTTGGTCATCATTTATGATCTGACAATCGTTTTTAAATCTCTTTTACCACTTATGAACTCCACCACGGCATAAACAAAAATCACCATAAACTTGGTCTATCAATTTAAATGCTTCTTTTAAAGTTTAAACATTTTTAAAACAATAGTTAATATTGGATCTTTGTTCGATGCACATTGTTGTACGATGACACAAACATACTTCCACTTCAGATGCAATAACTTCGCTTTCAGTCCACCGAATTTCATGAAATTTTTACTAAAAATCAGGGAAAAAATTTAGTTTGTAATGCATTAAGTCACATAAGCCACAACAAAATGCCCTATTTGGAAAGTGCACTTTACTTTAAAAAACATGTAATACTAAACTGGCAAAACAATTTTTTTAAAACCCCCCATGACCAAGTTCTGGCTACGCCCCTGATGTACGGTGTTACCACGTGTCGCTACACTATTGAGCATTGCCAAATTAATCAATCCTATCTCTACAATTTCCAGCTGACCTGAATGGACAAGAAATCTATAGCTCAACGCAAGCGATAATCTTGTAATCACATCACACGTCAATACTGGCTGAGTTGATGAACTCGCACGCAAGGTCTCTAAAATTTCTTTGGTTAGCATCTGAAACTCGTTTCCGAATCTAAATTCCAAGAACTTCAAAGTTGCCATCCGAAGGATGCATTAGCAAAGTCAAAACAGTGAGGTATTAACTGAATGTAAAAGCAATGAAACATGGAAAAGCTTAGATGTATCTCGTGGTCAGCTAAATGGTCTAAGACTGAAATGCCAATTAGTGAAATCCAACAAAAATACACTAAACCTCCATAGGACCAAATACTCAAACATCAGTGAACCGAGCAACAAAAAAAATTTCAACTTGGAAAGGTGTGACCTCTCGTAGCCTAAAATCAGTGAGGCTAAAAGCGTATTTTCGTGAGGCTAAAAGCCATTTTCGTTAGACTAAAAACCGTGAGGCTTAAACCCCGTTTACGTGAGAGGCCCCACGTTGGGCGCCAATTCTGTAATGTACAAAAGTTGTGGGCCCAATATATATTTCCTCCACGTTGCTCCATTTCTGTAATGGACAGATTGCAAAGCAAATATATCGCCCTACGTTGTGTACAAATTGTGCGGTACAAATTTAAACACAACGCACGGAAAACGAAACACCCGACCTTGGGCTGTAGTTTCCCGACAATTGTAAAGTGGAAGATGGTAAAAGAAAGAGGCTAAGCCTCAATGTTGTTAAACGGGTACCCAAGAACAAATCTTGGCCCACGTCATTGTCCACCCCAGGTTGCAATGCGCTCATTTGGCCACTTTCGTGCGGGACCCTTAAATAAAGCTAGCTCTTACGGCTGGTGGGGGGATTCGGGACCAAATTATTACAACCTACATTACTATTAATTCAATATGAGTCCCAGCCACTTGATTGTTCTAAATATACAACTCAACACGACAAGACAAAATATCGGACGGACAAGTAAACTTCCAAATGGCCGCACTGGCCTTTCTTCCTCTTCTCTGTGTTTTGGGGCGACGCTAAGGTGGAGTGCGCCTCGCCCTGTCATGACCCATGTTGTTGTTGTTGTTAGTATGGGTCCCAAAGACATAAGTCCACCTACCCTTTCATCTAATCACCTTTACAATATAAAGTCTCAAAATTCCATGGTTAACTTAACCCAAAATAACAATTGTATTTAAGTAAATTCATGATTATTTACAAAATCTTAAACCTTATACCAAAATCAATCATAATCAACATTCCTGCGTTCAGCATAGTTTTAACTTCAATTTAGCGACGCGCAAAATTGTCACACAAAAGGGATTGCAGAAGGTGCTACGTGGTGATACTCAACAAAAAAAAACAAACTGTATAACAACAATAAAACAAATATGCAAAAGAACTGTGTGCTAACACACGCGAACTCGCCAGCACATAGCTGCAGTCAATGCTATGCAAAACCGTATCACTTCTCTTTCAGTGTCAATATTTCGCAACAACAATTCAAGGTAAGTATGGTTCAATTAACAGGTAAGTATATAAGTATGTATATCACTTAATTATTAATCAATGAATTTATAAATTTTTAGGTAAACATTGAGATCAAATATTAAAAGTAAGTAAATATATAAATTAAGCAATTAATTTTAATAGGTTAGTTTTTCGGTAATTATCGCGGTAAGTATTTGGTTTTTGTTAACTCTTCGATGTCCGTTTATTGAGTGAGAGAAAAATTACAATTCAAGAATATATAACACATTGGAAGATGCTTATGTACTTGTTCAGATGTGGGTTGCTTATACATATACAAGTATATTTACTCGTTATAAAATAACGCTTACATACTCCGACTCAACCCAAATCTGGCAAATGTTACAAAGAGATTTTTCAAGAGAATCGAATTCTTAACATTTCACAACATTTTCGATGCTTATCTCTAGTTAAACATTTTGTGAATAAGTCTGCTACATTTTCTGTGGTTGGAATATATTCAATATCGATTTCCCCAGCATCGCATCTGTCCCGAATATAATGGTATTTGATGTCAATATGCTTGCTCCGTTGTGGGATGTTGGATTTTTAGCAAGAAACTGTGCACCTTGGTTATCGCATCGAAGGGTGGTCGCACAGTTCGTGTATTCTGTCAGCCCGATCTCATGCAGCAAGCTTCGTAAAAATGACAGTTCCTTACTCCCTTGGCACATCGCCACATACTCCGCTTCAGTAGAGCTCAGGGATACCGACGTCTGCTTCTTGGACTCCCAAGCTACTGCATCACCACCAAAGAATAAAACGTAGCCGCTATACGACTTGCGGTCCATCGCATCCGACGCCCAGTCCGCATCTGTGTAACAAACAAACTCTTTATTACCAGCTTCAAAGGACAAAATATCTTTTGGTGTATTTTTCAAATATCGAAGTACGTGTTTCGCTGCCACAAAATGCTCTTGGTGTGGATGGGAGTTAAATTGTGACAACTTCGAAATAACGTGAGCTATGTCCGGCCTGGACACAACTGCAAGATGCATCAGCGCTCCGATAAGCGACTGATATTGTTTCTCATTGACCATGCTGCTACAGTCTGCATTTGTGCACTTTTCCAAAATTGTACCGCTCGCGTACGGCGTCTGTGCGGGTTTGCAATTCAGCATTCCCCATTCTCGCAGCAATTCGATAGTGTAGCGATGTTGATGTAAACTGATGTTTCCTCGTGGACCATTCCTCTCGATTTCCATACCCAAGTAATACGAGATCGGACCACGATCAGTGGCGTCAACGTCTTGTGTAAGATTTTGTAAAATGTAATTCATTGTTGTTTCCGTGGAACAGGCAAGAATCATGTCATCGACGTATAAGGCAATCAAGTTTAGCTCATTCTTCGTTAACATGACATAAACGCAATTATCGGTCGCACATTTTCGAAAACCAATTTTTTCCAAAATCTCAGAAATTTTCTTGTTCCAGTCACGACCTGCCTGTTTCAGCCCATACAAACTTTTCTTCAACCGACAAACTTTCTGTGGGTTATTTTTGTCAACAAACATTTCCGGCTGTCGCATGTACACTTCTTCTTCTAGCCTTCCATTTAAAAATGCAGCTACTATATCAATATGTTTTACCAACAATTTATGTTGAACCGCTATTGCCAAAATTAAACGTATAGTAGAGTGTTTTACCACAGGAGCAAATGTGTCAAAATAATTTACGTTGTAACTTTGCATACACCCCTGTGCTACCAATCGAGCTTTGTGCTTCTCAACCTTTCCATCTGGCAATCGCTTAGTCGTAAATACCCATTTACACCCTATAACATTTTTCTTCATCGGTCTGTCTACTAGTTCCCAAGCACAACTTTTCTTCAGTACATTAAACTCCGACTGCATTGCATCTTTCCATTTCAACCATTCTGCGCTGTTCATTGCTTCCTTCACCGATTTAGGGTCGTTGCACACCTGACGTACCTCATTTAAAGTTTCCACTGTACGCTCAGCAGCAAACACTTTCCGTGGCCTTCCAGGTTTACCTGTACGCTCCAATCTCGGTCTACCTCTCTTCTTTTTCTGACCCGCTTCGCGCTCTTCATCCGAAGAAGTAATGTCATCGTTGTTGTTGTCGTTGTCACCTTCACTGCATATTTCTGCTTCACTATGTGCGTCCCGAACTTCGCTAGGTACGCTAGCCTCAATGGTTTCAACAGCAGCGTCCTTTGACATGCCATGATCTACTTGTTCATAAAAAGACGGAACGAAGCAATCAGTTTCAATATGAGCAATATTTGGTTGTGTAGGTTGCATATGATACGAAAATGAATCTTCAAAGAATAACACATCTCTTGCCAGTACAATTTTTCTTCCTTGCTTGTCATACAGACGATACGCTTTACTTTGTTCTGCGTATCCCACAAAAATCAATTTCTCACCTTTAGGAGCAAACTTCGATTTACCAGGCCGTTTCTCTAACGCAACTACATCGCAGCCAAAAACTTTTAAATATGACACCACGGGCTTTCTTCCCACCCAAACTTGATATGGTGTTTTCCCTTTGATAACTTTGGTTGGACAGCGATTTCTTAAATGTGCAGCAGTGTTGACAGCTTCCGACCATAAGCTGTGGGGTAATGAAGAATCGTTAAGCATGCAGCGTGCCATCTCCACCAGCGTTCTATTCGCTCTCTCTGCTATGCCGTTTTGCTGCGGTGTGTAGCTCACAGTTGTTTGATGCATTATGCCGTGTGATTGTAAATACTTAATAAAATTAGAAGTACAAGTACTCACGGCCATTATCGCTCCGCAAACATTTTAGAGTACACCCAGTCTTCGTTTCCGCATACGCCTTGTACTTCATAAAAGCCTCGAATGCCTCCGACTTGCTACGCAAAAACGATACCGTCATGTACCGCGAGAAGTCATCTATAAATGTAATGAAGTACAACGACCCGCCTTCAGATGGTACACGCATCGGTCCGCATAAATCTGTATGTACGATCTCCAATGGTCTGCTTGAAAACACATTTCTATAACTTGCAAATGGCTTAATACAAATTTTGCATTCTGCACATGTAAAACAAGAAAAATCTTTTGGTACGGTCACCTTTATGCCATGAACATAACCTGGTAACACTTGTAAATCACGTGCATTTAGGTGTCCAAACCTTCTATGCCAAAGTTCACTTTCCGAATTTGTCTTCTCATTCACAGCACCTATGTATTCGTTTTTCGCTTCCAGCTTCACCAAAAATATTCCACTGTTCAACTCAAAAACTGCGGCTTCAAAAACTGTAACCTTTCGTGGATCTGCGACACGTGCTTTGTTATGCGAAAAATTCACGAAATTGCCTTTGCTCAAAATCTTACTGACTGAGAGAAAATTCGAACTCAATTCAGGCACATACAATACATTCGACAGTACAATATCCATATTAGAAGATCTCAGTGCAACTTCACCTATGCCGCTAGCCAACACACTTTGCCCTGAAGCAAGCAAAACTCTCTGAGTATGCGCTCTCAGCGACGAAAAGAAACGCCTTCCACGACACATGTGGGACGATGCTCCACTATCGAGTATCCAAACGCAATCGTTGTCACCACGGTCAAAAACTGACTCGTCCGTCGCACTCAATGCTGCTGCTTCTTTGCTTTGCACATTTTTGCATTGAGCACGAAAATGACCTCTTTGCCCGCACGCATAGCACTTGAAATTTTTCTTACTTTTGCCACTGCCGTCACCTGTTGGTTGTCCACCACGCTTCCACTGCGTTTTCGCTGCAAGCACATGTTCACCACCTGCATTAGCTTTTTCACCTCGTCGTTGCTCCTCCTCCAGAATTTTCGCTTTCAGGCAGTCTGGCCTAGGCAAGTTATCTCTGCTCTCAATTGCAACAACAAAGTTCTCCATCTCTGATGGTAAGCTGCACAACAACAAAATACAAAGCAGATCGTCCGGCACTGTCACGTCAATTTCTTTTAGGCTGTCCGCAATGATTGAAAATTGATTTATTTGCTCCGAGAATTTTTTATTCAAATCAAATTCAAATCGGACTAGTTGCTTGAATAAATTCACTTTCCTCGCAGGCCCTTCAGCGTGATATATACTTCTTAATTTACTCCACGCTTCCTTCGCAGTAACGCATCCTTTAATATTATTCAATTCCGAAGGTTTTACACTCAACGTTATAGTTGCCAACGCTTTGCTGTCCACTATTTTCCACGCACTCGCTTCCGCTGCCGACTTCTGCGTAGAATCTGCCTCCTCTATTACACACCAGTAATCCAGAGTGATGAGCAAACTCCGCATCTGAATGCACCATATTCCATAATTTTCGCCATTCAATTTTTCGATTTGCAGCACCGAGTTCGCCATATCGATCAAGCGTTTTCACAATTTTATATAACTTTAAATTTTTCCGCAACGTGGACCAACGAGCACTGGGCCCATAACCTTTGTTAACTCTTCGATGTCCGTTTATTGAGTGAGAGAAAAATTACAATTCAAGAATATATAACACATTGGAAGATGCTTATGTACTTGTTCAGATGTGGGTTGCTTATACATATACAAGTATATTTACTCGTTATAAAATAACGCTTACAGTTTTCATTCTTTCTTTTTTTCTTTTCCAAATTTTACATTTTTATCATTTCGTTTTACTTTGCTTTCTTTTCAGCGTTTTTCACAAAATGTTGCAGGAATTTTTTTATCTGCTTTAGTTTTCTTTCATTCTTTCTTCTTTAACTTTTACTTTATTCTAAATTCACTTTTAATTTGTTTTTTTTCTTGTCAGAATTTTTCGCAAATTTTAGCAGGAATTAAATCTTCTGCTTTAATTTTCTTTTCTTTAACTTCAATTGGCAATCACATTTGTAGCAATGGTAATTATTTTTCATATCATTTTCAGTTTTTGCTTTATTGATGAAAATAGCAAAGCAAATTTCGCATTCTTAAAAAGAAAAAACAAAAAGTTCCAAATGACATTGTTGTTCTGTCTGTCTGTTCTACAACAACAGCGCAATGCAAACCCCGTTTGCTGCAAATTGCAACAACAACAATAGAAATAATGCAGCGCAGTGAAGTTGCGAAGCGAAACGATTGGAGGTAGAAATGCGAATACGCATTGCCCACCGCAAAAATGATCTGCTGACCGCTTATGCAGAGTGCACGCGTATAAGAGTTCCACTACTCTCTCTCGCAAAACTTATAGTTGTTAGTGTAAAAGTTTTAAGTTTTTACTCACATGCATCTCGTCGCGAAGAAGGGCCCTTAATCGTGGTTGATGCTCACTTTTCTCGTTCGTTGCTGCTGGACTGTGAAATTGTTGTTGTTAATATGCTGCTTTTTTGGCGTTCACATAAACGCTCTTGAAGGTCATTTCTAAACTCTACATTAATAGTTTTTTTTTCTTTTCACTTATGCTAAAAAAATCGAATTTGCTTTTCACTATTTACATGATTGACAGATTTATGGTTCCTAATAAACCTGACTTAAGTAAACCTAATTTGAATTTAATTACAATTTGACAATTTACTTTTACAATTCAGTTCAAATAAGTAAGTATGGAAAATGTTTCGGGTGAGTATAAAATGTTGCTGTAAGTCTCAAAAAATGTTGCTGGTAGGTAAATTTCGATGGTAAGTATCAATTTTCAGGTAAGTATTATTTCGCATGTTAATTTTCACAGCTGCTGGTCACGTTTTTCTTTCAGACATAGTTTTTCTTTCCGCTCTTTCTGCGCTTTTCGTCCGACCGTGCTTTTCTCCTTCAGTGGTGATGGTGTTGATTTCTGGTGGTGATCTTCTAAAGTGGTGATGCTGGGCATCAATTGGCTGCTCAAAGATGGGCTGTTCCTCGTGTAAATCGTATAAGCTCTGCGGTTTAGGTGTAAAATAGGAAATCTCTGCGGCCTCTGGTCCAACAAATAAAAATCTCTGCGGTTTTCGCACAAATACAAAAATCTCTGCGACCTCGCGCAAATTATAAAAACGCTCTGCGGTTTTCTCGGTCAAATAAAACAAATTTCTGCGGCCTCGGTTGTTCGCTGCTTTGCTTATTGGGAGCTGTGCTCCACCTCTATATGCAGGCTGATGATCGTGTTCCTTGGCCGCTTACAATTCTGAAAAAAATGAGTGAAATCCAATTTCACTTCTAAATCTGTCTAGCCTAGTAAATATATATTTTTGGTAGCCGAAACTTACCAATTTTTATTAAAGTGTTTTTGGCTGACTTTAAAAAGATGCTGCTACGAATTTTGCCGATTAAACTTTCCACCACTGCCGGCTTTGCGGCTATCACTACTGCACTACTTATTTCAAACTTGCACTTCACTTCTTTGAATTTGAATTTTCGCACTGTACTGCTGAGGTCTGCTCGAGACCAAGTCGGATGATAGAAAGGCAGATCATTCGATCGTGACTTTCTAGCTGACCTTTTGTTCGTCTGCCTACGTCGGTCGCTGAGTTCGTCAGTCGTTTTGAGCGGTTGCCTATCCTGACTGGTCATCGGTTACAAGTACTAAAATGTTGCGGAAACATTGTTGCCGAGATATCTTATCTGCAACATTTCTATGTTTATGTTGATCAGTGCATTATAAATTCAAATTAAACAGGAAAGTTTTTGTTAAGCGCGAAATCGAATGTTACAAAGCGGATAAGATGTAGTTTCCTAAACTAACAGCTTAGACGGAGGAATTCGTTTGTGTCACTGACGGATGTCTTTGGCGCTAAATGTACCAACTAGTCGACCTTGCAAATCTTCTAAGACGTAATAGTTGTTACCAAGTCTTTCACGAACGCGAGCTTTTATAAACATTGGGCTTAGTTTGGCATTAAAGCCTTTTTCAAAATTGCTTTGGGCAAAGTTTCGCCTAAAAACTTCTTGACCTACTTGAAATGTTACGGGTCTGGTTCGCAGGTTGTATTGTTCGGTGTTATGTTCGTATGCGGTTCGGAGATTTTTCGTGATTGTACGTCGCGCTAACGCGAGCTGATCTTCACGTTTCAATTCAATACAAGGTTCGTCTAACAGTCGGAGATCCTTTAACAGTGCGTAGCTAGAACCATGCGTGATCATATTGAAGCCAAATAATGCACGATAAGGTGAACACTGTATGGCTTGATGGTATGAGTTTCGTAACGCACAAGAGATGCTGGTTAAGTTTATATCCCACTCTTTATGATCTTTTTAATATATGCACGGATGGCTGCAATTAAGGAACGATTAACGCGTTCTGACGCATTTGCCTGTGGTGCATAAAGTGCGGTATAAACGTGATTTATTCCTAACTTGGTCAAAAATTCGTTAAACTCCTTGCTTTTGAATTGCACTCCATTATCGCTAACAAGTGTCTCTGGTACCCCGTATGTATGAAATAGGTGATGCCATAAAAAGTCCTGAATGACTGAAGAAGTAAATTTTTTCAGCGGACAAAGCCAGTGAAATTTCGAGAAATGGTCTAACACTATTAACAAGCCAATGTTTCCCTTTTTGCTCCTCGGGTAAGGAAAGAAATCGGTTGATTTCCCATTGGTGGACGAAGAAGTATGTTTGGAGCTTTCGTTGATTTGCAAACGTCACAGTTACGCACATAGTTTCGCACATCTTTCACCATACCTGGCCAATAAAAATTGCGTCTTAGCAGTTCCAGGGTTTTGTGCATTCCGCCATGAGTTGCGATAACTGAATCGTGCGCTCTTTTCAGAACTTCGGTGCGCATTGCAATCGGTATCCATAGCTTCCAACTCTGTTCTTCTTGCATTTCATCGCCTGTTGCATGTTCGGTACGGATATAGACAAATTTGTCAACAATTTTCAAGTCGGGCAATTTGCTTTGCTCTGCTCGAACTTTAGCTTTCAACTGCTCATAGTCCGTATCAGAAAAATGTGTCGAATTTAAGTCTATTTCCGGTGAAATTTCAGCTGTCGCTGACAGTGCATCTACATGCAAACGCGATAGTGCATCGGGTACTACATTGTCTTTGCCTTTCCGGTGACTAATCGTAAACTTAAAACTTTGTCATTTCAGAGCCCATCTGGCCAATCTACCGCTTAGATTTGGCTGCTTCATCAACCAAACTAAACTGGAATGGTCTGTGACTACTTCGAATTCTTGCAGTTCCACATAACAACGAAATTTTGTTATGGCCTCTAACGCCGCTAAACATTCCCTTTCTGTCACACTGTAATTTCTTTGAGCCGAGTTCAGTTTTCGGGACATAAAAGCTATGGGTTTTTCATCCCCCTTTTCATTCTTTTGCACAAGTACTGCGCCTATGACGTCACAATGAATATAAAATTTTCTTTCAAAATCTGGATTCGCAAGTACTGGTGCTGAAGTGAGAAGTTGCTTAAGCTTTTCGAATGCTAAGTTCGCCTCATCTGTCCATACGAAATTTTTCTTGGTCGAAAGTGTGTCAGTAATAGGAGTCGTTATACTAGCAAAATTTTCAATAAACCGTCTGCACCAGCCAGCTAAACCCATCAATGCTCTGACCTGTTTGCGCGTCTTCGGTGTTGGCCAAGAAAGAATCGCTTGGATTTTTTCCATGTCCATCGCAATACCTCCATTTCCAATTATATGGCCAAGATACTTGGTCGAAGTGACGCAAAAGCTGCTCTTTTTGACATTTAATGTCAACTTTGCTTCTCGAAAGCGTGCTGCAATTTGGGTCAAACAATTGAGGTGGCTGTCAAAATCTGTCGAAACTATACAAAGATGGTCTAAATAACCAAAAACACATTCACTTAGCTCGGGTGGTATGAGCTGATCCATTAGTCTGCACATTGTCGATGGCGCGTTGCACAGGCCGAACGGCATAGCAACAAATTGATAAAGCGGACGACCTGGCACCGTAAAAGCTGTGAGAGCTTTTGACTTTTCTGTCAATCCTATCTGCCAATATGCATCTTTTAAGTCTAACTTTGTGATGATGTTTGCTTTCGGTAAACGTGAAAATATCCTTTCAATGCTCTGTATCGGATATGCATCTTTCTCAGTGACCTCGTTAAGCTTTCGTGCATCTAAACATAAACGAACTTTATTGGGTTTTAAAACTAGCCTCATTGGTAAACTCCATGCACTTGACGATTCTTCAATTACTCCTAACTTGATCATTCTATCAATTTCCTCAAACATTAATTTTTCTACCGCTGGTGACACAGGGTAACAGCGCTGCTTGATGGGCTTTGCATTGCCTACATCAATGTCATGCTGAATCAGTTTTGTTCTGCCTAAACCT
Source organism: Melieria picta (assembly GCA_964056695.1). NCBI lineage: Eukaryota > Metazoa > Arthropoda > Insecta > Diptera > Ulidiidae > Melieria > Melieria picta. The sequence goes on along the minus strand of OZ057400.1, from coordinate 55,938,416 downwards.
TCAGATTCGAAATCAGGAAATGCATTTTTAACCGCATCCAACCGTTTTTGTTGCGGAGGGGTGAGCGGATATGTTTCCTCGTCTGTGTTGACTGAGGTAACAGAATCAACATTGGAAATCGAACTTATCAATCCTGGAGCTAATTTAAAAATTCGCCAAAAATCTATCCCAAGGATTAAATGTTGTGCTATCGATGGGATTAAATTCAACCTAAGTTTTTGTTTTTAGTTTTCGTATTTCATATCCACATCGAGATATCCTAAAACTGTTTGTGGAGAACCATCAGCTGTCCTGACAAAAGAGGATCTTCTTAAAATTCACATGCCTAGCGAATTCTTCGGCTAAGTTCGACCCCACGCAACTAATGTTTGCGCCGGTATCTAACAGCCCGTATTCTGTTTGTCCTAAAAAATTTACTTGCACATAGCAACGTTGATCATTTGAATTGAAAATTGTCGAAATAATCATTCTTTTCTGCTGACGCAGAGTCTGAAAAAATCTACGAATGCGCAAAGTCGAACGCTTTGGCTTTCGCTGCGAAAATGCTGGTGTTGGTGTATCTTTAAAAATTCTATCTCGAGCTTGCAGATACTTTTCTAATCGCTCGTTATAAGTCGAAGATGGAAATATCAGTTTTGCGGTTTCTAACTCAGAGAAGTTGCAGGCGGTAGGTGTTTGTGTGAGAGTAACATCTCTTATATTTGGCAGCGCATTTGCTGCTGGTGCTGTCGAACTTCCTGAGCTAGCCGGTTGCGTACTGCATGGGCGTTCTACTATTTTTGTTACTGAGGGGGTAATCGGGGTTTGGAGAATACCCCCTTCTTTGAGTTTCCCGTCCCTTTGGCTAAACATTTGGCACACTGTGGCTTGTAGACCTTAGGAGTACCGCATCCATAACAAAAGATAGTCCGTTCTTCTAAACAGTCTTCCCAAAAATGTCCTGTTTGTAGGCAATTCCAACATTTCATTTGTGGCATGTGGGCGGCTTGCATAGCCTCAACCGCATCGTCTTCATGTATTTCCGGTGACGTACTGTTGTCTAATGCATATACGTTTCTTTTATTCGGTGGCAGAACCATAGCTGGTTGCTCTTGGCTGCGCTCTCCGAAAAGTGTCTTCACTTAACAAGTTTTCCCGCATCTGCACTAGGCGTCTCAAATGTGCAATCGAATGGATTGGCACCTACAACAATTCGTGTCTAATGTCCGGTCTCAAATTTCTTGTCAACATTTCAATAAGCTCTTCTTCCGGAATGGGTTCAGGTAGCCTGTCCATAATCAAACAAATATCGTCATAAAAAGCTTCAAATGATTCAAATGGCTTCTGTTTTCTGCCACGCAACTGTTCCCGGATCTCGTAACTAGACCTATAATCCTTGTATTGGTAACGTATTGCCGTACAAAAATCCTGCCACTGAATTGACTCAACCTGTTTGTGGTACCTCCAATACCATTCGCGAGCTTTACCAGTCAAAAGTATGTGTAAATTTTTACACAGGGCTGAAAAGTCATTGTTCAAGCAGTCCGAAGTTAAGGAACGAATTCTATAAAGAAATTCTTCCACTCTTAACCCGTTAGTGGACCCATCAAATTTGATATTCCAATTTTGGATCATTGACGTAACTTTGGCTGAACTTAAGACGTTTGTATTTGCGTTATTTTGCCGCTGGTCAAAATGTCGCTCATCAGCGTTCCGCTGAACCGTATTTTCATTACTGTTTGGTCTCGAATCAAGTCTCAAAGGCATTAACCGTTGAACACTTTGTTCAATAATCTGTGAAATGTAATCGTAGTCAATCTGCCTTTCTCTGTGCGTTCTTGATGTCATATTCTCAGTATCTGTCAATAAACTGTTACTTGGCAAAGTGGTGCTTAACCTTTGTGAGTCCTTCCCAGTTTGGACATCCACCAAAGGCTCAACTAAATTTTCTTCGCTGCGCGTAGATCTAAATCTCTTAAAATGTTTTTTTGGTGTTACTGCTTTACCTCGACCTCGTAATGCTGAGGATCGGGTTACATGAGTGTCTCGAAAATCTGTCCTAACTGGCCTCAAATCTCTAATGTGAGTCAACTTCCTGCATGAAGGACATTCATTATTGGTCTTTAACCAAGTCTCAATACAAAGTTTATGAAATTTGTGCTTACAAGGTGTGACCACCGATGGCTGGTCTGATTTATGCACTTGCAAACAAATTGAGCAATTTGGCTCATCGTCCGTCACGCCTGACGCCAAATTCTCGTTGCTCCTAGCAATAACACTGCACAACAGCATGTCTGTTGCATGGAGTTTTTTACATGAATCGGAATCGTTTTTCACGCTGTTTTCAAAACCATACTCAGTTTTTATGTAACAGCTCTAGTTTTCGCAAAAAATGGGCGTGTCACTTTTTCGAATTTTCCTCGACTTTTTTCACATTTTCGACTGTAATTTCCGAACCAATAATCCTATCGACATGATTTTTATATCGTTGCACTAACAACATCTCACGCCATCTTTTCTAATATTAATCAATTTTATGCGTTCTAAATTGGCGTTGTAATAAGGATTCAAAGTAGGAAAGTATTGAATTTCAAGGCGTTTTTTCTGATGGCGAAAATCGAACAGATGTTTCATAAATCAAGTTACGAAGTATATGAATATCTTAAGAAGAAACATCAAGCAATACAACACAGCTAAATGATTTGGCGGAATACACATTCGCATCGAAATAATAACAAAAATGTACCATAGTCATTTTCAGTCTTTTTCCTTAAAAAATTAGGAGCCTCAAAATATGCAAAGTTTTTAATTTTTTTTTGTTTCGAGCAATTCAAAATATTTTTGTTTTTTGCTTGTATTTCAGACTATAAACGGAACATATAAAAGAGCATATTTTGAGGCCCCTCATTTTTTAAGGAAAAAGACTGAAAATGACTATGGTACATTTTTGCTATTATTTCGATGCGAATGTGTATTCCGCCAAATCATTTGGCTGTGTTGTATTGCTTGATGTGTCGGCTTTCTTATACACCTAACTCGTTAATTGATTTACGAAAATTGTGTATGTTTTTGACCATCAAAGAAAACGCCTTAAAATTCCATATTTCCCGACTTTGAGGTCCAATTACCGCGGAATTAAAAACTTATAAAAATAAGTTGTATCGGAAAAGAAGCCGTGTGGTGTTGTTAATACGAGAAGGTGAAAATCATGTCAATCGGTTTTTTGGTTTAGAAATCACGATCAAAAATATGGAAAAAGTAGGGGAAAAACTGAAAAAATGACACGGTACCTATATCTCACTAACTAGAGCTGCTAGAAAAAAATCTGAGGATAGATTCGAAATCAGCGCACCCAAATTAGTAAGAAACAGTAGAAAAACTCCATGCAACAGAAAAAAAGTGTTTTTTTATTGTGCTGTGTAATCATTCAAATAACTTAAATTTTTCGTACAAAATTCTTAATTTAGGTGATTAGATGTTGGGGTTGGTTTCCTTTATCACAGAGAAGAGTAAGAAAAACAAAACAAAATTTAAGGAACGGATATTTCAAATATTTTTTCCTATAAATTAATATGAAACTTTCAAAAATTGCTTTGGCAATTGTATTAGCACTTTTGTCAGGTACTGCCACCGTGACTAAGTACTTTGTGAAATCGCATATCAAAGTAATAGCATATTTGTTACCCGCAAAGGATTCAGGTAATGGGCCTATTGTGTCCCTGACAACAATATGAAAGGGTTTGTTTGGGGTTGGTGTGAAAACCAGTTCTTCTCTACCCCCGGGTTTCACTTTATTAACAACGCATTGTTTGCATTGTTTTACAAATTTAGCAATATCTTGCGTCATATTCTTTAGTATTTTGTTCTAATTTTAGCGTATAATTTTTTCGTTCCGCAGTGTCCTCCGGAGATTGGATCGTCATGGTAGATAGTCATGAGTTGGTGTTTTTTGTCATTGTTCAGTACAATTTCTATGGGGTCTATTAATAGTATTTCTAAATGTTTTAGTATTTTGTTTCCATGTTCTTTGAACTCTGTTACAGAAAAATATTTGAAAATGATATCATCTTTTGGCCATTCTATTTTGTTTATATTGTGATTGCCGGCTTCGTGTTGTAGCCTCGAAAGCAAATCGTCTAAACTCAGTGTTTCGTTAACAATCTCAACATGCAACAATAGTATCTTTTTAAATAGTATCTTTTTAATATGAGCGTATACGCGAAAATTCGAAATTTTGTTATTTTTATTATATACAACTTGCGATCGTACTCTTGGTATTTTAGTTGTGAAGTCAAATGAAAATTTGTCGTAGACAAGAATTTGGTCAATTTTGTTGTTATTTGTTGGATTTTGTGGTTTTGGTATAGATGCTTGTGTAGCCATTCTACGAGTTGTTACCGCTAAAACGCTACTACTTGCGTTTTTCAAATCGGTGATGGAGATGCGAGAAAGTGCATCGGCACCTACATTGGTTTTGCCCTTAATGTATTCGATAGTGAAGTCATACTCCGCGAGTTCAAGTCTTATTCTTGAAAGTTTTGAAGAAGGATATTTCATATTAAAGAGATAAACTAGAGGCCTGTGGTCAGATCGAACAGTGAAGTTCGTACCATACACATATGGTCGGAATTGTTTTATGGCAAAGTAAATGGCTAGTAGTTCTAGCTCTATTATAGGCTTTTTTTGTTCAGCTTTATTAAACGATTTTGAAGCGAAGCAGATTGGTAGATCGTTACCATTGTATTCTTGACTCAATATTGCGCCACATCCGATTTTAGATGCATCTACTGTAATTATAAAATGATTATTAAAATCAGGGTATTGAAGTAGTCTTGGGGAGGATAAGGCTAATTTCAGTTTTTCAAACGATGTGTCGCATTCGTTATCCCAAATGAACTCTACGTTTTTTCTACTTAACCCTCCATTACTATCGTCTATTTCATAACGCCATTACTAACCAAGGGTGTAATCCACCCACAACTTTTGATTATCCGTTTTACTTATCCATTGAGGTAAAATAAACAAAAACCAAATTTTTTCATAATCACAGCATCAAAACATTTAAAAGAAAAAATAAATTGCATAATTTTGTTAATTCATTTTTTTAATAAAAACATTTGTTTATGTACACTTCATTTAAAAAAAAAAAGACAGATGAAATAAAAAGTTGCATTGGAAAAATTGCCACAACTTGCATAATATTCAAGATATGCTTCTAGGGCTTAGTGATTCAGAAAGCTGAAAAAATAAGTAATAAATAATTATTTAATAATTTTTTTCGGACCGAGGTAAAATTTTGCGTAAAAACTCAAACAAAAATCAACAATATACTTGCTACTTTTTAAGGTTACACCGTGCGACAAAAATCAAAAAATTTCCAAACACACGAAAAAATCGATATACTTGCGAAACTAGGGGCCAAATGTAGTAAAACTGCGTTTTTAGTTTTTCTCTCTGACGTCAGGATTTTTTTTAAAAGGACTTTGAAATTTCAAGGACATGTTTATTTCAAGGAATTATTTCAAAAATTGAGCGCATTGTAGAATAACAATATGGGTATCAAATGAAACAGAAAAATCCTTAGAATCTTAGAAAATTTAATATTTTGGTGCAAAAGGACAAATAGGTATTAAAAATGTCCTTTTGAAACTTTATCCTTGAATATCCTTGGAAATTTCCAAAAACTATTGGAAAAAAAAATTGAAAAAAATATATCTTAAGGAATAATATCTACACTACTACATCCTTGGATTTCGTCCTTCTAACTTTATCAGTTTAAGATATAACAAATTTAATGTTATAAACATTTTTTAGTTATCCTAGAGCATAATTTTTAAGGATTTTCTACTAAGTAAATGTTCTATACGTTATTAAAAAAATTATCGCCAACAAGTGAATACAAATATGTAAATGTAATTTAAAAAAAATAAAACTTCATTACTAACAATCGGTGTTAAGCATCCAGCAATTTTATAACGCCACTACTATCGTAGGGTGTAACACACCCAGTGACTTTTTAAAAAAATTGTATAAAAGCATCAGCTTTATTTATGCAACTGCAATGTACTCTATAACCTTCCGAAATATGCAAATGTGGATTACATTATAACTTTATGTTGGTTTTGGTTAAAAAATCTATATTTTACTAAGAAATTAAACTCACAGGGTGGATTCCACCCTGACGATAGTAATGGAGGGTTAAGCTGTTTAATGGTGCTGCCATTGAAGCAAAATTGGGAATAAATCTACGATAATAGTTTGCAAACGCTACAAAACGTTTAGCAGAATCTTTATCAGTTGGCTTTGGGTAGTTCCGAATGACGCTTATTTTTGAATCGTCTGGCAACAGCCCATTCGCCGTACACTTATGGCCTAAAAATGTTACTTCTGATTGAAGAAAGTTACACTTAATTGGATTTAGTTTAAGATTAAATTTTCTACATGTATTGAAAACGGTTGATAAAGCGTGTCGTTAGAACGAGCGTAGTTGTTAAAGTTATTGTTGTAAGGAGGACGATTGAAGTTATGGTTAGCAAAACGTCTGTTAGTCTCGTTATTATCGAATCTGTTGTTATTATTAGGTCTATAATTTCGGTTGTTGAAGTATCGTGAACAATTTTGGTAACTGTTGTTCGTAGTATTATTCGAACGTGTACGAAATGCTAACACTTGCTGTTCTTTTGTTTCTTTTGTTTGCTCGGTAATCAGTTTTGCTACTACATCTTTAGCGTCTGAAAAAGTTGTAGATGCTAGGATTGACTTTACAAGATCGGACCTAGCATTTAGCCGACAGACGTTAACTGCTTGTTCTGTAGCCATGTTATGTGCCTTAGCTTGAATTATTCCTTCGACGATCAAGGAACGCTCCAGGGAGTCAGATAGTTCTTCAACTTGCTTTGCAAAATCGGAATAGTTATTATTTTTAACTTGAATTGAAGCGATCTTACTAGCGACTACCTTTGAATTATCAGGCTTAATTCGAGAGCGTAGAGCGACTTTAATGTCAAGAATTGTAGCAATTGTGGTAGGTAATGCATCACGAGCTTTGCCTTCTAACTTGGATTTGATGAATGCTATAAAAGTGTCTGTCAAATTGGGATCAGTCAAGTCTTCAATTAATGTAATTTTATCTATAAAAGACTCCAGCGCCAGAGGATCTCCGTTGTAGTTTTCACGGATCATTGACGCACACATGCTTATGAAAGATCTCTTTTGTTCGACGGTGGCCATTTCGACCTTGTACGCGTAATTATTTATTAGAAACGGGATATTTGGTGAACTCGTAGCTGAGCACTTTGTGTCTAGCACGTTTAGTGTGTCTGTCAAAGACGGTAGAGAAGAGGAACGTTTGATATGTTTTTCGAAATTTTGTTCCGATCTGGCATCACTGAACTCGTCGTCTGTTTCAGTATCTGTACAAATGTCTTTATCGACTAAAACTAAACAGTTTGTGTACTGTGGTACCCTTATGCTACATTTTAGTTTACTGAAACATTTTAGTAATACACCGTAAAATTTTAGCACTTTGTTTGCCACATGAAGATTCTTTAGTGTGCTCACTTGCATATATTAATATGGAATTATAATTTTCAATTAGAAGGTTTTTGTATTCTTCAATTTTTATTGTGTTAGCTGACAGTGGTCGGCTCTGTAGAACGCGTTTGGTTGCTTTAATGAACTCTAAATATAAATTTGAGAATGTGACTTCGAATTCAGTCATTGAGTGATGTAATGTATCAGTACACACGTTGTACTGTATGAGAATATAACTTGATGTAAAAATTGTTCGGTTGATTGTAGGAAAAAAAATGTTATTGTAGCAATTGTATTTCCTAAATTCCAGATTCAAATTTTTTTTTTTTTTTTTGTAAATTCTTAGTTCAAAGTTTATAGTATTTGCTTCAGTTTTCTATTTGAGATTTTCCTTGTTGTTTTGTTTTTAGGATTAATTGTTCTCTGTGTAATTTCTTCGTTCTTGTGTGCATATATAGTTGTATGCACGTATAGTTGACATTAAATTTAGTATGTATGTATATGTAGTATGACAAATATACTGATGTATATATATGTCAACTTTTTAAATATCTTTATATATTATATATGTAGGTTAACCTTTTTAACTTATAAAAGCAAGCCGTTGCGCTCACACTGGCACTACTACTACTTATCATTACCGCTTATAGCCGTCTGGGTCCACGTTGTTCACTATTACATCGAGCAGCGAGTCGCCGAAATTGCCCTTCATCTCAGTCCTTCCGCTATTGGCGAGCACAAACGTCACGTTCACCTCCTGCTTCAGCTGCACACCCCGCGAGAATGCATGCCGAATTTGTTGTTTCTGTTTTCGCTGCTGCTTTTGCCGCTATCGAACTCGTCCTCTTCGCTATACCTCGTGCACTTCCACTAACAATTCTCACTGTCTGCTTCAACACTCACGTGCCGTCGTCGTCGCTACTGCTGCTGCTCCCGTCGTCGTCATCGCTACTGCTGCTGCTGCGCTTTGCTGCGCTAAGTCGTGCTGCGTTCACGAGCGAGTGCCAATTGCATTATGCTTTTGCTGATGTTGTTGTTGTTACCGCTCGTTCGGCAAAGTGGCGTGATGGTGTGGTTGTTGTGCTGCCACCGCCGAGGCTCCTCTAGCGTGGGTACTGCTTAATGTGAGGTTAGGGCACTCGTCCTTCGTTCGCTCCTGCGTGGGAATATGCTTTGTGTTTCGCGATGTTGGCGGGATTTTCGGCAACGTCGGCCAAAATCTCCTGGAACTCTTTGTCGTTCAAAGCGGACATGAAATCCGGATCGAAAAATACTGGACTGCTGATGCTGCTGCTATGGTTGCGGCTGCTGCAGCGCCGGTGGGGGTGACTTGCGTTGCGCCGCTTTGCGTGCGCGCTCTGCTTTCTTGCGTTTCTGCTTGATGTGGTGCTGGTCGACTTTGTTTTATCAATTTAGCAATTTTCGATAAATACTTCCCGCGCAGCCACTCGGCAGCCTCCTCGTCGAAATTGAGCTTGCCCGCCTGATTTTTTTTTTTTTTTACCTCGAGAAAATGTATGGCCCGACCGTCACGGCCGCCATGTAAGTCCAAAGTAAAAGTTTGATTCTATTCAGTTATTCAGTTTTACATAGTTGCTTTACATGACATTTGGTTAAGGTACCGTGTTGCCACGTGTCATTACATTTGGTTGTGATGTACGGCAGGGGCGTAGCCAAGGGGGGTTTAGGGTGTCAGAACCCCCCATAGCCTATAATTTGTCAACATTTTCAATCACTATGCATCGTATGTACGTTCCCACATTAGCAAAAAGGTCTTTTCATCTTTAAATATTTAAAAGAATATTAACAAAACCCTTTTTTTACCGAAACTAATTTGTTTTTTTTAATAGTCACGTTTAGGCTTAATGCAGCGATTTGCATGTTCTAAAAACATGTCTAAAGAGTAGTTTAGTTCGTCGACCGGAACGTCCTTCAGGATGTCGGTACAAGCCTTTTGGATGGTTTCTACGTTCTCAAAACGCTTTTTTCATCGGCAAATGCATTCTTTAGAAAGGTGAAATTCGCACGGTGCCACATCATGTGAAAACAAAAAAACAGTCAAAACAAGTGTCAATAGATGGGATGGCATCCTTCGATAGCCAAATGTTCAGTTAAAATGCAATAAATTTATGCTATTGAGATGCTTAACCTTCGCCTTACTAAAGATGATCCCAGGCACGTCCGCCGCTATTTTGAGTAAAACTCACAATAAATATATAATAATTTATAAATGATTTTCATACTTCAGTATTTAGTATCTTCCTCTGGCGATAGTTTCGAAAAAAGGCCTAACTTTAATGATTTATTTTGAGACTATGGAAAATATTAGAAGATTTCTTTCCAGAGGGTTTATTGAACACATAATGAGGTAGGTACGCAAAAAAAAATGTATCGTGAGTTTTAATCAAAATGGTAGCGAAAGCGCCTGGGATCACCCAGATACATTTGTATAAAAAATGACAAAATTCAAGTTTCAACATGAACAAAACTTCAAAAAATTATATTTTCATGTTATTGAAAATTACCTCAAAATTTGTGCAGATATTAAACATGAATATTAAAAAGATCACCCGGGTGGGTATAAGTAAAGCGAAGGTTAAATCCAATTTCAAGAATTTCAATGAAGATTTTGGCTTATCTTTTATGAATTACCGCCCAGTTTTGATCTACGGTGATTGCGGATTCAGTTGGCTAACACTTTGGTCATCATTTATGATCTGACAATCGTTTTTAAATCTCTTTTACCACTTATGAACTCCACCACGGCATAAACAAAAATCACCATAAACTTGGTCTATCAATTTAAATGCTTCTTTTAAAGTTTAAACATTTTTAAAACAATAGTTAATATTGGATCTTTGTTCGATGCACATTGTTGTACGATGACACAAACATACTTCCACTTCAGATGCAATAACTTCGCTTTCAGTCCACCGAATTTCATGAAATTTTTACTAAAAATCAGGGAAAAAATTTAGTTTGTAATGCATTAAGTCACATAAGCCACAACAAAATGCCCTATTTGGAAAGTGCACTTTACTTTAAAAAACATGTAATACTAAACTGGCAAAACAATTTTTTTAAAACCCCCCATGACCAAGTTCTGGCTACGCCCCTGATGTACGGTGTTACCACGTGTCGCTACACTATTGAGCATTGCCAAATTAATCAATCCTATCTCTACAATTTCCAGCTGACCTGAATGGACAAGAAATCTATAGCTCAACGCAAGCGATAATCTTGTAATCACATCACACGTCAATACTGGCTGAGTTGATGAACTCGCACGCAAGGTCTCTAAAATTTCTTTGGTTAGCATCTGAAACTCGTTTCCGAATCTAAATTCCAAGAACTTCAAAGTTGCCATCCGAAGGATGCATTAGCAAAGTCAAAACAGTGAGGTATTAACTGAATGTAAAAGCAATGAAACATGGAAAAGCTTAGATGTATCTCGTGGTCAGCTAAATGGTCTAAGACTGAAATGCCAATTAGTGAAATCCAACAAAAATACACTAAACCTCCATAGGACCAAATACTCAAACATCAGTGAACCGAGCAACAAAAAAAATTTCAACTTGGAAAGGTGTGACCTCTCGTAGCCTAAAATCAGTGAGGCTAAAAGCGTATTTTCGTGAGGCTAAAAGCCATTTTCGTTAGACTAAAAACCGTGAGGCTTAAACCCCGTTTACGTGAGAGGCCCCACGTTGGGCGCCAATTCTGTAATGTACAAAAGTTGTGGGCCCAATATATATTTCCTCCACGTTGCTCCATTTCTGTAATGGACAGATTGCAAAGCAAATATATCGCCCTACGTTGTGTACAAATTGTGCGGTACAAATTTAAACACAACGCACGGAAAACGAAACACCCGACCTTGGGCTGTAGTTTCCCGACAATTGTAAAGTGGAAGATGGTAAAAGAAAGAGGCTAAGCCTCAATGTTGTTAAACGGGTACCCAAGAACAAATCTTGGCCCACGTCATTGTCCACCCCAGGTTGCAATGCGCTCATTTGGCCACTTTCGTGCGGGACCCTTAAATAAAGCTAGCTCTTACGGCTGGTGGGGGGATTCGGGACCAAATTATTACAACCTACATTACTATTAATTCAATATGAGTCCCAGCCACTTGATTGTTCTAAATATACAACTCAACACGACAAGACAAAATATCGGACGGACAAGTAAACTTCCAAATGGCCGCACTGGCCTTTCTTCCTCTTCTCTGTGTTTTGGGGCGACGCTAAGGTGGAGTGCGCCTCGCCCTGTCATGACCCATGTTGTTGTTGTTGTTAGTATGGGTCCCAAAGACATAAGTCCACCTACCCTTTCATCTAATCACCTTTACAATATAAAGTCTCAAAATTCCATGGTTAACTTAACCCAAAATAACAATTGTATTTAAGTAAATTCATGATTATTTACAAAATCTTAAACCTTATACCAAAATCAATCATAATCAACATTCCTGCGTTCAGCATAGTTTTAACTTCAATTTAGCGACGCGCAAAATTGTCACACAAAAGGGATTGCAGAAGGTGCTACGTGGTGATACTCAACAAAAAAAAAACAAACTGTATAACAACAATAAAACAAATATGCAAAAGAACTGTGTGCTAACACACGCGAACTCGCCAGCACATAGCTGCAGTCAATGCTATGCAAAACCGTATCACTTCTCTTTCAGTGTCAATATTTCGCAACAACAATTCAAGGTAAGTATGGTTCAATTAACAGGTAAGTATATAAGTATGTAGGAGAAGAATAAAATTATTATTATTATTATTTCATTTACTGCTTTAAACGTATCGTTTGTAGCAGGAGTTTCACTTAAAGAACTATTAAGCAGGTATAGTGGAAAAATATGTCGGAACAATAAGCTATGAAATAATTTACATGTTATGAAGTACTTTACAAGGTATATATACAACAAAGTGAATATATGGTACAACAATATGGTAGTCGTATTTACAACAATATGGTTTGGCATAATATAGATGTTTGTGTAATGTTATTCATTTAACAAGGTTGCTCTTAATCTAAGGCTGTTTACAATATAATAGTACAACATTTTGATCGGGTACAACATTTTGATCTTTTAGTACACATAAAAAATGCTGCCAAAGAGCTAGACCTTATTAAACACGTACCTACTAGGCATTCAAAAATTTTTAAGAGCCCATGGTTTGACCAGGAGCTTCTTAACAGTAAAAAAGATTTAAAAAATTCTCTAAAATCGTGCAAAGAATCAAATTTTGATCCAGAAAAGGCATCAATCTTATACTCCCTAAAGCGCCATTATAAAAAACTTCTTCTCAGCAAAAAGGAAGATTACTATACAGACCTAAAAAACAAATTTGCTAATGTCAAGAATCCGACGGATTTCTGGGGTGTAATCCGGTCATGTAACAAAAGACAGTTTATACCCAACCCGATAAAGCTATCGGACTGGGAAAAATTTTATGCTAGCATTTATCCGCCCCGTGTTGACACGCACCTATCCTTCTGTGGTACGTTCGACCCCTCCCTAGACTCGGAAATTACACACGCTGAGATTATACTTGCTTTACAGGGCTGCAAAAATAATAAATCCCCCGGTCTCGACATGGTTAAAAGTGAGTTTTACAAATTCCTACCCCCTGAAGGCATAAGTTTCCTCCACCGTTTCTTTAATAACGTACTAACTTACGGAATAACTCCAGATGCGTGGTCGTGCTCGTCACTGGTTCTTTTCCATAAAAACGGGGATCAAAACATACCTTTAAACTACAGAGGCATTGCGCTCTGCAACTCCATAGCCAAAATTTTCACGCAAATTTTATCTAAGAGGCTTGCCGCTTGGGCAAATATAAAAGGGGCAATTCCGGAATCGCAGAACGGTTTTCGAAGCAAAAGAAGTTGTATCGACAACATCTTCGTCTTGCAATCTGCTATTCAGCTCCATCTGAGGCACCAAAAAAAGTCTGCCCTTGCTCTATTCATTGACTTCCGGCGTGCCTTCGATTCAGTTAAACATGATTTATTATGGCAAAAACTATGCAAAAGGAGTTAGCGCGAGATTTATCCATATAGTGAAAGCGATATACGATCGTGCCTCGTTTGTTATTAGAAAAAACGGCATTGACTCAAAATCCATTCCAGTAACTGAAGGCGTACTTCAGGGTGAAATTCTTAGTCCCCTTCTCTTCATTCTTTTTATCTCGGATTTCGAGGAAGCTCTGCGGGAGAGAGGTATAGAAGGCATAAACATTGACGGGGTAACTGACCTACTTTTACTGCTTTTTGCGGACGATGCTGTGGCACTCGCAAGGTCCCCAGTAATCTTAAGAAAAATCCTAGTTGCTCTAGAGATATACTGCGAAAAAAATCAGCTCCAGATAAATACAAAAAAAACCCAAATTATTCATTTCAGGAAAGGAGGGAAATCCTCATCAGAAAACTTCTACTTTCATAAACAAAAGCTGGATATAGTAAAGAACTACACGTATCTAGGAGTAACTTTTTCCAGCTCGGCACTAGGAAAAGGCGCGACTGATTCGGCCATTAAAAAGGGTAGAGTTGCGTTAGGCGCGGCTCTTCAGACCTTAAGCAATTGCAAAGCAGATTCTTGGGATGGAAGAGTCAAACTCTTTGATAATGTTATCTCTTCGTCTCTTCTATACGCGGCCCAAGTCTGGGGCTTAAGGTACACCGACCAATTGGAGATTGTCCAAACTACGTACTTCAAAAAACTTCTTGCATTACCAAAAGCTACTCCAAATGCACATCTAAGACTTGAGCTGGGTCTATATAAAGTTGCCTCAAAGATTTTTAAAGCCGCCTGGAACTACATTATCAAAGTGCTTCAAATGGATCAAAACCGTTTACCAAAAATCGCCCTTCTTAGATTATCTCATCTCCAGCAGTCCTCAGTGGCACAAATGGAATACAATTGGGTTACTCAGTTTAACTGTTTCCTGGATAAAATTGGTTTAAAAAATATGTGGGAATCTCTAAATGCAGAAAACTGGCTAAGCATGAAACCAGTTGCTTTCGAACGCTTCGACCGCCACCTGAAATTTCAAGATGTACTCAGCTGCGCAAGTACTTCTTCTCTTAACTGTAAGTTACTTAGGGCACTTGATGATAAGGTAGCAGCTTACTTATTTCACCGCAACCAATTTTATATGAGCAAGGTTTTCGCCCAACTTCGCTTGTCAACCAAATACGTTCTAAGGTTTTGCATTAAAGGCTTAATTTATAAAATTGATCAAAATAATATTTGTAAGTTGTGCAACCTAAATACACTTGAAACCCTACAACATTTTCTCCTAGAGTGTCCGAGTTTCCTTGCAATTAGAAGGCGATACGTACAGAGCTATCTTGCCCAAACAAATGACCACTTAAATGCATTGGCAAATTGCCATGACCCGTACCCGATCAAAATGTTGTACTATTATATTGTAAACAGCCTTAGATTAAGAGCAACCTTGTTAAATGAATAACATTACACAAACATCTATATTATGCCAAACCATATTGTTGTAAATACGACTACCATATTGTTGTACCATATATTCACTTTGTTGTATATATACCTTGTAAAGTACTTCATAACATGTAAATTATTTCATAGCTTATTGTTCCGACATATTTTTCCACTATACCTGCTTAATAGTTCTTTAAGTGAAACTCCTGCTACAAACGATACGTTTAAAGCAGTAAATGAAATAATAATAAGTATGTATATCACTTAATTATTAATCAATGAATTTATAAATTTTTAGGTAAACATTGAGATCAAATATTAAAAGTAAGTAAATATATAAATTAAGCAATTAATTTTAATAGGTTAGTTTTTCGGTAATTATCGCGGTAAGTATTTGGTTTTTGTTAACTCTTCGATGTCCGTTTATTGAGTGAGAGAAAAATTACAATTCAAGAATATATAACACATTGGAAGATGCTTATGTACTTGTTCAGATGTGGGTTGCTTATACATATACAAGTATATTTACTCGTTATAAAATAACGCTTACATACTCCGACTCAACCCAAATCTGGCAAATGTTACAAAGAGATTTTTCAAGAGAATCGAATTCTTAACATTTCACAACATTTTCGATGCTTATCTCTAGTTAAACATTTTGTGAATAAGTCTGCTACATTTTCTGTGGTTGGAATATATTCAATATCGATTTCCCCAGCATCGCATCTGTCCCGAATATAATGGTATTTGATGTCAATATGCTTGCTCCGTTGTATGATGTTGGATTTTTAGCAAGAAACTGCGCACCTTGGTTATCGCATCGAAGGGTGGTCGCACAGTTCGTGTATTCTGTCAGCCCGATCTCATGCAGCAAGCTTCGTAAAAATGACAGTTCCTTACTCCCTTGGCACATCGCCACATACTCCGCTTCAGTAGAGCTCAGGGATACCGACGTCTGCTTCTTGGACTCCCAAGCTACTGCATCACCACCAAAGAATAAAACGTAGCCGCTATACGACTTGCGGTCCATCGCATCCGACGCCCAGTCCGCATCTGTGTAACAAACAAACTCTTTATTACCAGCTTCAAAGGACAAAATATCTTTTGGTGTATTTTTCAAATATCGAAGTACGTGTTTCGCTGCCACAAAATGCTCTTGGTGTGGATGGGAGTTAAATTGTGACAACTTCGAAATAACGTGAGCTATGTCCGGCCTGGACACAACTGCAAGATGCATCAGCGCTCCGATAAGCGACTGATATTGTTTCTCATTGACCATGCTGCTACAGTCTGCATTTGTGCACTTTTCCAAAATTGTACCGCTCGCGTACGGCGTCTGTGCGGGTTTGCAATTCAGCATTCCCCATTCTCGCAGCAATTCGATAGTGTAGCGATGTTGATGTAAACTGATGTTTCCTCGTGGACCATTCCTCTCGATTTCCATACCCAAGTAATACGAGATCGGACCACGATCAGTGGCGTCAACGTCTTGTGTAAGATTTTGTAAAATGTAATTCATTGTTGTTTCCGTGGAACAGGCAAGAATCATGTCATCGACGTATAAGGCAATCAAGTTTAGCTCATTCTTCGTTAACATGACATAAACGCAATTATCGGTCGCACATTTTCGAAAACCAATTTTTTCCAAAATCTCAGAAATTTTCTTGTTCCAGTCCGGACCTGCCTGTTTCAGCCCATACAAACTTTTCTTCAACCGACAAACTTTCTGTGGGTTATTTTTGTCAACAAACATTTCCGGCTGTCGCATGTACACTTCTTCTTCTAGCCTTCCATTTAAAAATGCAGCTACTATATCAATATGTTTTACCAACAATTTATGTTGAACCGCTATTGCCAAAATTAAACGTATAGTAGAGTGTTTTACCACAGGAGCAAATGTGTCAAAATAATTTACGTTGTAACTTTGCATACACCCCTGTGCTACCAATCGAGCTTTGTGCTTCTCAACCTTTCCATCTGGCAATCGCTTAGTCGTAAATACCCATTTACACCCTATAACATTTTTCTTCATCGGTCTGTCTACTAGTTCCCAAGCACAACTTTTCTTCAGTACATTAAACTCCGACTGCATTGCATCTTTCCATTTCAACCATTCTGCGCTGTTCATTGCTTCCTTCACCGATTTAGGGTCGTTGCACACCTGACGTACCTCATATAAAGTTTCCACTGTACGCTCAGCAGCAAACACTTTCCGTGGCCTTCCAGGTTTACCTGTACGCTCCAATCTCGGTCTACCTCTCTTCTTTTTCTGACCCGCTTCGCGCTCTTCATCCGAAGAAGTAATGTCATCGTTGTTGTTGTCGTTGTCACCTTCACTGCATATTTCTGCTTCACTATGTGCGTCCCGAACTTCGCTAGGTACGCTAGCCTCAATGGTTTCAACAGCAGCGTCCTTTGACATGCCATGATCTACTTGTTCATAAAAAGACGGAACGAAGCAATCAGTTTCAATATGAGCAATATTTGGTTGTGTAGGTTGCATATGATACGAAAATGAATCTTCAAAGAATAACACATCTCTTGCCAGTACAATTTTTCTTCCTTGCTTGTCATACAGACGATACGCTTTACTTTGTTCTGCGTATCCCACAAAAATCAATTTCTCACCTTTAGGAGCAAACTTCGATTTACCAGGCCGTTTCTCTAACGCAACTACATCGCAGCCAAAAACTTTTAAATATGACACCACGGGCTTTCTTCCCACCCAAACTTGATATGGTGTTTTCCCTTTGATAACTTTGGTTGGACAGCGATTTCTTAAATGTGCAGCAGTGTTGACAGCTTCCGACCATAAGCTGTGGGGTAATGAAGAATCGTTAAGCATGCAGCGTGCCATCTCCACCAGCGTTCTATTCGCTCTCTCTGCTATGCCGTTTTGCTGCGGTGTGTAGCTCACAGTTGTTTGATGCATTATGCCGTGTGATTGTAAATACTTAATAAAATTAGAAGTACAAGTACTCACGGCCATTATCGCTCCGCAAACATTTTAGAGTACACCCAGTCTTCGTTTCCGCATACGCCTTGTACTTCATAAAAGCCTCGAATGCCTCCGACTTGCTACGCAAAAACGATACCGTCATGTACCGCGAGAAGTCATCTATAAATGTAATGAAGTACAACGACCCGCCTTCAGATGGTACACGCATCGGTCCGCATAAATCTGTATGTACGATCTCCAATGGTCTGCTTGAAAACACATTTCTATAACTTGCAAATGGCTTAATACAAATTTTGCATTCTGCACATGTAAAACAAGAAAAATCTTTTGGTACGGTCACCTTTATGCCATGAACATAACCTGGTAACACTTGTAAATCACGTGCATTTAGGTGTCCAAACCTTCTATGCCAAAGTTCACTTTCCGAATTTGTCTTCTCATTCACAGCACCTATGTATTCGTTTTTCGCTTCCAGCTTCACCAAAAATATTCCACTGTTCAACTCAAAAACTGCGGCTTCAAAAACTGTAACCTTTCGTGGATCTGCGACACGTGCTTTGTTATGCGAAAAATTCACGAAATTGCCTTTGCTCAAAATCTTACTGACTGAGAGAAAATTCGAACTCAATTCAGGCACATACAATACATTCGACAGTACAATATCCATATTAGAAGATCTCAGTGCAACTTCACCTATGCCGCTAGCCAACACACTTTGCCCTGAAGCAAGCAAAACTCTCTGAGTATGCGCTCTCAGCGACGAAAAGAAACGCCTTCCACGA
Source organism: Melieria picta (assembly GCA_964056695.1). Lineage (NCBI taxonomy): Eukaryota > Metazoa > Arthropoda > Insecta > Diptera > Ulidiidae > Melieria > Melieria picta. The sequence continues at coordinate 55,919,698 of OZ057400.1, read as the reverse complement.
CACATGTGGGACGATGCTCCACTATCGAGTATCCAAACGCAATCGTTGTCACCACGGTCAAAAACTGACTCGTCCGTCGCACTCAATGCTGCTGCTTCTTTGCTTTGCACATTTTTGCATTGAGCACGAAAATGACCTCTTTGCCCGCACGCATAGCACTTGAAATTTTTCTTACTTTTGCCACTGCCGTCACCTGTTGGTTGTCCACCACGCTTCCACTGCGTTTTCGCTGCAAGCACATGTTCACCACCTGCATTAGCTTTTTCACCTCGTCGTTGCTCCTCCTCCAGAATTTTCGCTTTCAGGCAGTCTGGCCTAGGCAAGTTATCTCTGCTCTCAATTGCAACAACAAAGTTCTCCATCTCTGATGGTAAGCTGCACAACAACAAAATACAAAGCAGATCGTCCGGCACTGTCACGTCAATTTCTTTTAGGCTGTCCGCAATGATTGAAAATTGATTTATTTGCTCCGAGAATTTTTTATTCAAATCAAATTCAAATCGGACTAGTTGCTTGAATAAATTCACTTTCCTCGCAGGCCCTTCAGCGTGATATATACTTCTTAATTTACTCCACGCTTCCTTCGCAGTAACGCATCCTTTAATATTATTCAATTCCGAAGGTTTTACACTCAACGTTATAGTTGCCAACGCTTTGCTGTCCACTATTTTCCACGCACTCGCTTCCGCTGCCGACTTCTGCGTAGAATCTGCCTCCTCTATTACACACCAGTAATCCAGAGTGATGAGCAAACTCCGCATCTGAATGCACCATATTCCATAATTTTCGCCATTCAATTTTTCGATTTGCAGCACCGAGTTCGCCATATCGATCAAGCGTTTTCACAATTTTATATAACTTTAAATTTTTCCGCAACGTGGACCAACGAGCACTGGGCCCATAACCTTTGTTAACTCTTCGATGTCCGTTTATTGAGTGAGAGAAAAATTACAATTCAAGAATATATAACACATTGGAAGATGCTTATGTACTTGTTCAGATGTGGGTTGCTTATACATATACAAGTATATTTACTCGTTATAAAATAACGCTTACAGTTTTCATTCTTTCTTTTTTTCTTTTCCAAATTTTACATTTTTATCATTTCGTTTTACTTTGCTTTCTTTTCAGCGTTTTTCACAAAATGTTGCAGGAATTTTTTTATCTGCTTTAGTTTTCTTTCATTCTTTCTTCTTTAACTTTTACTTTATTCTAAATTCACTTTTAATTTGTTTTTTTTCTTGTCAGAATTTTTCGCAAATTTTAGCAGGAATTAAATCTTCTGCTTTAATTTTCTTTTCTTTAACTTCAATTGGCAATCACATTTGTAGCAATGGTAATTATTTTTCATATCATTTTCAGTTTTTGCTTTATTGATGAAAATAGCAAAGCAAATTTCGCATTCTTAAAAAGAAAAAACAAAAAGTTCCAAATGACATTGTTGTTCTGTCTGTCTGTTCTACAACAACAGCGCAATGCAAACCCCGTTTGCTGCAAATTGCAACAACAACAATAGAAATAATGCAGCGCAGTGAAGTTGCGAAGCGAAACGATTGGAGGTAGAAATGCGAATACGCATTGCCCACCGCAAAAATGATCTGCTGACCGCTTATGCAGAGTGCACGCGTATAAGAGTTCCACTACTCTCTCTCGCAAAACTTATAGTTGTTAGTGTAAAAGTTTTAAGTTTTTACTCACATGCATCTCGTCGCGAAGAAGGGCCCTTAATCGTGGTTGATGCTCACTTTTCTCGTTCGTTGCTGCTGGACTGTGAAATTGTTGTTGTTAATATGCTGCTTTTTTGGCGTTCACATAAACGCTCTTGAAGGTCATTTCTAAACTCTACATTAATAGTTTTTTTTTCTTTTCACTTATGCTAAAAAAATCGAATTTGCTTTTCACTATTTACATGATTGACAGATTTATGGTTCCTAATAAACCTGACTTAAGTAAACCTAATTTGAATTTAATTACAATTTGACAATTTACTTTTACAATTCAGTTCAAATAAGTAAGTATGGAAAATGTTTCGGGTGAGTATAAAATGTTGCTGTAAGTCTCAAAAAATGTTGCTGGTAGGTAAATTTCGATGGTAAGTATCAATTTTCAGGTAAGTATTATTTCGCATGTTAATTTTCACAGCTGCTGGTCACGTTTTTCTTTCAGACATAGTTTTTCTTTCCGCTCTTTCTGCGCTTTTCGTCCGACCGTGCTTTTCTCCTTCAGTGGTGATGGTGTTGATTTCTGGTGGTGATCTTCTAAAGTGGTGATGCTGGGCATCAATTGGCTGCTCAAAGATGGGCTGTTCCTCGTGTAAATCGTATAAGCTCTGCGGTTTAGGTGTAAAATAGGAAATCTCTGCGGCCTCTGGTTCAACAAATAAAAATCTCTGCGGTTTTCGCACAAATACAAAAATCTCTGCGACCTCGCGCAAATTATAAAAACGCTCTGCGGTTTTCTCGGTCAAATAAAACAAATTTCTGCGGCCTCGGTTGTTCGCTGCTTTGCTTATTGGGAGCTGTGCTCCACCTCTATATGCAGGCTGATGATCGTGTTCCTTGGCCGCTTACAATTCTGAAAAAAATGAGTGAAATCCAATTTCACTTCTAAATCTGTCTAGCCTAGTAAATATATATTTTTGGTAGCCGAAACTTACCAATTTTTATTAAAGTGTTTTTGGCTGACTTTAAAAAGATGCTGCTACGAATTTTGCCGATTAAACTTTCCACCACTGCCGGCTTTGCGGCTATCACACACTATTGCACTACTTATTTCAAACTTGCACTTCACTTCTTTGAATTTGAATTTTCGCACTGTACTGCTGAGGTCTGCTCGAGACCAAGTCGGATGATAGAAAGGCAGATCATTCGATCGTGACTTTCTAGCTGACCTTTTGTTCGTCTGCCTACGCCGGTCGCTGAGTTCGTCAGTCGTTTTGAGCGGTTGCCTATCCTGACTGGTCATCGGTTACAAGTACTAAAATGTTGCGGAAACATTGTTGCCGAGATATCTTATCTGCAACATTTCTATGTTTATGTTGATCAGTTCATTATAAATTCAAATTAAACAGGAAAATTTTTGTTAAGCACGAAATCGAATGTTACACAACATAAGCCTTTCCCATTGGGCTTCCAAATTCTTTCGAAGAATTTGGATGAGGGACTTCGTTTGTTCCTCAATGGGAGTTGTAGAGAATTTTGTGCATAATTGCACGAGCCGATCGGACTCGAATATGAATTTGGCAACGCTAGGATCGGTTGCTTTGAGAATGGGAGATTTGGAGCGCGTCTTTGGCGGCTCACGAGTGACATTGTCTGTCAAAAACAAATCAGTTGACACCTTAGGGGGCTGTTTGGAGGCGGTTGGCTCCATCGCGTCTGATTGCTTCTTAGGCGAACGCTCTACCGGCATTGAAAATAATAAGCGAAGCTTGAGAGAGAGGGGGTCAGGTGCGAAAAAGTTGAAATTAAATTTCCACCTGAGAATGAGAATAAACGAAAGAGTTAAAGTTGGCCGCGTCCGCACGAACGGCTTAAAATAGGAAAAAATCGAAAAATTACACGAATGTGTGAAGATTATTCGATTGAATGGGAAATTGCTTTTAATTGTTTGGCCAACTTTATTAAACGTATGTGGGGTAATACGCGAAAAAATTAATAAATTTTTAAATAGGAACCGCGGAATCCGGAATATGGAAATTTGTCTAAGTGTTGTGTAAAATGAGCAAAATAAAAACAACAAAGTGACAGTCAAATTTATTTGTGTATGTGTATTTGTATTTATTTTATTATGACGAAAATAAATAAGTATGGGTATGTATGTGTATAAATGAATGGAAGGGGGAAAAAAAAATAAATATGTATGGGTGTGTGTATATGTGTGTATAAGTGTATGTAAAAATATATTTTTGAATGTATAATATTTGTTAGTTAGTCTTTAATTATATAGAGGAGGAAAAATAAAAATTTTGTGTACCGGTGGGATGTGTTTGTCCCACTGTATGTATATTAAGTGTATGCGCAGTGAACGTTTGATATGTACAATTGAAAATTTTCTAAGTCGAAAATTTTCAATGTACTTGGGACGGGTCTTGTTGTCCCAATGTATGTTTTTTTTTTTTGTTAACGAGGAGGGAAGCATCGAAAGCCTCAAGTAGTGCTGGACTTTAAACCGCTAAACCCTCCTCTCGTCCGGACGGTTTGCCCCACCTGGGACCACCGTAAGGTATTACGTCAGGAGGCCGTCGTGAGCGTTATCGCTCTATCGTTCGTTTGTCAGTCTTTCGTCCGTGTTATGGCAAGTGTTGCCATGCGTTCAACGCCCACTGTGTTGTCGCAGGCGGTGCAGAATAACCGCGCTAATTTTGCGATGTGCACGGCGCAGTTATCGTTGCCGCATTCGGGTGTTGAAGCAGTGCTGCCGTCGTTTGTGGCCGATGCCGGGCGTTCTGCTCGTCCCATCTCACTCGAAACATCATAAGTGTTATGATTCGGCTGCAGGCCTCCCATGCATCGGGCGAGCTCAGCATGCAGTGTGTAACTACTGAAGGGGAGATCGGCTCATTGAGAAGGGATTCTAAGGACCGTCTCTCGTCGACAAAGCGGCTGCATTCCAGCAAAACGTGCTCTGCGTTTTCTGCTTTCCCGGCGCATGCTGGGCAGAACGGGTCGTCTGCGTGCTGACATTTGTGCAGATACTCCTGGAAGCATCCATGTCCTGAGAGCATTTGAGTCAAGAAGTGATTGACCTCGCCGTGTTTTCTGTTGCACCACGCTTCTATGTTTGGGATCATCCGCCATGTCCACCGGCCTTTTGACGATGCATCCCATCGTTGCTGCCATTCTGCTAAGCTTTTTCGCCGCACCGCCTCCATCACTGCAGATCGAGAGGCCGAAGTGTCTTTGCACTCTCGCCAGATTATTGCTGCCTCTCTGGCCAGTATATCGATTGGCCAAGTGCTGGCAATCACGTCTGCTGCCTCGTCCGAGACAGATCTAAAGGCGCAGCAGACTCTCAGCGAGCTGAGGCTGTAAGCGGATTTAAGGCATCTGACGTACGAGCTCGTCATGGTTGCTTCTGCCCAAATAGGTGCGGCGTAGAGGCATATCGACGACGTCACGCTCGCTAGCAATTTTCGAGTTATTTGCCTGGGGCCGCCGATGTTAGGCATTAGTCTGGCGATAGCAGCGCTGGTTCGCCTGGCTTTGTCACTGGCGTACCTGAGGTGCTCTTTGAAGTTTAGCCGAAAGTCCAGCAGCACACCCAGATATCTTAGGTGAGAACTAGATTAAATTTCATGGCCGCCTACCCGAATTGTTATGTCTTCTACTTTTTTCCTGCTGGTAAGCAGGACCACTTCTGTCTTATGCTCTGCAGGCCGGCGTTTCGCAACCACGCCTTCATAGCCGATATTGTAGAGTTACAATTCTCTGTTAGTGTGGCCAGGGTTTTGGCTACAGCAACTACGGCTACATCGTCTGCATAGCCGATGATGCTTACTTCGGGAGGGCGTTGTATTTGCAGTATGCCGTTGTACATGACGTTCCACAAAACCGGTCCTAGGACGGAGCCCTGCGGTACGCCACCTGTAACACTATATTGCTTGGGGCCCTCCTCCGTGTCATACAGTAGGACTCTGTTAGCAAAGTAGTTCGCTATTATCCTGACTAGGTAGTCCGGCACATTACAGTCCACAAGGGCTTGCAGAATGTTGTTCCAGTTCGCCGAGTTGAAGGCATTCTTAACGTCGAGTGTTATGACGGCGCAATACTGTTTCTTGCCTTCTAGCCATCTTTTCCCCGCTAACGCTCTTTTGGTGATGGCGCATACTGCCGCAATGGCGTCGACAGTGGAGCGACGCTTACGGAAGCCGTATTGGTTTGGGGATAAACCAGTCGAGGATTCGACGAATGGCTCGAGCCTAGACCGTATTAGCCCTTCGAGAACTTTGCCCGCAGTGTCTAACATACAGAGTGGTCTGTATGAAGAGGGTTCGCCTGGTGGCTTGTTGGCTTTCGGCAGGAGGACAAGTCTTTGTCGCTTCCAGATCTTGGGGAAGATGACCTCTCTTGTGTATCTTCGACGCAGTGTGTGGCAGGTACGTCTTTGTTCTGCTACCTCTTCATTCCACCAAAAAACTGGCCTCCGCTCAGGGATTTGCCGTTTCCGGGGCATGGAAGCGTCGCATATTGCCATCAGTGATTCTATGACTAGGCTGGCGCGCACCTCTGCTGGTGCTTCTGGGACCGCCAGTTTGTCTAGCATATAATTAAGCGTTGCCAGGTCTAGCTTTTTTGTGCTCCAGCCGAATTTTTGGACCTTCTGGTTTTTTTGGCGGGTTCCAGGGTAGTGCTGTGGCAGCAACGAAAATAGGATAGCCATGTGATCGCTATGTGTGTAGATGTCGGACACTTGCCATCTAACACTTCGGGTAAGTCGGCCTCTTGCCAGTGTAAGATCGATAATTGAGCTCGCTTGTCCTCTACTAAATGTTGGCTTATTCCCTTCATTTAGGAGCTGGAAATCGGTACACGCGAAAGCATCCAGCAGTGCTGCGCCTCGTTTGTTAGTTTTGGCGCTGCCCCACTCTACAGCCCATGCATTGAAGTCGCCGGCAATAATGGCGGGAGTTTTGCCAGTGGCGTCTTGTGTTAGCCGGTCCAGCATATCCTGGAATTCATCCAGACGTTCGCTGGGCGGCGCGTAGCAGCTGTAGAAATGAATGCCCTTGATTTTTGCATAAGCAAAGCCCTTTTGTGACACGTTTTTCTGCTCTATAGGCAGCGGCCCGCAGGCCCAGATAGCCGCTTTTTTGGTGGCGTCCTCTGCCCAGGTTGTGTCGTCTGAAGGGGCTTCATACTGCTCGCAGATGAGCGCGATATCTACCTTGAGCTCGTAGATCGTCTGCTTCAGCTAATTCTGTGCTGCCTCACAGTGATTGAGGTTGAGCTGAATGCACTTAATCATTTCTTTGAGTAATCAGTGCCAACGCTTTTCTGTATGCCGCGCATTTGAAGCTTCCAGTCGGGTGGTCATTGCCAGCTTCACCATTGTCAGAGGGTTGACAAAGTACACATTTTGGTGCGAGGTTGCAGTTTTTCGATGTATGGCCATTACCTGCACATCTAAAGCACATCCCGCTGCGGTCTTTGTCGCTTCTGCAGTTCTTCGACACATGGCCAAATTCGAGGCATTTTTAGCACCGTATAGGGGTTAGGTGCTATTCTGCACCTCACCCAGCCCACGCGAATGTGGCCGGCTTCAAGCAGCACTTTGACATCTCTTTCTGGCATGTTCAAAACCGCTATCTGTGTGCCATCTCTACATGGTCGCGACCATGTGCTGCTGATGACGCGTCATCAGCAGCACTCTTGCCTTGCCTGCCTCGCTTCGCCGTTTTCGAGCAAACAGCGGTCCACTCGGCTTCTTTAACAACCTTCTGGTTGAGGACTGTGGCTCCAGCAGCCGCTTCAACCCTCACAGCTCCGTTGTCAGCCGCCTTCTTGTTTTTCTTTGGCGGAGTGGCTCGTGCGGACTGCTGGTCCTCTCTTGGCCGTTTTGGCGCATTTACCGTGCTCTGCTTTATGGCTGGCTCAGTTTGGCAGCCCTTGTCCGCTTTATTTCCGGTCTCACGCTCGCTGTTGCTAGCAGTCGCGCGGTTATAGAGCACTTCTATAGCGCTGATGAGATCCCTCATTGGTTGATTGATCGTGCGCCTGTTGATGATCATTGCCACCAGGTCTCTGATCCTTTCACCCAGGTCGTTGTATGCCATTAAACCTGAGCCCGCGCTTGTGCTCGCCGCCTCGGCCACGCCATCTTCAGCTTGAAAGCCTGGCGTCGGCGAGTGTGCCGCCTTTTCCCTGCGTACCGGCGATCGTGCGAGTTTAGCGCTTCGTTTGAATGGGTCTATTACCATCTCTGCCGCTCCTGTAATTTCGCCATCACTATCATCTGCCACTGTGATATTTGGCGCGTGTGGATCAATAAGCGGGGTCGTTTTACCACCACCGCGGCTGCATCGCCCCAGTTGGGGCAAATGCTCGACGCTCATTGGTTAGTGGCTCTTTGTGATAATGACCGTCAGGGATGACTACCAAAGCAGTACGATTATCACGTACCACCAATTACAGCGCGCTGGTGAACGGCGCCTTCTGATTGGCCAGTGACGCTTTTGCACAAATGGCAGCTTGCGATATTCGCAATGGCCGTCAACGCGATCCACAGGAGCTGCAAAAGGTATATTCTCCCGTAGCGAATACACCACCCACGTATCGTGGTGGACAGGGTGCCACTCCACAGGGTGCACCGGCCAAGAGCTGAGTGAAATAGCCACTGAACACAGCTGCTGCACTTATTGCACACAGCTTGCGGTCCACTTTTGGAAACAGCTGATTGTAGATCGGACAGCTGATTGATGTTTATAAACAAACAGGTGGGTTGAGCGGGATTTCCGCACAAATCGGTATGGTGGATTCGTTCTCGCTGAAAATTTTGCAAACACTCAGGGCCAATTTTTCAGTGCGAGTTTAAACGAAGTTCAAACCTAGTTTCCTTGAACTTGGTTTAAATATAAACTCAGTTTAAACAACAAAGCAGTTTTTCAGTGCTAGTTTAACTGGAGCAAATATTTGTCATTTGAGTGTGGCAATACCGGCAATATTTTTATCTAGCTAATAATTTTCCTTTGTTTTGATTGTCATTCGTAAATAAATTCTTTGCGCTCAAATAATGTATTTCATCAAAAAATTAAAAATAAGTAAACGGAGTCCAAATTTTTCGTCTCGGGAAATCGAATGTCTTCCTGCACTTGTGAAAAAAAATAAAGAAGTGCTCGAGCGCAAGACAGACCGCGTGAGTGCCGAGGAAAAACAAACGAAATGGAAAGAAATTGAGGACGATTACGATTCAAAATTTGTTGATAAGTTCCGGTGCGCGAAAACGTTGCGCACAAAGTATAAGAATCTAAAAAAGTGTAAAAAAAAGAATTTTGCTCACGACAGGCAAGAGCTGACCAAAACAAAAAATAATTGAACTGTCAGAAGCTGTTGACAGTTTAAACTTAGTTTAACCGTGCAGGGTTGGGCGTTTAAACTGAGATTAAACTTCAGTCAAGTTTGACTGAAAAATTCGATTTTGCGTTTAAACTAAGTTTAAACTAGAAACTGAGTTAAACTCGCACTGAAAAATTGGCCCTCAGTGAGCCACCGAGAAAGAAAACTCAATTTGGGAGATTTGTGTCCCAGCTAGTGCCCGCACACTTTGCACAACGCGACACTACACTTTCGCACTTTAGCACTTTAGCACTTCCCAACGAATTTCACTGACACGCTCTACGTTACGCGCAAAGAAGCTATTTGTTAGAAGCAGGGAGGACGTACGTCTGTCCTCTGCTAACACTTCTCTCCCACTGTATGTAATAACGTGTATGTGTGTATTGTGTATGAGTGTGTATATATGTATATATATGCACGATTGAAAATTTTCAATGTGCAGTGAAAATGGGCAGTTTGTCCCACTGTGTCCGCTTTGTGCTTTCTTGTTTATGTATATGCACTTGCACTACCAAGTGCGTGCGAATACAGCACAAAGAGAAATGTGCGAATATGTGCAGAAGTGGGCGCGCAGAATGTACACAGCAGCTGGGCTGTCGCTGCTGATCTTGTGTACAAGCGCAAAGAAAAGGTGGGGAACTGGTGTGTGCGAATTTAGCACAAAGAAAAGTGCGCGAATATGACCACAAGTGGGCGCGCAGATTGTAGACAGCAGCTGGGTTGTTTGCTGCTGATTTTTTGTACAAAGCACAAAGAAAAGGAGAGGATATGTGCAATATGTGCGCACAGGGAGAAGCGCGAAAATGGGGATTAGCGGCTGATTTTTATGTGCACGGGAAATGTGCAAAATATAAACTGGGCAGTAGCGGAACTACTTTTGCGGGATTTTCGATCCAGTTGAATATTGTATATATATACAATACTAGATGGGCCCGCGTCTTCGCACGCAAGCTCTCTTGTTTCCCCCGATATAAATTCTGAACCCATTGTTGACCCCGTCAGATTTTGATTTAAAAATAAACATATGTCTATTATCTTTGATGTTAAGTGTTTCCAAAAATTTTGAAGTCAAAAGGCCCTTTAGATCATGAGTTTTCACATTTACTCTAAACAAATTCTTAACCCTTAGTTTGCTAGATTTCGATTTTGAAAATAAGTAGAAACGCGTGTCCAATTTTTTATTTCAAGTATTTTTACAATTTTTGAAGTCAATAGGCCTATCGGTTCATGTTTTTTTCGAGTCTTCCCGTAAACAAATCTTAACCCATTGTTGGTCCAGTTAAATTTTGATGCTCAAAAAATTATAAAAAACGGGGCGAATTATTTTTGATCTACATTATTTGCAGGAAGTTCGAAATCAATATGTCTATTAGATCACGTTACTTCATACAACACCTTAATACATGTTTTGCCCCCTTTAGAACCCGAATTTCAAAAAATCCCGTCTTAGTGGAGGTTCATTCTTCAAGAAGTACCCATAGTTCATCATGATGAGGCAATCAATCAATCAGTCAGTCAGTCAGGACAAACAATCTATGTATATAAAAAAGCAGGCGGTACCACGCTCCCTTGTCCAATGCTCACAACTTTCTTCTAGTCGAATTGTGCTACTAAGTGGAAAGTTCGTACCAAGTTTCACTGATGTGTGTGTGTTTACTGCGTAACTGTTGGATTATAAAAAATGTGCCACGCCCCTTGTCCAACGTCCATCAAAATTTAACTGTAGAATGACACTTCTGTGGGAGGATGTAATACCAAATTTCAATGCTGTGCGACTTACAATTCCAAAGCTATTCCATATAAAAGATTTGAGTTGTATAGGCGGTGCCAAATGTGCCACGCCCCTTGTCCAGCGCCCATCAAATTTTAACAGTAGAATAACACTTCTATGGGACGATGTCATATTAAATTTCAATTCCGCAGCTATTCCATTCAAAAGAATGGAATTGTATGGGCGGTGCCACGCCCCCTTGTTACATTGCCGCCCCATTCCCTCTGTGGAAAGATATAACTAAATGGTAAATTCGTGCTAAGTTTCATTGATGTGCGACTAACAGTTCCAAAATTATGCAGAAAGTTTGGATCAAACAAATGTTCCACGTCCCTTGTCCAACGCCCATCAAAATTTAACAGTAGGTAGAATAACACTTCTGTCGGAGGATGTCATACCAAATTTCAATGCTGTGCGACTTACAATTCCGAAACTATTCCATATAAAAGAATTGAGTTGTATGTGCGGTGCCACGCCCACTTGTTAAATACCCGCCCCTTCCCTCTGCCGAAAGATATGACTAAATGGTAGGTTCATACCAACTTTCATTGATGTACGACTTACAGTTCTGCTGAAATATTGGGTCATCAAAAATGTGCCACGCCCCTTATCCAACGCCCATCAAATTTTAACAGAATGACACTTCTATGGGACGATGTCATACCAAGTTCTAATTCTGTGCGACTTACAATTCCGAAACTATTCCATTTAAAAGATTTGAGTTGTATGGGCGGTGCCACACCCCCTTGTTCAATACCCACCCCATTCCTGCTATCGAAGGACATGATTAAATAGTAAGTTTGTACCAAATTTAATTGATGTCTGACTTATGGTTCCAAAGTTATTGTCTAAAAATGTATTCTTGTGGTGCCACGCCCCGTTTTCCCGACTTTCTTTTTTCCTAAACCTTCACGTAACAATTTCAAACAATCCCGCCGAAGGAAGAATCCAAGTTGGTCCAGTCGTTTTCAAGTTTTAAGCAGCCGAACGAACCACGATTCATTCTTTTTTATATACATATATAGATTCAACGGCAAAATAATTTGGTGTGTATATACATATGTATATATGGGAATATGGGTATTCTTGAAGAAATTTATTTTAAAGTATATATGGTAATTATATGGTATATGCGTAATTAAAATTGACTTTACAAAAATTTTTTTTTGTTTTTTGTAAACTATAAGTGTATATGGGTTAGTGCATGTGAATGTTAATTTTAATAAATTTTTCGGGCTTATCTTATTGGGCCCAGTGCCCGAGTATGGGGATCTCCATTATGTTTCGTGAATGTCCGTCCAACGTTGTGTTGTGGTGCTGATATTGTCTCACCTTTTTGTTTGTCCGCTGTCGCTTCCCTCTTCGTCTGCGTAGGGTGTGTTGTTGTTGTTGGATGTTTGTTGTAGCTGCTGCACTGCACCGCACTTTATGTTTTTATTTTTTCTTCGGCACTGCACCTAATTTTGTCACTTTTTATTTTTTTCGAACAGGGGGGAGGCCGGGGATGGCTTTTGTGTTTTTATTTTTTTGAGAAAGGGGGGCCGGGGATGGCTTTTTGTTTTGTTTTTTTTTTGATCAAGTGGGGCCGGGGATAGCTTTTTGGTTTTTGAATAAGGGGCCGGGGCTGCACTTTTCATTGTTCACTTAACAGGGGGCCGGGGATGGTTTTTTGTTTGGTTTTTGTAAGGGGCTCGCTTCAATTCACTTTAATTTCTTTTTGTTACCTCATTTGTTCGGTTTCACTGTTCGTAATTTGTTGTTGTTCACTGCTTGTAAGTTGTCACTATGTATTTGGTTTATGTCACTTGTTTGATGTTTTGTTCACTTAGTTTTTCACTGTGTCACTTGGATTTTATTTGTTTGTTTAGTTTTTTGTATTCACTTTGTCGCGGGTTCGCGGTGGCTCGAAGGACCATGTAAAAGTGTCTCTTTCGAAGCCGTCGGCGGAACGCTTTTTAAATAAAAATGAAAGTCGCGGGAGTTTGCGGTTTTGTGTGCGTTTTATTTCGCTATTGAAACACGAATGACACAATTTGAGAACATTGGACGACACAAACGGCCGGAGCCGGTGGATTTGGAAAGTGGGACATGTGTACATAGGGGACCTGGAAGGGAGAGGATTGGATCAGTGCAGGATCCACAAACCACTGGAACGACACATTTAGCCACTATCAAAATCGAAACCGTTACTCTTAAGGAGGCCGTAGTTGACAGAATTGTGCTCTCGCAACAAAAACAGTGAATCTTAGAAAAGGTGCAAACTTGCGTCAAATCCATACTAATTAATCAATTCTAAATAAGCAACAAAAAAATAAATAAATAAAACAATAATAATACAATATTAAATATTACAAATGTTAAAAACATATGAAAAATGAATGACCCTCCTGATCGCCATAAAGCAATGGATCAACCACTGTTCAAAACCGACAAGAGTAATGTACTTAAATTTCACTCCAGTGGACCAAGATACTTAATTATGAGCAGAACAGACAATAATGAAACTCTCTCCAACGTGTCACCATTTCTAATAAAAAAAGTTATCGACTGCACATGCGGTGGGGAAGTAGAATTATGCAAGAAAGTAAGAAATGGAAACATTCTAATCAAAACAAAAACCTACACCCAAGCTACTAAACTAATAACACTAATATCTCTATCCCCATCAATCAATATCGAAATTTCCGAACATAACACAATAAATTATTCAAAAGGCGTGGTATACTCAAACGAGCTAAGGGGTATATCAGAGGAAGTAATTATGAATGAACTAAAACCACAAAAAGGATGTGAAGTTAAAAAAATCATGAAAAAAACTGAAAACTCTTTAACCGACACCGGGCTTATAATATTAACATTCGCCGACACATCACTACCAAACGAAATATCAATTGGCTACGAAAAAGTGAAAATCCGCCCTTATATTCCACAACCAATGAGATGTACGGACTGTCTTCGATATGGACACACTGCAAAAATATGCAAAACCAAAAAAATATACCCAAACTGTGCCAAAGATTTTCACACTGACGTAGAAAACAATGAGATTTGTACTGCACTTTCAACATGCATCGTTTGTGTCATAAACGGAAGCGAAGACACCAACCACAACACTCTAAATAAAAAGTGTCCAATATTTTTAAAAGAAAAAGAAATACAGGCAATAATAACTATAGAAAATGTGGACAGAAAAAAAGCAATTAACACTTACAAAGATCGCCACCCACATGGTCTAACAACATCGAGTATGTACAAAAGTAAATAAAGCAATAACAATTAACGAAGGTAGAGTTAATCAATGCCCAACGATCACCCAAAACAGTCCAAAACCGCCACTCTCCACAAACAACACCCACAACGAGAGAGAGATAATCACCTATTCGGACATGTTAACAACAGCATCCGAAGCCACACAGAAAACTCAGGCACAGCAAAATAAAAGAGAGTCAAAAATAAAAATACTCCCATTGAAGACAACAAAGCGAACGAAACATAAATTAAAGAGAATAAGCAGCAACACGAAACAAGATCCAAAAATCCAGAAGACTTCCACTAGCATTCACGATGACTTCGATTCTTCGGACTCAATGTCACTTGAAGCAGAAATGTTGTGAATGGCACTTCAAGCCGTAGCTCGTCTGTCTAATATTTTGTACTAGCAGGACCCTGCGGCTTTGCACGCAAGCTTGAAGTCAATGGGCCCAATAAATCAAGTTTCTTCATACTACACTCTATGGGCGACGCCACGCCTCTTTTATGTAATGCCCAATCCATTCCTCCAGTCAAAGGGTGTGACCCGGTTTCATTGATATGCGACTTTCAGTTCCAAAGTTACGCGGGAAATTTCAGTCACAAAAAATATGCCGCGCCCCTTGTTTAACGTCCATGAAATTTTGCCAGTAGAATGACACATCTATGGGACGATGGTATACAAAACTTCAACTTCATTGATGTGAACGCTATAGTCCCAAAGTTACACCGGCATTTAAAAAGTGCCACGCCCCTTGTCCAACGCCCATTACATTTTACCAGTGAAACGGCACATCTAAACAGTGGCCCCGCACCAAATTTTAAACATGTACCGTTGCATCATTTTGTTAGTTTAGTGGGCACGGAAAGTGGGGGTGGCCGATTATATTATAGCCTATGTTTGCCGCAATAACACGCTGAATCGTTTGATACCCATATTGCTATGACAAATATACCATGGCTGATTTGTTTTATAGTGGGCATGGTGAGAAGGCGTATCAGGTGGGCATGATCAATCTTATGTGGCCTATGGTTACCGATATGAAACAGAATTGTTTGATATCAATATTGATTTGCAGACATGTAGTGTAGCATCATTTTATTAGTTTATTAGGTGCGGAAAGTGGGCGTGGCCGTTTCTATTATAGCCTATATTTATTTATTTATTTATTGATTTAGTCAATGAACAAATGTCCTTACTGACTATGGGATATAATAATTATTAAAAACTATAAGTTACTTAAACTATTTAACAACAAACCTTTCGGAAGTGACACATCAAAATCTTTAACATTGTTTAATTCCGAAAGGGCCCTAGATAGAGGTGCATTTCTTGCATAATTCGTCCTGGGGACATCTAAATGAAAGGTATCCACCCTCCGCAGACTTCGTTTAAGGACATTAAAGGCTATTCTTGCTAAAAGATCCGGGCAATCAATAGACCCACTTATTAGGCTGACTACAAAAGAACATGCTAGAAGTGAACGCCTAGCATGTAGTGACTTTAAGTTCACTAGAAGACAACGAGAGCTGTAGGATGGCATGGGATCACTGAAGTTCAGCGAACGCAAAGCGAACCGAATGAAGACTTTCTGGATGCGTTCAATTCGGTTTATGAAAGAGGCGTGATATGGTCTCCATATTAGCGCGGCATATTCCAATCTAGACCTGTAGGGCGATTCCCAAATTTCTAACGACCGAGAATCGTTATCGTTAACGAACTACGTTTGTAGTAAAAGTAACGATTTTTGTCGTTAACTTCTAACGAAAAATGGCAGCACTGGGATTTGACAAGTAATTTTCAACGAGTAAAAACAGAATATGTCAAAATTTTTGCGATTTTTTTATTATTTGATTCGTGACAGTAGCAGACTTGTGTTCGTTTAAATTATTAAATTTAAATTTTTGAAATGAGCCAAAGAGTTTGCAGCGGTAGAGCGTCTACTGAGCAATACAACAAAATGCTCGATTTTTTTGTGTTTAACAAGGGTCTCGCGGAAGGCAAATTTACAGCCATACATGGACGTCTTGAAGCCTGCCGTAAATGGGAGGAGCTGGCGAGAATTTTAAACAGTCTGCAGGGTGCACAAAAATCTGCAGCTCAGTGGCAAGTGGTAAGTTTTTCAAAACTTAATCTCTCTATAATAGAATAATTTCTCCTTTTTGTATAAGGCATGGCGCGATTTGAAAAGCCGCACTTCGGTAAAGGCAAGGGAGCGTAGGAAGGAAATGGCTGCGACCGGAAACAACCCCCTAACAAAGGCTCCACTTAGCGAATTAGACAAGAAAGTGTTGAGCCTGCTCGGAACGGAGTATGTTGAAGGGAGCAGCCGATGTGGGGAAAACATTCCGGAGGAAGATGTATGTACAAATGAATACATATATGTAACCCTTTTCAAATATTGCAGTACGCTTTCTTTTTGCATATATTTTAGAACGCGCAAATCGCTCTTGAGGCCGGTGATATTTCTGTTTTGTTAGGCTATCCGACAGCAGAAATACCAGTGGACTCAAGAGCGGAGGTAATAACGCCAACAATAACTTTGCCTGATACGCCTTTACCGAATGTGCCGGATACGCCAACATGCGAGCCCTCGACCTCCAAACCAAAAAGAGTGGCAAAACGAAAGGCCGTGTATGATGGTGCTCGAGACAACTTCTCCAAAATAGCCAAGCAGCAAGCAGATGCTATGATGGTAAGCATAAATCTTACTGCTGTAATATAAATGTTAAGAATTTGTCTTTATGCAGATGCAGGCTGAAGCAGCGAAAACGCAGGCAGAAGCTACTCGTTTGCAAGCGCAGGCTTTCGATCGTGTAGCGACAGCTTTAGAAGGCTTAGCTAAGTCTGTTTGTTCCTCCAAACATTGTAAATAAAATAATAAAAAAAGCAATGTTTGTTTAACTATTTGTAATTGGGTCCAAGACTAATTCTTAAAGGTGATAGGACAACGGCAAATACAAAATTGCAATGTACTGGTGCGGAAGTGGTGGAGCAGCGGCACTGGTATTCGTAGTGTCACTGGTGCGGTTGTGGGTGAGCTAGTGGTAGTGGCATCAGCACAAGTGATGCTGCAAGTGTAATATACTTTTAAATTATATTGTAAAAAACATGATTCTGAATATATGTATATGACTTACATTGTTTATGTAAATTTAGAAGCAATTAAGCGTTCCTGTAGTCGCTTAGCGAGAGCAATTGGGCTTGGAACTTGCTCCAATTCTTCTTCTACTACAACTGCAACTTCTTTCATTGGCGCTGGTATTTTCACTGGCAATTGTTAAACGCATGTTGTGTAGGGTAGCGCATGAGTTAACAATCCTACCACCGAAGCCAGGATCGTACATAAGAACTCGCTGTTTAGAGAGACACCGCCATGGCGCGCCATGTAGATTTTAGTACTCCGAAGAGCCTCTCGACGCAATTCCGAGCTTTCATAAAGCCTCGTTATATCTAAACTGCGGAGAACCTTCTGTCTGATTAGGCAGAGGCGTCATCAGCCATGGCTCTAATGGGTAGCCCGAATCTCCTGTAAAACATTACACTGCACAACAGCATGTCTGTTGCATGGAGTTTTACATGAATCTGAATCGGTTTTGCACGCTGTTTTCAAACCCATACTCTGTTTTTATGTAACAGCTCTAGTTTTCGCAAAAAATGGGCGTGTCACTTTTTCGAATTTTCCTCGGCTTTTTTCTCATTTTCGACTGTAATTTCTGAACCAATAATCTTATCGACATGATTTTTATATCGTTGCACTAACAACATCTCACGCCATCTTTTCTGACATTAATCAATTTTATGCGTTCTAAATTGGCGTTGTAATAAGGTTTCAAAGTAGGAAAATATGGAATTTCAAGGCGTTATTTCTGATGGCGAAAATCGAACGGATGTTTCATAAATCCAGTTACGAAGTATATGAATATCTTAAGACGAAACATCAAGCAATACAACACAGCCAAATTATTTGGCGGAATACACATTCGCATCGAAGTAATAGCAAAAATGTACCATAGTCATTTTCAGTCGTTTTCCTTAAAAAATTAGAGGCCTCAAATTACAAACAATTCATATAATGAAAATTGAAATAATTAATAAAATGAAATTAACAATAATTAATGAAAATTCAAAACAATTTCATCGTTAAGCTTTTCAACCTCAAAATATTCGTAGCTAGGCTACCGACAAATATCGTTAGGGAACTGTCAAAGTTAGCGACAAAATTCGTTAAAAGCGTGTTTGGGAATAGCAGTTAACGACGATT
Source organism: Melieria picta (assembly GCA_964056695.1). NCBI lineage: Eukaryota > Metazoa > Arthropoda > Insecta > Diptera > Ulidiidae > Melieria > Melieria picta. The sequence continues at coordinate 55,901,360 of OZ057400.1, read as the reverse complement.
GTCTATATCGTTAGCTAACGATACGAAAATTGTTGTTAAGAAATTTGGGAATCGCCCTACTGACAAAGGTTGTGTAAAGTAATTTGATTGTATACGGATCCGAGAAGGCAGTACTATTCCGTCGAACGAAACCCCACATGGCATAAGATTTAGAAACAATAAAACTGATATGAGTTGCAAAACTTAGTTTGGTGTCGAAGAAAACACCTAGGTCTTTAATTTCATTAACCGATTGTAGCACGGAGCCAGAGATGGAATACGACAGTTGTAGGGGATTCCTTTTCCTAGTAAAAGTTACATGAAAGCATTTGCTAACATTTAAGAAGAGGTGATTATCATTGCACCAAGACTGAACATTCTGGAGGTCCGATTGTAAGGCAACAGAGTCCAACACATTATGAATAACAGCATAAATTTTAAGATCGTCAGAATATAGCAGGAATTTGGCAGACGAAAAACAAGATCCAATGTCGTTAATAAATAATACAAACAACAAAGGACCAAGAATGCTCCCCTGGGGGACGCCAGAAGTGGCAACAAAGGGCCGTGACGAGATGTTGTCAAGAATGACGGAATAATGCCTATTGGATAGGTATGATTTCAACCATTCGAGAAATTTTGAATGAAAACCCATGCGGGTTAATTTCGAGATCAAGATTCCGTGAGATACTCTGTCAAACGCTTTAGCGAAGTCCGTATAGAGACAGTAGACACAGACTTGGTTGCCATCCTGTAAGGCGGAGAGGCAATCTTCTGTGAATACTGTAAGATTAGATGTAGTCGATCTGCCTTTGACGAAACCATGCTGGAGTGGAGAGATTATGCTCTTGACGCAAAAACTTAACTTTTCTTTGACTATGCATTCAAAAAGCTTAGAAACTGAGGTCAGTTTCGAAATTGGCCGATAGGTTGAGACATCGTTCTTGTTACCACTCTTGAAGATAGGAGTTATCGACGCTTTCTTCCAATCGACAATAAAAACGCCAGACGACAGAGATTTGTTAAATATTATTAATAGCGGGTTTATAAGAGAGGAACATTTCTTCAGTAACACAGCAGAAAGGCCATCTGCATCCGTGTGAGTTGAGAAACTAAGATTGGCGATGCCCGTTTCAATGTCTTCGGCAGTTAGGGTCAATGAGCCAAACGAAATGGGTGAGTCTGAAAAGTGACAGTCAGTCACCTCAATTCCCAAATCAGAGACAAAATTCGAGCTGAAGAATTCAGCGAAAATATTTGCGGCATCTTCCATAGTTTTTGCGGATTTCTCCTTAAAGAATACGGAAGATGGAATATCCGAAATTAATTTTTTTGACTTAATAAAGCTCCAAAAGGCTTTAGGGTTGCTCTTGATACCGACTTCGTAATTGCGGATATAGTTCCTGTACAACAACTTGGCGAGTTTATTGTAACTCTTAAGATGGGACTGGTAGTTGCAAAAGTAGAAAAGACTCCTTGTTGCTTTGTATTTTTTATAATATTTGTTTCTTAAATTTTTTAGATGCTGTAATTCCTTAGTAACCCACGGTAGTTTATGAACTTGTTTGTGTAAAGTAGGGATTAACTCCAGACATAAATCAAAAACTGTCGATTTAAAAACTGTGTAACAGTCAGCAACCACGGAACTAGAGAGTAACTCTACCCAATCGACTTCACGAAGGGCATTATCCAATCAAAATCACAAAGATTGTAATTAAAAGAGGTAGTGTGTGATATAGTCGGCGCCGTATGAATGACACACTTAATAGCGACCTACAAACAATCTCCAAGTGGGGTCAAGCGAACAGGGTCGATTTTAATCCCCGCAAGACCCAATGTTGCCTGTTATCCCACAAACGAGTCTCCCCACATCCCTGGTTATGGGTGGTGTGGGTATTACGGAATCGGCAGCTCTTGATGTTCTGGGCATGTCCATTAAGAACGATCTTCGTTGGAATGATCATATTTTTGGCGTGTCGAAAGAAGCAGCCAAGTGCCTAGGCTTCCTAAAGCGGTGCAAAAAATATTTCACTCCGTCTGATCTCCGCATTATTTATACCACCTATATCCGACCTAAAATGGAGTTTAACTCGCACCTATGGGCGGGGGCTTCAAAAACCCATTTGGAGCTCCTTGACCGGGTGCAAAACCGTGCGATCAAGCTTATAGGGGACAGTAGGGCATCCAGCTCTATTGACTCCTTGGAACATCGTCGAAACGTGGCATGTGTGATGTTATTTTACCGATACTTTTTCGGTAATTGCTCAGTGGAGATGAGCAGCTTGCTGCCATCACTCCGGGTATTCCCCAGGGCAACCCGTTTGAACACTGGCGCCCATGCATTCCACGTCGAAACGATGTTCCAGCGCACTACGCACTACAGGGAAAGTTCGTTTCTGGCCCGTACAGCGCGGCTGTGGAATGGTCTCCCTGCAGATATTTTCCCCAGCACTTATGATCTCGATGGGTTCAAGGCAAGAACCCATAAACACTTTACTCATAACCCTATCTCCTAACCTTTATATCCTTCCTGAACCAACGCAATGCTTCGCATTAATAGGGGTCATCCCCTGCGCGTTTGTCCTGTTAAAAAAAAAAAAAAAAACTGTAAAGAATTCATAGAATTCAAGCTCTACTATTAACGGAACGTGATGTAAGCAAACAGGCGAAAAAGGAGAGTCGCACTCGATCACCTTACTATTTATGTTGCTTGAAATGTAGATCAAGTCTAGTATTCGATTTAGCTTGTTGGAAAATCTATTAATCTGTGACAAGCCAAAGCTTGTAAAGCTGTCAATGACGTAAATCTCATTGAAAGAAATTACATTAGAGGGAGTAAGCTCAAAAGAGTTACCGATGTTGCTCCAAGTAATACTGCTCAGATTGAAGTCTCCCAACACACACAGTTCGTTATCACCAATCTTGGCACAAATGGAAGAAATGTTGTCAACATGTGATTTGTAAATAGCGTCAGAACTATTCGGTGGGATATACGATGCGCATATAAGAAGCATTCCATGCATTCCTTGCAGTTGGACGCAAAGCTGGTCTAGAAGAGTGTCACTGTTCTCGAGTTCCACTATAGCTGAGCGTAGGTTGCGTTTAGTGGCAATCAATACACCCCACCCCTTGTCAGGCCTGATTGAAGAGAGTCTCTATCCTTCCGAAACACATTAAACAAGTTTGGGTCAAAGAATTCTGAATCAAAGAAACTTGGATTTAACCAAGTCTCAATAATAACAAAAACGTCGTAATCCAATGAAGAACTAAGCAGATGTACAGACTCAGCTTTGGTCCTCATCCCAGAGACATTTTGGAAGTAAATTTTAATGCATTTCCCTGAACAACTGGGAGCCACTACAGGCCCAAAGTTAGCGCCCACTGGATCCACAGTTGAATCCGTGGACTCACAATCTAACGCGCCAGCAGGGAGTGTTATGTATTTGTCGGTGGTGGTACTATTTTTTGAAAAAAACGAAAGGAGCGCACCCTGACACTGGTTGGCCACACAGAAGGGTCTAAAAGCTTCCCATAGAATGTGGAAGTAACTCCAAGTTTAAAATTGACTCGCTTAAGAGTTTCCGATGGAACGTCTTTCTTAATTAACTTATAGCAACAGAGATGGTTTTTTCCAATGCCCGTCCGACATGAAACGTAATCAATAATGTTCTCTTCAGCCACTTTTTACTCACAGCAACATCCAAATTCGAATCATCATTCGATCCAACAACAACCTTTTGCTTATTTCGCTTTCTATCATAAACAGTAGTCCAGCGATGAGTGTAAAGCATGGGGTGCTAGAGCAACCGGCGACAAAGCATCATCCAAAATAGACTGCGAGAGAGCGGTGAGATCGGTCACAACATGCACTGGCTGACATGCAACGGTAGCATTCGAATCAGCAGTCGGCGCGTCAGCAGCAGTTGTTGTAGCATTGGCTGAGGCTATGTTAGCAGTTGTTGTAGCAGCGGGTGTAGTTGTATTGGCCGCGCTAGCAGCATTAGAATCAGCGGCCGGGACACCAGCAACTGTTGCGGCAACGGCCGTGTTGGCAGCGCTAGCACTATCAGCATTATATGTCGCATTGGAAGAAAGCGGCAGAATGCGCAATGGTCTCTTACTCTTAGCCCCAACTGGCAGCGGCGAAGGAATGGTATCAGCAGCCAGCTTCTGCCCAGCAGAACGAACGTCGGCAGCTTTGGAGCGAGAGCGAGTCACCACCGCCATTGATTTTTTTGCCGACGATGTATTGAGCAGCTTATCAGCGGACAACTGATCCGAATGAGATGCAGTGAGAGAGTCAACGAGACTTCGAAACTCACTCAGTTTCTCCAGCAGCAACGGTACTACAGATGAGCAGGCCGAGCGTGAATTTTTCAAACAGCAGTCACAGCGAAAAATTAAATTATTATTAATTTTAACAGCCTCGGCAACTTCCTTGTTGAGATTTGCACATTTATGGTGCCACTTAGCAAGACAGGTGCCACATGACACCGAGTCCAATGAATTACAGTGCAACTTGCACTTGAAACAGCCGACCATAGCGGAGCGAATAAAAGCACGTCCGAACAGTATGAGCGCTTTTGCGTTGTCTTTTACTACAATGACACGCTGAAGCATTTGGTACCCATATTGCTATGACAAATATACCATGGCTGATTTGTTATTATAGTGGGCGTGGCGGAAAGGCATATCAGGTGGGTCAATCTTATATATCCTATGTTAACATCAATGAAACACGGAATCATTTGATATTAATACTGATTTACCGACATGTACCGTAGCTTCGTTTTGTTAGTTTAGTGGGCACGGAAAGTTTGCGTGGCCGATTATGTTATAGCCTATGTTTTCCGCAATGACACGCTGAATCGTTTGATACCCATATTGCTATGACAAATATACCATGGCTGATTTGTTATTATAGTGGGCGTGGTGAAAAGGCATATCAGGTGAGCGTGGTCAATCTTATATATCCTATATTAACGTTAATGAAACACGGAATCATTTGATATTAATACTGATTTACCGACATGTACCGTAGCTTCGTTTTGTTAGTTTAGTGGGCACGGAAAGGGGGGGGTGGCCGATTATATTATAGCCTACGTTTGATACCCATATTGCCTTACAAAAGCATACCATAGATGAGTTTTGTTACCATAGTAGGCGTAAGAAGGGGGCGTGGTCATTCTCATATAGCCTATGTACCATTCCCCCAGATAACAAAATGTTTGGTGCTTATTTCATCTAAATCGATTAAGCGGTTTTCGCCTGATTGTGGCTCAAAAAAGCAACGTCACACTTGTTTTTATATAATAGTATATATAATCTTAATATAAACATTTTCAAACATTACTATGCGTATCTAAAGTGAATATGTCTATTTATCCTGATTGTATAAGTTATATTAAAAATTTATTTATAATACTAGTAGGCAGGGGCGTAGCCATAACTTTGTCATGGGGGGGGTTTTGAAAATTTATTTGTCAATTTAATATTAAAGGGTGATTTTTTAGCAACTTTTTTTTGGCAACACTGTTTTTGGCAGCTTAGCTGTTTTCGTGTAACATGTTACTGTCAAACATGTTCAGTTTGGTTTATAATTTAACCATGAATCGACTTACAAACGAAAAACGCTTGCAGATTATTGAATTTTACTATCAAAATTCATGCTCGGTTAAGAAAGTGCATTGTGAACTTCTTCCATTTTATGGTCAGTTTGGGCGCCCTTCTGAGGCGGCTATTCGGAATCTTGTGCCTAAATTTCGCACCAAATTTACATTATTGGACATTAAACCACTAACACGCATACGTAGAGTGCGGACAGAGGAAAATATCGCAGCTGTATCCGCCACACAGCACGCGAAACAATGGCCCAATTGAGAGGCGAGTTCGGTGAACAGTTTATTTCACGTTTGGGGCCCGGACAATTAGCCGCCTAGATCGTGGGATTTACGCCTTTAGACTATTTATTGTGGGGCTATGTTAAGGCTCATGTCTATAGCGACAAGCCCGCAACGGTTGACGCACTAGAAGCCATTATTAAAGAATTTATTCGTGAGAAACCGACCGATATGTTGGAGAGGGTATGCCAAAATCGGACCCAGCGTATGAACCATTTGAGGCTCAGCCGCGGTCAACATTTACATGAAATCATCTTTAAACATTGAATTATATAGATCGTTCTATCGACTCAAATAAAGATTTCATACATTTCTCTGAATTTTATGTGTCTGTTTTTTAAATAAAATCCGAAGGCTATTAGAAAATCACCCTTTACATGCTTTTTAAAGTAAACTGCACTTCGCAAAGAGGGAATTTTTTGGTGGTGCCACCCATATGTGACTTAATGCAATTAAAATTTCATGAAATTTGGTTCGAAGTAAGAGTATTTTTTTGTCACTGGTACAAAAATTCGATGCTAATTTACAAAAAGCAAATATTAAGTTTTGCTTTAAAGTTGGTAGAACTTTAAGCGAAACATTTCAATTAATAAACCAAGTTTATGGTGATGATCGCTTATCCCGTGGCAGAGTTCATGAGTGGTACACGCGATTTAAAAACGATTGTCGGACATAAATGATGACCAACGTGTTAGCCAACTGAAACCCGCAATCAGCGCAGATTCCATCAAAACTGAGCCAAAGCTATCAAATATCAACCAAAATTTACTTGAAATTGGATTTAACCTTCGCTTTCCTTAGACCCACCCGAGTGATCTTTTTAATATTCATGTCTAATATCTGCCATCTATATTTATCCAATGTAGCTATGATTTCGACTCACTGAACAAATTCGAAAGTAGTTTTCAATAACATAAACAAATATTTTTATGGAAATTTTGCTCCTATTTTTTTTTTGTTATTTTTGTTAGTTTGTATACCAAATACCCACCCGCGAGAACCCAGGCGCTTCCGCCGCCATTTTGAACAAAACAAAAAATTTGTTTGGCGTACCTCAATATATATTCAATAAACCCTATGGAAAGAAATATTCCAATATTCTCCATAGGCCTTTTTTCGAAAAACGGACTATCACCAGAGGAAGATACTAGGTTAGGTTAGGTTGCGGTGGCTGCCTCTGTATGAGACACACTTAGGCCTCTTAACGGGCCCGTTGTGATACCACAGATTCCACCCGTTTGAAATGCGTATGCAACACTGTTTTTTCCAACATGTGATACAACACACATTTCAAACGGATGGGGAAAGCGAGGGGAGGGGACCTACAGTTTAACGCCGAATCCGAATGGCGATTGGCAGTTTTTTCGTTCACACTTGGAGGTTTTGCCATTGCCTGCCAAGAGCGCACTTGTGCGATTCTTGTAACTCTCATTCCCTTCATGTGGATAGCGATAGAAGTAGATGAGTGTTTTTTCCAGCCCAAGCCAGGAATCGAACCTGGGGCGCTCGGTATGAAGGAAGATACTAAATACTGAGGTATGGGAAAATTATTGAGAGCGGAAGCGCCTGGCGACATCCGGGTGGGTATTGGTCAAAGGCGAATCAAATCCTTGGTATGGCGAAGGTTAAGCATTTCAATAACATAATTTTATCGCATTTTTAATGAACATTTGGCTATCGAAAGACGCTTTGACTAATACCCCTGACAGACATATGATTTTTGTACTACGAAGAATACTACAATCAAAGCTCTCAAAGCTCATACTAGCATGCTGACACACTACGTTTTGTGCTACGCAGTACATTTTGAGAGCGGTGAAAACAAATTAAAAAAAACTGAAATATTTTTTCTGTTTAATCTCTATTCCTGCAGAGAGGTTATCAACGAAAGTTTGTTCAGTGTAGCACTTTGACAAAGAACTTTAAGCTTTGAAGTATGTTCAGTTGATTCCCTTTGTAGTAAACTGAAAAATCCCATTCCTGTTCGTGGTATTCTACTGGATTTTTGTACTATAATTATAGTATAAAAATCCAGTTGCTTTCGAACAAAAGTTTAAAAAAACCGGTGACAGACATTGGTTTTTTGTACTATCAGGATTTTTGTACTAGATGTCTGTCCCGGGTATAAAAGTCTAGTTTGAATCATCAATCTCTTCTCGTTTTCACCTGATGCGGCATCGTGCGACTTTCAACTTAAAAAAACGCTTTTACCAATTAAACAGAGGCGTTTTGAGGACGTAGAAGCCATCCAAAAGGCTTGTACCGACATTCTGAAGGACATTCCAGCTGACGATCTAAAATACTCATTAGAGATGCTTTTAGATCATGCAAATAGTTGTATTGAGCCTGTAGGGAAAAATCCATATTGGTTTTACCCAAAAAAATTTTTATTATTCTTGTCAATATTTAAAGGTAAAAATACCTTTTTGCTAATGTGGGAACGTACACAACATGCGTAGTGACTGAAAATTTTAAATAAATATAGGCCATGGGGGGAGGTTCTGACACCCTAAACCCCCCCTTGGATACGCCCCTGAGTTATCCAAAACATTTGAGTTGCTTAAAAAGTGCCACGCCCCTTGTCCAACGCTCTCAAAGTTTTACCAGTGAAACGGCACATCTAAACGGTGGCCCCGCACCAAATTTTGATGCTGCCCGATTTCTCATTCCGAAGATATTCCATATTGAAAATTTAAGTTGTATGGGAGGTAGCACGCCTATCTATCGGGTCGTATTAGCACTATGTGGTTTAGCGAGGCTTACTGAAGACGAACATTCCGTGAAAATGTCCACTAATCGGCTGTCTAGTTTTTGAGTTTTAGTGTCGTGGGACCAACAAATAAACATACATTAACTTTTATATACAACATATAGATATTTGCTGCAATGACTCGCAAAATTTGTTTATATCCATATTGTTTTGCACAAATATGCCACAGCTAATTTCTGTCATCATAAAGGGCATTGCAGGAAGGCGTAAAAGGTGGGCGTGGTCAACCTTATATAAACTATGTTTACTGCTATGAAACATCGAATCATTTTACATCAACATCAATTTTCAGACATGTACCGTAGCTTTGTTTTGTTAGTTTAGTTGGCGCGGCAAGTAGGCGTGGCCAATTATATTATAGCCTATGTTTGCCACAATGACATGCTGAATCGTCTGATACCCATATTGCTATGACAAATATACCATGGCTGATTTGTTATTATAGTGGGCGTGGCGAAAAGGCATATAAGATGGGCGTGGTCAATCTTATATCTCCTATGTTAACATCAATTAAACACGGAATCATTTGATATTGATACTGATTTACAGACATGTACCGTAGCATACCATAGATGAGTTTTGTTACCATAGTGGGCGTAAGAAGGGGAGTGGTCATTCTCATATAGTCTATGTACCATTCCCCTAGCTAAAAATATGTTTGGTGCTTATTTCATCTAAATCGGTTCAGCGGTTTTTGCCTGATTGTGGCTCAAAAAAGCAACGTCACACTTGTCTTTATAATAATATAGATAATAGTATAGATAATAATGCAATAATGTCATTAAAAGTATTACAATGGAATATAAATTGATACATAAATAAAAATAACGAACTATTGATCTTAATTAAGCACCATAACATTAAAATAATATCATTACAAGAATCCCACATCCTAAAAAACACTAACAATATTCCGGTGCCAAATAACTTTATCCTATACTCTTATAATTCATCAAACTCTTTTGGTGGCGTAGCAATTTTAGTACACAAATCTATACAACATAAACAAGAATAGCGACGCAATAGCAATAGAAATACAGTCAAAAATAAAATTTTCAATTATTTCCGCATATATTTCTCCATCAACTAATTTCCAATACCATAACTTAGAAAATGTATTAAATTTTTCCCACAACCCTACCTTAGTAACTGGAGATTTTAATAGCTGGCACCAAAATTGGGGATCAGCAAGAAATAACCGGAAAGGGAATATATTAGCCAACTTTATCAACCAATCCAATTACATCCTACTGAACGATAAGTCCCCCATCCATTTCTCTACCCACCACACTTTTACACATCTTGACCTGTCTTTCGGCTCTCCTGTCCTCAGCATCCACTTGGAGTGGAACATCGAAAAAAATTTGTCTGGAAGTGATCACTTCCCGATTATAATCAGTATGTTTCCCAACCAACTTCAACAAAATTCATAATTTAAACCAAAATTTAAAATTGAACGAGCTAACTGGGCACTGCTTCAAAATAAATGCATAAGATTCGAGTCCATCAGACCAGTAAAAACAAATGTTAACGCTGAAGCCAACAATTAAAAAAAAATTATCCTACAGGCCTCGAACGAAGCTTTACCCCAATCTCGTCCACAAAGCGGACCACGCACGGTCCCCTGGTGGAACCGTGAGCTTGGAGTATTAAAAAAAGAGAAAAACCGTCTATGGAATAAATTCAAAAGAAATATTACTCAACAAAACCTCCTAGGAGGTGTGGCAATTAAGTAATGAGACTGATTCCATAAAAACCGTATATTTAAAAAATTATTCTACATCTCTGCCATCCCCTTCAAAGTAGTCCCCTTGGGCAGCTATACAACGATTCCAGCGCGTTTTCCATGCTTCGTAACATTTCTGGAACGCTTCGACTGGGATGTCCGCGAGTACCCTCGTCACGGCTGCCTGGATGTTCGTAATCGACTCAAAATGGGTTCCTTTGACCACCGATTTTGTTGTAGGGAACAAAAAAAGTCACAGGGTGACATATCGGTCGAATAAGGTGGCTGTTGCAACACGGCGATCCCTTTAGAGGCCAAATACTGGGACGCGCTGAGGGCGGTGTGGCACGGCGCGTTGTCGTGATGAAGGATCCAGTTACGAGCGATGTCTGGGCGGACCCTGTTGACTCGAGTAGTATATTTATGGGGGTTGAGCGTTACCTAAATGAGCAGCAATGACGTCATCGATTAGGTGTGTGTCTTGGGTTGATGACGTCATCGATTTGGTGTGTGTGTGTGGGTGTGTGTCTTGGGTTGATGACGTCATCTATTAAGTGGTGTTGTTGTTTTTTGTCGTTAGATGGCGCTGGTGTGTGTGTGTGTGTGTGTGTGACGTCATCGATTAAGTGTGTGTGCGTGTGTATGCCCCCTGCAAGGAATGCCTAACCGAAACTCCAGGAAAAAGTTCAAAATTTGTCTAAAAACCAACACATTCATAAAAATTTCCCAATTCTAACTAACACATACAAATCCGCATTTCACATTTTGGGATTTTTTCCAGTAAGTGGGAATGAAAGAATATATTTGCATTAGTACCTTCCATATTCTCTGTATGAAAGAGTGAGATAACGATATAATCGTGGCGTGCCACGATGCACAAAATGTCGTAGTGCTACGAGAAGATTTCAACTGGTACCAGAGACCGGCAATGAGTACTAATAAAACTAGTATACTTAAGTCATGAGCCATAACAATTGGTGCAAGTGAATACTCAAACCAATTCAACAAAATACTATTACTCATTTGCACCAAATCATCAAAACACTCAAAATTCTCTTACACGAATATGTACCGGTATTTTGTGTGTCTATTGGTTACTGACTCATAATCTTATTTGACTCACTTGTTCGTGTGATGAGTTCGGTAATAGTTCGTGTTGTGCTTCGCGCTTTTTGCTAAACAGTAATTTTTTGCTTTTGGACGCGTATCTGGTTGCTGCTGTGCATTGATGCTGACAATATTCTTTTCTTAAATTCTATTTTCAACAAAAAAATTAAAATAATTTTTGTTCATCTTTATAGTTTTTTAGTTATTTAACCCTTTCGGTACAGCTTTTTACGGGGGAAAGTTACAATTTTAAATTTTACGTTTTAGGCTTCTACATATGTGGTTATATTAGCAACAATCCATAAGAAATTTTTAAATTTTTATACTCGGACCCTGTATTTTAGAGTGTTTTTCTATGAGAGCAACCACATCGTTGTGGCTGTAATAATTACTTAAACATAAAACTTTTTATGCATAACGAAAATTTGAATATTTCTTCATTTACTTCAGTCAACATTTTTTTAAAAAAAGTATCTAAATTGAAAGAAAACATCAAATTAAAAAAGTTATCTAATTTTTTCTGCTTCTTCTTCCTTTACTATTTCAAGATATACCATTAAAAAACGTGTATACTTCTCTTCTCTCAACTTAATTATTCAGTTTATTAATTTCGTTTTTCCTAAAACTTCAAACTATTTTAAGGAACAACAAGTTTTTTTGACCTAAAACAGGCACTGAAAAGAGACTATGCCATATGGCATAGAATAACCGATAGGGTTAACTTAGAATGAGTATTATTTGTACGTGTATATTTTTTCTTAAGTATAATTTTAATACAGTGCAAGCTCGGTATTCGCGACTACCCATTATCGAGACGGCTTAATTTTTAACATTGCAGGTTCTATAATCGCGACAGTTTACGAAAAACGAGGTTCTATTTTCGCGACTTTTATCTGTTTTTTTAATTTTATTACAATGTCTATAACCAAAAAAGGGAAATCCCCGCCTTTTGGTATATTAACCTTTTTGAATTTTTAAGCCGACAACAGCACTATATGAACTACGTGATTCAGCTGTTTAATAATTTTAAAAAATTATTTGCCAAAAAAGCAACTCAAAATCTCCAACTTTATTAAAAATGTTTAAAATGTAAATATATCAGTTAAAACAATTGTAATTTTAAAAATTACATACAATTTTTCAACAAAATTTTGGGTTCTGTTATCGCGAAAATTCGGTTTCCGCGACATGTCTGGTTTTTAATTAGTCGCGAAAATCGAGCTTGCACTGTATTTATGAATTCTTTTAATTTAATTATATTTAAAAAGCATGGATTTGATCTCATTTTGTTATTTACAAATAAAAACTAACAAAAAGTTCATTTAATTGCTTTGCATTTATTGACCTGCGTTTTGGTTTTCCGCTTTTTGTTGCAATATTCCCAATTTCAACTAAGGAGAAACCGAAACTGAAAATTACTCCAATGACTTAAGTCATTCCATTGAACCATTGGTGTTTCTTGGTGTTGTGAGTGATTACGGTATAACACAATGAACCTATTCACTCAATGACAGATCTGAGCACGCACCGGTTCATATCAGCAAAGAACTTATTCATTGTTCACACACAAAATATGTGTGCATGCGTAAACGAGTATGCGTGGATATGAGTCGGATGTTTTTCTTTGACTCAAATCCACTAATACTCTTTCTTGTATTATTCAACCAATGACTTGAAAAAGAGAATAATTGCAGTTCTCTGGTATGTATGTGTATAAATGAATGGAAGGGGGAAAAAAAAAATAAATATGTATGGGTGTGTGTATATGTGTGTATAAGTGTATGTAAAAATATATTTTTGAATGTATAATATTTGTTAGTTAGTCTTTAATTATATAGAGGAGGAAAAATAAAAATTTTGTGTACCGGTGGGATTTGTTTGTCCCACTGTATGTATATTAAGTGTATGCGCAGTGAACGTTTGATATGTACAATTGAAAATTTTCTAAGTCGAAAATTTTCAATGTACTTGGGACGGGTCTTGTTGTCCCACTGTATGTTTTTTTTTTTTTGTTAACGAGGAGGGAAGCATCGAAAGCCTCAAGTAGTGCTGGACTTTAAACCGCTAAACCCTCCTCTCGTCCGGACGGTTTGCCCCACCTGGGACCACCGTAAGGTATTACGTCAGGAGGCCGTCGTGAGCGTTATCGCTCTATCGTTCGTTTGTCAGTCTTTCGTCCGTGTTATGGCAAGTGTTGCCATGCGTTCAACGCCCACTGTGTTGTCGCAGGCGGTGCAGAATAACCGCGCTAATTTTGCGATGTGCACGGCGCAGTTATCGTTGCCGCATTCGGGTGTTGAAGCAGTGCTGCCGTCGTTTGTGGCCGATGCCGGGCGTTCTGCTCGTCCCATCTCACTCGAAACATCATAAGTGTTATGATTCGGCTGCAGGCCTCCCATGCATCGGGCGAGCTCAGCATGCAGTGTGTAACTACTGAAGGGGAGATCGGCTCATTGAGAAGGGATTCTAAGGACCGTCTCTCGTCGACAAAGCGGCTGCATTCCATCAAAACGTGCTCTGCGTTTTCTGCTTTCCCGGCGCATGCTGGGCAGAACGGGTCGTCTGCGTGCTGACATTTGTGCAGATACTCCTGGAAGCATCCATGTCCTGAGAGCATTTGAGTCAAGAAGTGATTGACCTCGCCGTGTTTTCTGTTGCACCACGCTTCTATGTTTGGGATCATCCGCCATGTCCACCGGCCTTTTGACGATGCATCCCATCGTTGCTGCCATTCTGCTAAGCTTTTTCGCCGCACCGCCTCCATCACTGCAGATCGAGAGGCCGAAGTGTCTTTGCACTCTCGCCAGATTATTGCTGCCTCTCTGGCCAGTATATCGATTGGCCAAGTGCTGGCAATCACGTCTGCTGCCTCGTCCGAGACAGATCTAAAGGCGCAGCAGACTCTCAGCGAGCTGAGGCTGTAAGCGGATTTAAGGCATCTGACGTACGAGCTCGTCATGGTTGCTTCTGCCCAAATAGGTGCGGCGTAGAGGCATATCGACGACGTCACGCTCGCTAGCAATTTTCGAGTTATTTGCCTGGGGCCGCCGATGTTAGGCATTAGTCTGGCGATAGCAGCGCTGGTTCGCCTGGCTTTGTCACTGGCGTACCTGAGGTGCTCTTTGAAGTTTAGCCGAAAGTCCAGCAGCACACCCAGATATCTTAGGTGAGAACTAGATTAAATTTCATGGCCGCCTACCCGAATTGTTATGTCTTCTACTTTTTTCCTGCTGGTAAGCAGGACCACTTCTGTCTTATGCTCTGCAGGCCGGCGTTTCGCAACCACGCCTTCATAGCCGATATTGTAGAGTTACAATTCTCTGTTAGTGTGGCCAGGGTTTTGGCTACAGCAACTACGGCTACATCGTCTGCATAGCCGATGATGCTTACTTCGGGAGGGCGTTGTATTTGCAGTATGCCGTTGTACATGACGTTCCACAAAACCGGTCCTAGGACGGAGCCCTGCGGTACGCCACCTGTAACACTATATTGCTTGGGGCCCTCCTCCGTGTCATACAGTAGGACTCTGTTAGCAAAGTAGTTCGCTATTATCCTGACTAGGTAGTCCGGCACATTACAGTCCACAAGGGCTTGCAGAATGTTGTTCCAGTTCGCCGAGTTGAAGGCATTCTTAACGTCGAGTGTTATGACGGCGCAATACTGTTTCTTGCCTTCTAGCCATCTTTTCCCCGCTAACGCTCTTTTGGTGATGGCGCATACTGCCGCAATGGCGTCGACAGTGGAGCGACGCTTACGGAAGCCGTATTGGTTTGGGGATAAACCAGTCGAGGATTCGACGAATGGCTCGAGCCTAGACCGTATTAGCCCTTCGAGAACTTTGCCCGCAGTGTCTAACATACAGAGTGGTCTGTATGAAGAGGGTTCGCCTGGTGGCTTGTTGGCTTTCGGCAGGAGGACAAGTCTTTGTCGCTTCCAGATCTTGGGGAAGATGACCTCTCTTGTGTATCTTCGACGCAGTGTGTGGCAGGTACGTCTTTGTTCTGCTACCTCTTCATTCCACCAAAAAACTGGCCTCCGCTCAGGGATTTGCCGTTTCCGGGGCATGGAAGCGTCGCATATTGCCATCAGTGATTCTATGACTAGGCTGGCGCGCACCTCTGCTGGTGCTTCTGGGACCGCCAGTTTGTCTAGCATATAATTAAGCGTTGCCAGGTCTAGCTTTTTTGTGCTCCAGCCGAATTTTTGGACCTTCTGGTTTTTTTGGCGGGTTCCAGGGTAGTGCTGTGGCAGCAACGAAAATAGGATAGCCATGTGATCGCTATGTGTGTAGATGTCGGACACTTGCCATCTAACACTTCGGGTAAGTCGGCCTCTTGCCAGTGTAAGATCGATAATTGAGCTCGCTTGTCCTCTACTAAATGTTGGCTTATTCCCTTCATTTAGGAGCTGGAAATCGGTACACGCGAAAGCATCCAGCAGTGCTGCGCCTCGTTTGTTAGTTTTGGCGCTGCCCCACTCTACAGCCCATGCATTGAAGTCGCCGGCAATAATGGCGGGAGTTTTGCCAGTGGCGTCTTGTGTTAGCCGGTCCAGCATATCCTGGAATTCATCCAGACGTTCGCTGGGCGGCGCGTAGCAGCTGTAGAAATGAATGCCCTTGATTTTTGCATAAGCAAAGCCCTTTTGTGACACGTTTTTCTGCTCTATAGGCAGCGGCCCGCAGGCCCAGATAGCCGCTTTTTTGGTGGCGTCCTCTGCCCAGGTTGTGTCGTCTGAAGGGGCTTCATACTGCTCGCAGATGAGCGCGATATCTACCTTGAGCTCGTAGATCGTCTGCTTCAGCTAATTCTGTGCTGCCTCACAGTGATTGAGGTTGAGCTGAATGCACTTAATCATTTCTTTGAGTAATCAGTACCAACGCTTTTCTGTATGCCGCGCATTTGAAGCTTCCAGTCGGGTGGTCATTGCCAGCTTCACCATTGTCAGAGGGTTGACAAAGTACACATTTTGGTGCGAGGTTGCAGTTTTTCGATGTATGGCCATTACCTGCACATCTAAAGCACATCCCGCTGCGGTCTTTGTCGCTTCTGCAGTTCTTCGACACATGGCCAAATTCGAGGCATTTTTAGCACCGTATAGGGGTTAGGTGCTATTCTGCACCTCACCCAGCCCACGCGAATGTGGCCGGCTTCAAGCAGCACTTTGACATCTCTTTCTGGCATGTTCAAAACCGCTATCTGTGTGCCATCTCTACATGGTCGCGACCATGTGCTGCTGATGACGCGTCATCAGCAGCACTCTTGCCTTGCCTGCCTCGCTTCGCCGTTTTCGAGCAAACAGCGGTCCACTCGGCTTCTTTAACAACCTTCTGGTTGAGGACTGTGGCTCCAGCAGCCGCTTCAACCCTCACAGCTCCGTTGTCAGCCGCCTTCTTGTTTTTCTTTGGCGGAGTGGCTCGTGCGGACTGCTGGTCCTCTCTTGGCCGTTTTGGCGCATTTACCGTGCTCTGCTTTATGGCTGGCTCAGTTTGGCAGCCCTTGTCCGCTTTATTTCCGGTCTCACGCTCGCTGTTGCTAGCAGTCGCGCGGTTATAGAGCACTTCTATAGCGCTGATGAGATCCCTCATTGGTTGATTGATCGTGCGCCTGTTGATGATCATTGCCACCAGGTCTCTGATCCTTTCACCCAGGTCGTTGTATGCCATTAAACCTGAGCCCGCGCTTGTGCTCGCCGCCTCGGCCACGCCATCTTCAGCTTGAAAGCCTGGCGTCGGCGAGTGTGCCGCCTTTTCCCTGCGTACCGGCGATCGTGCGAGTTTAGCGCTTCGTTTGAATGGGTCTATTACCATCTCTGCCGCTCCTGTAATTTCGCCATCACTATCATCTGCCACTGTGATATTTGGCGCGTGTGGATCAATAAGCGGGGTCGTTTTACCACCACCGCGGCTGCATCGCCCCAGTTGGGGCAAATGCTCGACGCTCATTGGTTAGTGGCTCTTTGTGATAATGACCGTCAGGGATGACTACCAAAGCAGTACGATTATCACGTACCACCAATTACAGCGCGCTGGTGAACGGCGCCTTCTGATTGGCCAGTGACGCTTTTGCACAAATGGCAGCTTGCGATATTCGCAATGGCCGTCAACGCGATCCACAGGAGCTGCAAAAGGTATATTCTCCCGTAGCGAATACACCACCCACGTATCGTGGTGGACAGGGTGCCACTCCACAGGGTGCACCGGCCAAGAGCTGAGTGAAATAGCCACTGAACACAGCTGCTGCACTTATTGCACACAGCTTGCGGTCCACTTTTGGAAACAGCTGATTGTAGATCGGACAGCTGATTGATGTTTATAAACAAACAGGTGGGTTGAGCGGGATTTCCGCACAAATCGGTATGGTGGATTCGTTCTCGCTGAAAATTTTGCAAACACTCAGGGCCAATTTTTCAGTGCGAGTTTAAACGAAGTTCAAACCTAGTTTCCTTGAACTTGGTTTAAATATAAACTCAGTTTAAACAACAAAGCAGTTTTTCAGTGCTGGTTTAACTGGAGCAAATATTTGTCATTTGAGTGTGGCAATACCGGCAATATTTTTATCTAGCTAATAATTTTCCTTTGTTTTGATTGTCATTCGTAAATAAATTCTTTGCGCTCAAATAATGTATTTCATCAAAAAATTAAAAATAAGTAAACGGAGTCCAAATTTTTCGTCTCGGGAAATCGAATGTCTTCCTGCACTTGTGAAAAAAATAAAGAAGTGCTCGAGCGCAAGACAGACCGCGTGAGTGCCGAGGAAAAACAAACGAAATGGAAAGAAATTGAGGACGATTACGATTCAAAATTTGTTGATAAGTTCCGGTGCGCGAAAACGTTGCGCACAAAGTATAAGAATCTAAAAAAGTGTAAAAAAAAGAATTTTGCTCACGACAGGCAAGAGCTGACCAAAACAAAAAATAATTGAACTGTCAGAAGCTGTTGACAGTTTAAACTTAGTTTAACCGTGCAGGGTTGGGCGTTTAAACTGAGATTAAACTTCAGTCAAGTTTGACTGAAAAATTCGATTTTGCGTTTAAACTAAGTTTAAACTAGAAACTGAGTTAAACTCGCACTGAAAAATTGGCCCTCAGTGAGCCACCGAGAAAGAAAACTCAATTTGGGAGATTTGTGTCCCAGCTAGTGCCCGCACACTTTGCACAACGCGACACTACACTTTCGCACTTTAGCACTTTAGCACTTCCCAACGAATTTCACTGACACGCTCTACGTTACGCGCAAAGAAGCTATTTGTTAGAAGCAGGGAGGACGTACGTCTGTCCTCTGCTAACACTTCTCTCCCACTGTATGTAATAACGTGTATGTGTGTATTGTGTATGAGTGTGTATATATGTATATATATGCACGATTGAAAATTTTCAATGTGCAGTGAAAATGGGCAGTTTGTCCCACTGTGTCCGCTTTGTGCTTTCTTGTTTATGTATATGCACTTGCACTACCAAGTGCGTGCGAATACAGCACAAAGAGAAATGTGCGAATATGTGCAGAAGTGGGCGCGCAGAATGTACACAGCAGCTGGGCTGTCGCTGCTGATCTTGTGTACAAGCGCAAAGAAAAGGTGGGGAACTGGTGTGTGCGAATTTAGCACAAAGAAAAGTGCGCGAATATGACCACAAGTGGGCGCGCAGATTGTAGACAGCAGCTGGGTTGTTTGCTGCTGATTTTTTGTACAAAGCACAAAGAAAAGGAGAGGATATGTGCAATATGTGCGCACAGGGAGAAGCGCGAAAATGGGGATTAGCGGCTGATTTTTATGTGCACGGGAAATGTGCAAAATATAAACTGGGCAGTAGCGGAACTACTTTTGCGGGATTTTCGATCCAGTTGAATATTGTATATATATACAATACTAGATGGGCCCGCGTCTTCGCACGCAAGCTCTCTTGTTTCCCCCGATATAAATTCTGAACCCATTGTTGACCCCGTCAGATTTTGATTTAAAAATAAACATATGTCTATTATCTTTGATGTTAAGTGTTTCCAAAAATTTTGAAGTCAAAAGGCCCTTTAGATCATGAGTTTTCACATTTACTCTAAACAAATTCTTAACCCTTAGTTTGCTAGATTTCGATTTTGAAAATAAGTAGAAACGCGTGTCCAATTTTTTATTTCAAGTATTTTTACAATTTTTGAAGTCAATAGGCCTATCGGTTCATGTTTTTTTCGAGTCTTCCCGTAAACAAATCTTAACCCATTGTTGGTCCAGTTAAATTTTGATGCTCAAAAAATTATAAAAAACGGGGCGAATTATTTTTGATCTACATTATTTGCAGGAAGTTCGAAATCAATATGTCTATTAGATCACCTTACTTCATACAACACCTTAATACATGTTTTGCCCCCTTTAGAACCCGAATTTCAAAAAATCCCGTCTTAGTGGAGGTTCATTCTTCAAGAAGTACCCATAGTTCATCATGATGAGGCAATCAATCAATCAGTCAGTCAGTCAGGACAAACAATCTATGTATATAAAAAAGCAGGCGGTACCACGCTCCCTTGTCCAATGCTCACAACTTTCTTCTAGTCGAATTGTGCTACTAAGTGGAAAGTTCGTACCAAGTTTCACTGATGTGTGTGTGTTTACTGCGTAACTGTTGGATTATAAAAAATGTGCCACGCCCCTTGTCCAACGTCCATCAAAATTTAACTGTAGAATGACACTTCTGTGGGAGGATGTAATACCAAATTTCAATGCTGTGCGACTTACAATTCCAAAGCTATTCCATATAAAAGATTTGAGTTGTATAGGCGGTGCCAAATGTGCCACGCCCCTTGTCCAGCGCCCATCAAATTTTAACAGTAGAATAACACTTCTATGGGACGATGTCATATTAAATTTCAATTCCGCAGCTATTCCATTCAAAAGAATAGAATTGTATGGGCGGTGCCACGCCCCCTTGTTACATTGCCGCCCCATTCCCTCTGTGGAAAGATATAACTAAATGGTAAATTCGTGCTAAGTTTCATTGATGTGCGACTAACAGTTCCAAAATTATGCAGAAAGTTTGGATCAAACAAATGTTCCACGTCCCTTGTCCAACGCCCATCAAAATTTAACAGTAGGTAGAATAACACTTCTGTCGGAGGATGTCATACCAAATTTCAATGCTGTGCGACTTACAATTCCGAAACTATTCCATATAAAAGAATTGAGTTGTATGTGCGGTGCCACGCCCACTTGTTAAATACCCGCCCCTTCCCTCTGCCGAAAGATATGACTAAATGGTAGGTTCATACCAACTTTCATTGATGTACGACTTACAGTTCTGCTGAAATATTGGGTCATCAAAAATGTGCCACGCCCCTTATCCAACGCCCATCAAATTTTAACAGTAGAATGACACTTCTATGGGACGATGTCATACCAAGTTCTAATTCTGTGCGACTTACAATTCCGAAACTATTCCATTTAAAAGATTTGAGTTGTATGGGCGGTGCCACACCCCCTTGTTCAATACCCACCCCATTCCTGCTATCGAAGGACATGATTAAATAGTAAGTTTGTACCAAATTTAATTGATGTCTGACTTATGGTTCCAAAGTTATTGTCTAAAAATGTATTCTTGTGGTGCCACGCCCCGTTTTCCCGACTTTCTTTTTTCCTAAACCTTCACGTAACAATTTCAAACAATCCCGCCGAAGGAAGAATCCAAGTTGGTCCAGTCGTTTTCAAGTTTTAAGCAGCCGAACGAACCACGATTCATTCTTTTTTATATACATATATAGATTCAACGGCAAAATAATTTGGTGTGTATATACATATGTATATATGGGAATATGGGTATTCTTGAAGAAATTTATTTTAAAGTATATATGGTAATTATATGGTATATGCGTAATTAAAATTGACTTTACAAAAATTTTTTTTTGTTTTTTGTAAACTATAAGTGTATATGGGTTAGTGCATGTGAATGTTAATTTTAATAAATTTTTCGGGCTTATCTTATTGGGCCCAGTGCCCGAGTATGGGGATCTCCATTATGTTTCGTGAATGTCCGTCCAACGTTGTGTTGTGGTGCTGATATTGTCTCACCTTTTTGTTTGTCCGCTGTCGCTTCCCTCTTCGTCTGCGTAGGGTGTGTTGTTGTTGTTGGATGTTTGTTGTAGCTGCTGCACTGCACCGCACTTTATGTTTTTATTTTTTCTTCGGCACTGCACCTAATTTTGTCACTTTTTATTTTTTTCGAACAGGGGGGAGGCCGGGGATGGCTTTTGTGTTTTTATTTTTTTGAGAAAGGGGGGCCGGGGATGGCTTTTGGTTTTGTTTTTTTTTTTGATCAAGTGGGGCCGGGGATAGCTTTTTGGTTTTTGAATAAGGGGCCGGGGCTGCACTTTTCATTGTTCACTTAACAGGGGGCCGGGGATGGTTTTTTGTTTGGTTTTTGTAAGGGGCTCGCTTCAATTCACTTTAATTTCTTTTTGTTACCTCATTTGTTCGGTTTCACTGTTCGTAATTTGTTGTTGTTCACTGCTTGTAAGTTGTCACTATGTATTTGGTTTATGTCACTTGTTTGATGTTTTGTTCACTTAGTTTTTCACTGTGTCACTTGGATTTTATTTGTTTGTTTAGTTTTTTGTATTCACTTTGTCGCGGGTTCGCGGTGGCTCGAAGGACCATGTAAAAGTGTCTCTTTCGAAGCCGTCGGCGGAACGCTTTTTAAATAAAAATGAAAGTCGCGGGAGTTTGCGGTTTTGTGTGCGTTTTATTTCGCTATTGAAACACGAATGACACAATTTGAGAACATTGGACGACACAAACGGCCGGAGCCGGTGGATTTGGAAAGTGGGACATGTGTACATAGGGGACCTGGAAGGGAGAGGATTGGATCAGTGCAGCATCCACAAACCACTGGAACGACACATTTAGCCACTATCAAAATCGAAACCGTTACTCTTAAGGAGGCCGTAGTTGACAGAATTGTGCTCTCGCAACAAAAACAGTGAATCTTAGAAAAGGTGCAAACTTGCGTCAAATCCATACTAATTAATCAATTCTAAATAAGCAACAAAAAAATAAATAAATAAAACAATAATAATACAATATTAAATATTACAAATGTTAAAAACATATGAAAAATGAATGACCCTCCTGATCGCCATAAAGCAATGGATCAACCACTGTTCAAAACCGACAAGAGTAATGTACTTAAACTTCACTCCAGTGGACCAAGATACTTAATTATGAGCAGAACAGACAATAATGAAACTCTCTCCAACGTGTCACCATTTCTAATAAAAAAAGTTATCGACTGCACATGCGGTGGGGAAGTAGAATTATGCAAGAAAGTAAGAAATGGAAACATTCTAATCAAAACAAAAACCTACACCCAAGCTACTAAACTAATAACACTAATATCTCTATCCCCATCAATCAATATCGAAATTTCCGAACATAACACAATAAATTATTCAAAAGGCGTGGTATACTCAAACGAGCTAAGGGGTATATCAGAGGAAGTAATTATGAATGAACTAAAACCACAAAAAGGATGTGAAGTTAAAAAAATCATGAAAAAAACTGAAAACTCTTTAACCGACACCGGGCTTATAATATTAACATTCGCCGACACATCACTACCAAACGAAATATCAATTGGCTACGAAAAAGTGAAAATCCGCCCTTATATTCCACAACCAATGAGATGTACGGACTGTCTTCGATATGGACACACTGCAAAAATATGCAAAACCAAAAAAATATACCCAAACTGTGCCAAAGATTTTCACACTGACGTAGAAAACAATGAGATTTGTACTGCACTTTCAACATGCATCGTTTGTGTCATAAACGGAAGCGAAGACACCAACCACAACACTCTAAATAAAAAGTGTCCAATATTTTTAAAAGAAAAAGAAATACAGGCAATAATAACTATAGAAAATGTGGACAGAAAAAAAGCAATTAACACTTACAAAGATCGCCACCCACATGGTCTAACAACATCGAGTATGTACAAAAGTAAATAAAGCAATAACAATTAACGAAGGTAGAGTTAATCAATGCCCAACGATCACCCAAAACAGTCCAAAACCGCCACTCTCCACAAACAACACCCACAACGAGAGAGAGATAATCACCTATTCGGACATGTTAACAACAGCATCCGAAGCCACACAGAAAACTCAGGCACAGCAAAATAAAAGAGAGTCAAAAATAAAAATACTCCCATTGAAGACAACAAAGCGAACGAAACATAAATTAAAGAGAATACGCAGCAACACGAAACAAGATCCAAAAATCCAGAAGACTTCCACTAGCATTCACGATGACTTCGATTCTTCGGACTCAATGTCACTTGAAGCAGAAATGTTGTGAATGGCACTTCAAGCCGTAGCTCGTCTGTCTAATATTTTGTACTAGCAGGACCCTGCGGCTTTGCACGCAAGCTTGAAGTCAATGGGCCCAATAAATCAAGTTTCTTCATACTACACTCTATGGGCGACGCCACGCCTCTTTTATGTAATGCCCAATCCATTCCTCCAGTCGAAGGGTGTGACCCGGTTTCATTGATATGCGACTTTCAGTTCCAAAGTTACGCGGGAAATTTCAGTCACAAAAAATATGCCGCGCCCCTTGTTTAACGTCCATGAAATTTTGCCAGTAGAATGACACATCTATGGGACGATGGTATACAAAACTTCAACTTCATTGATGTGAACGCTATAGTCCCAAAGTTACACCGGCATTTAAAAAGTGCCACGCCCCTTGTCCAACGCCCATTACATTTTACCAGTGAAACGGCACATCTAAACAGTGGCCCCGCACCAAATTTTAATGCTGTCCGACTTCTCATTACGAAGATATTCCATATTGAAAATTTAAGTTGAATGGGAAGTTCCACGCCTACCTATCGGGTCGTATTCGCACTATGTGGTTTACAGAGACTTAGTCAAGATGAACATTCCGTGAAAAATTCAGCTAATCGGCTGTCTAGTTTTTGAGTTTTAGTGTCGTGGGACCAACAAACAAACATACATTAATTTTTATATACAATATTGCTGCAATGGCTCACAAAATTTTTTTATATCCATATTGTTTTGCACAAATATATCACAGTTAATTTCTGTCATCATAACGAGCATTGCTGAAAGGTGTAAAAGGTGGGCGTGGTCAACCTTATATAGCCTATGTTTACCGCTATGAAACACAGAATCATTTTACATCAACATTAATTTTCAGACATGTACCCTAGCTTTGTTTTGTTAGTTTAGTGGGCGCGGAAAGTGGGTGTGGCCGATTATATTATAGCCTATGTTTGGCAATGACACGCTAAATCGTTTGACACCCATATTGCTGTGACAAATATATCATGTCTGATTTGTTATTATAGCGGGCGTGGCGAGACGGCGTATTAGGTAAGCGTGGTCAATCTTATATATCCTATGTTAACATCAATGAAACACGGAATCATTTGATATTAATACTGATTTACCGACATGTACCGTTGCATCATTTTGTTAGTTTAGTGGGCAGAACAGAATTGTTTGATATCAATATTGATTTGCAGACATGTAGTGTAGCATCATTTTATTAGTTTATTAGGTGCGGAAAGTGGGCGTGGCCGTTTCTATTATAGCCTATATTTATTTATTTATTTATTGATTTAGTCAATGAACAAATGTCCTTACTGACTATGGGATATAATAATTATTAAAAACTATAAGTTACTTAAACTATTTAACAACAAACCTTTCGGAAGTGACACATCAAAATCTTTAACATTGTTTAATTCCGAAAGGGCCCTAGATAGAGGTGCATTTCTTGCATAATTCGTCCTGGGGACATCTAAATGAAAGGTATCCACCCTCCGCAGACTTCGTTTAAGGACATTAAAGGCTATTCTTGCTAAAAGATCCGGGCAATCAATAGACCCACTTATTAGGCTGACTACAAAAGAACATGCTAGAAGTGAACGCCTAGCATGTAGTGACTTTAAGTTCACTAGAAGACAACGAGAGCTGTAGGATGGCATGGGATCACTGAAGTTCAGCGAACGCAAAGCGAACCGAATGAAGACTTTCTGGATGCGTTCAATTCGGTTTATGAAAGAGGCGTGATATGGTCTCCATATTAGCGCGGCATATTCCAATCTAGACCTGTAGGGCGATTCCCAAATTTCTAACGACCGAGAATCGTTATCGTTAACGAACTACGTTTGTAGTAAAAGTAACGATTTTTGTCGTTAACTTCTAACGAAAAATGGCAGCACTGGGATTTGACAAGTAATTTTCAACGAGTAAAAACAGAATATGTCAAAATTTTTGCGATTTTTTTATTATTTGATTCGTGACAGTAGCAGACTTGTGTTCGTTTAAATTATTAAATTTAAATTTTTGAAATGAGCCAAAGAGTTTGCAGCGGTAGAGCGTACTGAGCAATACAACAAAATGCTCGATTTTTTTGTGTTTAACAAGGGTCTCGCGGAAGGCAAATTTACAGCCATACATGGACGTCTTGAAGCCTGCCGTAAATGGGAGGAGCTGGCGAGAATTTTAAACAGTCTGCAGGGTGCACAAAAATCTGCAGCTCAGTGGCAAGTGGTAAGTTTTTCAAAACTTAATCTCTCTATAATAGAATAATTTCTCCTTTTTGTATAAGGCATGGCGCGATTTGAAAAGCCGCACTTCGGTAAAGGCAAGGGAGCGTAGGAAGGAAATGGCTGCGACCGGAAACAACCCCCTAACAAAGGCTCCACTTAGCGAATTAGACAAGAAAGTGTTGAGCCTGCTCGGAACGGAGTATGTTGAAGGGAGCAGCCGATGTGGGGAAAACATTCCGGAGGAAGATGTATGTACAAATGAATACATATATGTAACCCTTTTCAAATATTGCAGTACGCTTTCTTTTTGCATATATTTTAGAACGCGCAAATCGCTCTTGAGGCCGGTGATATTTCTGTTTTGTTAGGCTATCCGACAGCAGAAATACCAGTGGACTCAAGAGCGGAGGTAATAACGCCAACAATAACTTTGCCTGATACGCCTTTACCGAATGTGCCGGATACGCGAACATGCGAGCCCTCGACCTCCAAAGCAAAAAGAGTGGCAAAACGAAAGGCCGTGTATGATGGTGCTCGAGACAACTTCTCCAAAATAGCCAAGCAGCAAGCAGATGCTATGATGGTAAGCATAAATCTTACTGCTGTAATATAAATGTTAAGAATTTGTCTTTATGCAGATGCAGGCTGAAGCAGCGAAAACGCAGGCAGAAGCTACTCGTTTGCAAGCGCAGGCTTTCGATCGTGTAGCGACAGCTTTAGAAGGCTTAGCTAAGTCTGTTTGTTCCTCCAAACATTGTAAATAAAATAATAAAAAAAGCAATGTTTGTTTAACTATTTGTAATTGGGTCCAAGACTAATTCTTAAAGGTGATAGGACAACGGCAAATACAAAATTGCAATGTACTGGTGCGGAAGTGGTGGAGCAGCGGCACTGGTATTCGTAGTGTCACTGGTGCGGTTGTGGGTGAGCTAGTGGTAGTGGCATCAGCACAAGTGATGCTGCAAGTGTAATATACTTTTAAATTATATTGTAAAAAACATGATTCTGAATATATGTATATGACTTACATTGTTTATGTAAATTTAGAAGCAATTAAGCGTTCCTGTAGTCGCTTAGCGAGAGCAATTGGGCTTGGAACTTGCTCCAATTCTTCTTCTACTACAACTGCAACTTCTTTCATTGGCGCTGGTATTTTCACTGGCAATTGTTAAACGCATGTTGTGTAGGGTAGCGCATGAGTTAACAATCCTACCACCGAAGCCAGGATCGTACATAAGAACTCGCTGTTTAGAGAGACACCGCCATGGCGCGCCATGTAGATTTTAGTACTCCGAAGAGCCTCTCGACGCAATTCCGAGCTTTCATAAAGCCTCGTTATATCTAAACTGCGGAGAACCTTCTGTCTGATTAGGCAGAGGCGTCATCAGCCATGGCTCTAATGGGTAGCCCGAATCTCCTGTAAAACATTACACTGCACAACAGCATGTCTGTTGCATGGAGTTTTACATGAATCTGAATCGTTTTTGCACGCTGTTTTCAAACCCATACTCTGTTTTTATGTAACAGCTCTAGTTTTCGCAAAAAATGGGCGTGTCACTTTTTCGAATTTTCCTCGGCTTTTTTCTCATTTTCGACTGTAATTTCTGAACCAATAATCTTATCGACATGATTTTTATATCGTTGCACTAACAACATCTCACGCCATCTTTTCTGACATTAATCAATTTTATGCGTTCTAAATTGGCGTTGTAATAAGGTTTCAAAGTAGGAAAATATGGAATTTCAAGGCGTTATTTCTGATGGCGAAAATCGAACGGATGTTTCATAAATCCAGTTACGAAGTATATGAATATCTTAAGACGAAACATCAAGCAATACAACACAGCCAAATTATTTGGCGGAATACACATTCGCATCGAAATAATAGCAAAAATGTACCATTGTCATTTTCAGTCGTTTTCCTTAAAAAATTAGAGGCCTCAAATTACAAACAATTCATATAATGAAAATTGAAATAATTAATAAAATGAAATTAACAATAATTAATGAAAATTCAAAACAATTTCATCGTTAAGCTTTTCAACCTCAAAATATTCGTAGCTAGGCTACCGACAAATATCGTTAGGGAACTGTCAAAGTTAGCGACAAAATTCGTTAAAAGCGTGTTTGGGAATAGCAGTTAACGACGATTGTCTATATCGTTAGCTAACGATACGAAAATTGTTGTTAAGAAATTTGGGAATCGCCCTACTGACAAAGGTTGTGTAAAGTAATTTGATTGTATACGGATCCGAGAAGGCAGTACTATTCCGTCGAACGAAACCCCACATGGCATAAGATTTAGAAACAATAAAACTGATATGAGTTGCAAAACTTAGTTTGGTGTCGAAGAAAACACCTAGGTCTTTAATTTCATTAACCGATTGTAGCACGGAGCCAGAGATGGAATACGACAGTTGTAGGGGATTCCTTTTCCTAGTAAAAGTTACATGAAAGCATTTGCTAACATTTAAGAAGAGGTGATTATCATTGCACCAAGACTGAACATTCTGGAGGTCCGATTGTAAGGCAACAGAGTCCAACACATTATGAATAACAGCATAAATTTTAAGATCGTCAGAATATAGCAGGAATTTGGCAGACGAAAAACAAGATCCAATGTCGTTAATAAATAATACAAACAACAAAGGACCAAGAATGCTCCCCTGGGGGACGCCAGAAGTGGCAACAAAGGGCCGTGACGAGATGTTGTCAAGAATGACGGAATAATGCCTATTGGATAGGTATGATTTCAACCATTCGAGAAATTTTGAATGAAAACCCATGCGGGTTAATTTCGAGATCAAGATTCCGTGAGATACTCTGTCAAACGCTTTAGCGAAGTCCGTATAGAGACAGTAGACACAGACTTGGTTGCCATCCTGTAAGGCGGAGAGGCAATCTTCTGTGAATACTGTAAGATTAGATGTAGTCGATCTGCCTTTGACGAAACCATGCTGGAGTGGAGAGATTATGCTCTTGACGCAAAAACTTAACTTTTCTTTGACTATGCATTCAAAAAGCTTAGAAACTGAGGTCAGTTTCGAAATTGGCCGATAGGTTGAGACATCGTTCTTGTTACCACTCTTGAAGATAGGAGTTATCGACGCTTTCTTCCAATCGACAATAAAAACGCCAGACGATAGAGATTTGTTAAATATTATTAATAGCGGGTTTATAAGAGAGGAACATTTCTTCAGTAACACAGCAGAAAGGCCATCTGCATCCGTGTGAGTTGAGAAACTAAGATTGGCGATGCCCGTTTCAATGTCTTCGGCAGTTAGGGTCAATGAGCCAAACGAAATGGGTGAGTCTGAAAAGTGACAGTCAGTCACCTCAATTCCCAAATCAGAGACAAAATTCGAGCTGAAGAATTCAGCGAAAATATTTGCGGCATCTTCCATAGTTTTTGCGGATTTCTCCTTAAAGAATACGGAAGATGGAATATCCGAAATTGATTTTTTTGACTTAATAAAGCTCCAAAAGGCTTTAGGGTTGCTCTTGATACCGACTTCGTAATTGCGGATATAGTTCCTGTACAACAACTTGGCGAGTTTATTGTAACTCTTAAGATGGGACTGGTAGTTGCAAAAGTAGAAAAGACTCCTTGTTGCTTTGTATTTTTTATAATATTTGTTTCTTAAATTTTTTAGATGCTGTAATTCCTTAGTAACCCACGGTAGTTTATGAACTTGTTTGTGTAAAGTAGGGATTAACTCCAGACATAAATCAAAAACTGTCGATTTAAAAACTGTGTAACAGTCAGCAACCACAGAACTAGAGAGTAACTCTACCCAATCGACTTCACGAAGGGCATTATCCAATCAAAATCACAAAGATTGTAATTAAAAGAGGTAGTGTGTGATATAGTCGGCGCCGTATGAATGACACACTTAATAGCGACCTACAAACAATCTCCAAGTGGGGTCAAGCGAACAGGGTCGATTTTAATCCCCGCAAGACCCAATGTTGCCTGTTATCCCACAAACGAGTCTCCCCACATCCCTGGTTATGGGTGGTGTGGGTATTACGGAATCGGCAGCTCTTGATGTTCTGGGCATGTCCATTAAGAACGATCTTCGTTGGAATGATCATATTTTTGGCGTGTCGAAAGAAGCAGCCAAGTGCCTAGGCTTCCTAAAGCGGTGCAAAAAATATTTCACTCCGTCTGATCTCCGCATTATTTATACCACCTATATCCGACCTAAAATGGAGTTTAACTCGCACCTATGGGCGGGGGCTTCAAAAACCCATTTGGAGCTCCTTGACCGGGTGCAAAACCGTGCGATCAAGCTTATAGGGGACAGTAGGGCATCCAGCTCTATTGACTCCTTGGAACATCGTCGAAACGTGGCATGTGTGATGTTATTTTACCGATACTTTTTCGGTAATTGCTCAGTGGAGATGAGCAGCTTGCTGCCATCACTCCGGGTATTCCCCAGGGCAACCCGTTTGAACACTGGCGCCCATGCATTCCACGTCGAAACGATGTTCCAGCGCACTACGCACTACAGGGAAAGTTCGTTTCTGGCCCGTACAGCGCGGCTGTGGAATGGTCTCCCTGCAGATATTTTCCCCAGCACTTATGATCTCGATGGGTTCAAGGCAAGAACCCATAAACACTTTACTCATAACCCTATCTCCTAACCTTTATATCCTTCCTGAACCAACGCAATGCTTCGCATTAATAGGGGTCATCCCCTGCGCGTTTGTCCTGTTAAAAAAAAAAAAAAAACTGTAAAGAATTCATAGAATTCAAGCTCTACTATTAACGGAACGTGATGTAAGCAAACAGGCGAAAAAGGAGAGTCGCACTCGATCACCTTACTATTTATGTTGCTTGAAATGTAGATCAAGTCTAGTATTCGATTTAGCTTGTTGGAAAATCTATTAATCTGTGACAAGCCAAAGCTTGTAAAGCTGTCAATGACGTAAATCTCATTGAAAGAAATTACATTAGAGGGAGTAAGCTCAAAAGAGTTACCGATGTTGCTCCAAGTAATACTGCTCAGATTGAAGTCTCCCAACACACACAGTTCGTTATCACCAATCTTGGCACAAATGGAAGAAATGTTGTCAACATGTGATTTGTAAATAGCGTCAGAACTATTCGGTGGGATATACGATGCGCATATAAGAAGCATTCCATGCATTCCTTGCAGTTGGACGCAAAGCTGGTCTAGAAGAGTGTCACTGTTCTCGAGTTCCACTATAGCTGAGCGTAGGTTGCGTTTAGTGGCAATCAATACACCCCACCCCTTGTCAGGCCTGATTGAAGAGAGTCTCTATCCTTCCGAAACACATTAAACAAGTTTGGGGCAAAGAATTCTGAATCAAAGAAACTTGGATTTAACCAAGTCTCAATAATAACAAAAACGTCGTAATCCAATGAAGAACTAAGCAGATGTACAGACTCAGCTTTGGTCCTCATCCCAGAGACATTTTGGAAGTAAATTTTAATGCATTTCCCTGAACAACTGGGAGCCACTACAGGCCCAAAGTTAGCGCCCACTGGATCCACAGTTGAATCCGTGGACTCACAATCTAACGCGCCAGCAGGTAGTGTTATGTATTTGTCGGTGGTGGTACTATTTTTTGAAAAAAACGAAAGGAGCGCACCCTGACACTGGTTGGCCACACAGAAGGGTCTAAAAGCTTCCCATAGAATGTGGAAGTAACTCCAAGTTTAAAATTGACTCGCTTAAGAGATTCCGATGGAACGTCTTTCTTAATTAACTTATAGCAACAGAGATGGTTTTTTGCAATGCCCGTCCGACATGAAACGTAATCAATAATGTTCTCTTCAGCCACTTTTTACTCACAGCAACATCCAAATTCGAATCATCATTCGATCCAACAACAACCTTTTGCTTATTTCGCTTTCTATCATAAACAGTAGTCCAGCGATGAGTGTAAAGCATGGGGTGCTAGAGCAACCGGCGACAAAGCATCATCCAAAATAGACTGCGAGAGAGCGGTGAGATCGGTCACAACATGCACTGGCTGACATGCAACGGTAGCATTCGAATCAGCAGTCGGCGCGTCAGCAGCAGTTGTTTTAGCATTGGCTGAGGCTATGTTAGCAGTTGTTGTAGCAGCGGGTGTAGTTGTATTGGCCGCGCTAGCAGCATTAGAATCAGCGGCCGGGACACCAGCAACTGTTGCGGCAACGGCCGTGTTGGCAGCGCTAGCACTATCAGCATTATATGTCGCATTGGAAGAAAGCGGCAGAATGCGCAATGGTCTCTTACTCTTAGCCCCAACTGGCAGCGGCGAAGGAATGGTATCAGCAGCCAGCTTCTGCCCAGCAGAACGAACGTCGGCAGCTTTGGAGCGAGAGCGAGTCACCACCGCCACTGATTTTTTTGCCGACGATGTATTGAGCAGCTTATCAGCGGACAACTGATCCGAATGAGATGCAGTGAGAGAGTCAACGAGACTTCGAAACTCACTCAGTTTCTCCAGCAGCAACGGTACTACAGATGAGCAGGCCGAGCGTGAATTTTTCAAACAGCAGTCACAGGGAAAAATTAAATTATTATTAATTTTAACAGCCTCGGCAACTTCCTTGTTGAGATTTGCACATTTATGGTGCCACTTAGCAAGACAGGTGCCACATGACACCGAGTCCAATGAATTACAGTGCAACTTGCACTTGAAACAGCCGACCATAGCGGAGCGAATAAAAGCACGTCCGAACAGTATGAGCGCTTTTGCGTTGTCTTTTACTACAATGACACGCTGAAGCATTTGGTACCCATATTGCTATGACAAATATACCATGGCTGATTTGTTATTATAGTGGGCGTGGCGGAAAGGCATATCAGGTGGGTCAATCTTATATATCCTATGTTAACATCAATGAAACACGGAATCATTTGATATTAATACTGATTTACCGACATGTACCGTAGCTTCGTTTTGTTAGTTTAGTGGGCACGGAAAGTTTGCGTGGCCGATTATGTTATAGCCTATGTTTTCCGCAATGACACGCTGAATCGTTTGATACCCATATTGCTATGACAAATATACCATGGCTGATTTGTTATTATAGTGGGCGTGGTGAAAAGGCATATCAGGTGAGCGTGGTCAATCTTATATATCCTATATTAACGTTAATGAAACACGGAATCATTTGATATTAATACTGATTTACCGACATGTACCGTAGCTTCGTTTTGTTAGTTTAGTGGGCACGGAAAGGGGGGGGTGGCCGATTATATTATAGCCTACGTTTGATACCCATATTGCCTTACAAAAGCATACCATAGATGAGTTTTGTTACCATAGTAGGCGTAAGAAGGGGGCGTGGTCATTCTCATATAGCCTATGTACCATTCCCCCAGATAACAAAATGTTTGGTGCTTATTTCATCTAAATCGATTAAGCGGTTTTCGCCTGATTGTGGCTCAAAAAAGCAACGTCACACTTGTTTTTATATAATAGTATATATAATCTTAATATAAACATTTTCAAACATTACTATGCGTATCTAAAGTGAATATGTCTATTTATCCTGATTGTATAAGTTATATTAAAAATTTATTTATAATACTAGTAGGCAGGGGCGTAGCCATAACTTTGTCATGGGGGGGGTTTTGAAAATTTATTTGTCAATTTAATATTAAAGGGTGATTTTTTAGCAACTTTTTTTTGGCAACACTGTTTTTGGCAGCTTAGCTGTTTTCGTGTAACATGTTACTGTCAAACATGTTCAGTTTGGTTTATAATTTAACCATGAATCGACTTACAAACGAAAAACGCTTGCAGATTATTGAATTTTACTATCAAAATTCATGCTCGGTTAAGAAAGTGCATTGTGAACTTCTTCCATTTTATGGTCAGTTTGGGCGCCCTTCTGAGGCGGCTATTCGGAATCTTGTGCCTAAATTTCGCACCAAATTTACATTATTGGACATTAAACCACTAACACGCATACGTAGAGTGCGGACAGAGGAAAATATCGCAGCTGTATCCGCCACACAGCACGCGAAACAATGGCCCAATTGAGAGGCGAGTTCGGTGAACAGTTTATTTCACGTTTGGGGCCCGGACAATTGGCCGCCTAGATCGTGGGATTTACGCCTTTAGACTATTTATTGTGGGGCTATGTTAAGGCTCATGTCTATAGCGACAAGCCCGCAACGGTTGACGCACTAGAAGCCATTATTAAAGAATTTATTCGTGAGAAACCGACCGATATGTTGGAGAGGGTATGCCAAAATCGGACCCAGCGTATGAACCATTTGAGGCTCAGCCGCGGTCAACATTTACATGAAATCATCTTTAAACATTGAATTATATAGATCGTTCTATCGACTCAAATAAAGATTTCATACATTTCTCTGAATTTTATGTGTCTGTTTTTTAAATAAAATCCGAAGGCTATTAGAAAATCACCCTTTACATGCTTTTTAAAGTAAACTGCACTTCGCAAAGAGGGAATTTTTTGGTGGTGCCACCCATATGTGACTTAATGCAATTAAAATTTCATGAAATTTGGTTCGAAGTAAGAGTATTTTTTTGTCACTGGTACAAAAATTCGATGCTAATTTACAAAAAGCAAATATTAAGTTTTGCTTTAAAGTTGGTAGAACTTTAAGCGAAACATTTCAATTAATAAACCAAGTTTATGGTGATGATCGCTTATCCCGTGGCAGAGTTCATGAGTGGTACACGCGATTTAAAAACGATTGTCGGACATAAATGATGACCAACGTGTTAGCCAACTGAAACCCGCAATCAGCGCAGATTCCATCAAAACTGAGCCAAAGCTATCAAATATCAACCAAAATTTACTTGAAATTGGATTTAACCTTCGCTTTCCTTAGACCCACCCGAGTGATCTTTTTAATATTCATGTCTAATATCTGCCATCTATATTTATCCAATGTAGCTATGATTTCGACTCACTGAACAAATTCGAAAGTAGTTTTCAATAACATAAACAAATATTTTTATGAAAATTTTGCTCCTATTTTTTTTTTGTTATTTTTGTTAGTTTGTATACCAAATACCCACCCGCGAGAACCCAGGCGCTTCCGCCGCCATTTTGAACAAAACAAAAAATTTGTTTGGCGTACCTCAATATATATTCAATAAACCCTATGGAAAGAAATATTCCAATATTCTCCATAGGCCTTTTTTCGAAAAACGGACTATCACCAGAGGAAGATACTAGGTTAGGTTAGGTTGCGGTGGCTGCCTCTGTATGAGACACACTTAGGCCTCTTAACGGGCCCGTTGTGATACCACAGATTCCACCCGTTTGAAATGCGTATGCAACACTGTTTTTTCCAACATGTGATACAACACACATTTCAAACGGATGGGGAAAGCGAGGGGAGGGGACCTACAGTTTAACGCCGAATCCGAATGGCGATTGGCAGTTTTTTCGTTCACACTTGGAGGTTTTGCCATTGCCTGCCAAGAGCGCACTTGTGCGATTCTTGTAACTCTCATTCCCTTCATGTGGATAGCGATAGAAGTAGATGAGTGTTTTTTCCAGCCCAAGCCAGGAATCGAACCTGGGGCGCTCGGTATGAAGGAAGATACTAAATACTGAGGTATGGGAAAATTATTGAGAGCGGAAGCGCCTGGCGTCATCCGGGTGGGTATTGGTCAAAGGCGAATCAAATCTTTGGTATGGCGAAGGTTAAGCATTTCAATAACATAATTTTATCGCATTTTTAATGAACATTTGGCTATCGAAAGACGCTTTGACTAATACCCCTGACAGACATATGATTTTTGTACTACGAAGAATACTACAATCAAAGCTCTCAAAGCTCATACTAGCATGCTGACACACTACGTTTTGTGCTACGCAGTACATTTTGAGAGCGGTGAAAACAAATTAAAAAAAACTGAAATATTTTTTCTGTTTAATCTCTATTCCTGCAGAGAGGTTATCAACGAAAGTTTGTTCAGTGTAGCACTTTGACAAAGAACTTTAAGCTTTGAAGTATGTTCAGTTGATTCCCTTTGTAGTAAACTGAAAAATCCCATTCCTGTTCGTGGTATTCTACTGGATTTTTGTACTATAATTATAGTATAAAAATCCAGTTGCTTTCGAACAAAAGTTTAAAAAAACCGGTGACAGACATTGGTTTTTTGTACTATCAGGATTTTTGTACTAGATGTCTGTCCCGGGTATAAAAGTCTAGTTTGAATCATCAATCTCTTCTCGTTTTCACCTGATGCGGCATCGTGCGACTTTCAACTTAAAAAAACGCTTTTACCGATTAAACAGAGGCGTTTTGAGGACGTAGAAGCCATCCAAAAGGCTTGTACCGACATTCTGAAGGACATTCCAGCTGACGATCTAAAATACTCATTAGAGATGCTTTTAGATCATGCAAATAGTTGTATTGAGCCTGTAGGGAAAAATCCATATTGGTTTTACCCAAAAAAATTTTTATTATTCTTGTCAATATTTAAAGGTAAAAATACCTTTTTGCTAATGTGGGAACGTACACAACATGCGTAGTGACTGAAAATTTTAAATAAATATAGGCCATGGGGGGAGGTTCTGACACCCTAAACCCCCCCTTGGATACGCCCCTGAGTTA
The DNA here is from genome assembly GCA_964056695.1 of Melieria picta. NCBI lineage: Eukaryota > Metazoa > Arthropoda > Insecta > Diptera > Ulidiidae > Melieria > Melieria picta. Next base: position 55,864,751 of record OZ057400.1, on the reverse strand, counting down.
TCCAAAACATTTGAGTTGCTTAAAAAGTGCCACGCCCCTTGTCCAACGCTCTCAAAGTTTTACCAGTGAAACGGCACATCTAAACGGTGGCCCCGCACCAAATTTTGATGCTGCCCGATTTCTCATTCCGAAGATATTCCATATTGAAAATTTAAGTTGTATGGGAGGTAGCACGCCTATCTATCGGGTCGTATTAGCACTATGTGGTTTAGCGAGGCTTACTGAAGACGAACATTCCGTGAAAATGTCCACTAATCGGCTGTCTAGTTTTTGAGTTTTAGTGTCGTGGGACCAACAAATAAACATACATTAACTTTTATATACAACATATAGATATTTGCTGCAATGACTCGCAAAATTTGTTTATATCCATATTGTTTTGCACAAATATGCCACAGCTAATTTCTGTCATCATAAAGGGCATTGCAGGAAGGCGTAAAAGGTGGGCGTGGTCAACCTTATATAAACTATGTTTACTGCTATGAAACATCGAATCATTTTACATCAACATCAATTTTCAGACATGTACCGTAGCTTTGTTTTGTTAGTTTAGTTGGCGCGGCAAGTAGGCGTGGCCAATTATATTATAGCCTATGTTTGCCACAATGACATGCTGAATCGTCTGATACCCATATTGCTATGACAAATATACCATGGCTGATTTGTTATTATAGTAGGCGTGGCGAAAAGGCATATAAGATGGGCGTGGTCAATCTTATATCTCCTATGTTAACATCAATTAAACACGGAATTATTTGATATTGATACTGATTTACAGACATGTACCGTAGCATACCATAGATGAGTTTTGTTACCATAGTGGGCGTAAGAAGGGGAGTGGTCATTCTCATATAGTCTATGTACCATTCCCCTAGCTAAAAATATGTTTGGTGCTTATTTCATCTAAATCGGTTCAGCGGTTTTTGCCTGATTGTGGCTCAAAAAAGCAACGTCACACTTGTCTTTATAATAATATAGATAATAGTATAGATAATAATGCAATAATGTCATTAAAAGTATTACAATGGAATATAAATTGATACATAAATAAAAATAACGAACTATTGATCTTAATTAAGCACCATAACATTAAAATAATATCATTACAAGAATCCCACATCCTAAAAAACACTAACAATATTCCGGTGCCAAATAACTTTATCCTATACTCTTATAATTCATCAAACTCTTTTGGTGGCGTAGCAATTTTAGTACACAAATCTATACAACATAAACAAGAATAGCGACGCAATAGCAATAGAAATACAGTCAAAAATAAAATTTTCAATTATTTCCGCATATATTTCTCCATCAACTAATTTCCAATACCATAACTTAGAAAATGTATTAAATTTTTCCCACAACCCTACCTTAGTAACTGGAGATTTTAATAGCTGGCACCAAAATTGGGGATCAGCAAGAAATAACCGGAAAGGGAATATATTAGCCAACTTTATCAACCAATCCAATTACATCCTACTGAACGATAAGTCCCCCATCCATTTCTCTACCCACCACACTTTTACACATCTTGACCTGTCTTTCGGCTCTCCTGTCCTCAGCATCCACTTGGAGTGGAACATCGAAAAAAATTTGTCTGGAAGTGATCACTTCCCGATTATAATCAGTATGTTTCCCAACCAACTTCAACAAAATTCATAATTTAAACCAAAATTTAAAATTGAACGAGCTAACTGGGCACTGCTTCAAAATAAATGCATAAGATTCGAGTCCATCAGACCAGTAAAAACAAATGTTAACGCTGAAGCCAACAATTAAAAAAAAATTATCCTACAGGCCTCGAACGAAGCTTTACCCCAATCTCGTCCACAAAGCGGACCACGCACGGTCCCCTGGTGGAACCGTGAGCTTGGAGTATTAAAAAAAGAGAAAAACCGTCTATGGAATAAATTCAAAAGAAATATTACTCAACAAAACCTCCTAGGAGGTGTGGCAATTAAGTAATGAGACTGATTCCATAAAAACCGTATATTTAAAAAATTATTCTACATCTCTGCCATCCCCTTCAAAGTAGTCCCCTTGGGCAGCTATACAACGATTCCAGCGCGTTTTCCATGCTTCGTAACATTTCTGGAACGCTTCGACTGGGATGTCCGCGAGTACCCTCGTCACGGCTGCCTGGATGTTCGTAATCGACTCAAAATGGGTTCCTTTGACCACCGATTTTGTTGTAGGGAACAAAAAAAGTCACAGGGTGACATATCGGTCGAATAAGGTGGCTGTTGCAACACGGCGATCCCTTTAGAGGCCAAATACTGGGACGCGCTGAGGGCGGTGTGGCACGGCGCGTTGTCGTGATGAAGGATCCAGTTACGAGCGATGTCTGGGCGGACCCTGTTGACTCGAGTAGTATATTTATGGGGGTTGAGCGTTACCTAAATGAGCAGCAATGACGTCATCGATTAGGTGTGTGTCTTGGGTTGATGACGTCATCGATTTGGTGTGTGTGTGTGGGTGTGTGTCTTGGGTTGATGACGTCATCTATTAAGTGGTGTTGTTGTTTTTTGTCGTTAGATGGCGCTGGTGTGTGTGTGTGTGTGTGACGTCATCGATTAAGTGTGTGTGCGTGTGTATGCCCCCTGCAAGGAATGCCTAACCGAAACTCCAGGAAAAAGTTCAAAATTTGTCTAAAAACCAACACATTCATAAAAATTTCCCAATTCTAACTAACACATACAAATCCGCATTTCACATTTTGGGATTTTTTCCAGTAAGTGGGAATGAAAGAATATATTTGCATTAGTACCTTCCATATTCTCTGTATGAAAGAGTGAGATAACGATATAATCGTGGCGTGCCACCTGATTTTATGCACAAAATGTCGTAGTGCTACGAGAAGATTTCAACTGGTACCAGAGACCGGCAATGAGTACTAATAAAACTAGTATACTTAAGTCATGAGCCATAACAATTGGTGCAAGTGAATACTCAAACCAATTCAACAAAATACTATTACTCATTTGCACCAAATCATCAAAACACTCAAAATTCTCTTACACGAATATGTACCGGTATTTTGTGTGTCTATTGGTTACTGACTCATAATCTTATTTGACTCACTTGTTCGTGTGATGAGTTCGGTAATAGTTCGTGTTGTGCTTCGCGCTTTTTGCTAAACAGTAATTTTTTGCTTTTGGACGCGTATCTGGTTGCTGCTGTGCATTGATGCTGACAATATTCTTTTCTTAAATTCTATTTTCAACAAAAAAATTAAAATAATTTTTGTTCATCTTTATAGTTTTTTAGTTATTTAACCCTTTCGGTACAGCTTTTTACGGGGGAAAGTTACAATTTTAAATTTTACGTTTTAGGCTTCTACATATGTGGTTATATTAGCAACAATCCATAAGAAATTTTTAAATTTTTATACTCGGACCCTGTATTTTAGAGTGTTTTTCTATGAGAGCAACCACATCGTTGTGGCTGTAATAATTACTTAAACATAAAACTTTTTATGCATAACGAAAATTTGAATATTTCTTCATTTACTTCAGTCAACATTTTTTAAAAAAAGTATCTAAATTGAAAGAAAACGTCAAATTAAAAAAGTTATCTAATTTTTTCTGCTTCTTCTTCCTTTACTATTTCAAGATATACCATTAAAAAACGTGTATACTTCTCTTCTCTCAACTTAATTATTCAGTTTATTAATTTCGTTTTTCCTAAAACTTCAAACTATTTTAAGGAACAACAAGTTTTTTTGACCTAAAACAGGCACTGAAAAGAGACTATGCCATATGGCATAGAATAACCGATAGGGTTAACTTAGAATGAGTATTATTTGTACGTGTATATTTTTTCTTAAGTATAATTTTAATACAGTGCAAGCTCGGTATTCGCGACTACCCATTATCGAGACGGCTTAATTTTTAACATTGCAGGTTCTATAATCGCGACAGTTTACGAAAAACGAGGTTCTATTTTCGCGACTTTTATCTGTTTTTTTAATTTTATTACAATGTCTATAACCAAAAAAGGGAAATCCCCGCCTTTTGGTATATTAACCTTTTTGAATTTTTAAGCCGACAACAGCACTATATGAACTACGTGATTCAGCTGTTTAATAATTTTAAAAAATTATTTGCCAAAAAAGCAACTCAAAATCTCCAACTTTATTAAAAATGTTTAAAATGTAAATATATCAGTTAAAACAATTGTAATTTTAAAAATTACATACAATTTTTCAACAAAATTTTGGGTTCTGTTATCGCGAAAATTCGGTTTCCGCGACATGTCTGGTTTTTAATTAGTCGCGAAAATCGAGCTTGCACTGTATTTATGAATTCTTTTAATTTAATTATATTTAAAAAGCATGGATTTGATCTCATTTTGTTATTTACAAATAAAAACTAACAAAAAGTTCATTTAATTGCTTTGCATTTATTGACCTGCGTTTTGGTTTTCCGCTTTTTGTTGCAATATTCCCAATTTCAACTAAGGAGAAACCGAAACTGAAAATTACTCCAATGACTTAAGTCATTCCATTGAACCATTGGTGTTTCTTGGTGTTGTGAGTGATTACGGTATAACACAATGAACCTATTCACTCAATGACAGATCTGAGCACGCACCGGTTCATATCAGCAAAGAACTTATTCATTGTTCACACACAAAATATGTGTGCATGCGTAAACGAGTATGCGTGGATATGAGTCGGATGTTTTTCTTTGACTCAAATCCACTAATACTCTTTCTTGTGTTATTCAACCAATGACTTGAAAAAGAGAATAATTGCAGTTCTCTGACTGGTACGTCAGGCAAGCGTCCGCTGGCGAATTCATTTTTGTGGAATGTTTTGAAGGTAATAAAATCTTTACTTGACTAAAAAATAAAATTTAATTTAATTATTATTTCATGATTGTTTTATATAGATGTTTTCCAAATTTATGGATATGGCTAATTCAACAGAAAAACCCTGGAGGCTAAAACCATAGGCGCCGGAAGAAATATTGTGTTTTTTTGTGGGTGTCTTTTTCGCTTTTTATCATTGTATTTCTGTTTTTTATAATAACAAAATATATTTGTATTAAACTAATCGTGCAAATAGTCTTAATGTACATCCGGTACATCTAACTGATGATTTGGTTAGATGTAGCTGATTGTTATGGTAGACATACCGAATCGTACGTTATGTCTACCGGCCAGACCTATGTCTGGCCGGTTTGTCGGTTAGACGTAACTGATTGTTACGGTAGACATACCGAATCGTACGTTATGTCTACCAGATAGATCTGACCGGTTTGTCGGTTAGACGTAACTGATTGTTATATGCGAGTCTCCATGTGAGTAAGCGAGACAGCTGTACGTTTGCCAAGATTTCGGAGTGCATGCGTTAGAAGGTGATATCAAATCACACGTACACGAAATCAAGTCACACGTACACAAAAGGACTAGTCAGATTTTTCACACGGCTAGAACAAATCTGACTAGAAATATAACCGATATGTTGGTTATTTATACCGGTTATATAACTAGTCATATAGACCGGTAGTCTCCTTGTAGGGTCGTTAGCTGACGCTGGTGTGGGTGTGTGTCTTGGGTTGATGACGTCATCGATTAGGTGTTGTTGTTGTTTTTTTTGTCGTTAGATGGCGCTGGTGTGTGGGTGTGTGTGGCCACTGCAGTTGCTTGGCAGCACTACCTATCTGTGAAGATGAGAAGCCGGACTTGGCAGGACTGACGAGCTGTCAGAAGTTTCTAGCAGCGTCAATTTAATTGATTTTGAAATTCCGTACCAAACGGTCGCTTGCCAGCGACCGTCTTTTTGTTAGGTTAAGTTTTGTTTCAATTGAATAAAGAGTGGCAAGTTCGTAGCCACATTGGTGACCCCAAAGAACGCCGACCAGACTCTGACACCGCCAAGTGCGCTGGGTGACCACACACCGACCGACGCAGCATCCTCGAGTACGCTAATACACGCAACATTGGACAACAGCTCCTCCGGCACCGTATTGGCTGCTCGCGCAGTGAAGTTACCTCCCTTTTGGAGGGAGAATTGCGCACTATGGTTTGTTCAAGTGGAGGCAGCGCTCGAAATCGCGCAAATTCGCACCGACGCGGCGCAATATCGATACGTTTTAGTCCACCTCGACGAGGCTACATTGCCGGTGGTGGCTGATATACTTACGTCTCCGCCCGCCGACGGCAAGTACTTGGCTCTAAAGAAGAGGCTCATCGACGCATTCGGTGAGTCGGAAGATGCCAAACTTCGCCGCCTCCTACACAGTACACTGAGGGCAAGCCGTCGAATTTCCTGCTGCGACTCAAGAATCTGGGCGCCGGCAGGGTGCCAGACGCTATCATTCGTACCCTCTTCATCGAACAGTTGCCGCAAAACATGCGCAGTATCTTGGCAATCAGCGATGCCAAAGATTTGGACCACTTGGCACTTCAGGCGGACAAGATTTTCGACACGCAGCACAGCCTCTTGTTGCTCGGCAGCAGTACGGCCGCACATGACATCGCGGTGGACGAGAAGGCAGCAGTAACCACCACGGCCGGTATCGACGAGCTGCAAGCCGAGGTTCAGGCACTGAAACTCGTTTTGTTTCCTTTATCTTAGTCGACAACGACTTTATTTAGTTATTTATTGTTTAGGCTACCGGCTCGTGTAGAATCCAAAAATCGACTGACTGCTGCGATGCTGCTGCAGTGTTCACAGATCTTCTTGCATCCAGCAGCATCGCAGCTGCACAGAGTCAGATATCTAAAATATGCTGACTCTGTGCATTCCTTCACGTACCGACTCGTTGCCTTTAGGTTGCAGTTCAGTGCAACGAGTCGGTTCGTTTATGGCTAGGGTGTCCCCTGCCATAACTCCCCTAGGGCCACTCTTAGAACTCTCCTGAGTTCTTTTATTGAGGATTTTGATTTTTACAGATTTTTTTCTTAATACTTTTACAACTATAAATATTGCTACCAACACTATTATTAATAGGGTAATATTTATACCATAGGAAACATTTTTATGATATTTTAATTCTGTAATTTCTTTTAGGTTTTCAAAATGATTTAATACAATATTATCAAAACTTACTTTTGCTTCATAAGATTGGTTTAGCATTTTCACAGGATGTACAAGTTTGTCAATAAATTCTGTTTTGTTGTTACTAAAGCTTTCTTGTTTAATTTGTATTTTACAATTTGCGAAGTTTATAATATAATTATTTTGCAGTATGAAGTTCCTTTCATCGCAATTCTGTATGAGACTTTCATTATGGGCATTCTTTATTAATAAGGTGTCATCACCTATTTCTTGAATTGCTGTTTTATTATTGTACTTAAATTCACAATCGTTAGAAAAGATACAATTCTTACTTAGCTTAAATTTTTTCAATATAGTATTTTCTTTATATACAAAATGTTCCTTATTTATTGTTACAATTAATTCATCTTCTTGATCTATTTGCAATTTTTCCTTATTTGGCAGTGGCGTAATTAATTTTACATATTTTTTTAAAAAACTTTTTGGGATTTGTATTGCGAATATTATTGCTTCATTTTTGAATGCCACGACTCCTTCTTTGGCCAATTTTAATTTATAAAAATCTATTTCGAAACCATCTATTTCTTCCTTTGTTAACATTCCCGGATGTACTAAATTATTTTTAGCGGCAGCTATGTTATCCTGAATTTCGTCAATTTTTTTTCAATATGCCTTAGTTTGTTCATTTGGTCATTGTATAAAACTAATTTTGCTAATTCTTTATCTTCCTTCTGTATTTGATTCAGTCCTCTTAAAATTTTATCCCTGTCCTTTTCTATTATGGTTTTCATTAGGTTAATAGAATTATTAAAGTGCTTGTTTATGACGATTTGTTTATTTACGTTTGCTATGGCGTTGTGATTGTTTTTCTCTATTACTTCTAAGTGACTAATTATGTCCTGTCTGTCTTCATCGTCCATTACCCCGAAAAGCCATTTGTACATCGTGCCTCCCAAATTAATCAAACCTCTCTTCTTTCTTCCCTCTTCCTTGGGTGTAATGGATTTAATTTTTGCTTTGATTATTAATTAATTTCATTAAAAAGAAACCCTTCGTTACCTATTTCTGTCTGTCTTATATTCTCCTGAATTTCTTCGACCAAATCTGTTAACTCTTTTGGGTGTATGATATGCAATATTATTTACTTCGTTGACAATTTCTACTTCGTTGAGTTGGATCATGGTGTACCCTGCCTCTTCAGCTATCGGCGATACTTGCAGGAACGCTGTGACCAGTTTCATTGCGGTCACCAAAAACATTATTATCCACATGGCCTGAAAGTATGTTGACGTTGGACTGTTAGTTGGAGGGACAAACACAAAAAATGTTTTTTTTTTTTTTTTATATATCTCCATTATGTGCTATTATGCTAATCCTATCATCTTCCTCTTCATTATTTAACTTCTCAACTCTATCGAATTTAAATGGCCTCTTTATGTTTGCTACATGGACGTTTTGTAGGGGGTTAATTCGGAAATAAGGTTGATCTTTATGCCGTACTCTCTTATAGTTTTTTATTGGTCCCGTTGATCTTTGTTCTTCGTAGTCTTCCCTATTTCTATTTCTTTCGTTTATTATATGTTGTTTTGTCCGGTCTATCCTGTCTTTTAAGATGGTTGGATCGATACTGTACTACGATCTGTATCCTCATTTCTGTTGATAGGCTTGGATCCTCAATTCCTGTTAGTTTTTCTAACAGGGTTGAGTGTAACCTCTGAACGTCTGCGGTGCCTGTGTGACTGTTTGGTGTGGTTAGGTGTACTTCTACTTCTTCTGTATTTAAGAACTGTATCAACTGTTCGGCTCTGAATTCGTTGTCCATGATTATTTTTTTCGGCTTCCCGAATTTTGCAAAATGTTCTATTATTATAGATTTCTTTGTTCTCCAATTCCTATCTGTTATGTTGTACCCGACTGCAAATTTTGTTAGCTTGTCAATCACTGTGACAAACGACTGTTTCTTAAAATGAAAAATGTCGATGTGAATTACTTCGTTTTTGTCGGTGGGTGTTTCGGTTAGCTGAAATTTCGGTCTGATTGGTTTCCTATCATATTGAATCTGTTGGCATTTTTGACAGTTACTAATTATCAGCTGTATGTGCTCTTTCAGTTTTGGATACAATATTTTATCCTTAAGCGTATTGTAGGTCTTATTTATTCCACTATGCAGCGATTCATTATTGTGATAGAGTGAGATTTGTTTATGTAACGCTTCTTCTTGCAGTATGTCTGATGCTCTCTTCGTACACTTTATAAATTGTAGTTTACTATTGCAGAAAAACAGAGATATTAGTAAAAGTTGAACTTTGTGATAGTCTGATTCGGTGGTTTCCGAGAAAATTCCAACTTTGCCTCCTTTAATGTGCCTTTGTAAAATTGCTTTGATATTATTTTCATTTTCCATTGGATTAATTTGTATTATTTTTCTGTTATGTATAGTTTGAATTTCAGCTTGGGGACTGTAGGTTAGTATGATTTAAGTTTTATATTTGTTTACTATTTCTTCTTTTATAGCAAAGTGTTCTAATAATTCTTCCTCCGCAGAGTGAATTGTATCGGACATGTTCAAGTTCGATTCTTTATCGTTATTTTCGTTTATTTTCGGCGAATTCTCTATGCGGCTCAGGAAATCTGCTACTACGTTATTTTTTCCACGCAGATATTCGATTTCATAATTATACTCCTGCAATTTTAAAAGCCACCTTTGATGGCGTTGGGAGAATTCCTTCCCTTTGTATTTGTTATTTAAGTACATAATTGGATTGTGGTCTGTGATGATTTTAAATTTGTTCCCATGTATATAGGGTCTAAGATAAGTGACTGCGTATATAATTGAGAGAAATTCGTTGTCCGTAGTGGCGTATTTTCGTTCATGATCGTTTAGTGTTCTGGATATATAGCATACTGGCTGACCTTGCTGAGATAACACAGCTCCAATTGCATAATCGCTAGCGTCAGTTGTAATTGTGAACTCTTTGTCATATTCTGGGTATTTCAAAATTGGATGGGAGGCAATCAAAGATTTTAAATTTTCGAAACTTGCAACATATTGGGGATCATTTATATTTATTTTACAGCCCTTTTTTAGATACTTTATCATTGGATAAGCGATCCTCGAATAGTCCTTTATGAACTTTCTGTAATATCCTGTTGCTCCCAAAAATCCTTTTAGTTGTTTCTCAGTTTTTGGAATTTCTAATTCTTGAATGGTCACAATTTTATTTGGATTGGGCTTAATGCCCTCCTTGGTTAATATATGGCCTAGGAACTCAGTTTCTTTTTTTAGAAAGCTACATTTATCCACTTGAAGTTTTAAGTTATGTTCTTGTAGTCTATCGAAGATTTTTTGCAGCGAATTCATGTGCTCTTGTAATGACGTAGAAAAAATTAGTATGTCGTCTAAGTACACGACACATACTTTATTTATATATTCTCTTAGAATCTCATTCATGAATCTCTGAAAAGTGGCTGGGACATTTTTTAGCCCGAAAGGCATTCTAACATACTCGTATAGACCTGCCGGAGTAACAAAGGCTGTTTTTTCGATATCCCTTTTTGCCATGAGAATTTGATGGTAATCTTTAGCCAAGTGCAGGGTGCTAAAGTACTGCGCTTTTCCTAGCTTGTCTAAGATTCCATCTATGTTCGGCAACGGGTATTTATCGTCAACAGTAATTTGGTTAAGTCTCCTGTAGTCAACCACTAAGCGAAATTTTTTATTTCCTGAATTATCGGTTTTCTTTGGCACTATTATAATAGGTGGGCTATACTTGCTCCTACTTTTTCTTATTATGCCTTGACTTTCTAGTTCTTGAATTTTTTTCATAGCTTCTTCTTCATGTTTTTGTGGTAGCCTATATAATCTCGAGTTAATTTGCTGATCTGTGGTAGTTTTTATTTCATGAACCACTGTTTGCGTACTTGTTAGTAGGTCCCCCTCTTTATATATTAGTTTTTCGTATTTTTTCAGCAATTTTTCAACCCCTTGTCTTTCATCTGATTTGAGATGATCGAGTTGAATTTTGTGAATTTTACTTGTCTCCAATGAGTAAATCTGTTCTTCCACTATTTTTGTATGAAATGGAATTCTAACACCATTTTGTAGTTCCATTTTCTTATTTTCAATGTCGATTATTTTTATGTTTTTTAAAATAAAGTCGTTTCCTAATATAAGGTCATATGGTTTTTCGAAGTCCATTTTTAACCATCGCATTCTGGAATTTTGCGGGTATCTAAATTCTAGTGGGCATGTTGTCTTAACTCTTTCATTCGACGTCCTTATTTCTCCATTCAGTGTACTGACTTGTTTTATTTTTTTCTAGCACCGGTAAATTATACTTTTCGAAGCTTGCGTTTTTCATTATGCTTATTGTAGAGCCTGGGTCTACTAATACACGCCATTTCTTATTGAAAAGGGTGAGTAAAATTTAAATTTTATTTTGGTTTTGCGAGGCTAATTGGTAAAAAATGCATCGTTGTTATTTATTTCTTCATTACTATTTGTTTCCCCTGTACCGCTCATGGCATCGACCTCCATGGGTACTGGGCCATTTGAGCGTCGTGATTGCTGAGTGCCATTTTGTACAATTTGTCTATTTTGATAGTACTGGTTATAGCTTTGGAAATTTCTAGTGTTATTTTGAGCTGAATTATTTCCTTGAAATCTTCCTCTACCACTTTGGTTATTTGGTTCTAACTCATTGTTTGGCCTGAAGTGATTGTTTTGATTCTGATTATTATAATTGACCCTGTTTTGAGCTTGATTACTATAATTAGGTCTGTTTTGGCCCTGATTACTTCTCCAGTTATTATAGTAACTTCGAGTAACTTGTCCAGTCCCTTGGTTGTATGCTCTGTTCTGAGTTTGTTGTTCGTTAGCGTTTTGTCTCCTAATGTTGTCTTGTCCTTGAGTGTTTTGTATTCTGTGATTATTTTGGTTTCTGTTATAATCTGAATTTCTATGTCTTGCTAAAAACACAGGGTTTAAGTTTCCGTCATCTAGCCCTATGAAATTATACACAATGTTGGACATTTCTGTTAAGGATGTTACTGTCCTTATTGTATATGCAAATGTTCCTGTCGCTATTTGTTTAATTCTTTGGATTAACATCCCTGAAAGAATTTCTTTCATGACCATACCATCCTCATTCAGGGCGCTGTATTCGGTTATAGTGTCTATTATCTCAGTGATTTTTTTACTTAGTTCGGCTATGCTTCCTACTTTTAATACTGATATCTCCCTAGTAATCGTAATTTGGTTTTTCGATGACCTATAATGATGTTTTAGCTTCGACTTACAGCTTGCCCAATCTTGAGGTGGATCTGTTGGTAATTTTTAGCTGGACCTAATATTTTCAAATCATAAATAACCCTAAAAACTACATCTTCTTGCCCTACATAGTCCCTTCTTATTCTGTCTATTGCTTCGATAACTGCAGGTAATTGCTTTGCATTACCTTCAAATGGCCGTAAATATTTTAAATCTTTTTCTACCTTCTGTCTAATTGTAACATTCTGAGCCGCATTTTGTGTTAGCAATTGGGTCATTCTTGCTAAGCAACGAGCCATCAATTCCATTTGTTGTTCTGCCATTTTGCCACTTAATTATTAATTCACTTTATTATTTATTTATTGTATTTCTTTTATCGTTACAAACTTATTTATTCTATTTATTTTTTTTATTTTTTATTTACCGTATAAATTGTTTGCCAGAATTTACTTTTCTCGGCGTTTGGCTATTGAGCTCTTCTCTTCGCCGCTTGCTGTCATGATCTTCGTCGTCTGGATCGTCGTCGCCCTCGTTCTACTGCACTGTCGTCTGCTCCTGTTCTGCTTCTTCAGCTTCAAATGTTTCTGCCCTCCACTAGGTTTCTGCTTGCAATTCCACTCGTCGTGATTCTTTCCTATTTGGCAATTCTTTATGCTTTACCACAATTTCTCTCCGTATTGATCACAGTTGCAATGTATTTATTTTGTATAATTTAATAATGCAAAAGGCATTGCAGCAGTATTGAAATTGAACAAGTGTTGCGTTGATTGTTGTTTCTGTCGTTTATATGCTCAGGCTTTTGTTGGGGTTTTGTTTTTATTACAATGTTTTTTTTTTTTTTTTGAGGAATATCAATGAATTGCAACAAAGTCTTTCCGTTTCATAGTACGAGTATCCAGTTTTCACAATTTTCACATACGGCTATGCCCGACGTATATAATTATAATACATAATATAAAATTGCATTAATTTTTATGTTTTTGTTTTGTTTCGCTTTTGTTTTTGCGTTTCGTGTAGGTTCAACCGCGACTGCGCCAGTTATATAAAGTAGGTTTCCATTAGTTTTATAAATGAAACTCGTTTTGTTTCCTTTATCTTAGTCGACAACGACTTTATTTAGTTATTTATTGTTTGAGCTACCGGCTCGTGTAGAATCCAAAAATCGACTGACTGCTGCGATGCTGCTGCAGTGTTCACAGATCTTCTTGCATCCAGCAGCATCGCAGCTGCACAGAGTCAGATATCTAAAATATGCTGATATCTAAAATATGCTGACTCTGTGCATTCCTTCACGTACCGACTCGTTGCCTTTAGGTTGCAGTTCAGTGCAACGAGTCGGTTCGTTTATGGCTAGGGTGTCCCCTGCCATAACTCGCGCGGTTCGGCGAGGGGGCGGTAAAGTGCCGTCAACCTTGCACTTTCAACAGCAAACACAATCGCAACGATTTAAACCCGCAAGGCCGTCAGTGATTCTCGTAGGCACCACTGCAGGCCCGTTCACACCGCGCCTACAAATTACCGATTTCAAAAACAATATTACATTCCTCGTCGACACTGGCGCTGACATTTCAGTGCTCCCTAGGAGAGTTTTTAACAATTTCAAAACAGATTGCAAAAAACCTAATGTCACCCTATTTGCAGCAAACGGATCAGCGATACGCACTTACGGCACGCGATCGTTGGCACTCGACCTGGGGCTCGGCCGAATCTTCAACTGGCCGTCCACAGTCGCTGATGTCGCGGAACCAATACTCGGTGCTGATTTCCTGAAGCATAATGCGCTGCTCGTCGACCTATCCAACTGCAGATTACTCCTCTCGCAACCAACCACATGTTCACCGCGTGCGTCCGAGGGGTGCAGTCCGGTCACGGCGCAGCGACACCACCTGCAGCGGCGGCTCAAGAGCTCGCACCAACAGCCCGCCCAGCGCAGATCACATCGATGGCGGCCGGTCACCCGGCATATCGATTACTACAGCAATTCGAAACGGTCACGAGGCCAGCCGAACACCAGTCGCCCAAGCACGGCATTCTACACCATATCACCACGCGAGGCACACCTGTGGCGGAAAGAGCCCGTCGACTCGCGGGTGAGAAATTAGCAGCGGCTAAGAGGGAATTCGACATCATGCTCAAACAAGACATCTGCACTCCATCGAAAAGCGAATGGGCGAGCCCTTTACACCTTGTTAAAAAGAAGGATGGGTGCTGGCGCGCTTGCGGCGACTATCGCCGACTCAACAGGCTGACGGTACCGGATAGATATCCGATACCTCACCTTCGCGACTTTACGTTTTTCATGCACGGCTGCAGGGTTTTTAGCACGCTGGACCTTACTAGAGCCTACTACCAAATACCCGTGGCACCCGAAGATCGCCCGAAAACCGCCGTAATAACGCCCTTCGGATTATTCGAATTCAGCGTTATGACTTTCGGGCTTTGCAACGCAGCGGAATCGTTCCAGCGGCTCATGGACTCGATTTTACGTGGGCTGGACTTCTGTCACGTATATATTGATGACATCTTGATAGCCTCCACATCGCTTGAGGAGCATCTGAAGCACCTTCACACAGTCCTCGAACGCCTCCAGCAGCACGGTCTTGCTATCAACGTCAGCAAATGCGTCTTCGCTCAACACGAGGTGACATACCTGGGCCACACAGTTAACAGCAAAGGACTAAAACCGACCACGCAACGCATCGAGGCCATCCGCGACTACCTAAAACCGGAAACGATAGCTGAACTACGTCGATTCCTGGGATCTTGGAATTTCTACCGACTAAATATTCTACACGCCGCGGAAATTCAGGCTCCATTGGTTGCGCTCACAGCAGGCGCTAAGAAAAACGACAAACGTCTTATCGTGTGGGATGAACGTACGTCAAAGGCTTTCGACTCGTGCAGACAGTCGCTCGTAGATGCGGTTCAGCTGGCATACCCCGCGCCAGATTCCACCCTCACACTTCGTTGCGACGCTTCCGATCAGTCAATAGGAGCGGCGCTTGACCAAATTGTAGGCGGAGTCCGACAGCCTCTGGGTTTTCATACGAGCAAGCTAAGTAAAACGGAACGCAATTACAGCGCCTACGACCGCGAATTGCTAGCAATTTTCAAAGGTAATTCAATTCTTTAGACACCTGCTAGAGGGCCGGCACATTGCAGTAATCACGGATCATCGACCGCTTTCCTTCGCATTCGCACAGAACTCAGACAAAGCGTCCCCGCGTCAACAACGCCAACTGCAATATATTAGTCAGTTCACTAGTACCATAGTGCACACTCCCGGTAGTGAGAACGTAGTGGCCGACGCACACTGGGGTAATATATAAGTAAAGTGGCGATTAATTCAAAAATGAAAATTGAAGATACTGATCTTTTTTTGGTACCGGGTTAAAGTAGATAAAATTCCGCATCACTAGGTGAAAGAACTGTTGTAAAATAATTTACCGTATTCCTGCAATCCAGCGTGAAACGTGAATTTTCCAATTATTCAAATCAAACTTCTTTAGCAAGTTTTTAAAGTAGCATAAAAGTGATGATGGAGGCTTCTTATTCAGGTATTTAAGTATTAAAATACTAATTTTTTTTTTTGTTTTAAGTGCTCGTAAATATTTTTGTTATTTTTTTAAAAAAAAGCTTAAAAATTGCCTTATTTTGACCCTATTCATAGACATATAGTTGTTTGTTCAGTGATGTTCACCTAAAATATTGTCATAATCGTAATCTGTGGATATTCTAGCAACTTTCTATGAAAAAAAAACATGCGCTATTGTTGCGCACTTTTGCAGCATTTCGATTTTTGTATGTGAACTCTTGGCAAAATATGCACGCGGTCCGTGAAAAGATAGTCAAGAAATAAATGTAAATGCAAAAAATATAAGATAAGCAACAAATGAAACATTTTATGTTAGTTTTGTTGTTGTTCAATGTATGGTTTTTAGTAATGCTTTATGCATTTTACCCTACTTTACGGGGAGCCGGCATATTAGATTTATATTAGCCAGCATATTAGGCGGGATATCGCGTAAGCTAAATATTTTTGGTGTTTAAGATATTTATGAAACACAATACAAAATCATCTCAAATGATGCAGAACCAAATACAATTTTGATATCTTGGATTCTTTCATTTGTCTTTGTTGTAGGGTGTGTGCAAAACTAGGTCAACCGACCTTATTTGTCAGAAGTTGCAGTATTGGGCATTGTTATTGTTTGCATTACTTATGTGTAATCGATTGAAATAACCGCAGTGATGTGCATTAAACTAATTCGGTAAACGGTAACTGTAAATGACAAATTTTTCAAAAAAGGTGATTTTTTTCATGTAGGAACTAATCCAAATATTATTTGGTATACCCGTCAAAGTCTTTATGACATAATGACCAACTCTTTGCCTTAAATTGTGCCAAATCTTTCGTTGAGTACTATCCCTGGTATAACATGCCTACGACTGTTCATAAATATTTAATTCATGGACCAGAGGTCATAACTCACGCCTTGTTGCCAATCGGTGAATTATCTGAAGAAGCGCAGGAAGCGAGAAATAAAGATTTTAAGGATTTCAGGGAATATTTTTCTCGAAAAAGTAGCCGAGAAAAAACCAACGAAGACGTTCTAAATAGACTGCTTGTAAGTTCTGATCCCATTATATCGACAGAAACGAAATTGCTGCTGAAGGGAAGCATTGGATTTGTTGATAATTGCGGAAGAAGAACGCGATGATATGAACAATGATGATGATGATGATAACGATGGATGCGAAGGTGAGAGCGTAGGTGAATACGATGATGATTCCGACAGTAATTAATAAATAAGCGAGGAATTCTGTATAATACCCTTTTGCAACAATTTTGCATTTTTGGTCATAAATAAAAAAAAATCCACTAAAGTATGTTCAAATACATTTATTTTGTATTTCTTTATGTATAATTAACTAAACCTAATACTTTTTTCATGTCTAAATAGTCCGGGTGAATTAATCGCCAAAATCGGCATTAATTACCCCAGTGTGCGACGCTCTGTCGCGAATTAACTCCATCAACCTTCCAGTTGACATTTCGGCGCAGGAGGTGACGCACCAGCAAGCGGAAGACGAAGAACTACAACATCTGCTGCAGTCAACGACAACTTCGCTGCAGTTGCGAAAATTTAGGATCGACGATACGAACGCTGAGGTGTATTGCGACGTATCAACGGGGACGAAACGACTGTACATTCCGCTGCAACTGAGACGCAGAGTTTTCGATAACGCACACAACATTGCACATCCTAATGGACGCGTTTCACAAAAGCTCATCGGTCAACGCTACGTTTGGCCCCACATGAACCGCGACATTCAGAGATGGGCCCGTGTTTGTTTGGCATGTCAGAAAAGCAAAGTCTATCGCCATGTGCACAACGTTCCACAACGAATCGAAATGCCCAGCGAACGTTTTAAACACGTTCACATCGATATCATCGTCATGCCGGTATGCGAGGGGTACCGATATTGCCTCACAATCATTGACCGTTTTACCCGTTGGCCGGAGGCAATACCTCTGAAAGACATTTCGGCAGACAACGTCGTCAGCGCATTTTTCGCGGGTTGGATAAGCCGCGTCGGAGCGCCTGCCACAGTCACCAGCGACAGAGGTTCTCAGTTCGAATCCAAATTTTTTGAGGCGTTCACCAAACTCATCGGCTGTCATCGCACCCGCACAACCGCCTACCACCCCGCAGCAAATGGCATGGTCGAAAGATGGCACCGGTCGCTCAAGTCAGCCATTATGTGCCACGCTTCACCGAACTGGGTCAAAACGCTCCCAGTGGTTCTACTTGGTTTGCGCCCGAGTTTCAAAGATGATATTAAAGCCAGCGCGGCCGAAATGCTCTACGGCACCACACTTCGACTATCGGGCGAATTTTTCTTGGATGAGGAGATTGTTCCTGACCCGCAACCATTCAACGAGAAGTTCAGGGAGTTCATGCGGAACGTTCGCTCCGCACCTACCGCCCATCACAACAAGGCCAGGGCGTTTACTCACAAAACACTACACACTTGTACACATGTGTTCGTACGGGCGGACGAAGCCAAAAAACCGCTGGAGCAACCGTATCGTGGGCCATTTAAGGTATTAAAGCAAATCAGCGATCGCGTTTTCGAGGTGGACGTCGACGGCCAGGCGACAACGATCTCAACAGAGCGGCTTAAACCGGCGTTTATCGAAGCAAAAGCGCCAACGCCTTCCGAACCAGGTTACGTAACAGAGGGCGACGAGGAAGCGCTAGTGCAGCCAAGCCAATCTAGGTGGCCAACTGACTTACGTACTTATGGCAAAGGGAGTAAGCATCCGTGACTCTTCGTGCACATTCAGGTCACTCCGGAGGGGCTCCTGTGGCCACTGCAGTTGCTTGGCAGCACTACCTATCTGTGAAGATGAATAGCCGGACTTGGCAGGACTGACGAGCTGTCAGAAGTTTCTAGCAGCGTCAATTTAATTGATTTTGAAATTCCGTACCAAACGGTCGCTTGCCGACCGTCTTTTTGTTAGGTTAAGTTTTGTTTCAATTGAATAAAGAGTGGCAAGTTCGTAGCCACATGTGTGTGTGTGTGGGTCTTGGGTATGTGTGGTACGTACGCAAGGTATGCACACAGATACAGAAGCGTCATTGTTTAGATAAGAAAAATGATTCAATTTCACAATATTATGTAAACAATCCACAACATACTATTTAGATAAGAAAAATGATCCAATTTCACAATATTATGTAAACAATCCACATCATCCTGTTTAGATAAGCAATGCATGAATGATCACGCTCGCATGCAAATTAACAATGTTGTATTCATTTCTAAGAAAAAATGACCCAATTCAGAAGAAATACAGTGGTGTCTGGATACAGTGAACTAATTATTGCAAGGCCTGTTCACTGTCTTGAGGTTTTTCACTATATCAAGGTCAACATTTTTGTTCAAAAACTCGTTTTATTTGCTCAAAATACACTTTTTGTTTTTTGCTTGAACATTTCTATCTATATTTAGAGGCTCGATGTCAAAATTTAGGTGTTCACTATATAGGGGGTTCACTATACCCAGACACGACTGTATATGAATTTCCGTTATGTTTATATAAGAAACAAAAAAAACATACGGGCTGATTAGGATAATTTAGAATTCCTAACGGATGTGTAAAATGTATAAAAAGCCGAGTTGAAACGAGTAGTAAATCAGTAAGAGTCGTCAGTTCACAAGAAAGTATAACATAATACTTATAAAAATTAAAAATTATTTACAAAATTTTAATAAGATTGATTCGAAACCGAAAATTTTGAGAAATCAATTCAACGGCTTGCTGATCTACCACTGAAGACCCCCACTGAGAATCGTAAAGGTCGAGTGGAAAAACACAAAATTTGGTGAAAAAATATTACTCGAGTTGCGAACGCACATAATTTTTCTTCCTCAAAAATACAATATCCTTGATGATGATAGTTTGAAGGAATTATGTGCAGGAACATATAAAATTATAAAACAACCTACGACAGGAGGTTATTACAAATTTGAATTTATTGTTGATGAGAACAATAAAGAAAATTAATAAACATTAAACTGGATTTGTGTGTGTGTGTGTGTGTGTGTGTTATTCCAAAAAAAAACATATAACAAAAACAAAATGAGTAAATTCAGTTGTGTACATTGTGACAGAAATTTTGCATCGAACTATAATCTGAAACGTCATCTTCGAATGAATTCTAATTGTTTGCAAAAACAAAAAAAATGTGAATTGTGTAATTTATGTTTTTATACATATACAGAATTTTTGAATCATAAAAGAACAGAACATCAATCCTCCTCCAATAAGACTGAAAAACACATCTTTTGTGAGGCATGCCAGCTAAATATACAGTGTACCACTAAAGTCTTCGTACAACACCTGGTACAGAACTAATTATTAAAAAAACCTAAATATTAGTAGGAAATTTGAAAAAGTGTCAATGCAGATCTGTTTATTTGGCATTTATTTTTAATACAACAACAAAAACTAATATATTTCATTAAATAGTTTAAAAGTTTTAAACCAAAAACAAAAAAAGTCGCTTATTTACTTCCAATAAAGTCTTCGTACACTGAAGCTGCATATGTATGTATGTCTGTCCTTTTGCCCATAATAATAATTTATTAAAAACTATTCTTTGAAAAAGCAATCAAACGAGACGTCTATCATTCATTCGTAAAATAGAAGTCAGATTTGAAGCAATTTATTTTAAAATATTACAAAAAATTCCTGGAAAATACTTGTCAGTTGATTTGCACGTGAAGCAGCAAAAATCCTACGCGGAAATAGCTAAACTCGTTTCCCGCAGCCGTTCTATTGTGCAATCGGTCATTGTGTGTTTTAAATACGAAGGCCGCGTAGTGAATAAGCCTAAATCAGGACGGCCTCAAATTCTCACACAAGGAGATCGCCTGCAAATTAAGCGTATGATTGCAGCGGATCCGTTTATAAGTGCACCGAAAATAAGCTCAGAGTTCCTTCAATCGAAGCAAAAAAAAGTTCGCCCGGAAACTGCGAAAAGCCGTGATTTATGCCGGTTTTAAGTCTCGCACTCCTCGCCGAAAGCCATTGGTAAGTTTAATCAATCGCAAAAAGCGTTTGGACTTTGCTCGTGAGTACCAAAATGCATCTCCTGAGTTCTGGCGCAACGTTATATTCTCCGATAAGTCCAAATACAATATCTTTGGCTCTGATGGCAGGCGCAAGGTCTGGAGAAAGAGAAGCTTACAATCCAAAGAATACGATCAAGACTGTTAAGCACGGCGGCGGCGGAGTAATGGTATGGGGTTGCATGGCTGCCAGCGGTATTGGAAACTTGGAAATAATTGAAGGAGTCATGGATCATCGCGCATACATTGACATTCTCAAGAGAAATTTGAAGCCAAGTGCGGAAAAGTTGGGTGTATCTGAGAAATTTTACTTCCAGCAAGGTAACGACCCTAAACATATGGCACTTAACACCAGGCTGTACTTGCTGTAAATGCTCCACATTTACTAAAAACACCACCGCAGAGTCCAGATATTCAACTCAATCCTATTGAGCACATGTGGAATATCCTTGAAAAAAAAGGACTCATCATATTTCGTCAAAACCTCAGCTACAACAGGTTCTACAGGAGGAATGGGCGAAAATCGACGCAAACTATACACAAAAACTTGTAAAGTCGATGCCAGATCGCCTTAAGGCCGTCATTAAAAACAAGGGGTATCCAACTAAATATTAATAAAACATTTTGTAGGTTTTCATAATTCATAGTTAATTAATTTCGTAAGTGTACGAAGACAAATGCACAAACATAGCTTAATTGTACGAAGACTTTATTGGAAGTAAATAAGCGACTTTTTTGTTTTTGGTTTAAAACTTTTAAACTATTCAATGAAATATTTTAGTTTTTGTTGTTGTATTAAAAATAAATGCTAAATAAACAGATCTGCATCGACACTTTTTCAAAATTCCTACAAATATTTAATTTTTTTAATAATTAGTTCTGAACCAGGTAGTGTACGAAGACTTTAGTGGTACACTGTACTAATGCATAAATGGTCATATCATTTACGAACAAATGAACATAAAGTAAAAAGTGGTACGTCTTTGAAGGATAATGTAAAATGTGTAAAATCTGTGTTTGCTGAACGGATCGAAACGTACGTTTTAAAAAATCCTAATCAAGAGAACTTAATACCTGAAAATTTGTTTGAAACTATTGAAAGTGAAACTAAGAACATTTTAAAGAATGCAATATAAAAACATGTTAGTTGTAAAATTAACATGGAATTGTTTTGTAAATATGTATTGGTGAAAGATGAAGAGTGTGAAATAGACTTGAAATCACATCAAACAAAAATGCTTATATTAAACAATACACGCGATCTTAATGTAATCTATACAAATAAATGTGACTGTTTATTGAAGAAAATGAGCGAATTTCAAGAACGTGATAGTGGATGGACACTAATCGAAATACACTTGGAAATAAACATTAATAAATATCAACCGATAAAAGGCTCGCAATATATATGCCTCCCGCCCGCATTATCAAAGAAAAAAGCATGTATTAATGTGCAGAACAATGACATTTATTGCTTTAAATGGGCAATCATATCAGCATTACAACCTACATCGCAACCAAAGCACTGTTCAAGTTATAATATTACAAACATAAAAGACCCAATAATAAAATTAAAAAATGATACAACTTTAAACTTTGAAAATTTAAATTTTCCCCTATCGCTCAAAGAAATATCGACTTTTGAGACAAATAATCCTCAAATCAGTGTTAATGTCTTTGGAGTGGATGAGGAAGATGATGCGAAGATTGTTGGCCCGTATTATTTTACTCACAAAGAAAAGGAGCATCACATCAATTTAGTTATTAATTTTACAAGTACACGAAACATTCCACTATGTTTGGATTAAGGATATTTCGAGGTAATATATTTTCTCGAGTAAAGTCATCATATTGTTACGATGAAGCACTTTGTGCTGTGCTATGCATGAATACATAGCATACTTTTAGGCATGCACTTTGAAGTACGGCAAATTTGGTATAATTCGCTTGGTATAGTCCGATATGGCAAGGATGGTTCGCGAAGGAATGGGCTGTGCGAGAATGGTCGAGCGTTTTCCAATCGGAAGTTGCAAGAAACTTCGGCGCGATAAGAAAACTGGTATAAAAGTAGCAGTGTGCAGCGCAAGGAGTCGAGTCTGTATTGAGCAAGCAAAGTGGTAACAAGTGTAGATACAAGCAAAGTGTAAATCTGTAAATAAAGTGATTGTTAGTTTCTGACTTCGTTTTGCGCTGAATAATTGAAGTTGTTTTATTTTCAAACACAATCCAAACGAACCTTGGAAAACTTGAGATTTTCGAAACATTTGGTGTCAGAAGTGGGATTGTGCTACTGAAAATAAAATTATAAAAACGCAGACATGGTTAAACTCGAGCTGCTGAAGGTAGACCAGCTGAAGAAAGAGCTGGCTGCCTGGAATTTGCCGACTGCTGGCGGAAAGGTGGAGTTGCAGCTGCGCTTGCGAGAGGCATGTGAATCACGAGGCATCGATTTAACTGCGCACGAGTTCGGGACGCAGGAGCCAGAGGCGTCAGCCAAGGTGGAGGAATCGTCTGCGGGTGCTGCGACGATGCAAAGTACGGCTGCAGCGGCTGCGCCACCACAAGCAATGGACATAAGCCAGCTTATGGTTGCAATGAGAGGCATGTTTCAGGAAACTTCTGCGAAAATTGAGAATGTCAATCGTGAAAATCGGGAAATGTCAGCGCAAATGGAAGCAAAACTGGAAACGGCGACCCATGAAATATCGGCGCAAGTGGCAGCGAAACTCGAAAGCGCAAATTGCGAGCTGTCCACTAAGCTGCAGGAAAATTCTACGCGTTTGGAGCAGAAAGTGGAAGAAATCTCCGACAAGCTAAATGTGAAGGTGGAGCACCTGGAAACGCAAGTGGAACACTTGGATAAACGAGTCGACGGCCTGGATGATTCCCTGAACAGACGAGTTGACGACCTGGATGATTCCTTGAACAAACGAGTCGACAGGCTGGAGGATTCGGTGAACAGAAAAGTCGACGAACGGCTTAAGGAGGTACAGCCACGAGAATGTTTGCCGCCGGTTCCGGAAAGTTTTGCTACCCGAACAGAAGTGCCTACGTATGATGGTGCTACACCGTTCGATACATTTAAACTGCAATTCGACTTGACTGCTTTGGAAAATCAGTGGACCGATATCACGAAAAGTCGCAGATTGGCACTGGCGCTGAAAGGTCCGGCGGCTGAGGTAATGAAATCAGTTCCGGAATGTTCGACAAGTGATTACGAGGCCATCATGAGAGCGTTGGCAGCGAAGTACAGCAACGAGCACAACAGAACGCTGTACTACTGTGAGCTGAAGAACCGCAGGCAAAGAGCCAACGAGGCACTGCAGATATATGCAACAGACATTGAGCGGCTCGTACAGTTGTGCTACCCGAAATTCGGCGCTGATGATCTCGAGAGGATGAAGATTGAGTCATTTATTGAAGGTCTTCATGATCCAGAGACACGTCGCAGAGCGTTGATGATGGGCAAGCCGACATTTAAGGAGACGGTGACCAGCGCGATGACATATGAGGAGACATGGATTGGGAGCACTCGGTATGCACCTGCAAGGATACGCCAAATTCAGTCGGACAACGACATTCCGATCCAGGCCATAAGCTCTGAGACACCGGGCAGGCCACGGGTGGTCTCCTCTAAAGTGGTTTGCTGGGCATGTGGCAAGCAGGGACTGCCGCCAACGAAAAAGGCGTTCCCGTTCTCGATCGCAATCGCCTGAAGCGAGGTATACTGATAATCGAGACCCAGCCCACAAGCGCAGGTCTGAGGACGATGAGTTAAACTAAAACGCCCAAAGGGGCGTGAGCTGATCCCCACAACCTGCTGCCCTACCGTCCTTGTCTCACAGCTGAAACGACAACCCAGCAGCTTGACGATTGAAGAAAAGTTAGATGGGAAGTTATTCGTGTTGACACTGGATACTGGAGCGTCATATTCGATCATAAAAAGGAAGCTTCTGAAGAACTGGGAACCGCTGCATGGCATACAGCTGAGGACTGCGACTGGCGAGCGTGCGCCGGTAAGAGGAAAAGTAACAAAAACAATTGCTATCGGCACCAGCAGCCTGGAACATGAGTTCATCGTCGCGGATATAATGGACGACGTGATTATCGACGTGGATTTCATGATTAGGCACGGTTTTACGCTGGACCTGAAAGAAAATGTGCTGAAGTATGCCAACGTTGAATTCCCCCTGCACACTGGCTATGAGCGAAGCGTGGCGAAGGAAAGTTTTCTCGTGTCAACACCAGAAGATACCAGCGAATTCCGAGGCGATTGTGTGGGCAAAGGTGGACGAGGACGATGGGACAAGTCGGCTGTGGGTTGTAGAAGCGCCAAAACAAGGATACGACAACATAATAATCGGACGTACATTAGTGGAACCCAAAAATGGCAAAATACCAGTCAGGATGCTCAACCCACTGAACACACCCAGATATGTCGGAAAAGATGCGGTTATTGGCGAGTGTAGAGAGGCTGAAGCAGTTATCAAATGCGCGGAGGAAGTAGGAAAAGCGGTTCTAACATGGACACCATACCGCACGAGAACCAGTGGAGCAGCGAATTGACAGCCGAGCAGAAACAGAAGGCACGGTCACTCCTGCAGCACTATGGGTCAATATTTGCAACAGAAGCGGGCGGAAGAACAGCCATAGTGAAGCACAACATAGACACCGGAAGTGCAAAACCGATTCGCCAACCGCCAAGACGAGTTCCTCTGGCCAAGAGGGAGGAGGTCAGAAATTTGATCGAAAACATGCGGAAAGAACAGGTCATAGAGCCTTCTTCGGGCCCCTGGTGCTCGCCGGTCGTGCTAGTCAAGAAAAAGGATGGCAGTACCCGGTTTTGTGTGGACTATCGGAAGCTCAATGATGTGACCAAGAAGGACAGTTATCCACTACCTCGGATTGATGACACCCTGGACACACTGTCAGGCACACAGTGGTTTTCCACACTCGACTTACGCAGCGGCTATTGGCAGGTGGAGCTTGCAGAAAAGGACAAGGAGAAAACGGCTTTAGTGTTGGCGATGGTTTGTGGCAGTTCACCGTCATGCCGTTTGGACTCTGCAACGCACCAGCAACATTCGAGCGGCTAATTGAACGTGTGCTAAAAGGGATGCATTGGCGGACGTGTCTGGTGTACCTCGACGACATAATCGTGATGGGTAAAAGCTTCGACGACCACCTGGAAAAGCTGAAGGAGGTATTCAAGCGAATACAAAAAGCCGGGCTTAAACTCAACCCAAAGAAGTGATCGCTGTTCCAAAAAGAGGTCAAGTATCTGGGTATCTGTACTCTACGGGGTAATTGTATGGTGGCCAGCAACTAAGAAGTCAACGACGCTGAAGCAGTTGCACAGGGTGCAAAGAAGTGCAGAGATATGCATTAGTGGAGCACTTCGTTCTACCCCCACTGATGCTCTAAACACGATTCTTCACTTGCCTCCTCTTGACATTGTAGCTCAGGAGGTCGCACTGGCGTGCGCGCTACGACTTAGGGAGTCTAGGTCTTGGCACATGGGAAGTTTTGGACACTCCCTCATCCTGGGAAGGCAGGCTCCTATATCAATCCCCCAATATACAGACTACTGTATACCTGCTTTGGCCTTTGACAAAGAATATGATGTCTCCATACCAAACAGACAGGAGTGGCTCGATCGACCTCCGAAGATACGAGATGCGATCAATTTTTTCACTGACGGATCTGGGCTGGACGGGAAAGTTGGAGGAGGCGTTTTCTCCCCAGACCTGGGGATTGAAGTCTCTTTCCGACTCCCGGATCACTGCAGCGTATATCAGGCGGAGATGATCGCCATCCAGGAGGCCACTCTGCACCTGAACCCAACGCCTAACAGAAGGAAGCAAGTTTTCATCTTTTCTGACAGCCAAGCTGCGCTGAAAGCTCTGGACTCGTGCGTGGACAACAGGGGCGTAGCCAAGGGGGGTTTAGGGTGTCAGAACCCCCCCATAGCCTATAATTTGTCAACATTTTCAATCACTATGCATCGTATGTACGTTCCCACATTAGCAAAAAGGTATTTTCATCTTAAAATATTTAAAAGAATATAAAAAAAAACCCTTTTTTTTACCGAAACTAATTTGTTTTTTTAATAGTCACGTTTAGGCTTAATGCATCGATTTGCATGTTCTAAAAACATGTCTAAAGAGTAGTTTAGTTCGTCGACCGGAATGTCCTTCAGAATGTCGGTGCAAGCCTTTTGGATGGTTTCTACGTTCTCAAAACGCTTTTTTCATCGGCAAATGCATTCTTTTAAAATGTGAAATTCGCACGGTGCCACATCATGTGAAAACAAAAAACAGTCAAAACAAGTGTCAATAGATGGTATGGCATCCTTCGATAGCCAAATGTTCAGTTAAAATGCAATAAATTTATGCTATTGAGATGCTTAACCTTCGCCTTACTAAAGATGATCCCAGGCACTTCCGCCGCTATTTTGAGTAAAACTCACAATAAATATATAATAATTTATAAATGTTTTTCATACTTCAGTATTTAGTATCTTCCTCTGGCGATAGTTTGTATTTCGAAAAAAAAAATTTATCGTGAGTTTTAATCAAAATGGTAGCGAAAGCGCCTGGGATCACCCAGATAGATTTGTATAAAAAATGACAAAATTCAAGTTTAAACATGAACAAAATTTCAAAAAAATATTTTTTCATGTTATTGAAAATTACCTTAAAATTTGTGCAGATATTAAACATGAATAATAAAAAGATCACCCGGGTGGGTATAAGTAAAGCGAAGGTTAAATCCAATTTCAAGAATTTCTATGAAGATTTTTGCTTATCTTTTATGAATTACCGCCCAGTTTTGATCTACGGTGATCGCGGATTCAGTTGGCTAACACGTTAGTCATCATTTATGTTCTGCCAATCGTTTTTAAATCGCTTTTACCACTTATGAACTCCACCACGGTATAAACAAAAATCACCATAAACTTGGTCCATCAATTTAAATGCTTCGGTTAAAGTTTAAACATTTTTAAAACAATAGTTAATATTGGATTTTTGTTCGATGCACATTTTTGTACGATGACACAAACATACTTCCACTTCAGATGCAATAACTTCGCTTTCAGTCCACCAAATTTCATGAAATTTTTACTAAAAATCAGGGAAAAAATTAGTTTTTAATGCATTAAGTCACATAAGCCACAACAAAATGCCCTATTTGGAAAGTGCACTTTACTTTAAAAAAACATGTAATACTAAACTGGCAAACAATTTTTTAAAACCCCCCCCATGACCAAGTTCTGGCTACGCCCCTGGTGGACAACACAAAGTCTCTCACTGAGTGCCGCAGATGTCTAAACGAGATGGGCAAGCACTACAGTATTCACCTAATCTGGGTGCCTGGACACCGTAACATTGAAGGTAAAGCGGACGAGCTGGCCAGGAAAGGCACGACCACCCATATCCTTCCCGACAAGGAGACGGTAGGTAAGCCGCTGGCCACATTCAAGCTTCGCGCCAGAACGTATGCAATCCGAACAGCTAAGGAGCGTTGGCACAATCTCTCCTCATGCGCAACAGCCAGGCTCACATGGCCGGCATACGACAGGAGGCGGACTGCGAGTATCTTGGACCTCAAGAGGAAGGAGATATCCATTTTAACAAGAACCCTCACAGGGCACTGGTTAATTGGAGCACACGCCATCAGACTAGGTATCAATGCAAGAGACTTCTGTAGAAGCTGCGACTGTGCTGAAGAGGAAGAAAGCGTACAGCATCTCCTCCGTCACTGCCCAGCACTTTGCAGAAGTAGGCTACGCATCCTTGGACAACCGTTCCTCTCAAACCTAGCAGAAACATCCTGCATAGATGTCAAAAACCTTCTTAATATTATTTTAATATTAATATTATTTTAAAGAATACAGTCGTGTCTGGATATAGTGAACTAATTATTGCAAGGCCTGTTCACAGTATTGAGGTTGTTCACTATATCAAGGTTAACATTTTTGTTCAAAAACTCGTTTTATTTGCTCAAAATACACTTTTTGCTTTTTGCTTGAAATTGCTTTCAAAATTTTGTTCATGATTTAGAGCATAGAAGGGCACGCTGCTACTCGCGAGTAGCAGCGACGCTTACTCGCGTATACGAATACAAAGCAGCGAAGTTCCGAGCGCAGCTTCAGTGTCGTGTCAGACTTCATGCAAGCAACTTCACGCTCGTTTGCGGCTCGCATACTGCGAATATTTACGTTTTTGTGTACACTGAGTATTCATGTAAATGAGAAAATGTTTAAGATTGAATGGGAAATACAAATTTTTTTCTTTTCCTTTTTTTTAGTTCCTGTTATACCTGTTCGTTATTTGTCCGTCCGGCTTTGATATTTTTACGCTAGCAATATTTTTCAAGTTAAAATATTAGAGCTAAAAAAATGTACGCCTTAATTTTGTGCAGTGTTTTTCACGCATACATTGCCAAAATGCGTGGTTGTGTTAGTGCCCATCACTGATTTAGAGGCTCCATGTCAAAATTTGGGTGTTCACTATATAGGGTGTTCACTATACCCAGACCGAAACTAATTTGTTTTTTTAATAGTCACGTTTAGGCTCAATACAGCGATTTGCATGTTCTAAAAACATGTCTAATACTACGTTTACATTGAGCCCAAATGCGTGATTTGGGCAAAAATTCTCAAATGCGAAGCCAAATCACGCATTTCCCCATACAGATTAAAATCTACGAAATGACTCATTTCAACAAAACGACGAAGCAAATGCGATAAAACATGACCAATTTTATCGAACATTGAGGCAGCAAAAAAGAAACAAATGATTTAGTCAGAAGCCGGAAAAGAGCTGATCTATGAGCTGCGGCAAGAGGACATGAGCTTTGAGCATTTGACATTAGCTGCCAAACAAAATGAAATGCAATGCAAATGAGGCAATGTAAACACTTTGAAATGACTCATTTGAAACTACGCATTTGGGTTTAATGTAAACGTAGTATAAAGAGTAGTTTAGTTCGTCAACCGGAATTTTCTTCAGGATTTTGGTACAAGCCTTTTGGATGGTTTCTACGTTCTCAAAACGCCTTTTTTCATCAGCAAATGCATTTTTAGAAAAGGTTGATGGTTAAAATTCGACTTTTAGTAAACAAAAAAACAGTCAAAACAAGTGTCGATAGATGGGATGGCATCCTTCGATAGCCAAATGTTCAGTTAAAATGTGATAAATTTATGCTATTGAGATGTTTAACCTTCGCCTTACCAAAGATTTTTGTATACCAATGTCGTTCACTCGGATGATCCCAGGCACTTCCGCCGCTATTTTGAGTAAATCCCACAATAAATATATAATAATGTATAAAGTTTTTTCATTATTCAGTATTTAGTATCTTCCTCTGGCGACAGTTCGTTTCTCAAAAAAAAGGCCAACTTTAATGATTTATTTTGAGACTATGCAAAATATTAGAAGATTTCTTTCCAGAGAGTTTATTGAACACATAATGAGGTACGCAAAAAATTATATAATATATATAATTATATAATATTTATTGTGAGTTTTAATCAAAATGGTAGCGAAAGCGCCTGGGATCACCCAGGTACATTTGTATACAAAATTACAAATCTCAAGTGTAAACATGAAGAAAATTTCAAAAAAAAATATTTTTTCATGTTATTGAAAATTAACTTCAAATTTGTGCAAATATTAAAAATGAATATTAAAAAGATCACCCGGGTGGGTATAAGTAAAGCGAAGGTTAAATCCAATTTCAAGAATTTCAATGAAGATTTTGGCTTATCTTTTATGAATTACCGCCCAATTTTGATCTACGGTGATCGCGGATTCAGTTGGCTAGCACGTTAGTCATCATTTATGTTCTGACAATCGTTTTTAAATCGCTTTTACCACTTATGAACTCCACCACGGTATAAACAAAAATCACCATAAACTTGGTCCATCAATTTAAATGCTTCGGTTAAAGTTTAAACATTTTTAAAACAAAAGTTAATATTGGATCTTTGTTCGATGCACATTTTTGTACGATGACAGAAACATACTTCCACTTCAGATGCAATAACTTCGCTTTCAGTCTACCAAATTTCGAAAGCCAGCCGTTCGTTCACCAGAGTGAACCGAGAGCCGTGGTGGCGAAGTCTCTTGCTGACCACAAATCCGCAGCCAAATTCGTGCTTCTCCGCATGGCAGCTGTAGTAGATGTTGCAGTCTGCTCGCTTGGAGCAACCTTGTCCTGTCCATCGCATTTCCTGGATGGCGTTGATGTCAGCCTTACATTTTATGAGGGCTTCCGCCAGTTGGATAGAGGCACCTTCCCTATAGAGGGTCCAGACATTACAGGTGCATATCCTCAAATCGTGGTCCTTAAATCGTTTGCTGTGGTCGTCAACATTGTGGGTTCCTTCCGAGGCTTTGTTTTTGGCTTTCATTGGCGGTAGATTTTACGTGGCGGGCACCAAACCCTGCGCACAACCCAAATTTCAAGTCCTGTGGATTGGACACGCTGCACACATTAGTTCACTATTCAGCGGGTGCCAAATAGCTATCCAGGAGGGCCGCGCGGAGGCTGTGTATCAGCTTGGATTGGACAGGGACAAGGATCGTTCTGGCGTTCGCCAGGTTGAACGCAATCAGAAACTTTACCTTGTATGCCCGCTCCCTTCCTTCCATACATAAGTATACATATTTGTTTTATTGATTTACATTTAATAAAATCTGTAAACATAAGTGTCCACAATTAAAAGTGTTGTAATTTTGTAATTGATGATAATTATAGCTCAGGTTTTCTTTTCCCAGGTAATTGATGATTTCTTTTGGCGGTGGTAAATTTCCAAAGCTGTCAAAGTATTCTTTATGATGGTTATTTTTATAGTATGCTACCAAAGACATGTGGTGGTCAAAGTCTTCGGTTATGTATGTATATGTGTTTTTGGGTTTGATGTTATAAGTGTTGTTACAATTGTCGCGAATGGCCGCCGAATGCCAACTGACTCTTCCCTCTTCCCACAACTGTCCGTTTACCCCTTTCTGTCGCTCGTCCGTCAGGGTCGCATTAAAAGGTCTTGTGCCACGTGACAACTCGGCCTATCCTACTTTGACATTGTCCCAATGTCTTCATCAGAATTGGTGTCGTCTAGAGTGGGCGGCATAGCACACCACGGCTTCATCTTGTCTGCCGAGTGTTGTTGCTCGGCCAATTCCTCTTGGCCTCGTTCATGCTGCTGATGATCTTCGCCGCTGTCACCGTCAGCCTTCTCCTCCTCCACTCTCTCCCCGTTGAAATGCTTGCGTGCAGCACGTTCTTGCGCGAGCTTCTCGCGCTGCTCCGGCGTGCGTTCTCGTCGTTTCTTATCTACTGCCTTTGTTACTCTGGTCAGCTCCTTCTCTTCCAGTTCCAATTTGTGCTCCTTCATTTCTGCATCCGCATCCTCGCCGCCGGTATTTGCCGTCGGCTCGCACTCACCCACATTCACCTCCAGATTGCTGGTAGTCCACTCGGGGTCAGTGTGTGGGTCATCCGGCTCCACTTCCTCGCTCTCCGAGCGTTGATGCTGACGATGGTGACGCATGCGCTGCTTGGTCTGCTGCTGGTGAATGTGTTGCTGGTAAGCGGCTGCAGCGGCCGCCGTTGTGGTGGGTGCTGGCGACGCGGCGGAGAGACGACGTTGTTCCTCGGCGTAGTTACGAGCGTCCACGTACGTTTGGTGGTGGTTGTAAGAATGATGTGCGTCCAAGTGTACGGCGTATTGTGCCATTTTGCGGACATTGAAGACATCGTAGGCGTCGTCCAGTGGCGGACGTCCACGTTTGCGCTTTGGACTCAAATACTGCTCCACCGGCGAAGCAGCAGCTGCTGCAGCAGCGGCGGCGGCCGCAGCAGCAGCAATAGACATGCCGCTCGTCGTCGGCGGTATTGGCGTGAGCGTGGGCATGCGGGTCTGTGCGTGCGCCGCCTTCGGCGAGGCCGACTTGCGCTCGCGCTGTGGATGTAGCTGATGTTGTTGTTGCTGCAGCACGAGCTGCTGCTCAAGCGCCAGAGGCGAGGCGCGATGCTGCTCGGGCGGCAAGTAGACATCGTGAACGCGCGTTGGCGAGTGGAATTCCGTGGCTGGTGTGGGCGGCGGTGGACCGTCGTCCTCGTCGCACCATGACACCTCCGCCAAACCCTTAATTTTGAGATCATCTGCAGTCTTCAGTAGCGACGCCAAATGTGCGTGTTCCACATTTATCTCGCCCTTGTACATGAACTCAATCAAGCTCTTTACATCGGCGAATGTCACGTCCTTCATAATGATGATCGGATCGCGCTCGCTGGCGTAGTTGGTCAGCACCGTGTCGAAGAAGGTGCTGCAGGCGCAGAGGACGACCCGATGGGCGCGTATCAGCTGGCCCTCGCAGGCAAGCGTCACGTCGCAGAAACAGCCGCGGTCCAGCAACTGTGAGAACATGGTCTGCAAATTGCTGTGATGGTATTTCCATCGCAGACAATACTGTTGCGGCAACATTGTGGAGCGTTGCTGTTGTGATTGCGGTTGCGATAAAATCGTATCCAAATTGTCCAATATTTTCATTTGTCGCTATCGCGTTCACGTTACTTGCATCTTTGCTATGCAAATATAAGTTACCACTATCGATGGTATATTTGTATTTCCCCGAACGCAAAACGTCGCGCCCGAGAAGAATGTCATACGCAATCATCATATCGTCTACAAGCAGCAAATTAGTTGTAACCATTTCGTTATCAACTTTAATTTCCACTGTTATTTTCTCAAAACACTCGTATACCGCACCTCCAAAACCCTTAAGTTTGACGTAGCACGTTTCCAATAGGTGTTTACCACACTCTTCTGTAAATGTTTTCCGAATCAAAGAACGTGCACTTCCTGTATCAACAAAGGCGTCGGCCTCTTTGCCGCACAAATAAACCTTCTTCACAGTAAACTTGTCACATTCCTCGTCGATCGCATTAATTCTCCCAACTGGCTTATTCGAAGTGCATTGAGCTGCACTGTGGCCTATCGTGTCACACTTTTCACACTTAAGTCGTATTTTCGGTTCGCCACACTCTCGCGATATATGCCCCGGTTTTCGACAATTAAAACAAATTAATTGTGCTTTGGGATTCGTCTCACTTTGGGGCACTCGCGTAATTTGTGCATCGGGCACTGCTAGTCTAACCGGCGCCGTGTTTTTGGTTGGATTATAAGCGCAATAATTCGACAACGCGCACAAAAATTCTTTACATGTAGCGTATTTAACCACTGACAAACACCGTTTCATATCAGGGTCATTTAAACCGTTTAAAACATACTTCACTACTGATTGATCATCTAGCCCACCTTGACGGGCTTTGGCTAGCACGCGATAGAAAAACATATCAGCACTTTCATTGACCATGCGACGCATATTCATCAATTCCATATGAACATCGGCTACAATAATAGCTGAGGGGAATTGGTTTACAAAATCGTCCACGAACCGCGACCAATTTACGTACACAATTGGCGCCGAGTCAATCCACATCTTCGCAGCGCCTTTCAATCTCGCTTGCACTGCAAATTAAAGCACTTTCTCATTCCACCCATAAGCTTGTCGCAACTGTTCGACACGACCGACAAATTGTAACGATGTCAAGCTTCTATCATTTGGATCAAACGTCGGCAAAATTTGCATTATATCGTTTACGTTTCCAAATCCGCTGGAATTAACGCGATTGTCATTTTGTGGAACCAAATGAGGCGACGCGAACAAGGTATTGTGCGTTGGCACTGTATTGCCCCTCTCAACCGTCGAGGGTGACACAAAATGTAATGGCGCGCACACGGTATTCTGACACGAATACGTTGGCACCGTATTGCCCCTCTCAATCGTCGAAGGTGTCATGGCAAAACCAGCATTCCAATTTCCGTTTCGTTCCGCGTTTACCGTATTTAGGAAATTCCGCTCGTCAGGGGCAATTGTACATGACGCGGAATGGACGTCGCTGCTCGCGCAGAGACCGAAGCTCCGCTTACGCCGTTCAGCGCAGCCTGCTGCTCACTGTGCACTACCATGTTTTCATGGACCACCTGCCCTGCCATGCCACGGCTCTCCTGATTGGAGTTATATCCCGGCGTTGGCGAGGACGCACTCAGCGGCACGGTGCCGCCTGCGTTGCACTCAATCCGCACTGATTGTAGAGCGTTCTCCAGCTGGCACAACCGTCGTTCGACGCTTTCGTTTACAGCGCTCGCGAACCGCTCACTATAATTGTGTTCGCACCACCGTTCGATCAATTTTGATTTATTGCCCGACGTCGGCAATCCCGCTTCGCGCAACTGCGCCACGTTCATATTGCTAACGGTTTCCATTTTTGTCGGTTTTGGCTGCAACTGTCTTTATTCCGATCTTTTTCCACTTCTGACCTGTCGCGAATGGCCGCCGAATGCCAACTGACTCTTCCCTCTTCCCACAACTGTCCGTTTACCCCTTTCTGTCGCTCGTCCGTCAGGGTCGCATTAAAAGGTCTTGTGCCACGTGACACAATGTTGTTATTACGTATTCTTGTGTAATTTTTTTTTTGTAAAAATTTTGTAAAATTATGAAAATAATTGTAAATGTATAGGAAAATGTTGTTGATGATTTAGGTGCAATTTTCTTGGATCTGGTGAGCCAACTGTAGACCCTTCGGTAAAGCGTTCTTTAAGTCTTGTGTGATTTCCTGCACTCGGCGCTGTGGTGGTAGCTTGCAAGTAAGCAGCTTAGTTGGTTTACTGTGGTGACGAATTTTACACAGAATCCTTGCGTCTGGGCGGTTGCGATGGGGTTTCATCAGGTGCGTAACTTTGGTAGTTAGATGTTTGCGTAACGTTTTGCTGTCTGTCAATCTATGGGAAAACTGTTTGGAACGGGCCATTGTGGTGGTCCCTAAGAAGGTGATCGGTGCCATTGTCATTGGTGCTTGCGTTTTCATCATTGCGAGGTCGGATGTGTGTCGTCAGTTCGTGGTTTTGTTTGGGTTAGAGTGTCTTTTTCCGTAGGATCGAAATCCGCAGGATCGCCATGTGGTGGTTAAAGTCTTTGAGTGCGTACGAGTATGTATTTTTGGCCTATGTTTATTCAGCGGGCCGCGCCAATATTGTGTGGCTCCGAAAAGCCGATCTTGTGAACCTCTAGTAAAATAAAATAATGCCACCAGGCACTTTGATTACACTACTCGACAAAAAATGGGTTCATCGCGTGCTCCTAAAAACAAAAGTATTTTTTAGACTGATCTTCGGCTGCTGAACACGAAACTGAAAATCAAAAAATTTTCTTAAGAAGCGTTTTCGAAAAATCTTCGAAAAACACGTTTTTTCCCTCTTATTTCAGTTATGAGCACATATCTCGTAAACCAACCATCCGACTAACCGTGGGCCGTCGTTAAGAAGGCAATTAACTAACCTTTCCAACGATATATCGATTGTCCAAATCAGATGAGATTTGGGTAAGTTACTGACGATGAAAGTTGTAAAAAAGTGAATTTTTCGACCATTTTCAAAAATTATACATTTTCGAATCGTTTTTTTATAGATAAAATGAATGATCTCCTCTGGTTTTAAAATCTAAGATGAAAGATATATTATTTGAGCAAATATTAAGCCTAACATCAATAGAATTAAAAGAAAAATGACAAAGTTATGATGCACGGAGTGAAAACACCAACTTTTCATTTATTACACCGTGCGAAAATTTTTTTTAATTTTTCCGAGACCCATCCAAATGTTGATATAGACGTAAAACTAGAGGTCATTTGTAGTATCCTGGCATAGTCAGTTTTTCATTTTCTGACCCAAAAACCTTTTTAAAGGACTTTAAAATTTTAAGGACATACACATTTCAAATATTTTTTAAAATATTTGCGGTTGTGCAATGATGAAGATATGGGTATCAAATGAAAAAGGAAAATTGTCTCCTTTTAACTAAATTTTCTATTTTTAACTTTCAGGACCAAAATATGTCAGGTATGCAAAACATAAATGTTTTGGATCTCAGTCTGTAGATCCATACATCTAAATTTTTTTCTATTTCAAAGTTCTGAAAGTTCAAAATAGAAAATTTAGTTAAGAGGAGACAATGATCCTCTGTCATTTGATACCCATATCTTCATCATTGCACAACCGCAAATATTTAAAAAAATTTTTGAAATGTGTATGTCCTATTTGATTTTCTAGATTAGTCTAAAAAATACTTTTATTTTTAGGAGCATTTTTCCTGTCGAGTAGTGTTATTGAACAAGAAGTTAAGTTTATTTGGGAATTTTGGTGCTTATATACTAAATTATAACTGTTATACATCTATCGCATTTCCAGGGCTCCGCCTCCCTTTCCACGATATTTTTCGTTTGACCAATCCTCGACCTGGGTCACTTCTTCTGCGTCAGCACATTTGCAATTGGGTCAGTAGCCGGCGCTAAGCGGCCTTGGATATTTTCCGATCGTTTCCCACGCCGCCAAAGGGTCGGCATAATGCACGCTGCAGTATTCAGGCATTGCACTGCGGTAGGTGGCATCATATGTCACTCCGCTCGCTCAAGTAGTTGCGCAATAGCGCACCGTGGCGACTTCAAGTGCAGCCATTTGATACCAGTGGTTTTGTGTGCGCAAGTGTGAGGTAATTTGTTTTGGTCGGCATGAGTGACAGCGTAGTATCACTACATGCAATGTTGTGGTCGGCATGGTTGGTTGCCCTCAAGCGAAAAATTATCATCTTGATGAATAATTTTTTAAGATAGGTTTGGTTTGGGGGGGGGGGAGGGGGGGGTTTGGAAATGCTTTACATTAATTTAAGTATGTGTATAGATAATATGAGCAATTATATAATTGGTAGTTTTCTGATAATAGTTACTTGTATAAGTTGTATTTGTATGATTAATTGGTATTCTTATGTAATAGTTTTCTAATGATAGTTCTTAGGTTGTAGGAGTAATTGCTATGATTACATGTGTAGTTGTTATTCTTAGCGATTATTGTTCTTACATTGTAATTATAGTATCTTACTTTATATTTGGTTTTATTGTCTAGGTATTTATGGTATATGGTTTTAGTGAGTCGTTGTGGACTTCTTTTTCTTTTCCGTTGTAATCGATTACGGAATTTACTCCCTTTCGTTCTAAAATTCTGTACGGTCCGCTGTATGGACTCATGTTCTTTTTTCTGTTTTCCACTTTCAATAATACCAAGTCATTGACTTCCAAGTGCAATGGGTTGGTCTTGTTTATGTTTACGTTTAGTTTTTGTTTGAATTGTGCTTGTCTTTGCTGTTTGTATTACGTAATCTGATCTTGAGTTCGTT
This sequence comes from Melieria picta, assembly GCA_964056695.1. Lineage (NCBI taxonomy): Eukaryota > Metazoa > Arthropoda > Insecta > Diptera > Ulidiidae > Melieria > Melieria picta. The sequence continues at coordinate 55,826,533 of OZ057400.1, read as the reverse complement.
TGCATAATTGTCGTAATCGTAAATCGGTTGTGTGTGCTTGAGTGTGTCAGTGGGTAAGGACGGTAATTTGCCGAAAATGAGTTCGAATGGTGTGTATTCTGTATCAATGTTAGGTGTCGTGTTATATGCAAATGTGAAGTACGGTATCCATTTATCCCATTCATCATCATTGGCATAATTTAGTAAGAATTCATTGAGTACCCTATGGTTTCTTTCTAGTGAACCTATTGTTTGGTGGTGGTAAGGTGTTGAAAATACTTGTTCTATTTGTAAGAGGGAGCATATGTTGCTCATTAGCTCATTTGTGAACTCGGTTCCTCTGTCTGATTTAAGAATTTTAAACTGTCCGTATTTTAAAATTAGTTGTTCTACTAGTGTTTTTGCTGTGGTAGTCGCGTCTTTGGTGCTCATTGGGTGTGCTATGACGTATTTAGTTAGCTCGCATTGCATCGTGAGTATGTATCGATAGCTGTTGGACATGCGGAGTGGTCCGACAGTGTCAATTGATACTATTTGGAAACTGTCACTTGGTGTGGTCGTCGTCGTAATTTGTTCTTTTGTGTGTCTTGTTTGTTTGTTTGTGGCACATTTATGGCAGATATTTATGTATGTTTTTACCACTCTGTTCATGTTTTTCCATGTATATCGCTGTTTGAGTTTCAAAACTGTTTTTCTTACGCCAAGGTGTCTTCCATGTGTGGAATTGTGGAATTCTTGGATTAGTTTAAATGTTATGATGTCCTCTTTTATTCTCTGGGGTGGTGTGTATATTAGTATGTTCAAATTCGGCCTTACGCATTTCATGTATGCTTTCTCATAAATATCCTTCAATTCATTTGTGCGCGTCTTTTTAAATATTTCATCACTTGTCGACAGTGCTAATTCTTTAATATTGTATTTTCTCATGGTACATATGAGCTTCTCCATAATCGAAACTAGTTTCGTAGGGTTATCGCTGCATCGTACTGTTATGTTTTCATCAACTATTTCGACCATTGCCTGGGCTAATGGCTTAGTTGGAATTAAATTGGCCCCAAAATTAAAGTGTAATTTCTTAGTGTTTCTGATATCTGCTATGGACGTGCATTGCCACATATGAAGTTGATCAGGCTTCTGTGTAGTGCAGTTCTCCTTAGGTATATCTTTTAATCCTTTTTCGGACATGCCCCGAGTAATTGCTAGAGTTCGTTTTACAGATTTATCTTCTGTGAGAGGAATCATTGATTTTAGATAGTCTGAGTCAATTTTGATTCTTGACAATGCGTCAGCGTTGGTGTTCATTTTGCCTTGTTTATATATTATGTCGAAATCATAATCCGATAGATCGAGTCTTATTCGTGTCATCTTGGATGACGGGTTTTTGTGTGTGAATAAGGATACTAATGGTCTATGATCTGTTATTACTGTGAATCTTCGTCCGTACAGGTATGGTTTAAAGAAGTTAATTGCCCAATGTATGGCCAAAAGTTCTTTTTCAATTACCGGTTTGCTGGCGTATGCAATTGGTAGATCTTCGCCTACTTCGCCTTGCGAGAGCACGGCTCCTAATGCGAAATCTGATGCATCCGTGGTCACTAGGAATGGTTTGTTAAAATTTAGGTATTGTAGTATTGGTGGGTTTATCAATAATTGTTTCAGTTTTGTGAAGGCTTCTTCGCACTCTTTACTCCAGTCGAATTTAGCGTTTTTCTTTTGTAGGGAATTGAAGCATTTAGTCATTTTCGCGAAGTCTGGGATGAGTTTAGTAATTGCATAATGCAGTGAATCTTCTGACGTCGCACTATGGCCCAACGGTCGGTAAAACGTTGCAAAAATCAAAAATTTCATGAAAGCGTTCGATAAAATGAATACACGCATCTTATTGAGAATTTTCCAGGGATTACGAATATGTAACCTTCATTAAATTCAGATTAGTAGTTTGGGAGGTAGAGCCGCTCAAAGTTGACAATTTTTCCACATCGAGAAAAATGTGTATTTTTTGGGTTTTTTTTCCTCTTTAAGATTGATTTGTATGTAAATGAAGCGACCAATCGGTAACTTGTTGGTTTTTTCTAAAAGGTACGTTAATTGTTAATATAATAAAAATAAAAAATGTTTATTTTGTTTTAAAAGTTGTTCGATCTACCGATTGCTCAAAAAGTATATATTTCGACCTTTTTTTCAACTTTGATCGAAAATAAAAAAAAAAGACCAAAAATTACCTCCGCGAAATTGAGTGAGGTTATTTGCTATTCAATTATTTACCTAACTTCCAAAACTCAGCTGCAACTTTACTTTCCAGAGCAATAAAAGTGAAGCAACCTCGGGTCGAAAAACACGCAGGTATACAAAAAATCACTCACATTTAGTTCGGTCGACAACCCATTTTGTGTTGCTGGCATTTGTATGATATATAAAGTTATATTTTTTGGTTACGAATGGCATAATACATTTGCTATCCATGTTTTGCTTATTTTATTTAGAAAAGTGTTTCCTAACAAGCAGTTGTGAATTTTTTCGCAATATTTGGGTGGCGCTCCATATACTGAAGGAAGATTTGTTCCTAGGCAGAGTTTCCTCTGAAATTCCACGTCCCATGGTTTTTACAGCTTAAAACAATATTTTTTCCATCATAATACTTACATTTCCACGAACAGCTTAGTCATATTCAATATTTGAACAAAAACGCTGAAAAAACGGCAAATTCTCTTAGATGCATATACCTGCTTCAAATCGTTAAAGGGAAATCCCATCACGTTTTCAGTGCGAATTGTTTCCGAGAACTATTTGCAGCACATGCCTGATAAACCTATATTTCGTTGTCTTGTCACAGTCGTTCTTTGACTTTAAAGCTTATCGCAAGTATTCTGTGCAGCTTTAATTAGCCGTGAATAGTATTTTTAAATATATGTAATTCGCAGTATATTTTTTATTGAGTCATACGAGTGTAAAGCTTATCGCAAGTATTCTGAAGCTTGAATTAGCCGTGAATAGTATTTTCAAATATACAGTGCGTTTCGTTTATAACGAACCCGCTTAAAACGAACCAATTTCAAGTACGCGCTTTATGTTTTCGGTTATTGCGGACCCCTTTTGAAGCGTACTTTCGGTTAAAACGAACCATTTTGCCCAGTCCCTCGAAGTTCGCTTTAAGTGAAAAGTTCTGTAATTCGTAGTAAATCTTATTGAGTGATACGAGTGTACATTTCGAGTGTAATGTCTCTAGCAAATTCCAAATTATTTGAGGTGTTTAGAGCTTCACAAACTGAGCAAGATTTCGTTGCGGCTATTTTGAAAGAATTAAGTACTAAAATACATAACATAGAAGAATACGAGGACATAACAGGCCAACTTCATTTTATTTACACCAAAATTAAAACCAATTGGCAAGCCGCGAGTCGTTGCGCGAAAGTGTTCGAAAAAAAGTATGAGAAGTGGCTAACAGATGTTAGTAGATTTGACGAAGAAATGCCCCATACATCAACCGAGCGAACTAGAGGGAGACTAACAAAAACTATAGCCGAGTGTTCGACCTTCACAAGGAAAAGGAAGTTGTTAGATGCTACTCAAGATATCGCGACGGGTCATCTTTCTGAAGCATTGTCCATGAAATACAAAAAGGACGAAGAAAAGATTAAGGCTCATATAACAGAAGCAGTTGGGTTAGCAAGTCCAAAGCGAATCATGAGGATAAAAAATAGTATTCCCACTCCACAAAATGCATTGCCTCGACAATTCACTTCTGAGGAGGCTTTGGCGCTGTTTATGGATCTTGGATTGTCGAAGGGAAAATATATAATGCTGCGTGAGTCATTATTACAACATAATGCCAATCTTCTTCCTGGATACGGACACATAAGTCAAGCCAAGAAGGAAGCAGTACCTCTTAATCCTAAAATTACCGAAGTATCAGCCGAAGTGAACCTCAAAGACCTGATGGAACATACTTCTAGACGACTCTTGGAGACTTTCTCTGAAGACAAGTTGAAATCTCTTCCAGAAAGCATAACATTGGTTAGCAAGTGGGGCTGTGATGGATCATCAGGACAGAGCGCCTATAAACAAACAATAAATACGGACGATACAACTGTTACAGATGCTAATATGTTTATGGCTTCTGTTGTTCCCCTACGACTAAAAGGTGAGGCTTCAGAATATTGGAAAAACCCACGGCCTTCATCAGTTAAATTTTGCCGTCCGATATTGTTTAAATATGCGAAGGAGTCTTCGGAACTCATAAAAGCCACAGTCAGTGATGTAAAAAAACAAATTGCCGAATTAAAACCAACAGTACTTGAAATCGACGAAGGGAAATCTATTACTATAAAGTATGATTTTCTCCTGACTATGATCGACGGGAAAGTTTTAAATCAATTAACTAATACTTCATCGACAATGAAATGTGCAATCTGTAAAAAAATCAAAAAGACTTCCAAAAATTGGATGAATCAACAAGTGACGAACATAATTATGAGTATGGAATATCTCCTTTGCATGCACGGATAAGATGTATGGAATTTGTCTTGAAGTTGGCGTATATGCTACCACGACATGGGAAGTTTTCGAGGACAACGCAACACCCAAAGAAAAGCAGAATATCAGGAAAAAAATAATTCAAGATTTATTCTTCAAAGAGCTTGGGCTGAAAGTAGACTTTCCAAAGTATGGGTATGGGAATACAAATGATGGCAACTCTTCACGCAGGTTTTTTGAAAACGATGAAGTGACTGCTCGAATAACTGGAGTTGATAAAGATATTGTGCGAAGATTGGGAGTAATTTTGAATATTTTGAATTGCAAGGAAATGGTTAATGGACCTAAATTTGGTGAATATGCATCCAAAACTGCCGAACTGCTGCTTCAGAAGTATCCTGAGAAGAAACTTACTCCTACGGTTCATAAAATTTTAGCACATGGAAAGGATACCAATAGGGGGATTGTCTGAAGAAGCTCAAGAATGCAAAAATAAGGACTAAAAAAGGTATAGATGTATGAACACTTGCAAAATATCACGAACTAGACAAAATGAAGACCTTTTCAATATGTTAGCAGTCTCTTCTGATCCAGTTATTTCATCTTTGAGATCTGTAAGATCACAAAAAGAACTTACAGATACTTATAGCTTAGAAATGATTTCATTATTAGACATTCCTTCCAGCGTAGATAGCGATTTTGAAAAAATCTAACTTTCAAAAAAAATTTTTTTTTTTTTTAAATTACATATTAATCAATAAATTATATTAATTTATTAGAAAAAATATATAAAAAAAATAATTTTTTAATGCAAACAAATAAGTAATTTCATTGTAGTATGAAGTTTTACTAAATCTTAACTTTGGCAACGAATTTTAAAGCCCCCTGTTACTGTGGCACCCTGTTTTTGCCCATTTTAAAGCTTAGATATTACACTTTCAGATGCAGTTTAAATTTTTTAAATATCTTTATTGGTTCAGAAGTTATGATTTTCGCAACGAAAAATGGCAAACCGGGCCATAGTGCGTCGTTGGTTTTGTTTGAGGATATCTTGAGGGAGTTTTTTTTTTGTTTTTGTTCTTAATATATAATGTAATGTAATAACAAGTTGCGAATGTTTTCGGGTGTGTTTGTTGTAGTTATTTTGGTTATATGATCCATTTCTGTTGTTGGTGTTGTTGTTGTTGTTGGTGTTTCGATAATTTTGAGTGTTTCGGTTATTTGACACATATCTGTTGCTGTTGCTGGGCGCTTACTGGGCCGATAACCTGTTGGACAAAAGGTAATTGGTTCGAAGTGGGTGTTTAGAATCAAACGAACAAAAGACGGCGAAATCGAAAGATTTAAATCCAGACTAGTTGCCAAAGGCTGTGGACAACAGCTTGGAGTCAATTACTGGGAAACATTCTCTCCTGTTATACGCTACGAAACCATTCGAATGCTGTTTGCGATAGCTGCAGAAAAGAGTTTATATATGCATCAAGTAGACATTTCAAACGCATATCTAAATAGCAAATTGCAGGAGGATGTGTACATGTCGCAACCCGAAAACTTTGTCAATCCACATCATCCCAATAAAGTTCTCAAGCTTCAAAAAGCGATTTACGGACTCAAACAATCCGGTCGGCTTTGGAACAACACACTTGACGAGGTCTTGCGGAGCATCGGTTTCAAAAGATGCAAGAACGAAGCATGTCTTTACATCAGGCGAGACCAGCGTGAACCCAGCTACATCGCAGTTTATGTCGACGACTTAGTCATCATATGTCCGAGCGAAGATGACATAGGCGTGATTAAGAAGAAGATCGCAGCTAACTTCCAGTTACACGATGGCGGTCCGCTTACGTATTTCCTTGGGTTGGAAATACATAGAGACGGTGACCGCGGCCCTGTTTCATTGTCCCAGAAAACGTACATCAGAAGCTTGCTGGACACGTATGGCATGAAAAATTGTCGTCCAGTTTCCACACCACTTGATCCAGGTTTCCATGTTGGCTGCAAAGACGAAAGCTGTGTCAAGGTAAATACAACGAAGTTTCAATCACTAATTGGTTCGCTTATGTATTTAGCAGTTTTGAGCCGACCAGACATCTTGCACGCCATAAGCAAGCTGTCGCAGAGAAACACTGACCCTCATGTCGAGCATGAAACTGCAGCTAAGCATGTTCTTCGATACCTGGCTGGTACCATAGACCTGGAAATCGTGTATTGCAAAACCGGTGAGCCAGTAAAAGGCTTCGCTGATGCAGATTGGGCAAACGACCAGCTAGACAGAAAATCATACTCAGGCTACGTATTCACCATGGGAAATAGTGCGTTCTCTTGGGCTTCTTCAAAGCAAAGCATTGTCGCGTTAAGCAGCACTGAAGCGGAATATGTTGCATTGTCCACGGCTGCCAAGGAAGCAGTATATCTACGACGACTTTTGGCTGAAACAGGATGGTCAAATTTGGAACCAATCAACATCTATGGCGATAATTTAAGTGCTCAGCACATTGCCAAAAACCCAGTCCACCATAAACGCACAAAGCATATTGATATTAAATTCCATTTTATACGAGAAAAAGTTGAATGTAATGAAATTGTTTTGGAATATGTATCCACTGATAAAAACGTTGCTGATGTACTTACAAAAAGTTTGAGTAAACAAAAGCACTGTATCTTTACAAAATTACTTGGATTAAAATGAAATGTTACTTGAAATTGTTGACATATGTAGCTTAAGAAGAAGTGTTGAAATGATATTGTAATTATATAAGCTAAATATGTAAGATCTGGTAACTTGAAACGAGATCAGCCAAGTCTGGCAACATTAACTAGAAATGTAATAAAGAAGAGTTCTGTTCTGTTTCTGAATCGCTCGCATACACATCGCCCTGCGTTTTTACTGCTCAACAGTTTTTGTTGTGGTTGTTGCGCTGGTTATTGTAGTTGCTGTTGTAGCTGCGCTGATTTGTATTTGCTCTGTCATTGTTGCTGTAGCGGTTATTGTTTTGTGTATTATATCTGTATCTGTGGTACGAGTTGTTTGCTTGGTGGGTGTTATTGTTTCTGTTGTGGTTGTTTACTTGGTTTTAGTTCGTACGGTTTCTGCTGTTGTTATGGTTGTTTAGGAGCATTACTCGCGATCGGTTTTGCTCATTGTCTTTTTCCAATTCCAAAGCTAATTCAACTGCTTGGTTGAATGTCTTTGGCATTGCCGCGAAAATTGTTTGTTTGTAAGATTCGTTGAGCCCATTCTTGAAAACTGTAAGGCTGTATTGTTCATTTAGTTTAGTTATTATGGTTTGTTCTGCTGTTGTTGGGTTATCGCCGGCTTGAGCAATTTGAAGTTTGTTCAGCTCGGCTATCATGTTTAATATTCTGTCTTTGTATGAGGTGATACTCGAGTTGTGACAATTGGTTTTGTAATTGCGGAATTGTGGTTGTGCTTCGGTATCTTGCTCTAAGCAATGTAGTTAGTTCTTCTAGCGTATTCGGTATGCAGTTACCGATTGTCGTTCTTGTTGCTACTATTAATTTTGCATAGAATATGAACTCCAGTAAATCATTCTTGCCATCTGTGTCAAGTCTTCTGTTAACTAATTCTGTAATCTTTATGAACGTTTCTAGTTCTTTATGGTTGCCAGAAAAGTTTGGGATGGCTTTCATCGCCGTTTCGATGTTGAAGCTTGCCATGTTGGATAGTTGTTGGTCTTGGTTTTCAGAGTATAGTTCTTTTAACTGTTCTTGTAATGTTCGTTTGAGTGTATCGTATGTGTTGTTGAAATGTATTTTTATTGCTATTGTCTCTTCTTGTTTTTGTGTTGAGTTGAGTAGTTCGTCAAAGTCTCGTTTCAATGTGTTAATTGTGTCGACCTTTTGTATTAGGGTCTGTTTTGTGTACCTCCGTGTTGGGGTTTTTCGTATGTTTGTCAAAATATTTGTGAGGTCGTTAAGGATGTTCTCCATCTATCGATGACACCCTGGACACACTGTCAGGCACACAGTGGTTTTCCACACTCGACTTACGCAGCGGCTATTGGCAGGTGGAGCTTGCAGAAAAGGACAAGGAGAAAACGGCTTTAGTGTTGGCGATGGTTTGTGGCAGTTCACCGTCATGCCGTTTGGACTCTGCAACGCACCAGCAACATTCGAGCGGCTAATTGAACGTGTGCTAAAAGGGATGCATTGGCGGACGTGTCTGGTGTACCTCGACGACATAATCGTGATGGGTAAAAGCTTCGACGACCACCTGGAAAAGCTGAAGGAGGTATTCAAGCGAATACAAAAAGCCGGGCTTAAACTCAACCCAAAGAAGTGATCGCTGTTCCAAAAAGAGGTCAAGTATCTGGGTATCTGTACTCTACGGAGTAATTGTATGGTGGCCAGCAACTAAGAAGTCAACGACGCTGAAGCAGTTGCACAGGGTGCAAAGAAGTGCAGAGATATGCATTAGTGGAGCACTTCGTTCTACCTCCACTGATGCTCTAAACACGATTCTTCACTTGCCTCCTCTTGACATTGTAGCTCAGGAGGTCGCACTGGCGTGCGCGCTACGACTTAGGGAGTCTAGGTCTTGGCACATGGGAAGTTTTGGACACTCCCTCATCCTGGGAAGGCAGGCTCCTATATCAATCCCCCAATATACAGACTACTGTATACCTGCTTTGGCCTTTGACAAAGAATATGATGTCTCCATACCAAACAGACAGGAGTGGCTCGATCGACCTCCGAAGATACGAGATGCGATCAATTTTTTCACTGACGGATCTGGGCTGGACGGGAAAGTTGGAGGAGGCGTTTTCTCCCCAGACCTGGGGATTGAAGTCTCTTTCCGACTCCCGGATCACTGCAGCGTATATCAGGCGGAGATGATCGCCATCCAGGAGGCCACTCTGCACCTGAACCCAACGCCTAACAGAAGGAAGCAAGTTTTCATCTTTTCTGACAGCCAAGCTGCGCTGAAAGCTCTGGACTCGTGCGTGGACAACAGGGGCGTAGCCAAGGGGGGTTTAGGGTGTCAGAACCCCCCCATAGCCTATAATTTGTCAACATTTTCAATCACTATGCATCGTATGTACGTTCCCACATTAGCAAAAAGGTATTTTCATCTTTCACCTTTTTTTTACCGAAACTAATTTGTTTTTTTAATAGTCACGTTTAGGCTTAATGCATCGATTTGCATGTTCTAAAAACATGTCTAAAGAGTAGTTTAGTTCGTCGACCGGAATGTCCTTCAGAATGTCGGTGCAAGCCTTTTGGATGGTTTCTACGTTCTCAAAACGCTTTTTTCATCGGCAAATGCATTCTTTTAAAATGTGAAATTCGCACGGTGCCATGTCATGTGAAAACAAAAAACAGTCAAAACAAGTGTCAATAGATGGTATGGCATCCTTCGATAGCCAAATGTTCAGTTAAAATGCAATAAATTTATGCTATTGAGATGCTTAACCTTCGCCTTACTAAAGATGATCCCAGGCACTTCCGCCGCTATTTTGAGTAAAACTCACAATAAATATATAATAATTTATAAATGTTTTTCATACTTCAGTATTTAGTATCTTCCTCTGGCGATAGTTTGTATTTCGAAAAAAAAAATTTATCGTGAGTTTTAATCAAAATGGTAGCGAAAGCGCCTGGGATCACCCAGATAGATTTGTATAAAAAATGACAAAATTCAAGTTTAAACATGAACAAAATTTCAAAAAAATATTTTTTCATGTTATTGAAAATTACCTTAAAATTTGTGCAGATATTAAACATGAATAATAAAAAGATCACCCGGGTGGGTATAAGTAAAGCGAAGGTTAAATCCAATTTCAAGAATTTCTATGAAGATTTTTGCTTATCTTTTATGAATTACCGCCCAGTTTTGATCTACGGTGATCGCGGATATTCAGTTGGCTAACACGTTAGTCATCATTTATGTTCTGACAATCGTTTTTAAATCGCTTTTACCACTTATGAACTCCACCACGGTATAAACAAAAATCACCATAAACTTGGTCCATCAATTTAAATGCTTCGGTTAAAGTTTAAACATTTTTAAAACAAAAGTTAATATTGGATCTTTGTTCGATGCACATTTTTGTACGATGACACAAACATACTTCCACTTCAGATGCAATAACTTCGCTTTCAGTCCACCAAATTTCATTAAATTTTTACTAAAAATCAGGGAAAAAATTTAGTTTTTAATGCATTAAGTCACATAAGCCACAACAAAAGGCCCTATTTGGAAATTGCACTTTACTTTAAAAAACATGTAATACTAAACTGGCAACAAATTTTTTTAAAACCCCCCCCATGACCAAGTTCTGGCTACGCCCCTGACCTGTGTAATTATTGAAAAAACGCGAACTAGGAATACCAGTTTTTTTAAACTGGCGATTTATTACCCTAGGCCAGCTGTAGCAGAGTTTCTTCACAAGAAAGAAAGAAGTTAGCGTGAGCCCGATTTCACTTTGTACTCGAAAAAGTTTCATCCAAAAATTTTTTTATTTTATTCAAAAGCGCATTATCCTTTTCAACAAACATTTTTATTGTGGACAAATTGTTGTAACTACGTGGCCACTTCGAACTACTACGTGGCCATTTGGCCACATCTATCCTACTTAAAAAATGCCCTGCCGTTTCTGCTTACGTTGCGTCTGACCGAATGGAATGTGAGTATGCAAAATGCATTAATTGTGTCTGATCGAACCGCTGCCGAGTGTTAGCAGACACATGCAGCGGTGGGAGCCGAACCCTATTCTGGCATAAGAACGTTTGACGTTGGTTTCGTATTTGGGGCATTTCACGTCAAGCGGACAATCCAAAAAAGTGAGGTCATGAATTTTGTTTATATTCTGGTCAGTTATACTTCTAGTAGACGTGGATGTGTACACCCAATTTTTTTTTCGTATGATGTTTTTTTGCTGAGTTATGAGCTTCTAAAAATTGACTAAACATAAAGTCATGAATTTTTGGATGCTTATTATCTGTATCAATTAATTTGTAAAAAAAATAAAAAGTATTGTTTCTGATAGTAAAAAAGTTGTTGTTTTTTTGTTTTTGTCGAATTCTAAATTTTAATTTTTTTTACGTATAGTAAACCGGAAGTGAAACTTTGAAATCGATATTTGAGTAACTTCGACACCTTTTTTTTCATTTTAACGTAAATTAAAGCTTTAAATGTACTCATTCTCCACAAAAAAAATTAAAACGTGATCTCCAACCGTTTAAGACTTAGAGCACATACAGTACATACACATAGCTGAAAATAATGGATTTTTACACTAAAATGTGCTCTAAGTCTTAAACGGTTGGAGATCACGTTTTATTTTTTTTTGTGGAATGAGTACATTTGAAGCTTTAATTTACGTTAAAATAATTAAAAAAAAAAGTGTCGAAGTTACTCAAACATCGATGTGAAATTTTCACTTCCGGTTTACTATACGTAAAAAAATTAAAATTTAGAATTCGACAAAAACAAAAAAACAACACCTTTTTTACTATCAGAAACAATACTTTTTAGTTTTTTTTACAAATTAATTTATGTAATTTTGTGTAAAAATCCATTATTTTCAGCTATGTGTATGTACTGTATGTGCTCTAAGTCTTAAACGGTTGGAGATCACGTTTTAATTTTTTTTGTGGAGAATGAGTACATTTAAAGCTTTAATTTACGTTAAAATAAAAAAAAAGGTGTCGAAGTTACTCAAATATCGATTTCAAATTTTCACTTCCGGTTTACTATACGTAAAAAAATTAAAATTTAGAATTCGACGAAAACAAAAAAAACAACAACTTTTTTCCTATAAGAAACAATACTTTTTAGTTGTTTTACAAATGAATTGATACAGATAATAAGCATCCAAAAGTGCATGACTTTCTGTTTAGTCAATTTTTAGAAGCTCATAACTCAGCAAAAAAACATCATACGAAAAAAAAATTGGGTGTACACATCCACGTCTACTAGAAGTATAACTGACCAGTATATAAACAAAATTCATTTTTTTGGGATGTCCGCTTGACGTGAAATGCCCCATTTAATATACAATATTTTTTCGTTCAGAGCCTTAACAAGTATCAAACAATTCAGCGTTTCAGTAGAGTAAATACATTATACATATGTACCTGTAGTGAAAAAAATTAGCTGCATATGTATACAATATTTCTAAAACTTAATTTGACTATCACACAATTATGTGCTTCATTGAGGCAACCATTTGCTTTTTGAAATTGGCCACGCCCAAGTGTATTGCCCGTTACCAATAAAACTCGACTGCTGTACATTTCAGTGGAAAATATGGTTACTAAACGATTTTTTTTTTTACTGAGGTAAGCACAGGTTATGTAAGGTTAATCACACGTACCTGTTATTCTACTAAAGCGATAAGAAGATTAAATGATTTTGCGTATTACTGAAAGAGAAAAGGGTTTGGTAACATTCACTTAAAACACAAACATGCCATGGCCACTATAGTCACAAAGAACGGTTATACATACAGCTATTTCAATACTATTAGGCGAAAGTGATATTAAATGTTTTTTTGGAAAACGGAGACTTAATATACACTAGTCAGAATAAGTTTGCGTACAAGGGGTACGTAGTTTTTTCATATTAAAAATAAATCACTTAAAGTAATTTTTCAAAAACAAAATATTTTTTATTTCTTCTGTAAACTTAGTTCTGTCGATGGCCAAATCTAAATCCGATTTCCTTTTCAAAAAGAACTGCCGATTGATCGTTTCTTGGATCGTTACAAAATTGGCTTTATTTAGGATGGTGTTTAAGTTACAGACAGAATAAAATTAAATGACCGCGGTTACTGGCGCACCTGCTCGTTTCACTTTCGCGACGCAACTAACTTTTCTCCGCAGCCCGCTCGCATGGTTGCACGCGAGCCCGGAGTGTGCCAGGGTTCTCGTTACAGCTCGGCCCATCCTGCTCTGGCATCGTCCCGATGGCCTCTTGCTCGTCTTCGTCGCCGCTGTCAAAGGCATCCAAATCTGGCGGTAGTGCGCACCATGGTTTCATCCGGTCAGATGAGTAGACCGAACAAAATCGCTTCTGCTTTACCTGCATACCCTGGATGTCCTCAAGGAGATATCGATCCTTGCCCAGCACCTTCGTTACAACATAGGGCCCACGATATCGCGGCTCAAGTTTTCTGGATTCGCCGGTTGCTTGGAAATCGTTTTGGATCACGACTAAATCATCCACACGGTACTCCACAGGTTGCTTGTGACGTTTTTCATACTGCTGCTTCCATTTCTCGCGCTGTTCTTGGATGTTATGTAGTGCTAAGGAACGCTTTTCCTTCATGGTGGTGTCGTCGTTATCATCAATTGTGGCTGCTAGCAGTCTATTGCGGATAACATCACGCAATTTGAAATCGAAGAGCAACTGATTCGGACTGAATCCAGTTGTGCTGTTTTTCTGCGAATTAATGCTCCACTGCAAGTTGAGGAGCTGTTCGTCCCACGCTTTCGCGTGAGAACCTGATGTTCGTAAAAAGTCGAGGATAGTACGATTGGCTCGCTCCACTTGGCCATTCGCTCGAGGAGTTCGTACCGCGGTTTTGATATGTTGTATATCATTCTGCTCACAATACGTCGTAAATTGTTTGGACGTAAAAGCGGTACCCCTGTCCGTCACGATTCGTCTGGGTAGCCCAAAATAACTACTGATGTCGGATAGCACCTGAATCAACGGTTGTGTCTTCGTGTTGCGTGTCGGTTTCACTATCAAATACTTCGTGAAGGCGTCACTGATAGCGAGAATGTACATGTGGCCCTTTTTGCTCCTAACAAAGGGGCCCAAATGATCAATGTGCAAGAGTTGAAACGGGATCGGCTCCATAGCGTCGATATACAACGTCCCTTCAGGCTTACCACCCTTGCATTTGCTGTAGCAACATTCGATGCATGCAGATATGTAGTCCTTAACATATTTGCGCATCCGCGAGAACCAAAAATGTTCCAGAACTCGCTGCACCGTTTTCTCTATACCAAAATGGCCCATGTCGTCGTGGCAATATTTATCAACCCGCCATCGAATTGCTTTCGGTACCACATACAAAAACTTGCCATTATAGCACCGATACAATGTGTTGTTTTGCATCGTATAGTCCTTTTTGAACTGTTTTTGTTGTTCTGATTTCCGCACTCCATTGAGTATCTCGATTACACCGCGGATTTGATCGTCTTGTAGCTGCATCGTCAGTAACCAGTCGCTGTCGTTTGTAAATACCTGTGCTATCTGCACCGGTACGGGTTCAGCAGGGGCACGACTGAGGGCATCAACGTGACTCATGCGTGTGCCTGGTCGATGCACGCATTCAAAATCAAACTCCAACAACTGCATCCACCATCGAGCTATTCGTGGAATTAACGGTGTTTTGTCCTTTACGCTGGTTATTGCTGAGCAGTCCGTTACGACCTTGAACGGTTTTCCCAAGAGGTAGATACGAAACCGACGAAGAGCTTCGACCACAGCCATCACCTCAAGCTCGAAACTGTGGTAGCGCGATTCAACCTCCGTGCAGCTCCTGCTAAAATACATAACCGCTTGGCTTGTCTTTTCGTCGTTTGTTGATTGTAGAACCACCGCTGCGGCCTACACTGCTGGCGTCAGTATGAACCTCGTGTCGGGCATTAAAGTTGAATAATGTCAGGACTGGTTCACTGCACAACGCCGTGATCAAAGTGTTGTATGCGTCCTTTTGGGCATCCCCCCACACAAAGTTTTGGGCGGCCGCGTTCGTTGTGAGTTGGGTTAATGGCTTCGCAATTAGTGAATACTGCTTGACGAATTTCCGGAAAAACCCTGTTAAGCCCAAAAATCGTCTCACCTCAGTGGCGTTTGTCGGCGTTTTAAAATCTTTAATGGCACTAACCTTCGCAGCACCCAGCGTTAGACCGAGCTTATTAATTCGGTGACCCAGGAAATCGATTTCTTCAGCCAAGAACTGACACTTGTCGAGGCGCAATGTCAATTCGCTCTCTCTCAGCAGAGTTAAAAACCGGTCAAGCGCGGTTAACCCTTCCTCAACGGTGCGGCTGGGAATGATTACGTCGTCCAAATACGCGATAGCAACACACGGTTTCATTTTCTCGATCAGTTTGTTCATCATATGTTGGAATACTGCCGGCGCGTTTACCAACCCGAATGGCATTCTATTATACTCGTAGTGCCCATTGCTTGTCACAAACGCGGTATATTGTTTCGCTTGTTCTTCGAGCTCAATTTGATGGTAGCCCATCTTGAAGTCGAGCGTCGTGAAGTACACATTCCCGGCGAGTACTGCGAAAAGCTCATCCATTATGGGCATCGGAAATGGCAACTTTTCGGTAACCCGATTTATCCGCCGGTAATCCACGCACATTCGAAACTCTTTATTTTTCTTTTCAACAAGCACTATCGGCGACGCATAGGCTGAATCCGATACACGAATAATGTTATTTTTCAACAAGTCTTGAACGATTGCATCCGCGATAGGTCGACGCGCGAAGGGTAACCTATACGGTTTTATGTTTATCGGGATGTCCGTCGAAAGTTTTATATTCATTTTCAAAATATTTGATTTACCGATGTTGGCCGTGTCGCTGCCAAATCGATCTTCGTACTCTTTTAACATTTTGTTGAGCTTTGCACATTCACTTTGCGGTAAAATCGTTGAAACATTGACACATTTTGGTTGAATCCAACACTTTTCGCCTTCTATTACAAATCGTTTACCTCCGGCACATAGTACGTCTCTACCGAGCAATACATCGCACGTAATCTCACTGTCGTCTACGATTAGCATAACGGCGTCACACGGAACACTATCAATCATTACGTTGATTTTTAACTTTTCAAAACATTCACGTTGCCCGCCACCGAAACCATTTAAGCGAACGTAGCACTTCTCTTCAGGATCGAATTGTGCAGCAAATGTTTTCCGAATGAGTGACCGTGAACTTCCCGAATCCACGAACGCGTTAGTCATCACACCATTCACGTTAATTGTTTTGTAAATAATTTCTTCCGGAGTCTCAGCGATCGTATTGCATTGGACTTTGGATGCACTCCCCTTGCATTCGCTTTCACTGTGTCCCTTTTTATTACACTTGCGAGAAATGTGTCCGAAGTCACCGCAATTGAAGCACTTTGTGCCTTTGACCTTATGTTTACACGCGTCACTTTTGTGCCCTTTTTCGCCACAGTTGAAACATCTTTGCACTTTCTGTTCATTGTTGTTGTTGTCGTTGTTTCTATTGTTGTTAGCCGTTTCGCTCTTTTTCTCGAATCGTTCTATTTCCGCAGTTGGCTTACGCTTGCCTCGCACTACTTCATACACCTTCAATTTCTCCTTAAAGCCTTTAAAATTTTTGCTTCCATATAACACTGTCTTATTCACACCCGTATCAGAGATACCGTCTATCACGTATTGCATAAGCGCACTGTCTTCTATATTTCCCCGCGATGCCATCTCTTTTACACTCAAAAAATATTCCAGCGTGCTTTCGTCTTTTTTAATTTTTCGCTCACTCAATTGCTTGTGCAATTGTGCGCTGTTCACCGTCGCACACTGGGGTAATTCATGCCGATTTTGGCGATTAATTCACCCGGACTATTTAGACATGAAAAAAGTATTAGGTTTAGTTAATTATACATAAAGAAGAAAAAAATAAATGTATTTCAACATACTTTAGTGGATTTTTTTTTATTTATGACGAAAAATGCAAAATTGTTACAAAAGGGTATTATACAGAATTCCTCGCTTATTTATTAATTACTATCGGAATCATTATCGTATTCACCCACGCTTTTACCTTCGCATCCATCGTTATCAGCATCACCATCATTGTTCATATCATCGCGTTCTTCTTCCACAATTATCAACAAATCCAATGCTTCCCTTGGCATGCGCGTAACTGCTTTATGCGGCAATTTCGTTTCTGTCGATATAATGGGATCAGAACTTATAAGCAGTCTATTTAGAACGTCTTTGTTGGGTTTTCCTCGGCTACTTCTTCGAGAAAAATATTCCCTGAAAGTCTTAAAATCTTTATTTCTCGCTTCCTGCGCTTCTTCAGATAATTCACGGATTGGCAACAAGGCGTGAGCTATGACCTCTGGTCCATAAATTAAATATTTATGAACAGTTGTAGGCATGTTATACCAGGGATAGTACTCAACGAAAGATTTGGCAAAATTTAAGGCAATGAGTTGGTCATTATGTAATAAAGACTTTGACGAGTATACCAAATAACATTGGATTTCGTTCCTACATGAAAACAATCACCTTTTTTAATATCTTGAAAAAGTAGTAATTTGCAGTTACCGTTTACCGAATCAGTTTAATGCACATCACTGCGGTTATTTCAATCGATTACACATAATACAAACAATAACAATGCCCAATACTGCAACTTCTGATAAATAAGGTCAGTTGACCTAGTTTTGCACACACCCTACAACAAAGACAAATGAAATAATCTAAGATATCGAAATTTTATTTGGTTCTGCATCATTTGAGATGATTTTGTATTGTGTTTCATAAATATCTTAAAAACCAAAAATACTTACGTGTCGCGATATCTCGCCTTATATGTCGCCTAATATGCTGGCTAATATAAATCTAATATGCCGGCCCCCTGTAATGTAGGGTAAAAAGCATAAAGCAATACTAAAAACCATACATTGAACAACAACAAAACTAACATAAAACATTTCGCTTGTTGCTTTTCTCATATTTTTTGCATTTACATTTATTTCTTGTCTTCCCTTTCACGGACCGCGTGCATATTTTGCCAAGACTTCACATACAAAAATCGAAATGCTGTATAAGTGCGCAACAATAGCGCAACTTTTTTTTTCATAAAAAGTTGCTAGAATATCCACAGATTACGATTATGACAATATTTTAGGTGAACATCACTGAACAAATAACTATATGTCTATGAATAGGGTCAAAATAAGGCAATTTTTAAGCTTTTTTTTTTAAAAATAACAAAAATATTTACGAACACTTAAAACAAAAAAAAAAATTAGTATTTTAATACTTAAATACCTGAACAAGAAGCCTCCATCATCACTTTTATGCTACTTTAAAAACTTGTAAAACAAATTTAATTTAAATAATTGAAAAATTCACGTTTCACGCTGTGCGCACTCCAAATGAAAAGAAATGTCAACTTTTAGAGTGCTTTGCGGGAAAACGGTAAACTATTTTGCAACAACTCTTTCACGTAGTGATGCAGAATTTTATCCACTTTAACCCGGTACCAAAAACATATCTGTATCTTTATTTTTCATTTTTGAATTAATCGCCACTTTACTTATATATTACCCCAGTGTGCGTCGTTTCAAACTCTTCTAACAAAATTTTCTTCAACTTTCCCCAGGAAGTTACCCCTCTTTCGCTTTGTACAAACAGCTTTGCTAGGCCACGAAGGGACTTTTTCGCAAATAGGAATTTTTGAAGTTCATCCCATTGCATGAGTTCCGCTGTGTCTTCAAAATCGCTCAGCCACACCTCGACTGGCAGATTATCAGACCCGTCAAATACACGTATCGAATCTTCGATGTCTCGAAAATTTAAAGCAAATCGCGAACTGCGCACGGGAGTTGAATTGTTGTTGTCAAACGATAAAAACCGATCATCACTGCGGTTACGCGCCGCCATATCGTCGCTTCGTCGTCTTTGTTGTTGCATGTTTTGTGTACTCCTTGCAGCGCCATCATTTCGCACGTCGTCGTTGTGCTCGTCTTGCTCGTCGTCGTTGTGCTCGTCTTGCTCGTCGTCGTTGTGTCGTTCACTTCGTTCATCGTCAGTTGCGTCTGCGCACAGCAAACTTCCCCGTCGCAAATTCCGAAAAATGTAACGCGTCGCATTGTCCACCCTGCAATTTAACCCCAGTAAGTTGCAGACGGCGTTCACGCTCGTTGCCGACAAATGCTGCTCGACGTATGCAGCTTTTGCCGCGTACTCCTCCGAGTGTTCGTCGTACACCTTGAACTCGCGGAGTCGCTGGCGATTATGCCTGTCACCTTCGAATTCGAAAATGAATCGATGAAGCGCCGTTATGTGTTCTTTGCGACCGCGACGAATGTTTTCGCGAATGTGCGCGAATTTTTGTAAACCCGCCATTTTCAACGCTTCGCGCGTACAGTTTTCGCGCGATACAAAACACGTCTCCACATGCTTAACCGGCGGCAGGAGATCTTTATTCCACTTCTGAACTGTCGATGGCCAAATCTAAATCCGATTTCCTCTTCAAAAAGAACTGCCGATTGATCGTTTCTTGGATCGTTACAAAATTGTTTTTATTTAGGATGGTGTTTAAGTTACAGACAGAATAAAATTAAATGACCGCGGTTACTGGCGCACCTGCTCGTTTCACTTTCGCGACGCAACTAACTTTTCTCCGCAGCCCGCTCGCATGGTTGCACGCGAGCCCGGAGTGTGCCAGGGTTCTCGTTACAGTTCTTTTATTCCATTAAGATAATATAATAATATCAAAAACTTGACCAAACTGTAAAAGAAGGGCCAAAAACAAAATATGTTATGAATTCACCTCAGAAAAAGTTTGCGTACAAGATAAGGTTATGTAGTTAAAATTTAATTGAAACTAAGTTTTGTCCAAAAATTAATAACATTGTGAATATGCTTTTCTCGCTTGAACTCCCTGGAGAAGTTTCGGCGTAAATTTTATTAAATTCGGTGTTTTTTCAGCGGTGATTTTATTATCCTTGAATTGTTATATTGGCTTACTATATCTTTGAAGATGGAGTGTTGTTGGGCTCAGGGTTCAAGTAAACCCCTTATATATTCAATTCGGTGCACGTTAGGTGACTAGGGAGGAACTTTTTCAACTTTTTTGCGCCAGTTAATAGCAAACATAGCTTCACATCGTATGCATTGCGCCCTAAGGTCATCGTAAAGTTGAAAAGAAATGTTGGAATCTGATCCAAAGTTTTGAAACCTTGGCTTACATAAGCTTTTAGAATATGTAAGTAACCCCTCGGAAGTATTTCTGAATAAAAAAACAGCCTGCTCACTCCTTTTCCTGACATGCAGCCCCATACCATATCCCCACTCAGTGGCGCACGCAGGATTTTATTTCGGGGGCGGTTTCGTAACTTTTTTTAGAACTTTGAAATAGAATAAAATTTAGATGTATGAATCTACAGACTGAGATCCAAAACATGTATGTTTCCCCTACCTGACATATTTTGGTCCTGAAAGTCCTGACTATGCCAGGTAAATGACCTCTAGTTACACGCCTACATCAACATTTGGATGGGTCACAGTGTAATTAATGTAAAGTTGGTGTTTTCACTCAGTGCATCATAACTTTGTCATTTTTCTTTCGATTCCATTGATGGTAGGCTTAATATTTGCACAAATAATATATTTTTCATCTTAGGTTTTAAAACCAAAGGAAATAATTTATTTTATCTATAAAAAAACATTCAAAAATTTATGATTTTTGAAAATGGTCGAAAATTCACTTTTTTACAATTTTCACCGTCAGTAATTTCTCCAAATCTCATCTGATTTGGACAATCTGTATATCTCTGGAAAAGCTAAAGTATTATCTTCCGACCGACGGACATCTTGTGTTAGTCGGATGGTTCGTTTACGAGATATATGCTCATAACTGAAACAACAGGGTAAAAACTGGTTTTTCGAAGATTTGAAAACGCTTCTCACAAAATGTTTTGATCTTCAGTTTCGTGTTCAGCGGCCCAAAGTTACAGCCTGATTCTGTGTATTCTTGACAAATTTTTTATCAAGGTATTTTGTCAAGATTTTTATCAAGCAAAAGCTTTGTTGGCATTCTGATGCAACATTGATAAAGTAAAAAGCTCATTTAATTCAACATAAGGTGAATATGCGATAGTTGTCAAATTGTCAAAAAATAAGACAAATTGAAAGAAGTAATTTTGACATTATTTTGAAATTTTTATTAAAAATTTTTACAATTTTGTGAGACAGATGATTGGCTCATAGGCAAATTACAGTTTTTATCAACGCATTTTTGGTAGGATCCATGTCCAAAAAAATGCAATGCCGCCAGAACGCGTATGGGCAAAGATAGCCGAATTAATCGATTCCACAAGGATCGAGTTAGCCGGAAATTCTTCATGAATTCTTCTTCGCTCAACGAAGGCAAATTATTTGTTTTCTTCTGCTTCTGATTTCTTCTCTTCTATCCTCCTCAACCGTTAAAAGTGTAAACATGCACAATTCTTCCATTTTCAATAGGCAAAATTTCAATTTGTTGCCAATAGCATTCACACTTTTTACAATTTATCAAGAAAAGAGCTTTTATTTTTAGGAATAGAATACCAATTCTTGAAAAATAGTAAAAACTTGACAAGTAGTCAATATGGTGAATTTATCAAGTGTACAGAATTAGGCTGTTAGTCTAGAAAACACTTTTTTTAGGTGCATTTTTTGTGTCGAGTAGTGTTATTGATGATTGAACATATATGCGACGGTTTTAAATTAAATTTCTGTACTAACTTAAAAATATTTCGGGGGGTTTGAACCTTCCCCCCCCTGTGTGCGCCACTGTCCCCACTTATGCTATGCTTCACTGTTAATTTCACATTTTTGTTATTAACAGGATCCTCTTCAAATTAGTTGATGCCTTTTAATGCCAAATATGCCAACCATTATCAGATAATAATGAATCGTCCCACTTTCTATAGATAACAACACATCGTCCCGGAAATCCGGTTTTCTAGACTCTTTGATGGACTCTTTTACGAAAGCAATTCTGTGCTCCTTGTAAGTAAGCTAAATATGGGCTTCTTACATGCTGTTATGTAGGGGAAATATGTTTTTTTCAGGACATTTCTTATAAAGTCACTGCTACTGGGTTTTATAAAATATTTCTGTACTTTTCTGAAGATATTGGATGCAGCTAGCCTAAGATTATGATGCACTGATCGCAAACAATGTAATCCTCTTGCTCGGGTAGCTTAAGAAAATCGCCAGATCGTAGTAACGAAGCAAGATTTTCTGGTTTTTTTTCAAGATTTAAGATGGTTTTTTGAAATGACAAATGTGCTCTCCCAAAAGTTTCCATAATTTCATGAAATTTTTTGTCAATTTTGGAAACTTTTAGTAAGATTATCCTTTTATCCATTTTTAATTTTTTTCTGTTGGATTCTATTGCTTTATATAAAATTTCAAGCACATATGCGTTTAAAAATAATTTACAAGTCCGTTTACTGTTCAATGTAATACAAATTTTCCAAAAAAAAAATAAAGAGCACAACAGGAAATTCCCGTTATTAGTTTTGAACGCAAACTTATTCAATAAATACGAATACATGGAAAATTATTATTTTAATGCATCTAAAACACATCAAAAAGTGCAGTTCAGGCATATATGAATAATGTGGATAAGTTTTTATAAACACAAAACCCATTTTTGAGGTCAAAATTAATCATAACATATGTAATTTTAACTTGCCTGTACGCAAACTTATTCTGACTAGTGTAGTTAGCAAGACCTACCTGACCGGTCCGCTGTAGTAATTAAAATTGGTTCTGTGGTATTAAGGTATGAGATTGATCATACCTAAGAATATGAAGTAATATAGAACGCGCATGTGGGCACAAAAGTGTTTTCGGCTGTTATGATGCGAGGGGGAAGAGCGAAGCGTAGGCATTTGAGCATGTTAAGTTCATAACATTTTCTATTAGATTTGCGTAGGACAACAGCAAAAAGCAGTGTTGTTGTTCGCAACGACTTCACTCGTGTACATTGAAATGGTGGTTGTTGTGGCGTAGTGATCGCTCAATCATTTTTTGCATTTATGTTTATTGATCTTGTTTGTCGAAGCGCAAGCGGAGAGAAAACAACGAACCAAAGCATCGTCGTTTCAACGAAGATGATTCGGGATTCGCTAATGTATTTTGTTGTTGTCATTTATTGTGTGTATGCTTTTTGTGTTGGCGATTGGTTTTGCTGCACAAATTGCTGTAATGTCACCATTAATCGAATCTTTGTGGTGTATGGCTTTTTGCTGTTCGCTTTGATTGTTTTAAAAACTTGCAGATATTTATACGTGGTTGATCCCAATTTAAAATGTTTACAAATATTTTTACGTGGCGAGTTCCAAGTAAAATTATTTGTTTATATTGTGACATGGTTGATTACAATTTTGAAAAACACGGGAAGCCGATTCCAAATTGGTAAAAACACTTTAAATCAATAATAACACTGCACAACAAAATCAAATTTTTTTTTTAAATTACAAGGTTCTGACAACGGATTCTGGTAGAGGGGGCAAAAAAAAAATATACGTGTATCGGCGTTTTGAAAGTTTACGTCTGAATTTTTTTTAGGGGGGGTCAAAGTTTTCCCCTTTTTGCACATTCTTATGGTGAATCGGCATACGAAAACCATATAACCTCACATTTTAGGTATATGATGTGTTCAGCAATTTGATGTAAGACTACAAAAAACATTTTTGTGCAGCATTTTAACCCTGTAGCTCCTATTTGTAAGGGTCAATTTGACCCTTTTTTCTAAAATGCCAAAAATGTCCTGTAAAACAGGACTTTTAAAGGACACAATGTACCGCGAAAATATTCGCCATAAAATTCTACTATAGGTATCTGAATAGATCAAAGCTCCGAAATTAACTTGAACGCCAGAAATAAGCCAAAACTGAAAATGTGTTTAAGTGTTTATTTCGTACTTAATCAAAATTGGTACTAAAATCTCCTACAAAACTTGATTTTTGAGGGTTAGTGTGTATGGGAAAAATGTTGAACGCAAAATTTCACTATAAGTCACCGTACAAAAGAAAGCTCTAGATATAATATTGTAACGATAAGACAGTTTGTCGCTGTGCAAAGCAACCCTGTCGCTACGCGCCGTGCTATAATTCAATCTGGCAACGACGGCCGCGACAACGATGGCAACTTTTAGTCCAATCATCATGGAAACCTTTAGTCCACTCCGGAATGTGCGAGAACGATCTGCGCGATGGCCGGACAGGTATAAAAGACAGCCGGGTGCGGCGCAGCGAGTCAGTCTGATTTTGACTAGTGAAGGTGCCACACGGAGTAATTAAGAAAATAATTAAGTGTAAAGACAGTAAAGTGTAAACCTGTGAAATAAAGTGATTGTTGGTTTATTTTATTGACTGCGGTTGAGGAACTAAGTGTGTTTTATTTTCAAATTACGCAATCCAGAGATACGTATTAGCCCACTAAAACTCATATTCGTAACATTTGGTTTCAGAAGTGGGATTGTGTTACTGAAAGTAAAAAAAAAAAAAATAAAAATTAATTATAAAACGCAGACATGGTTAGACTGGAGCAACTGAAGGTGGACCAGCTGAAGAAGGAGCTGGCCGCTTGGAATTTGCCGACTGCTGGCGGAAAGGTGGAGTTGCAGCTGCGCTTGCGAGAGGCGTGTGAATCACGAGGCATTGATTGGACTGCGCACGAGTTCGGGACGCAGGAGCTAGATTCGTCGGCCAAAGTGGAGGAATCGCCTGCGGGTGCTGCGTCGATGCAAAGTACGGCTGCAGCGGCTGCGCCACCACAAGCATTGGACATGAGCCAGCTAATGGTTGCACTTAAAGGCATGTTCGAGACTTCCAACCAAGAGATGGCAGCGAAGCTGGAAACTACGAATCAGGAAATTTCGGCAAAAGTCGAAACGACAAATCAGGAAATAGCTAAAATGGAAACGGCGAACCGAGAAATGTCAGAAAAACTTGAAAATGCAAATCGGGAGTTGTCCAGCAAGCTTCAGGAAAATTATGCGCGCTTGGAGCAAAAGGTGGAGGAAATTTCAGACAGGATTAATGTGAAAGTCGAGCACCTGGAGACGCGAGTAGAATATTTAGACAAACGAGTCGACGATCTTGATGATTCCCTGAACAAACGAGTTGATAGTCTGGAGGACTCGATGAACAGAAAAATGGACGAGCGGCTTAGAGAGATTCAGCTGCGAGCAAGGGTGCGGTCTGTTGAGGAAAGTTTTGCCATATAAGTGCCTACTTATGATGGTACTACGTCGTTCGACACATTCAAACTACAGTTCGACCTGGCTGCTCTGGAAAATCAGTGGACCGATATCAGGAAAGGTCGGAGACTGATACTGGCTCTAAGAGGTCCTGCGGCTGAGGTAATAAAAACAGTTCCAGAATGTTTACGAAGTGAGTACGAGACCGTCATAAGGGCGCTGGCAGCCAAATACAGCGACGAGCACAACAGAACGCTGTACTACTGTGAGCTGAAGAATCGCAGGCAAAGGGCCAACGAGGCGCTGCAGGCATATGCAGCAGACATTGAGCGGCTCGTACAGCTGTGCTACCCGTCCTTCGGCGCTGATGATCTCGAGAGGATGAAGATTGAGGCGTTTATTGAAGGTCTTCATGATCCGGAGACACGTCGCAGTGCGTTGATGATGGGTAAGCCGACATTTAGGGAGACGGTGACCAGCGCGATGACATACGAGGCGACATGGATTGGGAGCACTCGGTATGCACCTGCAAGGATACGCCAGATCCAGCCGGACAACGACATTGCGATCCAGGCAACAAGCTCTGAGCCACCGGGCAGGCCACGGGTGGTCTCCTCTAAAGTTGTTTGCTGGGTATGTGGCAAGCAGGGCCACATATCACGAGACTGCCGCCAACGAAAGAGGCGTTCCCGTTCTCGATCGCAATCGCCTGAAGCGAGGAATACTGACAATCGAGGCTCAGCCAACAAGCGCAGGGCTGAGGACGGCGAGTCGTTAAACTAAAACGGGTCAGCCCAAAGGGGCGTGAGCTGATCCCCACAATCTGCCGCCCCACCGTCCTTGTCTCACAGCTGAAACGACAGCCCAGCAGCTTGACAATTGAAGGAAGGATAGATGGAAAGTTGTTCGTGTTGACACTGGATACTGGAGCGTCATATTCGATCATAAAAAGGAAGCTGCTGAAGAACTGGGAACCGCTGCATGGCATACAGCTGCGGACTGCGACTGGCGAGCGCGCGCCGGTAAGAGGGAAAGTTACAAAAACGATTACTATCGGCACCAGCAGCCTGGAACATGAGTTCATCGTGGCGGATATAATGGACGACGTGATTATCGGCGTGGATTTCATGATTAGGCACGGTTTTACGCTGGACCTGAAGGAAAATGTGCTGAGATATGCCAACGTTGAATTCCCGCTGCACACCGGCTATGAGCGAAGCGTGGCGGTAAGGAAGGTTGTATCGTGTCAACACAGGAGGATACGAGCGAACTCCGAGGCGATTGTGTGGGCAAAGGTGGACGAGGACGATGGGACGAGTCGGCTGTGGGTTGTAGAAGCACCGAATCAAGGACACGACAACATCATCATCGGACGTACATTAGTGGAACCTAAGAATGGCAGAATACCAGTCAGAATACTGAACCCCCTGAATGCACCCAGATATGTCGGGAAAGATGAGGTAATTGGCGAGTGTAGAGAAGCCGTAGCAGTGGTCAATTGCGAGAGTAGCCCACCCGGAGGAAATAAGAAGAGCGGTTTTAACATGGACGTCATACCGCAAGAGAATCAGTGGAACAGCGAATTGACGGCCAATCAGAAACAGAAGGCGAGGTCACTCCTGCAGCACTATGGGTCAATATTTGCGGCAGAAGCAGGCGGAAGAACAGCCATAGTGAAGCACAACATCGACACCGGAAGTGCAAAACCGATTCGCCAAGCACCAAGACGAGTTCCTCTGGCCAAGAGGGAAGAGGTCACAAATTTGATCGAAAACATGCGGAAAGAAAAGGTCATAGAGCCTTCTTCGGGCCCCTGGTGCTCGCCGGTCGTGCTAGTCAAGAAAAAGGATGGCAGTACCCGGTTTTGTGTGGACTATCGGAAGCTCAATGATGTGACCAAGAAGGACAGTTATCCACTACCGCGGATCGATGACACCCTGGACACGCTGTCAGGCACACAGTGGTTCTCCACGCTCGACTTACGCAGCGGCTATTGGCAGGTAGAGCTTGCAGACAAAGACAAGGAGAAAACGGCTTTCAGTGTTAGCGATGGTTTATGGCAGTTCACCGTCATGCCGTTTGGACTCTGCAACGCCCCAGCAACATTCGAGCGGCTAATGGAACAGGTGCTAAAAGGGCTGCATTGGCGGACGTGTCTGGTGTACCTCGACGACATAATCGTGATGGGTAATAGCTTCGACGACCACCTGGGAAAGCTAAAGGAGGTATTCGAGCGGATACAAAAAGCCGGGCTTAAACTCAACCCAAAGAAGTGCTCGCTGTTCCAAAAAGAGGTCAAGTATCTGGGTCATACGGTTTCCGCCCGCGGAGTACATACGGACGAAGGCAAAATCACGGCGGTGAAGGAGTGGCCCCGGCCACGCAATCTACACGAACTCCGCAGTTTCCTGGGCCTGTGCACATACTACCGCCGATTTGTTCCGGGATTCGCGAACATAGCCAGCAGCTTGCACAAACTGACGAAAAAGAGCCAAGCTTTCGAGTGGAACGAAGAGCAGGAGCAGGCTTTTGCACGTCTGAAGGAAAAACTGTGCACTGCTCCAATTCTGGCCTTCCCCGTGCCTGGAGAGATGTTTGTGCTGGATACGGATGCGAGCGGGCATAGTATTGGCGGTGTGCTATCACAGATAATAGACGGCCAAGAACAAGTCATAGCATACTACAGTAGGATTCTGTCGAAACCGGAATGCAACTACTGTGTGACACGGAGAGAACTGCTGGCGGTATTGGACTGCGTAAAACACTTCCACAAATATCTGTATGGACAAAGGTTTCGCCTGCGCACAGATCATGCGGCATTGAGATGGCTCCTGAACTTTAAGGATCCTGAAGGCCAATTGGCGCGGTGGATCGAGCGACTGCAGAGCTACGACTACACGATAGAGCATCGGAAGGGCAGTAGCCATGGCAATGCCGATGCCTTGTCACGCCGTCTGTGCAAAGTCGAATGCAGGGCGTGCTCGCGAGCCGAAAGCAAAGAACAGATAGTGGACGTCCGGTTGGTGAGCGTTATGCCAGAGGAAGAGTGGTCTGCGGAGAGGCTACAAAAGGACCAGCGTGAGGATGCGGATCTTGCAAAAATCGTCGAAGGTAAGGAGCAAGGCGCACGTCCAGACTGGCAGGAGATGGCCGGTGAAAGCCCGATCGCCAAGGCTTACTGGGCACAGTGGAAAAGTCTGCGGCTGAAGGAAGGATGCCTGTACCGCGAATGGGAGAGCGCGGATGGACGGACCAGCAACTCCCTAATGGTAGTGCCGAAATGCAGAATCAACGAGGTCATCCAGGCATACCATAACGACTCCAGTGGAGGGCACCTAGGCATCACCAAAACCGTCGCCAAAATAAAAAGACGATTCTACTGGGTAGGATGTCAGGAGTCTGTAGCCGAGTGGATTAAGAGCTGCGACCGATGTTCAGCAGCGAAAGGGCCAGCAAGAAGATCTCGAGGCCGCATGCAGCAGTACAACGTGGGAGCGCCCTTCGAGCGGATTGCTATGGACGTCGCCGGCCCATTCCCAACTAGTACTCAAGGCAACAAATATGTGCTGGTGGTAATGGATTACTTCAGCAAATGGCCCGAAGTGTACCCAATTCCTAACCAGGAGGCCACTACGATCTCGGAAAAGCTGGTAAACAACTGGGTAGCCAGGTTCGGAGTTCCGTTGGAGTTGCACTCGGATCAAGGCCGGAATTTCGAGTCTGCGGTATTCAAGGAAGTGTGTGAGCTGCTGGGGATAAAGAAAACGCGTACCACCCCTTTGCACCCACAGTCCGACGGCATGGTGGAACGCTTTAACCGGACACTAGAGGAATACCTGCGGAAAGTGGTAGGCAGGAATCAAAAGGATTGGGACACGCATATCCCCTTGTTCCTAATGGCGTATAGGTCAGCCCCGCACGACACGACATCACTCACTCCAGCCCGAGCAGTATTCGGCACAGAATTACGGTTACCCGCTGACTTGAAGTTCGGGGTAGTCAGCACGACGGGAGGCGCTAAGACGGAATACGTGGCCAATAAGCGGGCGGAACTGGAGGAGATTCACCAGTTTATAAGGAGCCGCACCAAACTGGTCAGCGATAAGGCGAAAGCCAGATATGATCTACGGGCCAACTCAGCAGGGTTCCAAGAAGGCGATCTGGTAATGCTCTACAACCCGCAGCGGAGGAAAGGTTTGTCTCCGAAACTTCAAGCGTCATGGGAAGGACCTTACGAAGTCGTGACTAGGATAAACGACGTGGTATACAGGATTCAACGTTGCAGCAATAAAGGCGCTAAGCTGAAGGTAGTCCATTTGCAGCGCCTGGCGCCTTATCACAGCGGAACCTCGGCACTTGTTCGGGACGAACAAGTCTAAGTGGTGGGCAGTGTAACGATAAGACAGTTTGTCGCTGTGCAAAGCAACCCTGTCGCTACGCGCCGTGCTATAATTCAATCTGGCAACGACGGCCGCGACAACGATGGCAACTTTTAGTCCAATCTGGCAATGATGGTCGCGATCATCATGGAAATCTTTAGTCCACTCCGGAATGTGCGAGAACGATCTGCGCGATGGCCGGACAGGTATAAAAGACAGCCGGGTGCGGCGCAGCGAGTCAGTCTGATTTTGACTAGTGAAGGTGCCACACGGAGTAATTGAGCGAATAATTAAGTGTAAAGACAGTAAAGTGTAAACCTGTGAAATAAAGTGATTGTTGGTTTATTTTATTGACTGCGGTTGAGGAACTAAGTGTGTTTTATTTTCAAATTACGCAATCCAGAGATACGTATTAGCCCACTAAAACTCATATTCGTAACAATATATATAAATAGAAAACTTAGAACAATTTTGAATATTTAAGGTATTCATTATATTTTTCGTTTAGCTCTTGGCAATTCCACACTGTTATCAAATAATGTCCAGCATACATCAGCTATAAAAGAATTAATGCTCTTGCCTTTATACCGTTCCTCAATGGGGCCTAGTGGCGGATTCGGGGGGGGGGGGGGCGGTGGGTTGGGGGTTGAAACCCCCCGAAATATTGGGATAGACTTTAAAACTACATACAAATTAAAAGGTATTTTATAAATATTAAAGAATTGCTTTTTGAAACCTCCCCGAAATATTTTTCTGAATCCGCCCCTGATGGGGGCACATGTATGATGAAATCGTTCCCCATGTTCATCGGATTCTGTTGCCAACTGATGTTCGAAGTAATCCATATGAGAATTCAGAAAATGAATTTTTGGTGACATATGAACACCTAGTTTTTCGAATGCACTCATCATGGTGTCGACGTGCATTCGAGCAACAGGAGAACGATTTTTGCCTAGAACATTGTCAATGACTCCTTTAATGCTCTTCCATGCGACAATCTCATCTGGTGAAAGCATTTGATCGAATTCGGCGCTACGCATAAGCCTTTTTATCTCAGGACCAACAAAAACACCTGTTGTAATGAAAAAACGAGATTTTGTAAATTTATTGGTGTGAAACCAAAATAAAAAAGTAACGTTTTAGCATTCATACCTTCTTTATCTTTGCTTCGCTTAGTTTTGGAAACAATGTCTTCAGACAGTTAAATGCCGATCCATTTGTATCCCAACACAAAATTGTTTACCACACCAAGTTTTATATGTAATGGTTGTAAAAGAATTTTTTGTTGGCACAAGCGGTGGATGGAGAATATTATGCTCGCCTAATGTCCCTTCAGCTCTCGGCTCCCATTGTTTTTCGAATATTGGTTGCCCTTCCATCTGCTATTCCACGTGCAAGTCTTGTAGGACATTGTAGTAACAATTTTGATTAAGTACGAAACACACTTAAACACATTTTCAGTTTTGGCTTAATTCTGGCGTTCAAGTTACTTTCTGAGCTTTGATGTATTCAGAGACCTATAGTAGAATTTTATGGCGAATATTTTCGTGGTACATTTTGTCCTTAAAAAGTCCTGTTTTACAGGACTTTTTTGGCAGTTTAGAAAAAAAGGGTCAAATTGACCCATACAAATAGGAGCTACAGGGTTAAAATGCTCCATAAAAATATTCTTCGTAGTATTTGATGTAAAATAATAATTGCTGAACACATCATATTGTAACGATAAGACAGTTTGTCGCTGTGCAAAGCAACCCTGTCGCTACGCGCCGTGCTATAATTCGACCTGGCAATGATGGCAACTTCTAGTCCAACCTGGCAATGATGGCAACTTTTAGTCCAATTTGGCAATGATGGTCGCGATCATCATGGAAATCTTTAGTCCACTCCGGAATGTGCGAGAACGATCTGCGCGATGGCCGGACAGGTATAAAAGACAGCCGGGTGCGGCGCAGCGAGTCAGTCTGATTTTGACTAGTGAAGGTGCCACACGGAGTAATTAAGAAAATAATTAAGTGTAAAGACAGTAAAGTGTAAACCTGTGAAATAAAGTGATTGTTGGTTTATTTTATTGACTGCGGTTGAGGAACTAAGTGTGTTTTATTCTCAAATTACGCAATGCAGAGATACGTATTAGCCCACTAAAACTCATATTCGTAACATTTGGTTTCAGAAGTGGGATTGTGTTACTGAAAGTAAAAAAAATAAAAATTAATTATAAAACGCAGACATGGTTAGACTGGAGCAACTGAAGGTGGACCAGCTGAAGAAGGAGCTGGCCGCTTGGAATTTGCCGACTGCTGGCGGAAAGTTGGAGTTGCAGCTGCGCTTGCGAGAGGCGTGTGAATCACGAGGCATTGATTGGACTGCGCACGAGTTCGGGACGCAGGAGCTAGATTCGTCGGCCAAAGTGGAGGAATCGCCTGCGGGTGCTGCGTCGATGCAAAGTACGGCTGCAGCGGCTGCGCCACCACAAGCAATGGACATGAGCCAGCTTATGGTTGCAATGAGAGGCATGTTTCAGGAAACTTCTGCAAAAATCGAGAATGTCAAAGGCAGGTTCGAGACTTCCAACCGTGAAAATCAGGAAATGTCAGCGCAATTGGCAGCGAAACTGGAAACTACGAACCGAGAGATGGCAGAGCGAATGGAAAACAAGCTTCAGGAAAATTCTGCACGCTTGGAACCCAAAGTGGAAGAAATCTCCAACAAGCTCGATGCGAAGGTGGAGCACCTGGGAGCTCAAGTGGAACACTTGGATAAACGAGTCGACGGCCTGGGTGAATCACTGAACACACGAGTTGACATCCTGGATGAGTTCTTGAACAAACGAGTTGATAGTCTGGAAGACGCGATGAACAGAAAAATGGACGAGCGGCTTAGAGAGGTACAGCCGCGAGAATGGTTGCCACCGGTTCCGAGCAGAAGTGCCTACTTATGATGGAACTACGCCGTTCGATACATTCAAGCTGCAATTCGACCTGGCTGCTCTGGAAAATCAATGGACCGATGTAAGGAAAGGTCGGAGATTGGCGCTGGCTCTTAAAGGTGCTGCGGCTGAGGTAATAAAATCAGTTCCAGAATGTTTACGAAGTGAGTACGAGACCGTCATAAGGGCGCTGGCAGCCAAATACAGCGACGAGCACAACAGAACGCTGTACTACTGTGAGCTGAAGAATCGCAGGCAAAGGGCCAACGAGGCGCTGCAGGCATATGCAGCAGACATTGAGCGGCTCGTACAGCTGTGCTACCCGTCCTTCGGCGCTGATGATCTCGAGAGGATGAAGATTGAGGCGTTTATTGAAGGTCTTCATGATCCGGAGACACGTCGCAGTGCGTTGATGATGGGTAAGCCGACATTTAGGGAGACGGTGACCAGCGCGATGACATACGAGGCGACATGGATTGGGAGCACTCGGTATGCACCTGCAAGGATACGCCAGATCCAGCCGGACAACGACATTGCGATCCAGGCAACAAGCTCTGAGCCACCGGGCAGGCCACGGGTGGTCTCCTCTAAAGTTGTTTGCTGGGTATGTGGCAAGCAGGGCCACATATCACGAGACTGCCGCCAACGAAAGAGGCGTTCCCGTTCTCGATCGCAATCGCCTGAAGCGAGGAATACTGACAATCGAGGCTCAGCCAACAAGCGCAGGGCTGAGGACGGCGAGTCGTTAAACTAAAACGGGTCAGCCCAAAGGGGCGTGAGCTGATCCCCACAATCTGCCGCCCCACCGTTCTTGTCTCACAGCTGAAACGACAGCCCAGCAGCTTGACAATTGAAGGAAGGATAGATGGAAAGTTGTTCGTGTTGACACTGGATACTGGAGCGTCATATTCGATCATAAAAAGGAAGCTGCTGAAGAACTGGAAACCGCTGCATGGCATACAGCTGCGGACTGCGACTGGCGAGCGCGCGCCGGTAAGAGGGAAAGTTACAAAAACGATTGCTATCGGCACCAGCAGCCTGGAACATGAGTTCATCGTCGCGGATATAATGGACGATGTGATTAACGGCGTGGATTTCATGATTAGGCACGGTTTTACGCTGGACCTGAAGGAAAATGTGCTGCGATATGCCAACGTTGAATTCCCGCTGCACACCGGCTATGAGCGAAGCGTGGCGGTAAGGAAGGTGGTATCGTGTCAACACAGGAGGATACCAGCGAACTCCGAGGCGATTGTGTGGGCAAAGGTGGACGAGGACGATGGGACGAGTCGGCTGTGGGTTGTAGAAGCACCGAATCAAGGACACGACAACATCATCATCGGACGTACATTAGTGGAACCTAAGAATGGCAGAATACCAGTCAGAATACTGAACCCCCTGAATGCACCCAGATATGTCGGGAAAGATGAGGTAATTGGCGAGTGTAGAGAAGCCGTAGCAGTGGTCAATTGCGAGAGTAGCCCACCCGGAGGAAATAAGAAGAGCGGTTTTAACATGGACGTCATACCGCAAGAGAATCAGTGGAACAGCGAATTGACGGCCAATCAGAAACAGAAGGCGAGGTCACTCCTGCAGCACTATGGGTCAATATTTGCGGCAGAAGCAGGCGGAAGAACAGCCATAGTGAAGCACAACATCGACACCGGAAGTGCAAAACCGATTCGCCAAGCACCAAGACGAGTTCCTCTGGCCAAGAGGGAAGAGGTCACAAATTTGATCGAAAACATGCGGAAAGAAAAGGTCATAGAGCCTTCTTCGGGCCCCTGGTGCTCGCCGGTCGTGCTAGTCAAGAAAAAGGATGGCAGTACCCGGTTTTGTGTGGACTATCGGAAGCTCAATGATGTGACCAAGAAGGACAGTTATCCACTACCGCGGATCGATGACACCCTGGACACGCTGTCAGGCACACAGTGGTTCTCCACGATCGACTTACGCAGCGGCTATTGGCAGGTAGAGCTTGCAGACAAAGACAAGGAGAAAACGGCTTTCAGTGTTAGCGATGGTTTATGGCAGTTCACCGTCATGCCGTTTGGACTCTGCAACGCCCCAGCAACATTCGAGCGGCTAATGGAACAGGTGCTAAAAGGGCTGCATTGGCGGACGTGTCTGGTGTACCTCGACGACATAATCGTGATGGGTAATAGCTTCGACGACCACCTGGGAAAGCTAAAGGAGGTATTCGAGCGGATACAAAAAGCCGGGCTTAAACTCAACCCAAAGAAGTGCTCGCTGTTCCAAAAAGAGGTCAAGTATCTGGGTCATACGGTTTCCGCCCGCGGAGTACATACGGACGAAGGCAAAATCACGGCGGTGAAGGAGTGGCCCCGGCCACGCAATCTACACGAACTCCGCAGTTTCCTGGGCCTGTGCACATACTACCGCCGATTTGTTCCGGGATTCGCGAACATAGCCAGCAGCTTGCACAAACTGACGAAAAAGAGCCAAGCTTTCGAGTGGAACGAAGAGCAGGAGCAGGCTTTTGCACGTCTGAAGGAAAAACTGTGCACTGCTCCAATTCTGGCCTTCCCCGTGCCTGGAGAGATGTTTGTGCTGGATACGGATGCGAGCGGGCATAGTATTGGCGGTGTGCTATCACAGATAATAGACGGCCAAGAACAAGTCATAGCATACTACAGTAGGATTCTGTCGAAACCGGAATGCAACTACTGTGTGACACGGAGAGAACTGCTGGCGGTATTGGACTGCGTAAAACACTTCCACAAATATCTGTATGGACAAAGGTTTCGCCTGCGCACAGATCATGCGGCATTGAGATGGCTCCTGAACTTTAAGGATCCTGAAGGCCAATTGGCGCGGTGGATCGAGCGACTGCAGAGCTACGACTACACGATAGAGCATCGGAAGGGCAGTAGCCATGGCAATGCCGATGCCTTGTCACGCCGTCTGTGCAAAGTCGAATGCAGGGCGTGCTCGCGAGCCGAAAGCAAAGAACAGATAGTGGACGTCCGGTTGGTGAGCGTTATGCCAGAGGAAGAGTGGTCTGCGGAGAGGCTACAAAAGGACCAGCGTGAGGATGCGGATCTTGCAAAAATCGTCGAAGGTAAGGAGCAAGGCGCACGTCCAGACTGGCAGGAGATGGCCGGTGAAAGCCCGATCGCCAAGGCTTACTGGGCACAGTGGAAAAGTCTGCGGCTGAAGGAAGGATGCCTGTACCGCGAATGGGAGAGCGCGGATGGACGGACCAGCAACTCCCTAATGGTAGTGCCGAAATGCAGAATCAACGAGGTCATCCAGGCATACCATAACGACTCCAGTGGAGGGCACCTAGGCATCACCAAAACCGTCGCCAAAATAAAAAGACGATTCTACTGGGTAGGATGTCAGGAGTCTGTAGCCGAGTGGATTAAGAGCTGCGACCGATGTTCAGCAGCGAAAGGGCCAGCAAGAAGATCTCGAGGCCGCATGCAGCAGTACAACGTGGGAGCGCCCTTCGAGCGGATTGCTATGGACGTCGCCGGCCCATTCCCAACTAGTACTCAAGGCAACAAATATGTGCTGGTGGTAATGGATTACTTCAGCAAATGGCCCGAAGTGTACCCAATTCCTAACCAGGAGGCCACTACGATCTCGGAAAAGCTGGTAAACAACTGGGTAGCCAGGTTCGGAGTTCCGTTGGAGTTGCACTCGGATCAAGGCCGGAATTTCGAGTCTGCGGTATTCAAGGAAGTGTGTGAGCTGCTGGGGATAAAGAAAACGCGTACCACCCCTTTGCACCCACAGTCCGACGGCATGGTGGAACGCTTTAACCGGACACTAGAGGAATACCTGCGGAAAGTGGTAGGCAGGAATCAAAAGGATTGGGACACGCATATCCCCTTGTTCCTAATGGCGTATAGGTCAGCCCCGCACGACACGACATCACTCACTCCAGCCCGAGCAGTATTCGGCACAGAATTACGGTTACCCGCTGACTTGAAGTTCGGGGTAGTCAGCACGACGGGAGGCGCTAAGACGGAATACGTGGCCAATAAGCGGGCGGAACTGGAGGAGATTCACCAGTTTATAAGGAGCCGCACCAAACTGGTCAGCGATAAGGCGAAAGCCAGATATGATCTACGGGCCAACTCAGCAGGGTTCCAAGAAGGCGATCTGGTAATGCTCTACAACCCGCAGCGGAGGAAAGGTTTGTCTCCGAAACTTCAAGCGTCATGGGAAGGACCTTACGAAGTCGTGACTAGGATAAACGACGTGGTATACAGGATTCAACGTTGCAGCAATAAAGGCGCTAAGCTGAAGGTAGTCCATTTGCAGCGCCTGGCGCCTTATCACAGCGGAACCTCGGCACTTGTTCGGGACGAACAAGTCTAAGTGGTGGGCAGTGTAACGATAAGACAGTTTGTCGCTGTGCAAAGCAACCCTGTCGCTACGCGCCGTGCTATAATTCAATCTGGCAACGACGGCCGCGACAACGATGGCAACTTTTAGTCCAATCTGGCAATGATGGTCGCGATCATCATGGAAATCTTTAGTCCACTCCGGAATGTGCGAGAACGATCTGCGCGATGGCCGGACAGGTATAAAAGACAGCCGGGTGCGGCGCAGCGAGTCAGTCTGATTTTGACTAGTGAAGGTGCCACACGGAGTAATTGAGCGAATAATTAAGTGTAAAGACAGTAAAGTGTAAACCTGTGAAATAAAGTGATTGTTGGTTTATTTTATTGACTGCGGTTGAGGAACTAAGTGTGTTTTATTTTCAAATTACGCAATCCAGAGATACGTATTAGCCCACTAAAACTCATATTCGTAACAATATATATAAATAGAAAACTTAGAACAATTTTGAATATTTAAGGTATTCATTATATTTTTCGTTTAGCTCTTGGCAATTCCACACTGTTATCAAATAATGTCCAGCATACATCAGCTATAAAAGAATTAATGCTCTTGCCTTTATACCGTTCCTCAATGGGGCCTAGTGGCGGATTCGGGGGGGGGGGGGGGGGCGGTGGGTTGGGGGTTGAAACCCCCCGAAATATTGGGATAGACTTTAAAACTACATACAAATTAAAAGGTATTTTATAAATATTAAAGAATTGCTTTTTGAAACCTCCCCGAAATATTTTTCTGAATCCGCCCCTGATGGGGGCACATGTATGATGAAATCGTTCCCCATGTTCATCGGATTCTGTTGCCAACTGATGTTCGAAGTAATCCATATGAGAATTCAGAAAATGAATTTTTGGTGACATATGAACACCTAGTTTTTCGAATGCACTCATCATGGTGTCGACGTGCATTCGAGCAACAGGAGAACGATTTTTGCCTAGAACATTGTCAATGACTCCTTTAATGCTCTTCCATGCGACAATCTCATCTGGTGAAAGCATTTGATCGAATTCGGCGCTACGCATAAGCCTTTTTATCTCAGGACCAACAAAAACACCTGTTGTAATGAAAAAACGAGATTTTGTAAATTTATTGGTGTGAAACCAAAATAAAAAAGTAACGTTTTAGCATTCATACCTTCTTTATCTTTGCTTCGCTTAGTTTTGGAAACAATGTCTTCAGACAGTTAAATGCCGATCCATTTGTATCCCAACACAAAATTGTTTACCACACCAAGTTTTATATGTAATGGTTGTAAAAGAATTTTTTGTTGGCACAAGCGGTGGATGGAGAATATTATGCTCGCCTAATGTCCCTTCAGCTCTCGGCTCCCATTGTTTTTCGAATATTGGTTGCCCTTCCATCTGCTATTCCACGTGCAAGTCTTGTAGGACATTGTAGTATCAATTTTGATTAAGTACGAAACACACTTAAACACATTTTCAGTTTTGGCTTAATTCTGGCGTTCAAGTTACTTTCTGAGCTTTGATGTATTCAGAGACCTATAGTAGAATTTTATGGCGAATATTTTCGTGGTACATTTTGTCCTTAAAAAGTCCTGTTTTACAGGACTTTTTTGGCAGTTTAGAAAAAAAGGGTCAAATTGACCCATACAAATAGGAGCTACAGGGTTAAAATGCTCCATAAAAATATTCTTCGTAGTATTTGATGTAAAATAATAATTGCTGAACACATCATATTGTAACGATAAGACAGTTTGTCGCTGTGCAAAGCAACCCTGTCGCTACGCGCCGTGCTATAATTCGACCTGGCAATGATGGCAACTTCTAGTCCAACCTGGCAATGATGGCAACTTTTAGTCCAATTTGGCAATGATGGTCGCGATCATCATGGAAATCTTTAGTCCACTCCGGAATGTGCGAGAACGATCTGCGCGATGGCCGGACAGGTATAAAAGACAGCCGGGTGCGGCGCAGCGAGTCAGTCTGATTTTGACTAGTGAAGGTGCCACACGGAGTAATTAAGAAAATAATTAAGTGTAAAGACAGTAAAGTGTAAACCTGTGAAATAAAGTGATTGTTGGTTTATTTTATTGACTGCGGTTGAGGAACTAAGTGTGTTTTATTCTCAAATTACGCAATGCAGAGATACGTATTAGCCCACTAAAACTCATATTCGTAACATTTGGTTTCAGAAGTGGGATTGTGTTACTGAAAGTAAAAAAAAAAAAAATAAAAATTAATTATAAAACGCAGACATGGTTAGACTGGAGCAACTGAAGGTGGACCAGCTGAAGAAGGAGCTGGCCGCTTGGAATTTGCCGACTGCTGGCGGAAAGTTGGAGTTGCAGCTGCGCTTGCGAGAGGCGTGTGAATCACGAGGCATTGATTGGACTGCGCACGAGTTCGGGACGCAGGAGCTAGATTCGTCGGCCAAAGTGGAGGAATCGCCTGCGGGTGCTGCGTCGATGCAAAGTACGGCTGCAGCGGCTGCGCCACCACAAGCAATGGACATGAGCCAGCTTATGGTTGCAATGAGAGGCATGTTTCAGGAAACTTCTGCAAAAATCGAGAATGTCAAAGGCAGGTTCGAGACTTCCAACCGTGAAAATCAGGAAATGTCAGCGCAATTGGCAGCGAAACTGGAAACTACGAACCGAGAGATGGCAGAGCGAATGGAAAACAAGCTTCAGGAAAATTCTGCACGCTTGGAACCCAAAGTGGAAGAAATCTCCAACAAGCTCGATGCGAAGGTGGAGCACCTGGGAGCTCAAGTGGAACACTTGGATAAACGAGTCGACGGCCTGGGTGAATCACTGAACACACGAGTTGACATCCTGGATGAGTTCTTGAACAAACGAGTTGATAGTCTGGAAGACGCGATGAACAGAAAAATGGACGAGCGGCTTAGAGAGGTACAGCCGCGAGAATGGTTGCCACCGGTTCCGAGCAGAAGTGCCTACTTATGATGGAACTACGCCGTTCGATACATTCAAGCTGCAATTCGACCTGGCTGCTCTGGAAAATCAATGGACCGATGTAAGGAAAGGTCGG
This sequence comes from Melieria picta, assembly GCA_964056695.1. Classification (NCBI taxonomy): domain Eukaryota; kingdom Metazoa; phylum Arthropoda; class Insecta; order Diptera; family Ulidiidae; genus Melieria; species Melieria picta. The sequence continues at coordinate 55,786,433 of OZ057400.1, read as the reverse complement.
AGATTGGCGCTGGCTCTTAAAGGTGCTGCGGCTGAGGTAATAAAATCAGTTCCAGAATGTTTACGAAGTGAGTACGAGACCGTCATAAGGGCGCTGGCAGCCAAATACAGCGACGAGCACAACAGAACGCTGTACTACTGTGAGCTGAAGAATCGCAGGCAAAGGGCCAACGAGGCGCTGCAGGCATATGCAGCAGACATTGAGCGGCTCGTACAGCTGTGCTACCCGTCCTTCGGCGCTGATGATCTCGAGAGGATGAAGATTGAGGCGTTTATTGAAGGTCTTCATGATCCGGAGACACGTCGCAGTGCGTTGATGATGGGTAAGCCGACATTTAGGGAGACGGTGACCAGCGCGATGACATACGAGGCGACATGGATTGGGAGCACTCGGTATGCACCTGCAAGGATACGCCAGATCCAGCCGGACAACGACATTGCGATCCAGGCAACAAGCTCTGAGCCACCGGGCAGGCCACGGGTGGTCTCCTCTAAAGTTGTTTGCTGGGTATGTGGCAAGCAGGGCCACATATCACGAGACTGCCGCCAACGAAAGAGGCGTTCCCGTTCTCGATCGCAATCGCCTGAAGCGAGGAATACTGACAATCGAGGCTCAGCCAACAAGCGCAGGGCTGAGGACGGCGAGTCGTTAAACTAAAACGGGTCAGCCCAAAGGGGCGTGAGCTGATCCCCACAATCTGCCGCCCCACCGTTCTTGTCTCACAGCTGAAACGACAGCCCAGCAGCTTGACAATTGAAGGAAGGATAGATGGAAAGTTGTTCGTGTTGACACTGGATACTGGAGCGTCATATTCGATCATAAAAAGGAAGCTGCTGAAGAACTGGGAACCGCTGCATGGCATACAGCTGCGGACTGCGACTGGCGAGCGCGCGCCGGTAAGAGGGAAAGTTACAAAAACGATTGCTATCGGCACCAGCAGCCTGGAACATGAGTTCATCGTCGCGGATATAATGGACGATGTGATTAACGGCGTGGATTTCATGATTAGGCACGGTTTTACGCTGGACCTGAAGGAAAATGTGCTGCGATATGCCAACGTTGAATTCCCGCTGCACACCGGCTATGAGCGAAGCGTGGCGGTAAGGAAGGTGGTATCGTGTCAACACAGGAGGATACCAGCGAACTCCGAGGCGATTGTGTGGGCAAAGGTGGACGAGGACGATGGGACGAGTCGGCTGTGGGTTGTAGAAGCACCGAATCAAGGACACGACAACATCATCATCGGACGTACATTAGTGGAACCTAAGAATGGCAGAATACCAGTCAGAATACTGAACCCCCTGAATGCACCCAGATATGTCGGGAAAGATGAGGTAATTGGCGAGTGTAGAGAAGCCGTAGCAGTGGTCAATTGCGAGAGTAGCCCACCCGGAGGAAATAAGAAGAGCGGATTTAACATGGACGTCATACCGCAGGAGAATCAGTGGAACAGCGAATTGACGGCCAATCAGAAACAGAAGGCGAGGTCACTCCTGCAGCACTATGGGTCAATATTTGCGGCAGAAGCAGGCGGAAGAACAGCCATAGTGAAGCACAACATCGACACCGGAAGTGCAAAACCGATTCGCCAACCACCAAGACGAGTTCCTCTGGCCAAGAGGGAAGAGGTCACAAATTTGATCGAAAACATGCGGAAAGAAAAGGTCATAGAGCCTTCTTCGGGCCCCTGGTGCTCGCCGGTCGTGCTAGTCAAGAAAAAGGATGGCAGTACCCGGTTTTGTGTGGACTATCGGAAGCTCAATGATGTGACCAAGAAGGACAGTTATCCACTACCGCGGATCGATGACACCCTGGACACGCTGTCAGGCACACAGTGGTTCTCCACGCTCGACTTACGCAGCGGCTATTGGCAGGTAGAGCTTGCAGACAAAGACAAGGAGAAAACGGCTTTCAGTGTTGGCGATGGTTTATGGCAGTTCACCGTCATGCCGTTTGGACTCTGCAACGCCCCAGCAACATTCGAGCTGCTAATGGAACGGGTGCTAAAAGGGCTGCATTGGCGGACTGTCTGGTGTACCTCGACGACATAATCGTGATGGGTAATAGCTTCGACGACCACCTGGGAAAGCTAAAGGAGGTATTCGAGCGGATACAAAAAGCCGGGCTTAAACTCAACCCAAAGAAGTGCTCGCTGTTCCAAAAAGAGGTCAAGTATCTGGGTCATACGGTTTCCGCCCGCGGAGTACATACGGATGGAGGCAAAATCACGGCGGTGAAGGAGTGGCCCGGCCACGCAATCTACACGAACTCCGCAGTTTCCTGGGCCTGTGCACATACTACCGCCGATTTGTTCCGGGATTCGCGAACATAGCCAGCAGCTTGCACAAACTGACGAAAAAGAGCCAAGCTTTCGAGTGGAACGAAGAGCAGGAGCAGGCTTTTGCACGTCTGAAGGAAAAACTGTGCATTGCTCCAATTCTGGCCTTCCCCGTGCCTGGAGAGATGTTTGTGCTGGATACGGATGCGAGCGGGCATAGTATTGGCGGTGTGCTATCACAGATAATAGACGGCCAAGAACAAGTGATAGCATACTACAGTAGGATTCTGTCGAAACCGGAACGCAACTACTGTGTGACACGGAGAGAACTGCTGGCGGTATTGGACTGCGTAAAACACTTCCACAAATATCTGTATGGACAAAGGTTTCGCCTGCGCACAGATCATGCGGCATTGAGATGGCTCCTGAACTTTAAGGATCCTGAAGGCCAATTGGCGCGGTGGATCGAGCGACTGCAGAGCTACGACTACACGATAGAGCATCGGAAGGGCAGTAGCCATGGCAATGCCGATGCCTTGTCACGCCGTCCGTGCAAAGTCGAATGCAGGGCGTGCTCGCGAGCCGAAAGCAAAGAACAGATAGTGGACGTCCGGTTGGTGAGCGTTATGCCAGAGGAAGAGTGGTCTGCGGAGAGGCTACAAAAGGACCAGCGTGAGGATGCGGATCTTGCAAAAATCGTCGAAGGTAAGGAGCAAGGCGCACGTCCAGACTGGCAGGAGATGGCCGGTGAAAGCCCGATCGCCAAGGCTTACTGGGCACAGTGGAAAAGTCTGCGGCTGAAGGAAGGATGCCTGTACCGCGAATGGGAGAGCGCGGATGGACGGACCAGCAACTCCCTAATGGTAGTGCCGAAATGCAGAATCAACGAGGTCATCCAGGCATACCATAACGACTCCAGTGGAGGGCACCTAGGCATCACCAAAACCGTCGCCAAAATAAAAAGACGATTCTACTGGGTAGGATGTCAGGAGTCTGTAGCCGAGTGGATTAAGAGCTGCGACCGATGTTCAGCAGCGAAAGGGCCAACAAGAAGATCTCGAGGCCGCATGCAGCAGTACAACGTGGGAGCGCCCTTCGAGCGGATTGCTATGGACGTCGCCGGCCCATTCCCAACTAGTACTCAAGGCAACAAATATGTGCTGGTGGTAATGGATTACTTCAGCAAATGGCCCGAAGTGTACCCAATTCCTAACCAGGAGGCCACTACGATCTCGGAAAAGCTGGTAAACAACTGGGTAGCCAGGTTCGGAGTTCCGTTGGAGTTGCACTCGGATCAAGGCCGGAATTTTGAGTCTGCGGTATTCAAGGAAGTGTGTGAGCTGCTGGGAATAAAGAAAACGCGTACCACTCCTTTGCACCCACAGTCCGATGGCATGGTGGAACGCTTTAACCGGACACTGGAGGAATACCTGCGGAAAGTGGTAGGCAGGAATCAAAAGGATTGGGACACGCATATCCCCCTGTTCCTGATGGCGTATAGGTCAGCCCCGCACGACACGACATCACTCACTCCAGCCCGAGCAGTGTTCGGCACTGAGTTGCGGTTACCCGCCGACTTGAAGTTCGGGGTAGTCAGCACGACGGGAGGCGCTAAGACGGACTACGTGGCCAATAAGCGGGCGGAACTGGAGGAGATTCACCAGTTTATAAGGAGCCGCACCAAACTGGTCAGCGATAAGGCGAAAGCCAGATATGATCTACGGGCCAACTCAGCAGGGTTCCAAGAAGGCGATCTGGTAATGCTCTACAACCCGCAGCGGAGGAAAGGTTTGTCTCCGAAACTTCAAGCGTCATGGGAAGGACCTTACGAAGTCGTGACTAGGATAAACGACGTGGTATACAGGATTCAACGTTGCAGCAATAAAGGCGCTAAGCTGAAGGTAGTCCATTTGCAGCGCCTGGCGCCTTATCACAGCGGAACCTCGGCACTTGTTCGGGACGAACAAGTCTAAGTGGTGGGCAGTGTAACGATAAGACAGTTTGTCGCTGTGCAAAGCAACCCTGTCGCTACGCGCCGTGCTATAATTCGACCTGGCAATGATGGCAACTTCTAGTCCAACCTGGCAATGATGGCAACTTTTAGTCCAATCTGGCAATGATGGTCGCGATCATCATGGAAATCTTTAGTCCACTCCGGAATGTGCGAGAACGATCTGCGCGATGGCCGGACAGGTATAAAAGACAGCCGGGTGCGGCGCAGCGAGTCAGTCTGATTTTGACTAGTGAAGGTGCCACACGGAGTAATTAAGAAAATAATTAAGTGTAAAGACAGTAAAGTGTAAACCTGTGAAATAAAGTGATTGTTGGTTTATTTTATTGACTGCGGTTGAGGAACTAAGTGTGTTTTATTTTCAAATTACGCAATCCAGAGATACGTATTAGCCCACTAAAACTCATATTCGTAACAATATACTTAAATGTGAGGTTACATGGTTTTCGTATGCCGATTCACCATAAGAATATGCAAAAAGGGGAAAAATTTGACCCCCTAAAAAAATGCAGACGTAAACTTTCAAAACGCCGATACACGTATATTTTTTTTGGCCCCCTCTACCAGAATCCGTTGTCAGAACCTTGTTATTTAAAAAATTTGATTTTGCTGTGCAGTGTTATTTTTGATTTCAAGTGTTTTTATCATTTTGAATCGTCTTCCCGTGTTTTTCAAAATTGTAATCAACCATGTCACAATATAAACAAATAATTGTATTTGGAACTCGCCACGGTAAAATATTTATAAACATTTTAAATTGGGATCAACCATCAAATTTTTAAATCAATCAAAGCGTACCATTGCCCACCAAAAAGCCATACACCACAAAGATTCGATTGATGGTGACTGTTGAATCTTGCAACGGCACCACAAGATAACCAACATCTGGTTGCACTTATCGAGTGGTGTCCGCTGCAAGAATTCAAGTAACAGGCACGATAAGAGCGTGTGGCCAGCATGTGGTGTCGGTATGCTCTTATCGTGCTGTGTAAGTTAATAACTCCTTATCTTTCTTTCCTTGATTCCACACTTTATTAATGAATTCTTGGCTAGAACTGACTTAATGGTAAATTTGGGCCTACTTAAATACTAATTTGTCACGTTGCATCCATTGCTGCGCTGCTACTGTCATCGCTGCGCTGCTACGGCCATCGCTGCGCTGCTACGGTCACGTTAGCGTCGTCAGCATTTTCGGGCGTGTGCTGTGGTCATTGCTCGTTGTTGCGTCGTTGCTGCGCTGCTACGGTCACGTTAGCGTCGTCAGCATTTTCGGGCGTGTGCTGTGGTCATTGCTCGTTGTTGCGTCGTTGCTGCGCTGCTACGGTCATGTTAGCGTCGTCAGCATTTTCGGGCGTGTGCTGTGGTCATTGCTCGTTGTTGCGTCATTGCTGCGCTGCTATGGTCGTGTTAGCGTCGTCAGCATTTTTGGGCGTGCGCCTTTCACAGGTGTCGTTCACTTGTGAAAATGCACTGACTGCGTTGGCCTTGACTTTGGGTATCGTCTGTCGGCGGAAACGTAGCGGCCAAGTCGATACCAGCGTGCATGGTGTTAACTCTTCCCCCTTTAAAACATGCAACGTCCTCGTTGGATGGCAAAATTACGGAATCAGCTGGTGGAGTTATTCGCTTCATTGGCGTAGGGTGGTTTGCTTCCGGGGTGTTTACATTGATCTGGATTTGTGCTTTTTTGTTTAGGATAATTTTTCTTGCTGCTATGATTATCATGGTGGTAATTGCTACTGCTACTATGGTGGACCCTGTAAATAGGCTGGCTTTATACTTGGTATTGAGGGTATCGATTTCCTTGATGTTAGCCAGGTTTAGTTCCTTGAGTAGTTGTAATGACAGGATTTCTTCAAAAGTTGTTGTGGTGTTTGCTGCTTGGATAATGGCCGGGAGTGGTTTCGCAAAAATTCGTTTCTTGTTAGTGTAAGTTTTGTGCTGAATAGTAATGCTGGAATCGTCGTATTGTATTAGGAAGGTGCCTTTTAGATGTAAAACTTCTTGGTCTATTTCTAAGGTTCCATTATATCCGTTGATAAATAGTATGCCAGGTGTGAGTTCTTCGATTGATGGTATGTGGTGACTATTGAGCGCTGTGCAATTGGATGGATATCCTTTCAACAAATTCGGTATGCAACTGGTTTTGGTGATTTCATCTAAATTCTTGCTTACAGATTAACAGATCATTTATGTTCTTACAACTAGATTTTATACCATAGATATTATTAGGTGTACAACTTTGCTTCCGCCGTTTTCCGATAGGTGGCTGTACCGGCTGAGGCTGGTTGAAATACATAGATGGTAATGCCTTTAAAGTGAGTGTGGACAGTGCCTAACGAATTGTCATCGCCGTTTTAGTGACAGTTGTTCTTGTTTTCGTATTATTCACGCTCGAAAATGTCCGTTTATGTGCCCAATTCTCGCCATTTGCGGGAAGTTTTACTTTTCTGTTACAATTCGCAAAAAAATGCAGCTGAAGCGCATCGAATGCTCTCAGAAACTTACGATGATGCTGCTCTGAGTGAAAGAACGTGTCGGGAGTGGTTTCAACGTTTTAAAAATGGTGATTTCGACGGCAAAACCGAATATTCACGGCGCCAAGGTTATGATTTGTATTTGGTGGGATCAGCTCGGTGTGATTTACTACGAGCTCTTAAAACCGGGTGAAACCATCACAGGAGATCGCTACCGAACGCAACTGATGCGCCTTAGTCGCGCGCTAAAAGAAAAGCGGCCACAATATCAAGAGCGACATGACAAAGTCATCCTCCAACACGACAATGCTCGGCCTCACGTCGCAAAAGTGGTCAAAAAGTACCTGGAAACGCTGAAATGGGAAGTCTTGCCCCACCCGCCGTATTCCCCAGATGTCGCCCCTTCTGACTTCCACCTATTCCGTTCGATGGCACACGGCCTGGCAGGTCAACATTTTCAATCCTTCGAAGAATTGGAAAAATGGATTGCTTCATGGATAGCGTCAAAAGAGGACTCCTTTTTTCGAGCCGGGATCCGAAAATTGCCGGAAAGATGGGAGAAAGTTGTCGCTAGCGACGGACAATACTTTGAATAATACATCTGTAAGCACTTTTTCGCAATAAAGCTTTTAATTTTGGAAAAAACGGCGGAAGCAAAGTTGTACACCTGATATTACTACATATAATTAAGTTTTCATATTCAATTTTAATTATCTTATCATCTATTTTGACAGGTTTGATTATTATTGATTTACATATTTCTTCAGCCGTTATTGGGATATTTACGATGTAAATAATAGATGACACATTTGAGACAATCTTAATATCACTAAATTCGATAGCTTCGATTAAGTTTAAATAGGGCATGTTTTGTTTTTCAAATATTTCTTTTATTACAATTAATTCTTCGTTTGATAATATAAATGAATTTATAATTCCTGCTTTTGCCCATTGAATTGAATAATCTATATTTGTTATTTCTTCTTTTACGATCTTTAGTTTTCTTTCAATATCTTTTTCTAATTCTATTCTAAGTACATCACTAGATTTTATTTCATTTATTATGCCATTAGTAATAGTTGTTAGTTTATTTATTCTTTCTAGTATTGATTTGTTAATTATCACTTGTTGGTTATTGTTTGCTAAAACATTATTAATTTTATCACTGATAATTCTAAAGTCTTCATGATCCGGTGATCCGGCCAACCATTTCCAGGCTGTTCCGAGAAGTTCTATTGCTGTAAGTATTACCTTCTTGTTAGTAAAATAAAGGTCGATGTGGACAATCTGGCCTGGGTAAGTCGGAATTGGGGTGGCTTTTAAAATTGGTTTTACTGAGTGTCTTTCATATTTGTTTTCTAGACAGATCTTACATTGCTTTGTGAGTTTCTTTATTTTTGCGTTCATCTGCGGGAGATAACATTTTTCTAGTAGTTGTGCTTTGTTTTCTGAGGGATTGCGGTGAGCTCTATTGTGTTCATTAATAATTTCGGTCTCTTGCGCGGATTCGGTTATAATGCCTCTTACTAATTTTCGGGTGTAGAGTACTCTGTATCTGTTAAAGTGTGTTTGGTAGATGGCTTGAATTTTCCCTAGTATGCTGTCTTCTGTTCTGATGCAATTGGTGACTGACGGATTTAAATATCGTTTCAGTAGTGTGGTGAGGTTCTCTTCTGTGAAGTTTGGTTCAATTATGGTATGTCTATGGTAGGTGGGGAAAATTATTTGAAATTTATAAGAAGAAGTTTCGCCTGTGGATATAAAAATTTGGTTTTTAAATGCGTTGATGGGTGCGTCGGTAAATTGTATTAAAGTTTGTGTTGAACTTTCGTCACTATGTTGTGTCGCTGTCATAGAATTTATTTGTTGTGGTGGCCTAGATAATGCATCTGCTACTACGTTAGTGCTGCCAGGTTTGTATTTAATTTCATAGTTGTATTCTTCAAGTATCGATTTCCATCTTTTGAGTTTGCTATTAGTGTTTCTATTACTGAGTGAAAATCTTAATTGCGGTTGAGCCATATAGATAGTTCCGAAATGTCCTCAGAGCCCAAATAATGGCTAATAGTTCTTTCTCGTTGGTTGCGTAGTTTTCTTCAGTTTTTGTCAAGGTCCTGGAAATAAATGTTATTGGTTTGCCGTTCTGTTCGAGAACTGCTCCTATTGCATAGTCCGAGGCGTCTGTTGTTAAATGGAATTCTTTTCCGAAGTCGGGATATTGTAGCATGACGTCAGTTGAGACTAGTGAATTTTTTAGTTTATTTAATGCTTCTAATGCTTCTTGATTGAGGGTTATTTTAATTTTGGATGAAAGGTTTTTGGACATTCGTCCCTCCTCCCCTCTCAAAAGTACTGTTAGGGGTTTGGCAAGCTTTGCGTAATCTTTAATAAAGCGGCGATAATAGCCAGAAAGTCCTAGAAAGGATCGAAGGTCTTTTAATGTTTTTGGGGGTGGAAAATTTAAAATTGCCTCTACTTTTTTGGGGTTTGTTTTTAATCCATTTTGAGAAATCACGAATCCTAAAAAATTGACTTCTGTTTTTAGAAATTCGCATTTGTTAAGTTGGGTTTTCATATTTGCGTTTTGCAGGGTTTGGAAAATAGTTTCAACGTTTTTTAGATGAGAGTCTTCGTCTTTGCCAAAAATTATTATGTCGTAGCATATTTTTCCGATATATTCTCTGAGTATATCATCTAATGCTCTTTGGAATATAGAAGGTCCGTTTTTTTAAACCGAAAGGAAGTCTGGTAAACTCGTTGATTGAAAAAGCAGTTTTTCCAATGTCGGATTCAACCAAGGGAATCTGATGGAAACCATTTTTCAAATCAAGAGCTGTAAAAAATTTATTTTGGCTAAGTTGAGAAAGAACTTCGTTTGTGTTTGATTGAATGTGAGGTGATCTGTTCTAATTTCGATGCTATTGATTGATTTGGCTGTTTGTTGTTTTATTGCGAATTTTATGTTATTTTTTATTAACATATAATTTTTTTGAAGTGAATATTATGGCTTCTAGTTGTTTTAATCTGAGAATGCCGTGAAAGAAAGAATTTACGATTTTTTTTGTTTTTATTCCGAAAAGATTGATGAAGGTGTGGTGCGTTATTTTAATATTTCCGCCTACTGAATTTGCGTAAAAGATTTCATTGTTAGTGATAGGTTTCCTAACAAGTGAGGTCTGAATATAATTTTTGTTTGATTTGATGGAGGTTTAGGACGTTTTCCTGCAAATGTGTTAAAATTCGGTCTATTTGCGTAATCTATGTTTCTGGTTTGACGGGATTCGTCAATTTCCATTGGAGTTGGTGGTTTTTGGTATGTTGGCCTAGGTGGTGGATTGTTGAATGCGTAATGGTTAAATTGATTGGCTGGTTTCGGATATTGATTGAATGGAAAATTGTGTCTTAATTGTTGGATGGTGGTGTAATTATATTATTGTTTGTTATAATGATTGTTTTCTTATTTGAATAAAATCAATTAATAATTTAAGTGATTATTTTCCTACTCTTTCTTTGCTTTGTCACACTTTTGTTTGTTTTCGGTTTTGCAATATTTTTAGTTCTTGACTTCTCTTAATTTCTAACAATATTTGTAAAATTGTTATGATTTTACTGTTTATTAATAATTTTTAATAATTTTATTTTATTTCTTAAATATTTTCTCTTTGATTCAATTTTATAATTTGTCTTAATATTTTCCACTTGTTTCACTTCTCTTATTATTATACTATTCTTTCATTTGCACTATTATAACTTAATCTATGCTTACGGTATTATTATTCCGCGGCGGGGTGGGTTATCCTGTTTGCTTAGCTACTGAGGTCCACCGTTGCGCACTCTTCGCGGTTCGTGCGTACTGCTGCTTCAGAAGATTTGCACTTTTGCCTTTGTTGCTGCTTCAGGAACTTGTTGGCTCTTCTAAGGACTTGTGAGGCTACTTGAGGCTCTCGTCCTGTGTGGGTGTGCACTTAGTCGCGGGACCGGTACTAGTACTACTTGAGGACTCTTTTGTACCGTGACCGCGACTTGGCACGTTGCTGCTAAAGGATTCGGATGTTGAGGCTTCTTGAGGCTCGTATCTAAATTCCCTTTTCAGTAGTAGGGCGCCCCCTTGGGGGCCCCACGTTGGGCGCCAGTTAATAACTCCTTTTCTTTCTTTTCTTGATTTCACACTTTATTAATGAATTCTTGGCTAGAACTGACTTAATGGTAAATTTGGGCCTACTTAAATACTAATTTGTCACGTTGCATCCATTGCTGCGCTGCTACTGTCATCGCTGCGCTGCTACGGTCATCGCTGCGCTGCTACGGTCACGTTAGCGTCGTCAGCATTTTCGGGCGTGTGCTGTGGTCATTGCTCGTTGTTGCGTCATTGCTGCGCTGCTATGGTCGTGTTAGCGTCGTCAGCATTTTTGGGCGTGCGCCTTTCACAGGTGTCGTTCACTTGTGAAAATGCACTGACTGCGTTGGCCTTGACTTTGGGTATCGTCTGTCGGCGGAAACGTAGCGGCCAAGTCGATACCAGCGTGCATGGTGTTAACTTGTATTTAGGCTGCCATGCACTTTGGGTCATGCTACCTACGTGCATGTGCAGGCAAAATCTTAGGATAAGAAATAGTGTAGGCACTGTAAGAAATATTATAAATAAAGGCTCCGGGCGACCGGAGCGTTAGTCTAGTTTCAAGAGCAAATCAGTACAGTGTTTAAATTTTTAGCAACTCGATCGGCAATCAGCGGAGTAGACAGTGACATTACAGCGTTTTTTACAGCAAAACCAATCGGCAACACAAAAAGCATACACACAATAAATGGCAACAAAAAACATTAGCGAATCCCGAATCATTTTCGTTGAAACGACGATGACGATGTTTTGGTTCGTTGTTTGCTCTCCGCTTACTCTTCGACAAACCAGGGGTGGCTTTCCGTAATTCGATATCGAGCAAATACGTGTATCGAACTATCGTTTTTGCTTTCCGTAACGCAAAATGTCGTCGTGTCGTATCGAACGTTCGATACAAACAGCTCGATACTAATTTTGCTCTCGTTTTGCTCGTTTGCGCCGTTGTCAACCATAACAAAATGTAAGTATGAAATTTGGAATTTTTTTTGGAAATTAATAAATGTTTTTAATTTTTTTAGGAGTCAACAAACGAACGCTGGACAAATAAAGATGTTAATCGAATTCATGGAGCAACATGCCGAGCTCGCAAAAAATAGTTTGCAGAATTCCAACAACGGCCGCGACAAAAAAAAAAGTTATGGCTGAGATTGACAGAGTTGTTGAACAGCAATGGGCCTCCAGTGAAGACAACGAAGGGGTGGCAAAAAGTAAGTAAAAACACTTTCTTTGAAATGTACAAAACTTTTCCTGTAACTCGTAATATTTTTAGGTATGGACTGACTACAAATATAACGCCAAAAGAAAATTGACCACCCGGATGAAGGGCCTGACGAAAACGGGTGGTGGACCATATGACGCCGTGCAAATAAGCAATTTGGAAGAGCGGGTGATAGCTGCAGCGAAAATAAATGCCCAAATAACGGGAATTCCGGGCGTGGCGTCATATGGTGCTGAAGTAGATATGCCATGCTCTTCAGCTGCTGCCTCTTCTGCTGCTGCCTCTTCTGGCCCGCAGCGCAATGTAACTGAAAGTTCTTATGAAGAATTATGTGAAGACGTTTTCTCCGATGAGGAAGTTGCAGCAGCCATTGTTGTCCAACATACACCAGGAAAGAAAAGCTGCGAAACAGGACAAACAACACCAAGAGCAAAGAGGAAGTGTGAGACAAGTGGGACTGACGCAGAGCAAACACCAAGAGCAAAAAGGAAGCGTGGAGATCAAAATATTCCTATAATAAATAATATAATTGAAAACCAACGCAAATTTCAAACGGAAATAATACAAATTTTAAAAGACAAAAACGAAATAGAAAAAAGAAGCTGCAGCTATTGGAAAAGCAAGTTGAATCCGAAATCCAATATAAAAAAACAAAAATGCAAGTACTACAGTTAAAACTTGAGAAAACCAACTGTGAAATAGCCTTGCTTAAGCGCGGAAAGCAATAACGTTTTAAATTTGTGTTTGTTTTTTATTTCTTGCTATATTGATCAACATGCCAAACCGTTTCGCTCTTGGTGCTTGCAATCTGCCAGATCCACTTGTTACACCCCTGCCCTTCTTTCTTGGTGGATGTGCTACCTCAGTATTAGTATAGTAATATTAACTTTTGTGAATGTTTATTATTTAATTAATTATTATTATTTATTTGTAATGTGCAATAAAAATGAAGTCTTTATATGTTTTGGAAAAAAAGAGTCTTTTATACGATTTCTTATTCTTTCAGCGTCTCGACTCAACTCTGCTGGAGTTGTGCTATCTCTCTCTTGCAATGATGTATCGGCTTCGATATAACTTTCTTGGAGCGTCAATTGAATATTGTAAGAAACGCACACATTGTGAAGGGCGGCACACACGTTTGCAATTCTCGCAACCAATGTTGGATTATATCGCGGCTTTCTGTCGGATAATACTCTCCAGCGCGCTAAAAAAGACGATGTAAATAAAAACTATTTAGCACTCTTTGCTTCAATATACTAACCTTTGTAAACTCCAATGCTTCTCTCCACAATGCTCCTTGCTTTGCTATGTATATCATTGTACATATATTTGCTTTCATCACTTTCGTTGACTCGTAATCGGTACGGGGTCATTAGCCATGCTTCAAGAGGATAACCGGAATCTCCTAAAGATATATTTTTTAGTTGATATATGTTTTTCTAATAAATATGTCTTCAATATTATTCAAGCTTACCTAAAAGCCATGAATTTTTATCTCCGTTGTTGTATCGCTGCTCTATTACCATCCTCTCATTCGAGGCCTTCCAAACAAAAGAGTCGTGTGAAGCTCCGCCATATTTTGGGCATATTGCTGTTATTTTTAATTGATGGTCACAGATCTACTTAAAACAATTTTCAAGATATTGGATGGATGGATGTGAGGGGGAGCCGAGGAAATAACCTAAGGGAGGTCATTACCTCAAGCACTCAGGCTTTATAGCCCATTGTACTTAAGGCTCAGGAAAAAAAAGGTTGATAGAGGAGATTGGAATGGGAAAGAGAAAAGAGAAAGTGGGTGGAAAGGGAGAAAGGGTTATGAGATCTCCTGTGCAAATTTCCCGGACTCATTAATGAATCTCAGGAGATCACACAGGGTGAGAGAATGAACTTCGTCCATTCCCATAACATCTGAACCCAGCGTGCGCAATCTCGTTTTAGAGAAGGCAGGACATGCACAAATAAAGTGCTCTGTACTATCTACCTCCTCCAGGCAAGACACGCAAGTCGGATCTTCGATGATGCCTATGTTGGCCATATGTCGCCCCCATGGATTGTGTCCTGTGATTAACCCGACCATTCGACGGAGGTCTTTCCTTCCCAGCTTCAGGAGGAAATTCCCTGCTTTCCTGTTCGGGCTTTTCACAAATGTAGATGCTACCCACGCGTTGGGTCCCCCTAACGTCGCAAACACTTAACGCTTCAGTTTTTAATTCAAATAACTGGTTTATTCAAACGTATTTTGATATTAATTGGAATAGTTGTTCGGAGCTCCACACGCGTGCCTTCCCGTCGGCCAACCAGCAAGAACGAACTGCCGGGTTGCCACCTTATTCCCGGTCTTCAGGGTTGTCAACAGTCGGCCGTTCCTGATGACTGAAGCGACCTCGCTTCTGACTGTCGTCTTGGTCTTCTTCTTCATCATCACCTTCGTCGTCTTCTTCCTCGTCATCTTCTGAGTCGAAGTGTGGTAAGCTACAGTACGGTTTCATCCTGTCGGTGGCATATACCGACTGGTAATGGCGTTGCGTTCGACGGGTACCAGGGAGGTCTTCGATTACGTACCTGTCGTTGTTGAGTTTCTTGACTACCTTGAACGGACCCTTATATCTTGGCTCTAGCTTGCGTGAACCACCGATGGCACCTGGTTCATTCTCCACCAAAACGAGTTCACCCTCAGCGTAAATTGTCGGCTTGCTGTGTTTGAGGTCGAACGTTCTCTTCGCTTTTTCCCTCTCTCCTTGCGCCTGCACGCCCGTTGTCGGCAAGAAGCTCTTCGTCGTTGCTGTCGTGGTCGTTGCCGGCTTCGATGGCGCCATCCGTGTTGTCGTTTTCGTGGTCGTTCTGCAGTGCCAAGATTAGTTTATTCTTCAGGATGTCACGAGGCTCAAAACCGAATAACAACTCGTTCGGTGTGCAGCCTGTAGTCCTATTTCTTGCAGAATTCATCGCGCTCTGGATCTTCCGTATGTTTTCGTCCCATTGTTTGTCCTCTTTCGTCGCAGGTAACAACATTGTCAAGATGGTTCGGTTGACTCCCTCTACCTGCCCGTTGGCTCTCGGAGTGCGGACAGCGTTGAGGATGTGTTTGATGTCGTGATTCTTACAATACTTGGAGAAGTCCTTTGATGTGTAACAGGATCCCCTGTCCGTGATAATGCGTTCGGGTATTCCGAAGTAACTGCTTGCCTCGTTAAGCAGCTCGATGACATATCTGGTGGCAGTGCTCTTAACTGCTCTGATGATCGTGAATTTGGTGAAAGCATCCACCATTGCCAGGATGTACTCGTTTCTCTTTGAACTGCGCGGGAATGGACCCAAATGGTCCATGTGAAGAGTTTTAAACGGGATCGGGGCTATTTCGCTGTAATGGTACTCTCCTTCGGCTCGCTTCCCTCGCTGCTTGTTATAGGCGCATTCGATACATGAGTTGATGTAACCCTTTACGTAATTCCTCATTCTTGGGAACCAGAGATGTTGCTGCAGTCGTTCGATTGTGCGATTGACACTAAGGTGCCCAGTGCCGTCGTGACTGACGTGTACCACTTTCCATCGCAAGGCCCTTGGCACTACCCACAATAATTTGTTTTCAACCTGCCGGTACAACCTACCGTGCTGCACTACATATCCAGCGTGCGTACCTCTCTTTTCGAGTACCTCCTTGATAATGTTTTGCAATTTCTCATCCCTCAGCTGCATGCTGAAGAGCCAATCGTTTCTTTCTAATTGGATTTTACCTATGCGCATTGATGCGGTGTCAATTTCTGTCGGTGTTTCGTATGGCGCGCGGCTCAACGCGTCCACATGAGGCATGCGTTGACCACTGCGATGCTCAATATCCACGTCGAACTCCTGTATTCGCAACCACCAGCGTGCAATTCGTGGTACCAACTCGCGTTTCTCCATCGTTGTTCTCAAGGCTCCACAGTCGGTTACTAATTTTACTGCTTTACCACTGATATAATATTTGAAGCGTTCTAGCGTCTCTACGGCCGCTAAGGCCTCAAGCTCGTAGCTGTGGAACTTTTTCTCGCCGTCTGTCGTCGCTCGACTGTAGTAAGCTACAGGTTTCAGCGTCTCTCCGTCCTTTTGAAGTAGAACACCTGCCAGTCCTATGGAGCTTGCATCCGTGTGCACTTCATGGTCAGCCTCGGGACGGTATGCTGTCATCACCGGTTTCTCTGCCAGAATTCGTTTCAGTTTGTTGAAGGCTTCATTTTGTTCGTCCTTCAATTGGAATACCTGCCCTTTCCTTAACAGTTTCCTAATTGGCTCGGATATTACAGCGAAGGCTGGTACGAATTTCCTAAAATAACCGCTCAATCCGAGGAATCTTCTCACCTCCGTTACTGTTGTCGGTCGCGGAAAATTCGCAATAGCCGACGTTTTCGCTGTGCCTGGACTTATACCATTACTTGCCAACTGGTGACCAAGGAACTCGACATGTTGCTTGATGAACTCGCACTTTTTGAGATTCAACGTTAAATTCGCAGCGTCGAAAACACGCCTCAATTTCTCAAACATTTCGCCGATATCGTTGCTGCCCACCATGATGTCGTCCATATAGTGCATCATATCTTCCCGTTGCGTTGAGCTATTAACCTTGGCCATCAGGCGTTGGAAGACGATTGGGGCATTGGTCAAACCAAAGGGCATTCGTTTGAACTCGTACACCCCCTCGGTGGTCACAAATGCTGTGAACTTCCGTGATTCTGCGGCAACTGGCACTTGGTAATAGCCGCTGTTTAAATCTAAGGTAGTGAAGTAGGTGTAACGCTTTGCCTCTTGGAGACACTCTTCTATGTTTGGCGTTGGATACACTTCGCGCTTGGTGTGCTTATTGACGCGCCTGTAGTCGATAACCAATCTATCACTACCGTTTTTTTTCTTAACGAGCAATACCGGGCTTGTATAGTCAGATTGCGATTCCGCAATAATGTCATTTTCGAGCAGTTCATTTACCATTTCATTCACGATCCGTTTTTTTAACTCAGGCACACGATATGGCCGCTGCGTAATTGGTTGGTCGGTGTCCAACTCAATTTTCATTTCGACTAGGTCGCTTTTCCCGATTTCACTGATATATCTCGCAAAAATGTCCTTATATTCATTCATTAATTCTAGCAAGGCGCGTCGGTTTTCGTCACTGTCAACTTCTGTGACCACTTCTTCACGTTCAATGTCACGTTTTCCTCGCACCTTTACACTCAAGACATTAGCTTTTATCTCTGTCGTGTACATTTTTATTTCACCATCTCGTATTACCGTGTATATCGAATTACTATTTAGCACATTTTGCCCGATGAGAATATCGGTGGTTAACAAATCGTCATCTACCACAAACAACTAGGTCTCAATCTCAATAGCGTCTATCGTCAATGTTAACTTTGTTTTCTGATTTGCGCATCGTTCGCCTTGGCAAAACCATTCAGTTTGATCGAGCAGACTTCAAATTGTGCACGTAATTTGTTAGCAACTGACCGTGTCATTAGCGAACATTGGCTGCCGGTGTCTATGTAAGCCGTAAAATTGTATTCACCGATCGCAATTAGCTTTATGAACGCCTTTTCATTTTCCGCGAATTTAATTTTTTTGATCACTGTAATATTGGCGCCGCAATCCGGATTGCTTTTACTGTGCACCTTGTCGCAGTTCTGGCAGCGCGGTCGCTGCTGTGGTTTCGGATAATTCACTGCTATGTGTCCTATCTCTGAGCAATTGTAGCACTTAACTTGAGAAAATTGCCCACTGTCCACGTTTCCGACGAGTTTTTCGTTTTTGTTTTGATCGCGTGTTCGTCCGGCCGATGACGTATTTGGAACTGAAACATTTTGTAGATATTCTTCGAAACTCGCGCGCATTTCTTTTAGGGTGGCATAACGAAATGCTGCCGTTGCGGCTTGTAGTTCTTTGTGGTTTACTCCATTCCGAACATGTTTTATGATCGCGGACTCACTTAACCCATAACCGCGTCCGATAGTACACATTCGAAAACAATAATCGGTAACCCGTTCACCTTGCTTACGTCTTGTTTGCGCCATCTTCGCGTGCACTTCTGCTTCATCATACGTGCGCCCAAATTCGTCCAACAATTTTTGTTAAAACTCACTCCAATTGACGCACGTAATTGGCATCGCGTCATACCACATTCGCGCTGCGCCCTTCAAGCGACTGAACACAGCTAGCATGAGACATTTCTCGTTGCACGTGTATGCACATTTTGCACTGTTCACTCGTTCCACAAACTGTTCGGCTGTTGGCGAAGTGTCACTCGTCGGATCGAACTCGGGTAGCGTTTCCGCTATTTCGCGCACGGAATAGCCTTCGCGAACCACTGTGTCACTCGTCACGCCTGCGCTTTGCATACTTGGATGCGGCGACGGAGGAGCAGGCTGTGCAGTTGTCAATTGCATATTCTGCTGCAGCATACCCATTATATTTTCTAACATGGAATGCAAATGGTTGACCTGCTCCTGAACGGACGGTTGACTATCTTCACCCTCGTCGACCCCTAACGCTTCCGTCAATCTTTCCACAAGGTTATTTTTGTTGCCTTACGTTGGCAACCCTTTGTCGCCCAACATTTTTTTTAAGACATCTATTCGTAACTCGCTGATTTTCACCATTCTTTCTTTCACTCTCGTCCTTTTTCGCTCGTTCACTTTCTCGTTGCCCCTCGCACGCTGGGCGTTCGTTACAGTTCAAACTTCGACGACGCGTTCTCGCTGCTCGTTCACTTTCTCGTTGCCCCACGCACGCTGGGCGTTCATTACAGTTCAAACTTCGACGACGCGTTCTCGCTGCTCGTTCACTTTCTCGTTGCCCCTCGCACGCTGGGCGTTCGTTACAGTTCAAACTTCGACGACGCGTTCTCGCTGCTCGCGACGAGTGTCCTGCGGAGCGCTAGTTTACACCGAGCCGGCGCAGGGCTTATATCCCACTTCTGAATTGTAGATGCTACCCACGCGTTGGGTCCCCCTAACGTAGCAAACACTTAACGCTTCAGTTTTTAATTCAAATAACTGGTTTATTCAAACGTATTTTGATATTAATTGGAATAGTTGTTCGGAGCTCGACACGCGTGCCTTCCCGTCGGCCAACCAGCAAGAACGAACTGCCGGGTTGCCACCTTATTCCCGGTCTTCAGTGTTGTCAACACAAAACACTTGGCAGTTTTACAGCTTCCCAAGCTAGACCAATGTTCTCTGTGTAGGTTATTTACACAGGACTTGATCCAGTCCAGGGTTCCTGCTAGACTGGTGCCGATTATTGGTTCTGGTCCCATGGGTGTACACCCTGATCCACAGTTAGCCAGTTCATCGGCAGTTTCGTTACCTAGAACACCGCAGTGTCCCGGAACCCAGATAAGTTGGAGCTTATTACGTCTCGCGACTGATTTTAGCTTCATCTTACACTATTGGACAATCTTAGAGGTAACTCTTGCGTTCTCCAGGGCCTTAAGTGCAGCTTGACTGTCACTACAGACTCCTATATGTTTCCCGCACCATTTCCTCCGATTATCCATTCCGCTACCTTCAGAATGGCGAAGACTTCCGTCTGAAAGACGGTAGTCAGCCCACCCAGTGAGTAGTAGCAGTTGACACTTCCATCGAGGTGCCATCCAGCTCCAGTACCTTTATCGGTCTTGGATCCGTCAGTGAAGAAAATATCCGTCAGATCCCCTAGCATGGCCTGTGGGTTGTCCCATTGGTCGCGCGTTGGGAACCTCACTTCAAAGTTTCTCCTAAAGGATACTACGGGTATTAGGCAATCCTTAGGGGCCAGCAGCAACGGATGTTGCGCTGACAACCTCTTGAAGATTTCTCTATGACCCGATCCCTTGTTGTCGTTCCAGTATCCATAAGAATACAGCCGACATGTCGCTTTCATCGCTTCCTCTTAAACTTTTAGGTCTAGGGGAAGCAGATCAAGCATTGCATTAAGGGCATCACCCGAGACAGTGCTCATGGCACCCGTAATGCATATACATACACTTCTTTGTAGTCTGTTCAGAGCCAAAGCTGTGGACTTAACCATTGTTCGTCTCCACCAGACTACCGATGCATACGTAATTATTGGCCTGATGAGTGCGGTATATATCCAGAGGACCACCGCAGGCTTCAGGCCCCAGGCCTTGCTAAAAGCTCGACGGCACTGTTGGAAAACCTTCAGCGCACGGTCTACTTTCGTCAAGACATGCATCTTCCACGTTAGTTTCCTGTCTAGGATAACCCCTAGATATTTCACCTCCGTGGATAGACTGAGGGTCACAATTTTAAGTACTGGCAGTTCGAGACCATCCAGCTTCCGCTTCCTAGTAAATAGGACCAGAGTCGTTTTACTGGGATTAACGGAAAGACCCTGTCCTGTGCACCAGTTATCAATCTTATCCAGGACTTTCTGCATTTTTTTGCAAATCATCCTGAGGGATCATCCTGATACTAGTGCACAGACATCGTCCGCGTATGCTTGGACATGAATTCTGAGATCCTGCATCTCCCTTAGTAGAGAGTCGACCACGAAACACCACAGCAGCGGAGAGAGGACACCACCCTGGGGACATCCCCGTCCGACCTCTGCCGTGACCGAATTGCTATCACTCTCACCAACGGTCAGCAATCTCCCGGAGAGTATGGAGCGGATCCACCTTATCAGGGTCTCATTTACCCCATGCATTCTGGCTGCTGAGCATATCGAGTCAAAGGTTGCATTGTCAAAAGCCCCCTCAATATCCACGAAGACGCCCAAAGTGTAATGGTCAGCTTCCAGCCCTGCTTCAATCTTGGATACGATGTGATTTTTCACTCTGGTAAGCGTGTTGGTTTCTACTAAGTGGGCTTCTTGTCAGCACCTTCGCTCGGATGTGCTTTTCTACCATTCGCTCTAAGCTTTTCAGCATGAAAGAAGTCAGGCTGATTGGCCTAAAGCTCTTGGCCAGCGTATAGTCGTCCTTCTCTGCCTTGGGAATGAAGACCACTCTGACCTGTCGCCAAAGAGTTGGAATGTAACCATGAGCGAGGCAAGCCGTGAAGATCTTTATAAGAGCTTTCATCAGCTTGTCTCCACCCCTCTTTAGCATTATCGGGTAAACTTTATCAGGTCCTGGGGACTTGTAGTTTTCGAATGAGGAAAAAGAAAACCTTACCGCCTCCTCCGTTACTACTTCTGACGCGGAAAACCAGTTAAGCCTTTTAGTCCTATTACCTGCGTCATTGACCTCACAACTGCCCACCACAGTGGGAATTATCCTGCTTCCCGGAAAATGGGTCGCTAGGAGAGTGTTGTAGGTCTCCGATTTAGAGGTAGTATAGGAGCCATCAGGCAAGCGAAGAGAATCAAGCTTAACCGTTCGGTCTCTTTGTAGAACCCTACAGAGTCTTGCTGACTCCTTCATACCTTCAACCTCATTGCAAAAGTCTCTGAAAGAGTCCAGTTTGGCAGACCTCACTTTCTTCTTAAATTCCTTTTGGACGAGGTGATAGTTGGTCCAGTCATCCTCTTTTTGGGTTTTTAAGGCCCTATTCAGAAGCTTCCTGGATCGTTTGCGTAGCTTCGAAAGCTCAGCACTCCACCATGGAACTGCTTTGCCTTTCAAGATATTACTTTTCAAGGAAGCGGAACACATAACATATAAATGGCTATATTCTTAAATGCATTAGTGCAAAGCATTGACAGGCTGCCGTGGTTGCGCATAATAGTTCTTTTGAAATAAAAAACGTTGATTTTTACACTAATGCATTTAAAAAGACATCCCATACAATTTTATACCTACAATCATTGCATTAATGCTATGTTTTCCTTTTCTATTGAAGAATATATGCTCATTTTCAATGGGCTTCAGCAATTGTAAATGCGTGCCATCAACGGCACCAACAACTGCAATGAATTAAATTAGAACCGTTAAAAGGCAAGTTTCCTATTCCACGAACTTACCTCCAGGAAAATTGTATTTAGAATTGAAATACTATTTACACTGCTGGCGGTCTGTGTTAAAGTTAATCCATTGGCTGCATAAGATTTGTTCCATTGAGGTAAGGTCTGCCGAAAGATTTTTGATAGAGTGCTGGGTCCCATGGCAGATGAGATGATAACCTCCACCCGCTAGCACCTCTAAAGTGGCGGCTAATCTTTGTGAAGTAGGAATGTATGTACTTCTCATGCCATCCCGTAATTGTAATTGTATGGCATTGAGAACGTACATAAATGCATCCTTGCTCAACCGGTACCTTTGTTGGAAGCTGTGAAATGGAAATTGTATAAACAAATTTTCCAAATACCAATTTAACTTACCATAACTCTGGCAATTCCATGGGATCCGTTGCATCTCTTAATCTTCGCCTATTGATTGGAGTTTCACGACGAAACTCCTCCAAAAACAATAAATACCGCCACTTGTACATTTTTATTCCCGAAATTTTTAAATTTGTTTATTCTCACTTGTCAAATTTTCTTCGTTTTGTTTACTTCTCGCTGCTTCTGACAGCTCCAAAGTACTTTCCACACACTTCCCAAAAAATGAAAACGAGAGTTCTCATATCGAGTTACGGAAAGCGAAACTGTCTCGTTGAGCATTCGATATCGAATCGATGTGTCGAGCCAACGATGGTCGAGTATCGAATTACGGAAAGCCACCCCAGGGGTCGAATCGAGCGATCCGTGAACGTACAACTCGTCACGTAAAAGTTGCGATTTCGTTTACGCCATACGTGAACGAGTTCTCGCTAAAGTAATTCGGTATGATGCCTTCCGAAAGTGCCGTACGTTAACGAGTATAAAGTAGTACGTTAAATTGTGTTCGTAAACGACAAGAAAAGACAAATAATGTAAGAAATTCAAAAAAGAAATTATAAAAACCAATTATATTGCTAACGGGATTATGTTAGGACAGATACAAATAAAATAAGTGCGGCACAAAAGAAGCTAATTGGAGTATTTATGTCAAATTCCAATCAAATAGTCGCAACCAACCACTGCTGCTAGTTGCAGCGTTAGTTGAGCCGCTGTAGGCTGCTGCGGAAAACATATTTAAATGCTTCGTTAGTCATGCGAAATCTTTTTACAAATCTGTAAGAGAACTTTGTACAGTGTACAAGTTTCTTCTTATATTTTTTTATTTAACTTACGCCGCGCTTGGTAAATCTAATGGGTTGCTTTGGTCCCTTAATCGCCTTTGCACAATTCTTTCGTCACCATCACTTTCATCGAATGATAAAAAAGAGTAAGGCACCGTCCATAATCTCTTTATTACAGCTTTTGTTAAACAATTTCACAAAATTGTGAAAATTCTGCTTCGGAAATTTTCAATTTAAGATTTGAGTGCAAGCTGTCACTGTCAAAATTGTAAAAGAGGACAAAAGCTATTACACTTTGAAAGAAAAGAGGAAAAATCTATTACACTTTGAAATAATTACGATCCGTTCGTTTTCGTATGCCATCATCCCATTTGTTTCACACGATTAACGTATCACGGAATTTTCTTTCGTACGATTGCCGATACATTCACGGATCGCTCGATTCGACCCCAGATCAATAAACATGCATGCAAAAAATGAGCGATCACTACGCCACAACAACCACCATTTCAGCGTACACGAGCGAAGCCGTTGCGAACAACAACATTGCTTTTTGCTGTTGTCCTACGCAAATCTAACAGAAAATGTTATGAACTTAACATGCTCAAATGCCTACGCTTCGCTCTCCCCCCTCGCATCATAACAGCTGAAAACACTTTTGTGCCTACATGCCCGTTCTATATTACTTCATATTTTTTGGTAGTAGCAAGTGTAAAGACAAGCAAAGTGTAAATTTGTGAATAAAGTGATTGTTGGTTTTCGACTGCGTTTTGCGATGAGTAATTGAAGTGTGTTTTATTTTTCAAGCACAATCTAGAGAAACGAATAAGCCTAGAGAACTTATTTTTGTAACAGTATGTATGTATGTGGCTGATGAATGAAATAAAAGTTTGAGTGTTTTGAAAGTTAATTTTTTATGAATTTTTTCTTGTTTTTTTCTGGTACAGTCCTCACTTATTGCATTAAATTAAATAAGTGTGAAGTCGACGTGAGCGAAGCCGCTGGGACACCTAGTTTAACATAACTTTGGTTAGTTCTTTTATATATTTATTATATGAAATTGCAGAATTTTTTCCAATTTTGGAACACTTTTCCCAAATTATTTATTGTAAATAAATTTGTATAATTCATTTTAAGGACTTAGAGGTTGGAAGGCAATGTGTTTACCATATGCGCTGTAAAATCGGCAGGTGCATATTCTGAGCAGAATGTTTTTAAGTCCTTAGGGCGCTTATGCGAATATGTAACATCGTCAGTACTTAATACATCCACCGAGCACAGAAATGTATGTACATATTTTTCGTAATTCATGGTTCCACGAATACAGATTTTGTTGAAATATAGCTGAAATTTAATACAAAATTTTTTAGATTAATAATGGTAACATATCAGCATATCAATTCTTATTTATATTCTTTACAATAAAAGAGTGCTTGTAAGTCTCGATGTAATTAAGACTTCAGGGCCGGACGGCATTCCGCCCCTTGTTTTGAAAAGTGCCTTACCACACTGGCTTGTCCATTACGCAATCCTTTAAACATTTCATACACCACAGGTATATTTTCGGCATGTTGGAAAGTGACAAATGTCCAACCAGTTCCAAAAAAGGCAAGACTACCGACCCATAGCAATTTGTTCGGTGGTTTCCAAAGTAATGGATAGCATCGTAAACTCCAACCTTGTGAACTATCGGCTTTCGAAGACAGCAATCGACGGGGGAAACCTTATGGCTTTCCTCACCGAGAAATGGAACCGTAGTGTTCTAAACCTGGCAAGGTTGTTACATTGGATATTTCCAAGACCTTTGACAGAGTCTGGCATAAAGCACTTGTGCCAAAACTTATTGCCCATGGCGTTAGTTAATTGATTTGTTCGTTGGATTACGATCTTTTATGATCGCTCTATTCGTGTTGTTATATACATGTTGTTGTGCCGCAGAGTTCAGTCTTCTCTCCAACCCCTTTTCTTATCTATATCAACGACCTGTTGTCGACGAAGAACCCCATCTACTTGTTGGTGGATGGCAGCACCATTTGTCATTCATACTCCTTCACAAAGTGCCCAAGCTCTGTGAAGATTGAGAGAGAACAGTGCTGTATGAATGACACACTTAACAGCGACCTACAAACAATATCCAAATGGGGTCCAACAAACAGGGTCGATTTTAATTCCCTCAAAACTCAATGTTGCCTGTTATCCCACAAACGAGTCTCCCCACATCCCAAAACATCCCTGGCTATGGGTGGTGTGAATGTTGCGGTATCGGCAGCTCTTGATATTCAGGGCATGTCCCTTATGAACTATCTCCGATGGAACCATCATGTTTTGGCGTGTCGAAGGAAGCAGCCAAGTGTTTCTAAAGCAGTGCAACAAATGTTTTACTTCGTCTGATATCCGCATAATTTACACTACCTACTTAAGTATATCTGATCAAAAATGGAGTTTAACTCACAATTGTGGGCGTGGGCTTCAAGATTCTATTTGGAGCTTTTGGACCGTCTGCAAACCATGCGATTAAGATTATAGGGGGCAGTAGGGTATCCCGCTCTATTGACTGCTTAGAACATCGTCGAAACGTGGCATGTGTGGCCTTATTCTACCGATACTTTTTTGGTAATTGTTTAGAGGAGACGAGCAGTCTGATGTCATCACTCTGACTATTCGTCCGGGCAACTCGTTTGAACACTGGCGCCCATGCATTCCACGTTGAAACGATGTTCCAGCGCACTGCGCATTACAAAGACAGTTCGTTTCTCACCCGCACTGCGCGATTCTAGAATGATCTCCATGCAGATATTTTTCCCAGCACTTATGCTCTTGATGAGTTCAAGACAAGAGTCCGTAACCACTTCACTTTAAACCCTGTCTCTTAACCTATATACCCTTTCTGAACCAACGCAATGCCTCGCATTAAAAGGGGTTATCCCCTGTGGTGACGCTTGGATCTTTTTCCAATGCGCAAATTGACGAGATGAGAATTCAATTTAAAATATAACTTTATTTCTTCTCATTATATTATATGAAATAAAACAAACGAAGAAAATTATGTCGATGAGCGATGAGTGTCTAGGTGTAACGATGAACGCGATGAGTGTCTGGGTGTAGCGATGAAAGTGGGCTGTGTCGTTACATGGATGAAAATGGACTGTGTCGACTGTTGAAGGTCAGCGTCATATATAGACCGCAATGGCAAAACGAAGAGTAGTGGTGTTGTTGTAGTTAGCTGCCGCTTCAAGGACGATTAACCGAAGAGAGGGTAGTGGTGGTGGTGAGTTGTAGGTTTTGCATAGCACTAAAGTGGTACCATTTCGATGACAAAAAGAAGAACCACGATGGTCTTGTTGTATGAGCAACAGGAAAACAACGGCACTAATGACCCTTATCTTGACAATGAAGACAACGAACAGCATCCTACATACGACCCAACTAAAGCAGAAAGTTTTGAGGAGATTAATTTTTTAGAATGAAATCGCTCTTGCCGTACATCACGAAAACAGCAAAGAACGGCGAAGAGCTTAGAATTCTCATTGACACAGGCACATCAAAAAATTATATTAAAAATCTCCCATTTCTTCGGGGAATCACACCGATAAGAAAACCCATTCACATTGAAATCACTCAATGGTACTAATTCCGTAACCCAAAGCTGCCTCATTAATATTCTGAACCATACAACAAAATTGTTTTTACTCCCAAACCTACTTAAGTACGTTTGACGGTATAGTGGGATATGATTTTCTGAAGGAAATCGATGCAAAACTTGATATGCAGGAAGGATACTTATTCTACAAACATGGCCACACAAAATTGCAACACCTCACAGGTAATGAGAACAAAACAATCCCTAACCACATTCGAGACCAATTCCTTGACATGATCAAGAATAATATTAACGCTTTCGCGGACCGAAATAGAGCATTGCCCTATAATACTTCCGTAGAAGCCACAATCCGTACCAATACAACCGAACCAATATATAGTAGAAGTTACCCGTATCCAATCTCGGCCGCAGAGTTTATAAATAATGAAATCAAAACCCTTTTGAAAGACGGGATAATACGTAAGTCCAGCTCTCCCTACAATTCCCCAGTACATGTAGTGAGCAAAAAAGGTCTGGACGATAATGGCAAACAGAAAATGCGTATGGTGATCGATTTCAGGAAGTTGAACGATAAAACTACACCTGATCGTTATCCCATACCCGAGACATCCGTCATATTGCCAAACTTAGAAGAATCGCGGTACTTCTCCACTTTAGACCTAAAATCGGGTTTTCATCAAATCAAAATGTCTGAAGACGATAGACAGAAAACCGCTTTCAGTGTAAATAATGGAAAGTATGAATTTTGTCGATTGCCGTTTGGCCTGAAAAACGCGCCGAGCATTTTTCAGAGAGCGATCGATGATATTTTACGCGAAGACATAGGGAGGAATTGTCACGTCTATATCGATGATATAATCATCTACTCTCGTGACGAACAGTCACACCTGCAGGACATCGACAACATACTAAAAAAAACTGGAGAAAGCAGGAATGAGGGTTTCATCCGAGAAATCAAAATTTTTTAAAACCACAGTGGAATTTTTGGGTTTCTTGATCTCGCGAGAGGGTATTAAAACGTGCCCGGATAAAGTTAAGGACATACTAAACTACCAAATCCCACAAACACTCCGAGCATTACGCTCGTTTCTTGGCCTTGCTGGGTATTATCGAAGGTTCATTCGAGATTACGCAACCATTGTGAAACCATTGACTAAACATCTGCAAGGTGAAAATGGTCATGTTGGGGCGAATAAATCAAAGAATGTAAAAATAACACTCGATCAGGAGGCTTTATATGCGTTTGAAAAAGTAAAACGAATATTAGCATCTGAAGACGTGCTTTTGTACTATCCCGACTATAATCAACCTTTTGAGCTAACAACAGACGCTTCGTCAGTCGCTCTGGGCGCAGTACTATCTCAGAAAGGCAGACCGATAACAATGATATCCCGCACACTATCCCCAACAGAACAGAACTACGCCACAAATGAGCGCGAATTACTCGCAATCGTTTGGGCACTAAAAGCACTCAGACACTATATCTATGGTATACAGAACATAAACATTTTTACAGACCATCAACCCCTAACATTCGCTATCTCTGACAAGAACCCGAACACAAAAATTAAGAGATGGCGAGCCTTCATTGAGGAATTTTCGCCAAAATTCTATTACAAGCCGGGGAAGGATTACATTCATAATCATTTGGAAAATGATACGAACGACGACACCGTACATAGTGAGGCATCGTGTACAGAGGTCATAAAAACAGTAAAATATCCAGTAAATCAAGTTAAAAACCAAATTATCCTTTCAAGATCCACTCACAGCTTCAGGGGGAAGAAAATAGTCTTCAAAAAATTCTTACGCCACACAATTAATTTCGCAAGCATAGATACACTTAATAAATATTTATCGGACAGCGTAAACCCCGATATTGTTAACGCAATCCATTGTGACTTGCCAACTTTGGGTGAAATTCAAGCCACCCTACTATCCTCATTTCCGTCAGTCAAATTTATACATACTGAGAAACTCGTAATAGATATTACAAATGAAGACGATCAATTGGAAATAGCAACAACGGAGCACAACCGCGCTCACAGATGCCTCCAAGAAAATTTTCTGCAAATAATAGATAATTATTATTTCCCGGGTATGAAGAAAATGTTGAAATCTATTATTTCCAATTGTAAAATCTGTAGGGAAAATAAATACCAAAGGAAGCCCCCGAAAACCGAAATGACAAATACCCCCATACCAAATAACCCCGTCGAAATCTTACATTTAGATATACTATCACGGTCCTCTATAGACATAAAAATGGCCCTTTTGCAAATGTTGCCGAAATTTAAGAACATAAAACTGATAGTATCAGATAATGAGAAAGCTTTTCAATCTAACATTATTGGTGCTTTACTAAGAGATCAGTTTTCCGCTAAACAATTTTTTGTACCACCTATGCATAGTAAAAGCAACGGACAGGTCGAAAGATTCCATTCGACATTGTTGGAAATAGCTCGTTGTGTCAAAAGACAACAGGACAATACAGACATTACAGAATTGTTCCTACTGGCAACATTCAAGTACAACAACAGTATCCACTCGGTCACTGGAATGAGACCAACTGACATAATTCATAACTATACGGAGGGTGATCTGAGGGCTATTAAAGAAAAACTGATAGTAGCCCAGGAAAAGACAAAAGAATGGCATAACAAAGCAGCTGACCATAGAACTTACCAACCCGGCGACATTATGTTTATTCGGAAAAACAAACGTATAGGGAACAAGCTCGACAAGGTTTTTATAGAGAATATAGTACAAAAAGACTTAGGAACGACTGTACAAATAGATGGGAAGCTAGTTCACAAAGATAACCTTAGTTAAATTCTTCCAGATTACTATACGCTTTCTTGCCGTTATCTATGAGTAAGATACTGGACTACACCCCTGCGCACTTCATCGCCATCACGCAGGGTAAAGTTGCGACCTATAATGACTACACCTACCTTATTCATACCACAAACTTAACGGAATACGAGGAAATAGTTCAGACCAGTATGGAAACATCATACCAGCTCACCGATCTACCTAAGCATAAGGACGTTTTGACGGACCAAGTCAACGAAATGAATCGTATCATAAACACGCTGAAAGTGACAAGGAGATTCGCTAGAGCGATAGATTTTTTGGGCTCCGCTTTAAAGTTTGTGGCAGGCACACCGGACCACAGTGATTATGAATTACTTTTGACTAAAGAAAATATGTTAATTGAGAACAGCAATAAGCAAACAAAAATTAATTCAGCAATACAGGACCGAATCAACGAAATGACGGAGAGGATCAATAAACTTAAAACTGAGTCAACCAATTTAGTGACAAATAAAGAAGCGATAATCTTTGATATTACAGTGAACCGCAATAACGAGATACTTAGCCACCTCAACAATGTGGCCCTATCCGTAGTTCTAGCCAAAGGAAATATAATTAATCCACTTATTTTTGACAACGTTGAATTAAAACATCTGGACGATTCTGAAAATGTACCCCTTAGTATAAATAATATTCTAAGTGTAGCTACAGTTAAAGTGTTACAAAACAATAATGTAATTCACTATGTTTTAAGAATACCATTGTTTGTAAAATTTTGCGATTTTGTAAAAATATTTCCGGTAAGCCATAATCATTCCAGAATTAAGCTAGACACCGACAAAGCTGCCCATTGCAACAACGTAATGGAGCCCATAAAGAACTGCAGGAAATCAACGTCTGTCAGCCCACAATATCTATTTGCTTGTCCCAACTGCTCAATAACAACTCAGCAGCCTGCCCAACGGAAACTGACTTCCACATACCACATATTCAAGAAGTCCAGCAGGGAACAATAATTCTAAACGAAGTTCAGCACACAACAATTTTCGATGGGCAGAGTATAACAGTAAATGGTTCAGTAGTGCTTACTTTTTCCGAATTGGTAAAAATCAACGAAACAGCATTCAGCGACCCACATCCACCAAAGATCCTAAAGCTCAAGTACCTGGGGCACGAGAACACATTATCATTGCCTTTCCTCCACAAGATGCATCTGGAAAACACAAACCATATTATGACACTAAGAGAGGAAGTTGCACAACAGAAAATATATGGTTGGCCCACCACCAACATCCTCACGGGAACATCCTTGGTGATCATGGCAATAATTATACTGGCAGTGCGAAGAAGCAAAAGATCAGACACGGTCGAGCAAGACATCGGCGATATCTTGGAACAGATAGCAAGTCGTAGCAGAGACGCTCCGAACCTAAGAGGGGGGAAGTTAACGCTAGCGCTTCAACACGCGCGTAATTCCCACCCAAATCGCTGACGATCGGTCTGGCAAACTGTAACCTGAACCTAAGACGAGACAGTTTGCCATTCCCACGATCGACGTGTGCAGCGACAACACAAAAGCGGTGACAGCAGCGAGACTGGGGCAGTTGGAGTAGAATTAAGTTTAGTTTTAATTGGACTTGTAAACCAACCGGTCGCACTTCGGCAAAATAAAAGCATTCAAAAAATTCCACATAGTGGAAAATAAACTCGTTGTCTTAATCAACATTAACTTACAATCTTAAGTGAGGTGAGAGGTAGCAAGACAATTTACGCAGAGATTGTGCTTCTTAACGTATTTTAATCGACTCTGGGTGGTAAGTCTTTTGAAGCTCTAGCAAGTCCGTATAGGTTGATTTGCGGTGCAGAGTTTGCACGCGAAGTCCCTTTTCACTTCAGTGTGAAAGTTTAGGGATTTGTGTGGTGTGTGTGTGTGGAAGTAGAGGGCTGTGATTTCGGCTTAGCAGGGCAAATGCTTTGCAACCGTTCCACTACCTCATATTTGCCGGCCAGGAACTCATCCATTTGCGACCAGGGTGGCAGATCCTTCCGGGATGTCAATGACTGCTCCCATGGAGCGAGTGTCTCTTGGGTCAATTTGGTGCAACATATGTAAACCAATAGTGGATCCCAATTGTCAGTGTCTACGGCCTGAGAATTAAGAACAGACAGACAATTGTTTATAGTGCTATGGATCCGCTGTAGTGTCTCACTATTTTCTGTGTGAGAAGGAGCGATATTCCAAAGGGATCGAATTTGATTGTCAACCAAAATGCGTTTATTTTCATAGCGGGATCTGAGGGCTTCCTACGCTAGTGCGGAATTCTCATTGGTTAATACATAT
Organism: Melieria picta; assembly: GCA_964056695.1. Classification (NCBI taxonomy): domain Eukaryota; kingdom Metazoa; phylum Arthropoda; class Insecta; order Diptera; family Ulidiidae; genus Melieria; species Melieria picta. Next base: position 55,754,503 of record OZ057400.1, on the reverse strand, counting down.
TGCTTTACAATAGCAACGCTTTGCCTTTCATTTTGTATCGGAGGTCATACATTTGTGGGCTGGAGTGAGCTGGGGGTGGTTAATGTAAACCGCAGTGAACAGAAGCTCGACAAAGGGTAAAAAGTTTGGAAAAATTTAAATGTAGGAAATGTATGTATTGGACGTGTAATCTACCGCGTCCGCGCGAACGATATTTGAGAAAATGGGAAGAATTCGCTAATACGAATTTGTGTCTCTGTCGAGTATAAAAATTTACAACCGTGTATGTAAACGTATAGGGAATCTATATACACGGTGGACGGAAAGTTTCTGCATTCATCGTTTCAATTGTAATATACTTAAAATTCTGATTGCTTGTTTTATTTGAAAACGAAATGGGGAAATCCCAATAATGTGATGGTTGAAAATCCTAAGCAGTTCCCTCATAGATCTACAGCGATTTTAATGCAGGACGGTGCGCGATGTCATATGGCGAAGCAGTCAATAATTGTTGCTAAAAGTCTATTTAAGCTAGTATGAAGAGACTGGCCGGGAAATTCGCCAGATTTTAATCCTATTGAACATATCTGGTCCAGGATTCAAGATTCAGTATTTCGGAGTCCAAAACCTGCCAATAGACTTCAACTCATTGAGAGAGTAAAACAAGAGTGGGATGCCATATCATTGGCCGAAACGTCGGTCTTGTGCGAAAGTTTTCGAGTCCTAGAGTGCTACGAAAAAAATGGCACACATACACAATATTAATGATCAATTGAATGTTGCTTGGATATGATTTAGTGGTTTAAATTAAAAAAATTTGAAAAGCAATACAAATGATACTTAACGGTGTTTTTTTGTATGCAGAAACTTTCCGTCCACCGTGCATATAAAAGAAAGTGGATGTATGTGTGTAAGCGCATCACGCTCAAACGGACCGGCCGATTTCCATGGAGTTTTTTTGTTGGATTCGTATTGAGTCAGTTCAGGTTCGTGCGAAAAGAAACTTCCGGAAAATCTATTGGAAAAGTTGGAAAATCCCTGCCATATTTGACCGTGAATTCTGAACATATTCAGACGATAACTTTGGAACCATTAGTCACGCATCAACTAAATTCACTAAGAACTTATTATTTAGTCATGTCCTTCGACAGGGCGAATGGGGCGAATATTGGACGAGGGGGCATGGCACCACCCATACAAGCCAAATCTCAATAATGGAATAACTTCGAAATTGTAAGGTGCACAGCATTGTAATTTAGTATAGCGTCGTCCCATAGGTGTGTACTTCTACGGTAAGAATTGATGGGCGTTGGACAAGGGGCGTGGCACATTTTTTGTGACCCAAATTCCGCTGAACTATAAGTCGCTCAGCAATGAAACTTAGTACGAACCTACCATTTATTCATATCTTTCGACAGAGGGAATGATGAGGGTATTGAACAAGGGGCGTGGCACTGCCCAACCATGCCAAATCTTTAATATAGAATATCTTCGAAATTGTAAGTCGTACAACACTGAAATTTAGTACCCCGGCGTCCCATAGATGAGTCATTCTACTGGTAGGATTTGATGGGCGTTGGACAAGGGGCGTGGCACATTGTTTGTGACCATTTACCTACCATTTATTCATATCTTTCGACAGAGTAAATGGTGCGGGTATTAAAGAAGGGGGGGTGGCACCGCCCATACAAGCCAAATCTCTAATATAGACTATCTTCGAAATTGTAAGTCGCACAACACTGAAATTTAGTACCCGTAGTCCAGTAGATGAGTCTTTCTACTGGTAAGATTTGGTGGGCGTTGGACAAGGGGCGTGGCACATTTGTCGTGACCCAAATATTTCGCTGAACTATAAGTCGCTCAACAATGAAACTTAGTGCGAACCTACCAATTTCTCTTCCGACAAAAGGCATTGTGCGGGTATTGAATAAGGGGGCGTGGCACCGCCCATATAATTTAATTCTGGTTCAACCGTAGTCAATTTCTTTACTGAAACTGAGCAGCAACATTGCTGATTTGTGGGTCTCGATTGCGTTAATCAGTAGCTCCTCCTCTTTCTTTGGTTGGTTTTCTTCGTCAATTTGCATCGCCATAGATTCGCCATCTCGCGTATTTCATTATAAAAAACAACAAATGTCATGCGAGACGAAGTTCGCCGGGTCAGAGTATATGTATATGGGAAACAAGCAAAACTGTTGTAAATGTGAATGGGGAATGTATGTACAAACTATTATAATATAAATAAAACAAAAAATAAATGTGTAGTCAATGTGTATGAAAATTTGTCTTTATTTGTGAAAAAGTGAACTTACTTGAACGTGAATATATACGTACGTATGTGTATGTATATAAGTGTATTTATTTTAATTAAAGGTGTACTTTTGCGAGGTGGCCGAAGAAAAGAAAGGCGGTGGCTTTTTTCGGGTGTAGTGCAGCGGGTAATTTTATTGAAATTGCGTGTGCACGCTTGGAGTAGTTCTTAACAACTAACTTATAAATTATTGGCTTAAGCCTAAGGGAGTAGGAAGAAAGTGGGTAAAGGATAAGAAAATAGAGAGATGCGAGTGTGCGTGTGGGTGACCGTGTGCGGGCGTGTGAAGTGAGCCGCCGACTCAGAGATCAATCAGATTCTCATCGTCGGCGGTCTCAACATCCCGCCCCCCGTGCCCGCTCGTCGGCCCTTGTTGGCTTTCTTGATCGTCGCGGCCGCTTTCTTTGCTGCCGCCTTGCTCGGGGGCTGGCCCTTGTGGCACCGACATACGGCGCTGGGCTGCGATGCTTGCGTGCGTCGAGCCGAGGTCGGCGTTTGGCACCGCGTCTTTGGTGCCGCTTGGGGCGTCGTCTGTGTACGTGGTTCCGGCATGGCTCGGTGTAGTAGCGTGTGGTGCCCCAACCCACATTTGTGGCGCTCGCAGACCAAGCACCTGCGGAAGGCTTCCTTCTTGGATACAGCTTCTGGAAAATAGAAAGCGTTAATGCCCTGTTGCTGGTGATGTTGCGGCTATGAGAGGGATAAAACGCAGAGTTTAACAATAGGTCTTGTCAAAATTACATTTTGGGTTTTGACGTCAGCGACTCGGATGTGGTTATCCGCCCCCTGATAAAGTTTAATGATACGCCCGAGGCGCTACTCGTGGGGAGGAAGGAGCTCGTCTTTATTTTCAGCTTTTGCCAGCGATTGGCGAGTGAGAGATTCTCTAAGTTGGGTTCAGGGGGTGCCAGCAACGGGGCTCCGCGGAGAAAGTGACCTGGAGTTAAGGCCTGAAGATCGGCGGGGTCTTACGATATTGGGGAGAGCGGTTGCGAATTGAGGACCGCTTCAATACGAATGAGGAGAGTTGAAAATTCCTCGGAAGTGAACTTATGAGTGCCGGCGACTTGGGTCAGATGAGTTTTGAAGCTTTTCACTCCAGCTTCTCAAAGACCGCCCATGTGAGGAGCACTAGAGGGAATAAACTGCCACTCGAGACCATGAGTGATATATTTATTTGCGATCTCGACTAACGCTTCTTTCAGAAATCGCGCGAGGTCCTTACTTATTGCACGTTGTGCACCAAAAAACTATCTGCCATTGTTTGACATTATTTTACTGGGGAGCCCTCGTCGACCGACGAATCCTGCGAAGACAGCTCGAAATGCGTCAGGGGTGAGATCTGAGCAGAGTTCGAGGTGAGTTGCTTTAGTAGAGAAGCAGACGAAAACGCAGACATAGGCTTTTAGGAATGCAGCACGACGTAGAGTGGATGATTTCACTTGAAAGGGGCCAGCGAAGTCGGCTCCTGTGATGGAGAACGGTGACGAAGATGTATACCGCTTGGGGTGAAAAGCTGTCATTATTTGAGACCGTACGTGCTGCTTGTAAATAATGCAGGCCTGGCATTGAAAAATTAATTTTTTGACCTTGATTTTCAGCCGGGGAATATAATATTGTTGCTGAACCATACGGACCATTAACTGTTTCTCTGCATGCAAGAGGATGCTATGCAGAAAGTCCAAGTGTACCGAGTGAATTGAAGTGCAGTTTTATTTCGTATCTTTTGGAGCGACCGGAGCGAGCAACGCAATATACATTGGTGACCCCAGGACACAAACCGACTGGTAAGTAAAGAACAAAATTAATAAGGTAAATTAGTAAGAAAAAAAAAGAAAAATTAGTAAGGAGAAGGTTTTTGAAGAAAAGTAGGTTTTTAAAAAAAGAAAATGGCAAAGGAAATGCTCAGGAAACAGGAAGAGCTTGGCAATGCTATTCTTAGCATATGCAACCAGCTGAACGCTGAGGGTCGCAATGAAGGGCAGTTGAATTCGTTGTTCGAGGAGTTAACAGCGAATCACTGCATTTTAGCTCCCAAGCAAGCGCTAAGGGAGTACAAGGTGTATTTCGAGAAGAAATACTATGAAAAAGTTCAGGCACTGTACGAAAGTACAATTAAACGAGTAGTTGAATTAGAGGCAGGAATGGGAAAGGGCGCGGTCAGCACAGGTAAATCGGTGTCGGCGAAGCGTCAAAGGGACCAAGCCGCATCGGTTCAGGCGAGGTTTCAGAGCACCTTAAAAGAATTAAAAAGGTTTCATGAACGCATCCAGATGAGATGGAAAGATCTGTCTCGGTTGCACAAGTTCGAGGACCGTGCGACAGATCTTAAGTTCGAGTACAATGAGTTCTTTGGAGAGGACAAGTTGTACGAAGAATATGAGGGCCTAATGGAAAAAGGGTCTCATATTGTGGCAGAAGAGGAAGAGAAAAAGCTGTTAGAGCAAAATGCGTCTCCTTCCTTGCCATATAGCCTGCCTCAAATTCAGATTCCCATATTTAGTGGGGATTATAGTAAGTGGATATCCTTTAGGGATATTTTCACTGAAATATTCCTTCATAAAAATGTGGGAGACACCCATAAAATGATTGCGTTAAAATCATATTTAAGGGGTAAGGCGTTAAGGTTGGTTGATCACTTAGGTATAAGTGGTGCGAACTTTAACGTGGCGTGGAAAATATTTTCTCGCACTCCTGCGGAAATTAAGGAGTTGCACGACACAGTGTCGGCTAATCTGAGAGCGTTAGAGTCTACTAAGCTCTCAGATACGGAAATTAAAGAAGCCCTTATGCACTTCATAATTGTGAGGAAGTTAGACTCACACACAAAGGTTCGGTACGAGGAATCCTTGCCAGATTCAACGGAAGTACCATCGATAGAAAATCTTTTAGCATTTCTCGAAAAGCAATTCAAAGCACTTGAAGGAAGTGAGCGATTGATTGCTAGTAGATTCGAGTTGTCAAATATAAGTGTAGGGTTTCAAAAGGAAACGAATAAGACTCAAAATAATGCAAGGAAATGTTTATTAGGTTGTGACAGTGCACATAATTTGTTTAACTGCGACGAGTTTAAAAAATTCGCAGTAGAAAAGCGAATTAAAGTAGCACTGGAAAATAGTATATGCACCAAACGCCTAAGGAAAGGGCATTTGTTCAAGAGCTGTGAAGTGGAACCTTGCCAAAAGTGCAAGAAATCACACCACACGCTGCTGCATAATGACAACTTCGGTAGTAGTAAATCGAATGTTGCATTAGCGATAGGCAGTAATAAGAACCGCATATTACTCGCAACAGCCTTGGTGCAAATAAAAAACCACCAAGGTAAAAACATATCAGCAAGAGCAGTGCTGGACAACTGTTCCCAGGGAAGTTTCATCACGGAACAATTAAGACAAAGGTTAGGGTTCAAACCAAAAAGGCTGCAAACAACCGTAGAAGGGGTTTCAGGTATGAAATCAAAAGTAAAGGAGGAAGTAATTGTGGAAGTAAAATCATCTCACACTGATTTCAAAATCAAAGTTGAGTCAATGGTTCTTCCAAAAATTACTCCAAATGTACTAGGGGAAAAGATTGAGATATCTAATCTCCCAAAAGGAACTTCTTTAGCCGACCCGAAATTGCACACCCCAAATCAAGTAGACATACTTCTAGGGGCGGAAATTATGGGAACCATATTAAAGAACGAAAATAAATTGTATTATTTGAGCTCGAGTCTTTATATGGAGAACACGGTATTTGGTTGGGTTGTAATTGGAGCTGCGCCAATTAAGCCTAAGGTAAAGGGCTGTGGAACCACCAAACAAAGGTCAACAAAAGGTGATAAAGAAACGGAAACCTTAATAAGGAAAGAGCAGCATAAGTATTTTTCTAAAGAAATTAAAATGCTAAAGAAAGGAGAAAAAGTAGATAAGGCATCGAAACTAACCGGTTTATCTCTAATTTTAGGTGAAGATGGAATCATTCGAGTGGGCGTTCGATCGCAAAATACGGCGATGTCGGATGGCACGAAGCTTCCAATTTTATTACCAGACACATGTTCATTAACCAATTTAATCATTTCAGATGTTCACAAAGAGAACCGGCATATTGGAGCGAAAGAGTTGCTAGAGCTCACGCGCGTACGCGCGTGCTATAGTTGTCCAAAAAAGAAACCAAATGTTACTCAGTCCACCAACTGGTAAAGTAACTAGGTAGCGATCCTCCGCAAGAAATGGTTGGTCTGCAATAAATTGCAGGGGGCCAGGGTGACCAAGGCCATTTTCGCTGAAAATGGTCTTGGTGGCATAGTAGACGCAAGGATGAGGCGACTATGATCAATAAGTACCGGGACTGTGTATTTTAAATTTTCCGCCGTTGCCCGATGCAGGTAAAAAAGGTTTTAGGTCGGTAGGACCTTAACTGACATCTGTGTCAAATTTTTAGCGGGATTGCATCATTAGTTTTTGTTTGGCAGCTGTTAGCGTCAGTCAACTTTTTGTACTTCGTCGCATTTTACAATGGATAATTTTGTTGATCAACGTATTTGTTTGAAATTTTGTCTTAAGAACGAAATTTCTTGTGCCAATGCGCTTAAAATGTTGCAGAAAGCATTTGGGGAGTCTGCTCTATCAACAACCAGAGCGTTCGAGTGGTATAAAATGTTCAAAAGTGGTCGTGAAGTGGTCGAAGACTTTCCTCGTTCTGAACGTCCTTCAACATCGAATACCGACGAAAATGTTGAAATTGTGAAGAAAATCGTGCTTGAAAATCGTCATGTGAGCCTCAGAGAGATTTCTAACGATCTTAACATCTCTTATGGAAGCGCACAACACATTGTTGTCGATATTTTGCGCATGAAACACGTCGCCGCACGGCTTGTTCCTCAAGACTTGAATGCGCCGTCTCACAAAGCACACATTATTCGCGATTATTTGAACAAACACAGTGTGAATATCATCGATCAGGCTCCCTATTCTCCAGATGTGGCACCATGTGACTTTTTCCTGTTCTCCCGACTCAAGTTACCGCTTCGTGGAAAGAGATTTGAGTCCATAGAGGTCATAAAAGAAAATGCGACGCGAGAGCTGAAGGCCATACCTGCTTCGGCTTACCAGAAGTGCATGGACGATTGGATTAAGCGTTGGCATATGTGTATTGCTTCAGATGGGGCTTATTTTGAAGGGGATAAAATAAATTTACCAGAAGAATAAAACAATTTTGTTTTTTTGACACAGTCCCGGTACTTATTGATCATAGTGTATATGCGGCTTAACCTTTTCCTACAACGACATTTTAAAAGTATAGTATAATTAAAAAGGAAATTTAAATTTAAGTAAAAAGGAAAAGAATAAAGAAAATATAAATTGGTTGTTGAGTGGTTAAATCGGCAAATTTAAAAATGAATTTAAGTAAAGGAAATAAAATTAAATGAATAAATGTTAAATGTAATGAAAACTACTAAGGAAAACAAAATGTTACGAAGAATTTAAGAATAAAGAAAACAGGCAGAATATAAAAAAAATGGCTAGTATAAGATCTAATGTAATGGATTTCCTTTTTTGCGATTGCCCAAAATAGCTCAAGGTAACCCTGACATGCTTGGAGGGCTACATGCTTGAATACCCAAAATCCCTTGCCCTGCATGCTTCTCGATTCGCTGAATAACCTGTAAAGTGCGAATAGGTGACAGAGAAATAGGATTACCGTTAGCTTATGAGGTGACTTCTGCGCGGCGTACGTGACTCAAGTTCAGCGAGTTGCAAGAAGGTTAGCGAACAGTGAGCACGTTAGTGAGGCAGTGGAAAGTGTCGGAAAAATTCACTAAAAGCATCTTGTCGTTTACCGTGTCCGTTTAATTCCCCCCGGTACTACCGGCAAATATTTCGTCGGGAGGCGGATTGAGCAGTTAACTCGAAAAGTTTATGCCGACCTCGCCAGTCGCCATCACCGTTCTTGTTTTGTGCGGTTGGTTAGCTTGGCAGTTTCGTCCATATTCGCTGTGCGCGTGCGTATCCTCGTTGTAGCTGTTCGCTGCTGCGCAGCTGGTGTATTCTGTCCGTGAATAGCCAGACTAACTTCTTCCACATCTCTCTGGACGCAATCATTTAGCGAAGCGGTATCGAGAGAAGCAATCGCCAAGGATTCGGCGGCCAAGAATTCCTCCAGCTGGATTAAACATATATTTTTTTGTCTTCTTCCTCTCCTCGTTCTGGGTAAGAGCAAATGGGACTAAAGTAGCATAGCAAATGAAGTAGCTAAGCCTTTGATTCATTTCTAGCGGGAGCACATGAACCACGTTTCCGGTGACAAGTCCGCGTGGCAAAGTCCAGCGGCAGCCAGACGACTAACCTCTTTTGGGACTTCTTCTGCGCTGCCAAGTCCAACAACTGCGAGTAGCAGCTATAACATCCTCATGGGGGCGACCTAACCTCTGACCAAACACATTTTTCTTCCAATCATCACGCATGGTGTTACTTGGCTAAGCGGTTCCTCTGAACGCGCAGCGGCGCTGTCTGTTTCCTCAGATCTTGCTCCGGTCATTCCTTTATTGTAAAAACTCTTACATTTTTTTTTTATATTATTCTCAAAATGTCTTTAAAGCTTTCCTAGTAATTTTCCAAAAACTTCAATAACTAAATATCTATCTTACTATATATTATATAAAAGAAAATAATTTTTAAATTGTCTTAATTATTAACAGTTTTCTGCAAATGTAAACCTTAAATGAGATTTGCAAAAAAATTAAAAATTTGCTAACTATTGATACTTAAGTGAATCCCTCCCCAAATCAGCTAAACCCGCAGCAAGCAATGTAGCGCACACCGACTTCGTTTGGCCAATCGAGTTCACCGGTGGACTACACAATGTAAGTCAATCCCTCCAAAAAAAACAAATAAAATTTATTCTATTTTACTTAAGCTATTAATAGTGTAGCATCCGCAAATATGTATGTATAATCATTAACAATCTCATTATTAGCTCAGTAAAAGTTTCCTATTTAAAATCCTTATAATTTGTTAAATACCCTGTATGCAGTGTAAGCAATAGACAGCTGCCCTCATGCATTCCAGGCATACACACTCACGCCCATAAATTCCACTCAATCATAATTTCTCTTTCACTGAGTGCGAAATGAATGCGTACGCAATTTAAGCTTATACTATTGTCCTAATTTTCGGAATGCATATACATAAGTACGAATTGAATTTGAATAAGGTTTATCTTAAAATGATTTGTTAAATAAAGCCCCACTGAAGGGAATACTACAGGAGGTCATGTGCGATGTAACTTGAGAAGGGTGTAATCGGTAGATAGGGGCAATCTAAAAATACGAGTGCGAGGATTGCCATGGCGTCGGATCTTCTTATGAGAATCCGGGGGTGGGAAAACTGCACTCCCTGTGAAAACACCACACAGGCCCTGAGGGTGGCTAAATAGGAGCAAACTATCGTTGTTACCTTTTTTGTTTTGAATTTTTGATTCGGTCTGTTTCGGCTTATTACATCTTTAATATGGCATGAGATTTTTTTTTCTACTGTTGCGTTAGTCGAGGAGTGAATGCAAGGACCACGCCCAGCCGAACTAGCTAGCCGATGACCGTTATCATGCCGCCGTCGCATTCACAAATCGGCCAGACCATACGCAGTCCACCGCGAGCGCTACAATAGAATGGCGCGAAACGTGGGCTCAGTTGGTCCTTTTGTCAACCGCACGCAACACTAATGTTAATTAAAAATCCCACTTGTTAAATATAAGTCAGGGATAGTTTATAAGAACAGGGCAGCGTGAGTCAACGCAAACATCGTGGGACCGTGTGAGAAATGCAGCCATGAAGGAGTACTAACGCTTGGACAGCAGCGTAATCTGGAATACTGCAACATGGTCGACGGAAGATTTCGCGGCCCAACGCAAGTTTGATGCGATGAAGAAGCTTCCTGCACTCGAAGTGTAATTCGTGCAGCAAGAAGGATGTCGACTCGCATTGACTGGCTGTTGGTTATTGAAAGAATGCAGCCACAAGGTCAGTGAGCGCAAGTGTAACGCTATGACCAGCTTCACGAAATTGAAGGACGTCGTTTGATCCAAAAGATGTAGCAGGAACCAATTCCTAAAAAGGCTGAAAGCGCAAAAGGCGCAAAGCTAGAGGAATATGGTGGGATGCCGAACAAACTCAGGAGGAAGAAGAAGGTTCTCTTCCAATTGATCCTGAGTACGGCAACCTTGAAAACATTGAGGGCGATGAGATTCCCACCAAGGTGGATAATCGCCTGTTTGAGTGCAACTGGGCCTGTCCTGTGAGCGCTATTTAGAAAGAGACAGAGGCGTCAGCACGATAAGGATCGTTGAAAGTCATCAACGAGAAAGTGAGTAACTCCAAGATCACGCAAAAGCGTGAGACAGCCTCTCCGGGTGAAGATGACTGCCGCAGTAAAATTGTGATCTTATGAAGGAAGCGGACGTGGCTTTTGACGCGGACAATCGACATTAGCACTTAGCGGTTAGTAGTCAAGTAACTGGAGTTAAGATGCGAAAGTGAAAGGTGAAGAGATCGCAGATCCCAGTTGACAACCAGCAGTTGCAACACCAGTAGTAACCAGCCGGCGCTTGGAAGGTGAGGAAGCTGAGGTCAACATCGCTGCCCGCTGCTGCCCTATCTCTAAGAGGTTTAGTAGGTTAAGAAAACCGAATGTCTTTATGTTGAAAGGCTACTCCTTTCAACGGGTGCAATATGTTGAATCTTGCAACGGCACCACAAGATAACCAACATCTGGTTGCACTTATCAAGTGGTGACCGCTGCAAGAATTCAAGTAACAGGCCCGATAAGAGTGTGTGGCCAGCATATGGTGTCGGTATGCTCTTATCGTGCTGTTTTTTTTTTCTGCCATGCACTTTGGGTCATGCTACCTACGTGCATGCGCAGGCAAAACCTTAGGATAAGGAATAGTGTAAATAGAGTAGGTACTAAAATATAAGAGATATTATAAATAAAGGCTCCGGGCGACCGGAGCGTTAGTCTAGTTTCGTGAGCAAAGAAGTGAAGTGTTTTAATTTCATCTATTTTGGAGCGACCGGCGATCAGCGAAGTATACAGTGTGTTTGTATTTGTTTCACCAGCTTGGATAGTAGCAGGGCACCGCACAATTCTAGGCGTGGCAAGCTTATCGTCTGCAGTGACTTTGCTTTTGGCTGCCAAGAGATGCGAGGAAGCGCTTTGATGGTCGGCATGGGTTCGTACATAGATACATGCACAATATGCCTTTTCAGAGGCGTCGCAGAATCCATGAATTTGGACATGTGCGCTTGGAGAAAACTGAACCCAGTGCGAAATCTCGATTTTATCAATGGATGCTCGATTCTCGATGAATGCGTTCCACTTGTGAAGATATTGTGGTTTCACACACTCATCACAGTCTGTTCCTTCAACCAGAGTTGTTGGAGAAGCATTTTCGCTTGAATCATAATAGGCGATAGCTACCCTGCCGGGTCAAAAAGTTTCGCGACAGCTGATAGGATCTGTCTCTTTGTTACCGACACTGAATTGGAGATGGGGTCAAAGGTTTAAGAGAAAGAATCTGATAAGTCATTCCAGCGAATTCCAAGAGTTTTCGTTTTGGAATCGCAAAATATCGGAATCTAACAGATTTTCGGGGGGAATTTTTTCGAGGAGTTCCAAGTTGTTGGCAGTGATCTTTTTGAGGGGGAATCCTGCTTAATTGACTGCCAGAGAGAATACCGTCAACATATGTTTCGTCGAGTATGTCCTGAGCCGCGAGGGGCCATTTATCTTTCGAATCATATGGTAACTGCTGAAGTGTACGGATGGCCAAGTAGGGGGCACAGTTCACACCAAATGTGACTGTTTTGAGTCTGAAGTCTTCCACCGGTTTATGGGGACACCGACGGAAGAGACTTCGTTGAAAATCTTGGTCATCTTTATGTACGAGAATGTGGGGGTACATTTTTTTAATGTCGCTGTTAAAAACGAACTTATAGAGTCGCCATCTTAAGAGTAATAGCATAAGATCCTTTTGAAGAGTGGGGCCGATGTGAAGTACATCATTTAAGGAGCATCCAGAGCTTGAGGCGTTGAAAACTACTCGCACTTTAGTAGTCTTCTTTTGTGGGCGAATAACCGCATGGTGAGGTAAGTAAAACGAAAAGTATTTACCGTCATTTATATTCTCACAAGAGGATGTTGATTCCATGTAGCCGAGGGTGCAGTACTCGTTTAATACATCTGAGTAAGTGGTTTTGAGATCCCCTTTTTTCTCAAGTGTACGTTCTACACTTAAGAATTGTCGTAAGGCAGCTGTCCGCGTATGGCCTAGGGCCGAAGTTTCCAGAAAGCTATTCTTGAATGGGAGCCTTACGACATACCGACCGTCGGGGTTTCGGAACGTTGTCTTTTTGTAAAGTTGTTCACAGAAGCTGTCGTCTTCAGATGTGTGGGTGAGTCAACTATTTCTTCCTGTTCCCAAATCTTCCTTAGATGAGTGTCGAGATATTCGGTGGTGATTTCTTTGACTTCCGTCAAAAATGTGGAAATCGATTCTAATGAGACCGCTGAGAATCCAACCGAATATTGACTTTTGAGCCAGAAGACTGCCTCCGTAGTTGTGGTGAAGGCCTTCTTGCAAAATTTGTGGGGTCAAATCGCTACGTATCATTAGATTTATTCTTGAATTACGGAAACAGTTTGGATCTGCTAATTGGACTTTGGAGTATTTCATCCAATCGGGCGTGATGGTGGGTAAAAAGTTTGAGTTGCGGGAGGATGATGCCTTGAGCTTTAATTTGGGGGTGGTCGTCCAAGCCGCAGAGTGTGATTGAACAAATTTTGTTGGCATTTTGGACGACCTTGCCACCTAGGAAAGATATTTCAAAATGAATTTCCCTCGTGGGCAGATTCCAAGTCCTTTGAATTTTTGACGAAATGAAGGTCTTTTGGGAGCCGGGGTCTATGGGGGCTCGGACCTTATGAATCTCTTCTAAATGGACAATAGAAACAATTGCTGTGGGGAGATGCGTTTTCGCTCTAGTGCTCGAGTGATGAGCATGAGTCTGTTCATGGCTGCAGGTACAAGAGGGTCGATTTTGTGGTTGATCCTTTGAAGTGGAGGACTTTCGGCTAGTGGAGGGTTCTTCGCGACCACTCGGCCGAGTTATTGTGGTTTGAGCCACTGTCTTTTGGGGCCGGGGAATCGGCTTATGCGTTTGACTGCTCGTCGGAAAGTGTAGCATCGAATTATGCTTTCTTTGGCAGTAAACGCAAGAAAAGTTGCTTGGGCATTCATTACGTATATGAGAGTATGCCAGGCAGTTTTCACAATAATTATTCTCTTTTACAAACTTGACTATATCGTGCACTGAAAGTGACTTGAACTTTTGGCAAGTTTTGAGTGGGTGGTTGGACTTGCATAAGTTGCAAGTGAACAACTTGCCTGTTTCGGAATGAAACGTTTGAGTCTTATTTTGCGTTTTGTTGAAAGAGAAGTTTGGTTGCGTAGCCCGAGGGGATTTGGGCTTGTACGCGCTTAACCGTTCCACCACTTCACACCTGTTTGTGAGGAATAAGTTCATTTGCGACCATGTACTGGGCTGCATATAAAGACTCAGATACATAAAACACGTATACGTACATAACCGCGTATTAATGCGACGCACTGCACTAATCACTAGCGCTGATCAGCCTAGCGATAACACTGTGCAAGTCCAAAATTTAGACATGGGGGGGACCTACTGGGTGAGTTTCCTATAGGTATACTGAGTTGAGATCCACCAGCCGTTTGGTAAGATTGGCTCTAGTTTATGAGAAATCCGACTTTGAAGTTTGTCGAGTTCGTCGCTTAAGTCTTCGAACATATAAATGCTAATAGGTCCTAAATTGTTGCGAATATCGCTTTACTGTCTTCGGCAAGTTTGTAGATATTTTAACGACCAACAAATTTGCTTAAGACACCAATGCAAAAAAACCACATTCAAACTGTGTAATTGCGATATGTGCATTTTTTGGCGCAGCGCATCGTCGCCTATGAGTGTTATTTATGTGTAATTAATTTGGCTCATTTCAGACGAGCCCGACGCTTAACACTTCGAACGTTTAAATGCTAATAGGTCCTAAATCGTTCCGAATATCGCTTTACTGTCTTCGGCAAGTTTGTAGATATTTTAACAACCAACAAATTTCCTTAAGACACCAAAGCAAAAAAACCACATTCAAATCTCAGCTGCAGTTCGTGGATCGGATCACTAATCTTGGCTTCAGGATCAATTCCTCGTTGTCTTGTGAGGACCACATAAACTCGGTCGTTAGCAAAATATACCTAACGTTACGAAATCTTAGAATGACTGCTGCATTCGTACCATGTGAGACAAGACGAAAATTGGTTTTACAGCTAATTTTACCCATAATTACATATTCAGAAGTTGTTTACAGCAAACTTGATTCTAGGTCGGAACATAAACTGCTTATTGCCTACAACAATGCTGCACGTTACGTCTATGGCTTAAAGAAAGGGGATCACGTTTCTTCTTATAGTAGACAGTTGCTTGGTCTTGACGTCAAAAGCTACTTAGAAGCACGGAACTGTATGTTTTTACATAAACTTATACATACGAAGCGTCCCTGCTACCTTTTTGAAAAACTTTTGTTTTGCAAGTCAAGTCGAAACTACAATCTCCTAATTCCTAACCATAATTTCAAAAATTCCAGTAGGCTACTTTTCGTTAGCGCCATAAGATCTTGGAACTCGCTTCCTAGTGCCATCAAATGTATTTCGGGTAGTGGTAACTTTAAGCATCTACTCTTCAAACATTTCTCATAACAATTCAAACTTTTCTCTCACTCTTTACCCTACTTCTCTACTTTCACTTACTCATAGTTAAGATTTTTCTTTGTAAATTATTAAACATTGTAATAATATTGTATTTATTGTGTAATGCTTAAAACGAATGTGTTCCTAATTGGCATGCAAAAGATTGTATCTTATATGCCTCTATTATCTGTTAAATAAATAAATAAAATAAATAAACTGTGTTTTCGACAAAAATGTCCCAAAAACCCCACTTTCTCGTCAATTTAATGAGATTTTCCGTTTATGCATGCCAAACTGTAAGGAATTTCCATTCATACTCTCAACAAAGCAACAAACTTGACTTTCCCCCATGATTCAGTAAACCCACAAGGGTTCAAGTAACGCAGGCACGATGGGAGCGTACCGGTCACCAGGTACTGGCTGCATGCTCTTCTCGCGCTGTGTATTTAGGTTGCCATACATGGTACCTACGCGAATGCATGCGCTGGTAAGCGATAAGATCAGAAAATTGTTAACAAGTAGGCACTAGGAAATAAGTGGTAAATCAAGGCTTCGGCTAACCGCAGCTATTTTTCCCAGATAGTTATTTTCTAGCAGGTAGTTAGTAGGTACTAGAAACTGGGTACTAGAACTAGGTACTGGAACTGGGTACTAGAAAATAAGTGATAAATAAAGGCTCCGGATATCCGGAGCGTTAGTCAAGCAACAGCAGTTGATTGAAGTATATCAGTTTTTACTTTGTGGAAAAGTCAAAGAGCAGAGCAGCCAACCAACAGCAGATTAAACAGCTTCATTGTTTGTTAGTGTCGGAACGTGAATTCATTTATTCAAGAAATAAATTTAATAGAACTACGCAAAATGAATTCATGCGGTGCAGCGTCATTTAATAGATATTGCTATGTTTGTGGAAAGCACACTATGATGGCTAGCAAGCGCGCAATCACTACGGAAATTGCTGAATTGTACGTGCAATATTTCAACCAGACTTTCATCAGTGCTGTGCATTGGGCTCCATCAATCATTTGTACGACTTGTTTGTGGAACTTAAATCGATGGAAAAGAGGTAAATGAAATCATGTATGGTATTAATTCATTTTTAAACTATGTAGTAGTTAATTCACAAATTCAACTTTCTTCTTCATCACAGGAGAAGCCGACTGTATGCCTTTTGGCGCTCCAGTGATTTGGACACAGCCTACAGAACATAATCCAGATGAGTGTTATGCTTGTGTTAAGGGGGCTTTCCCGTTTTTTCGTCGAAAAATGAGGTGTTTTTCAAGAATTAATTTTGGAAAGACAGTTTGATAAAATGTTGTAATTCTTTTTTATTTTGTTTGTTGTTACAATAGTGAGTTGAAAAAAATTTTTTTTTTGGAAAAAAAACAAAATGGCCGCCGGCTTGCCAAGTACTTATGTTGCCTTGTTTGGAAAACATACTCCCAGTTTTTACACTTTTCTCGGGTACGGTTTATCTGAAATCAAATTGACCATCATTTTCATTAATTACATAGTTTTAGTTATCGCACATCGGAGGATTTTTGAAAAATTTCAACTTGGTGAAATTTGGCGCAAATTTGAAAAAAATAGATTTTTTTGCAAAATTTTGGTACTAAAAGTGTTGTTAAAAATCGAAATTTCACAATATTGAAAAAATCCTATGATGTGCGATAGAGAATTCATTTGTGAACACGTGAAATTCAGTTTTATCCAAATCGGTTCATTAGATCCGAAAAAAAGTGTAAAAAAGTCACAAAAACATGGTTTCGAGAAAAACGCGTTTAAAGAAAAGCGCGGAGCGTACGCGAGGCTGTGCGCGCCGAAACATTTTTGGCTATAACTTCAAAACTATTGCATATTTCATTATGAAACTTTGGCTTCATATTGTTATAGTATTTGTAAATCGATTTCTGTAAAAAAAAAAACGATTTTTTGAAACCGAAAAGCGGGAAAGCCCCCTTAATGGTGCGAACGGGATAAACCGAGCCAAAAAACGTAAAATGGAATATAGAGGAACAGTGTTTGTTCAGTTGCCGCTACCACATTCGAATCTCATGCCAATCCCGAGAAGACAAAGTCCAACAGAAGCATACATTCCACCTACTTCCGTTGGTGACGCAGAATCGTATGGATAATTTTATGTACCATCCAATGCAACTGCACCATGCAAACACATAGAAATTTCCCAAATTGGTTTGGATAACATGGTGCGTCGCCTCAAATTATCACAGCGGCGGTCCATTCTTTTGGCTCATGATTTGAGAAAATCGAATATATTAGCACCAAATGTAAATATATATAGTGGGATCGGTCGTCATCGTCGCTTCTCTGGTTTTTTCAAAGCCATCGAAAACAATTCATTAGCATATTGCACTAATATCAAGGGTTTAGTTCTAACGATGCACAATGAATACAAGCCGGAAGATTGGCGACTGTTCATTGATTCTTCTAAGAGCAGTCTCAAGGCGGTTTTACTGCATATTACGAACGCAAAAAACAGTGTCCCGGTTGCTATCAGCACAAATACGACAAAAAATTACGCATCGCTGAAAAAGATCATTGATTTGTTGGAATACGAAGATCATCGTTGGAAAATTTGTGCAGATTTGAAAGTGATATCTCTACTTAGAGGGATGCAGACGGGATACACAAGAAATATGTGCTTCATGTGTTTGTGGAACACTCGATTTCCTGGCGATCAATACCACAAAAAGGACTGGCCACTGAGAGAAGCATTCAGATTGCGTCATGGAAACATCATTGAGGTTCCACTTGTGCCAATCACAAAAGTTTTGCTGCCACCGCTCCATATCAAACTTGGAATTGTTAAGAACTTCATTAAGGCACTAAATCCTGACGGCAGTGCATTCAATGAATTGAAACGAATTTTCCCGAGATTGAGCGGAATGAAAATTAAAGAAGGTTTGTATGAAACCATATATTTATATCGGTCATGCTCTATTATACACTACCTAACACTTATTTCCGAATAATTTAATCACAGGCATTCTCAACGGACCCGATATTCGACGATTGATGAGGGATGAACGATTTGAAGCCTGTCTGTCTGATCTGGAGCTGGTGGCTTGGGATTGTGTCAAAGCCGTAATTCACAATGTACTTGGAATATATCGCGACGAAAATTTTCGCATGCACATTGAAAACATGCTTGCTGCATTCCACAATATCAATGTAAGAATGTCATTGAAACTTCATTTCTTACATAGCCACATGGACAAATTCGCCGAACAATCACCAACCGAATCCGATGAGCATGGCGAACGTTTTCATCAGGTGACGGCAAGACTCGAGCACTGGTACAGTGGCAAGAAGCTCGATGCTCTCCTTGGGGACATTTGCTGGAACTTGCAACAAGAAGATGAAGAAGAAACAGTATAAGCAACGAAATATATATAATATGTTCCATAGTTCAAAGTTTAGCAAAGTATCTAATTAAAATTTGAAGTGAAATCAAGATTGTGCGTTTAATATTGTTTACTGAATCATGGGGAAAAGTCAAGTTTGTTGCTTTGTTGAGAGTATGAATGGAAATTCCTTACAGTTTGGCATGCATAAACGGAAAATCTCATTAAATTGACGAAAAAGTGGGGTTTTTGGGACATTTTTGTCGAAAACACAGTTTGAATGTGGTTTTTTTGTTTTGGTGTCTTAAGGAAATTTGTTGGTTGTTAAAATATCTACAAACTTGCCGAAGACAGTAAAGCGATATTCGGAACGATTTAGGACCTATTAGCATTTAAACGTTCGAAGTGTTAAGCGTCGGGCTCGTCTGAAATGAGCCAAATTAATTACACATAAATAACACTCATACGCCACGATGCGCTGCGCCAAAAAATGCACATATCGCAATTACACAGTTTGAATGTGGTTTTTTTGCATTGGTGTCTTAAGCAAATTTGTTGGTCGTTAAAATATCTACAAACTTGCCGAAGACAGTAAAGCGATATTCGCAACAATTTAGGACCTATTAGCATTTATATGTTCGAAGACTTAAGCGACGAACTCGACAAACTTCAAAGTCGGATTTCTCATAAACTAGAGCCAATCTTACCAAACGGCTGGTGGATCTCAACTCAGTATACCAGGAAACTCACCCAGTAGGTCCCCCCCATGTCTAAATTTTTGAGGTCAAATTTCACGCACAGTGTAATCAGCCTAGCGCTAATCAAGCTAGACTTGTGCAGCAGTGAACGAGTGAGCGTTAGCTAGTGTTCGTATACACACTCGGCAGCCAACATGGTTGTTGTTATGCTAAGCCACCCACGCTAGTGAAGGTGAGCGCACAATTTTCGCGCTGCACTTTCGCATTCTCTTTCGCTGTACGTTCGTACTGCGCTAGCGCGGCGCTCTTAAATCGCATCTGCGTATCCAGCAGATAGTGGGGTGTGGCGGTGGTAGTGCACTTTGGCCGCATCGCACTTTGTGACCTTGCGCAAAGTGTTGGTGGGATGCATTTCGGCTGCTTGCAATTACAATTCCAACCATGGTGTTGTTGTGTTGTGCAGCTGCGGAAGTCTTTGCCGTTCTGACTGCTGCATTCCACCAACCACGTAACCCAATGCACCAAATTTTG
This sequence comes from Melieria picta, assembly GCA_964056695.1. Taxonomy (NCBI): domain Eukaryota; kingdom Metazoa; phylum Arthropoda; class Insecta; order Diptera; family Ulidiidae; genus Melieria; species Melieria picta. The sequence goes on along the minus strand of OZ057400.1, from coordinate 55,734,827 downwards.
ACGCATTTCTGCAAAGCAGATCTGCTGGAAGTTGGGCGATCAGGCGATTATGCGCTGTTGATGCCAAATTTGCCTTTATAAGCGGCCGCAGCGGTATGATCAGGATGAGTAGTGGCAGATCATTAAGTCGATGAGGAGTAATGCGGAGTAATTAGCCTCAGGAGTTTGGTGCGTAGAGTCGGTCAGCGTGCGATATTGGCGGTTCGTCGGAGGCCTTAGAAGTTGGTCTGTGAAAATTCGCGCGGTCCATTAGTGGCAGAAGACTATTGTGCAGCAGAAAATAAATGTGGTGAAGTGCGCGGACAGTGGCCAAACAATGGCATAATTTGTTGGCGAACAAATCTCAAGTGGCACTTGCGTGAGAAGATTTTGTTATTTCAAAAACTCGCAAGGTAAACTTTTCTTTAAAAACAAATGTGGTTCTTGTACTAAAACTAAAGTATGCCACCAAAGAAATTCAAAACGCCCAAAACAGCCAAAAATTCGGACTATGTTCAAAAATGCCAGTGTTAAACAAACTACAAAAATTGTGCTAAAAACTTAATAAAACTACGCCAATTCTAAATAAAAACTATGAATGAACTATGAATATGAAGCTGACGAAAATTAAGACTAATATTGCTGCTGCCCGGGAATGCTGTGAAGAATGCCGATTTTCCAGTCATCGATTGGAGTCCGAAGGAGCAAACATTAAACATTTGTAAAAAAAAAATTTGTGCGAAATATTCGTTATTTTTTTAAATTAGATTTGCTAATATCGAACATATACAAAAAAATGTGGAAATATTATTACTTATGATAACATGTTTTTTTTTATTTAAACTTCTTTCATTAATTTCTTTTATCTATAAAAAAAGGAGAGAAACAAAAAAAATGAAATGTGTTTCTAAAAGGGTATTTCTACTTACTATCTTATTTTTAAAATGGTTTTTATCTAATTAAAAATTATAATTAAAAAATAAATTTAAAAAAAATGAATTTATCTAATGTAAAATTACGTTAACGAAAAATTTTGCAAAAGAAAAAAAGGGGGAAGAAGAAAATAATGATTTTAAAAGCGAGTTAAAAGAAAGAAACAATAGGTAAAAGTGAAGAAGGGGAAAAGGAAAAAATAAAATAAATAAATTTGGTTCATTTTCACATTTTCTTTCCGCAAAATCAATCTAGCAACATGTTCCTGGAAAACGCGCATCATGTCGTTGGGCCCAACGCATCGATGGAGCGAGAGGAAAAACCGTGAGTGAACATTTAAAACTTTGATTTATTTAAATATGGGGTTTTGTGCGTAAATTTGAGAAAAAAAAAGAGAAGAAAAAGGGATAATTTTTAATAAGAAAAAATTTGGGAAAAATGTATTAAAATTAATTAAAATTGGGAGAAAAAGAATTGAGAAAGGAAAAGTTTTTTTTTGATTTTGAAAATATGTTGTTTTTCCTTCATGATAAAATTTTGGTTAATTTTTTTTTATAAAAATATTTGGCTAAGTTTAAGAAAACGTTATTACCTAAGTAAATGTGAAATTAATTTTTCTTCATGATTTCACTTCATTACTAAGTTTTTTGTTACTATTTTTTTCTATAAATTTAAAGAATAATATTGTGATTAAAATTTTAAACATAATTTGAACAGGCGAAATATGTTGAAAATTAGATTAAGAATTCTGATTTTGTATTAGGTTAAGATTATGAAATAAAAATTGTGTAGTGGTACCGCGTGACCACTAACGCCAACACAATAGCGCACAAGCCAGTCAGCAAGACCGACTTGCATCGCTCTGTGCGCTCGCCACTTTGTTTACATTGCAAGTGTCAAATGTCGCATGCACAAGAACGCCGGCGTCACTCAAGTGGCCTGCACTTGCACAAGCGACACATGTCACAACACATGTGGGCACTTGCACCGATCGCGCATGCAACACGACCCGACCTACCGCAGGTCAACGCAGAGCGCTGGCCCACTTTGGGAAAGTGCCGCGTCGTCGGATCTGACCCGCGTCGTGATTGGCGCGATGCGAATGCATTGGAAATAGAGGGAGGAGCACTGGAATTGCCCCTCCGTATAACACTTTGTAAATTTAGGATTTAAGACACCAAATTTGGAAAATAAAATCAGCTTTATGACAAGAGGCAAACGATTCGTTTACTTTCTATCTATAGCTCTAAACGTCGGCTCTTTAGCCACCAGATAATTGGCGCGGCTCGCTTTCACAATAAGCCAACCCGAACTGCACTGACTACATACTTCACCACATCAAACTAACCAATTATGTCACCACATGGCGATCCTGCCCAACCACATCTTCTGAAGCACAGATCAAATAAAAACCCACAGTAACACCGATCCTGCGGATTTCGATCCTACAAAAACAATACCGACTAACACAAAGCAAGCCCATACACAGCACGTAGTCCTGCCGAGCTTATTTCAAACAGCCCAGGAAATAGTTTGATGCAAACTACATATAAACCACCTACAACCATACAAACACCAAACCACCATCCACACACGAATGACAACGCAAGCACCGGTGACAATGACACCGATCACCTTCATATTGACAAACAGCAAGGCGCTACGCAAACAGCTAACCACCAAAGTTGCGCACCTGATGAAACCCCATCGCAACCGCCCAGACGCAAGGGTTCTATGTAAAATTCGTCACCACAGTAAACCAACTAAGCCGCTCACTTGCAAGCTACCAACACAGCACCGAGTGCAGGAAATCACACAAGACTTGAAGAACGTTTTACCGAAGGATACACAGGTCCAGATCCAAGAAAATTGCACCTAAATAATCAACAACATCTTCCTATACATTTACAATTATTTTCATAATTTTACAATACAAAAATAAAAAACAAAAACAAAAAAAAAATATGTACACAAGAATACGTAATAACAACATTATAACAAACTTATAATCAAATCCAACAAACACACCCGAAAACATTTGCAACTTGTTATTACATTACACTATACATTAAGAACAAAAAAAAAAAAACCCTCAAGATAAACAGAAACGTTTACCAAAATAGAAACATAAACCAAAACAATTTTCGTAAGGCCAATAACCAGCAGCGAAACGGGTATATGTGAACAACTCAAATTACTACCAACCGAACCAAAATCGGAACCAGAACGACAGAAACCAATACTACCAAAACAACAACCAAAGCAACAGAAACAATTCACGGTCATATACCAACAGCAATCGAAATGCTTACCAAAATAATAATAATAATAACCGACAAGGTCGCCCAACTCGAATAAATTACATACAGGGAAACGAGGGCGACCCGGAGGAACAGAATTCGACTCCTCCGGGGGCGGAAGAACAAACAATAGACGAATATATTTAATAACAGACAACTTAACCAATTATGTCACATTTAAGTGCAGTACTATCACAAGGTGAAATAGGACATGACTTACCAATCTCTTACGCAAGCAAGTCACTACAGAAACACGATATAAATAAACCAATTATAGAAAAAGAACTCTTAGCAATACACTGGGGAATAAATTATTTCAGATCATATCTCTACGGTAGAAAATTCATTGTAGTAACTGACCATAAACCACTAGTTTCACTATTTTCCCATAAAAACCCATCGTCGAAAATGACTAGAATTAGACTAGATTTATCCGATTATGATTTCGAAATCATCTACAAACAAGGCAAAATTAATTCGAACGCAGATGCACTATCACGCATCAAGCTAGACAGTGACGACTTAAAAGCAATGATACCGACACAAGAAGTACTAGCTATAACACAAAGTAAGACAACAAAAATAGGAACACAAGAAAAATTTGAAAAAGGGCAAAATAAGAAGAAAGAAATAAAGACACGCATCAACAGTACGGACATATCTCCAAAGGAGCCTGCGCAACTCCACATTTGGGAATGTACCTCTATGACTGACGTGAAGAATATGAAGAGATTGAATTTTATCATTGAAAAGCGTCGGCCGACGATCAAAATATATAATAACGAAGTGCACGTGACTTGTAGTGATGACCCTTTGGAACTAGATCCAATGTTGGAGAAGCTACATAGTTCACTAAGAAAGCTGCATATAAAGGAGCTAGCCCTTTGCAGACAAAACTTTAAATTTGAAAATATTGAAATGAATGAGTTCAAAAGAAAGTATTGTCAACTCTGTAATCGAAGAGAGTGAGAGGGGGAGTTGCTTTCCGACAATTTCAATTCCAAATAAAGTGTACAATTCAGAGAAAGAGTCAACCTGACAGATCAGAAGTGGGATCGAATTCGCGCTAATCCCTCGCTTCGGCAATAACGGTCGTGAGCATACGGCAGCGACAGAGATAAACGGCAACGGCCACAAGCACAACGGCAGCGGCACAGCAACGAGCAGCGCTAACGCACAACGGCAACGGCCGCAAGCACAACGGCAGCGGTACAGCAACGAGCAGAGCGAACGCACAACAGTGACGGTCGCGAGCACAACGGCAGCGGCACAGCAACGAGCAGCGCTAACGCACAACGGCAACGGTCGCGTACACAACGGCAGCGGCACAGCAACGAGCAGCGCTAACGCACACGGGCAACGGTCGCAAGCACAACGGCAGCGGCACAGCCACGAGCGAGGTTAATGGGAAACGGCAGCGCAACGGCTTAGCGTGTACACGGCTAACGGGACGTTCGTAGAGAATTCACGAGAAGTGTGTATGGTTGGGAAAAAAACAGTTTGTGGCACGGCAAGCGACGACAGTTTGGGAGGATAAAGCAAACCACGGAAGCGGCAAGACGTGCTCAACGAAGTGCACCAACGAAGTTTAAGAAAATATGACAAAGTTGTCTGCGTTGAACGTGGGGCAGCTGAACGCGTTGCTGCGCAGGAACGAGCAGGCGGTGCAAGGAAATAAGACGCACAAAGTGGCAGCGTTGATGGAAAGGTTGGGGACGGACGAGATAGATGACGAGGAGCTGGAAGTGAACGACAGCAGCGCGCAGCTTCAACGAGGGCTGGACGATTTGCGGCAAGTGGTCACGAATTTGGCCACGGTAGGCAACGAGCTAGCGGCGAATGCGAGGCAGTATGGTCATACGACATCTGGGCAACGGGCTGATGCGGTCAACGAGGCCCATGGAGAAGAAGTCAGTCGCGCAGGGGCGGCAGCAGCGGATCAGATGACGCTGTCTTCAGGCCAGTCCTCGCCACAACGAGCAACGCTCAGCAACAACAGAGCCACCGTGAATAGTGTAACAATGCGGCAGCCAAGCAGTGTGACCGAAATGGTAGGAGTGCTTCCAGAATTTGACCCGCTGAAGGGCGTAATGTCGTCGAAACAGTTCGTCGACAAGGTGGAGCAGATGCGAGGACTGTACGCGTGGTCGAAGGAGGCGGCTTTATTTGCAGTGCAGCATAAGCTAAGAGGCATGGCGAAAGAATGGGCGGACGTGCAGCCAGTGTTTACTACATGGCAACAATTTGTAAGTGCACTGCTGCGAGATTTTCCGGGTGGAGTCAAGACAGCAGATGTGCATCGAGATATGGCCAAACGAAGGCGCAGACACAACGAATCGCTGCGGGAGTACTATTACGTAATGCTCAACGCGGGTCGTAGAGGCAGGCTAGACGAACCGTCAATCATTTTGTACATAATTGGCGGTATAAATGACAACGTGCTATCGAGAACTCTGTGGGCTATGAATCATCAAAGCTGCAACGATTTACTCAGGTCATTGGAGAATGTGGTGCCCATGCCAAGTGATGCAGCGGAAGCAAAGCCGACTCAAGGACAACAGCAGCAGCAACCCAGCAACGACCGCAGAGGCATCAAGTGCTATAATTGCAACGAAATTGGGCATATCGCAGCAAAGTGTCCTCGTCCACAAAAGAAGCAGCGGTGCAGCATATGTTCGAAGGTGGGCCATGATGCCAAGTCGTGCGCGGCAGATAAGCGACCGACGGTCACCAACATTGACGAAGGCGAGAAGAGCGTAGTCGTGCCGCCGATCGTAGAAGAGGTGGTATTCGAAGGTGCAGTGTATCAAGAGTTGGTGGACACCGGCAGTGACCACTCGTTAATACGTCAGTCAGCAACGACCGCCAATGCTAGGCGGACCACAAATAAGAAGTTCAAGGGGTTTGGTGGCTCCATAGTTGAAGTGAAGGACATCGTGGAGGCGGACCTGAAATTCAGTGGCGGAAAAGTCAAGGTGCAGTTGTATGTGGTACCAGATGAGTTATTGAGCCATGATCTCTTACTGGGTAGAGATGTGCTTTGCGGCCGCGATCGACGGTTAGTAATCGATGCAGGTTCGATGGTGCTGCAAGTTAAAGACGAAAAGCAGTACAACGTCGGTGAGGGTCTGCAGGGCCAGCAGCGGCAAGAGGTTTTGGACATGTTAACCACTTACAACGATTGTTTTTCCGAGGGCATTACCACGCTAGGTAGATGCAAAACAGTTACGATGAGAATCGAGGTAACCAGCCAGGACCCGATAGTTGGGAAGCGGTATCAGGTACCGTTCGCGAAGCAGCGCGAGCTATTCGCCATTGTGGAAGAGCTCTTGGCCAACGAAATTATTCGGCCAAGTACATCACCGCACGCAGCATCGGTGGTGTTGGTCACGAAAGCCAACGGTGAAAGCAGGATGTGTGTAGATTATCGCGCACTAAATGAGGTGACAGTTCGCAAACATTTTCCGATGCCAGTGGTGGAGCAGCAGTTGGCGAAGCTGGCGGGTGGACAGTTTTTCACCACGCTCGACATGACCAGCGGCTATTACCAAATACCTATAGAAGAGGAGTGCAAGAAATACACCGCGTTCCTAACGCATGAGGGCTTTTTCGAGCATAATGTTATGCCATTCGGTTTAGTAAACGCGCCGATGGTGTTTCAGGAGATGGTGGTACGAATGGTGGCGACGCTTGCGTGCAGAGACAGAGTTATCAGCTATGTCGACGAGCTGATTATCGCTACTTCTACGGTGGAAGAAGGAGTCGGAGCATTGCGAAAGGTTCTAGGTGCAGTGCGAGAAGCAGGCCTGACGTTGAGGCCCTCGAAGTGCCTCTTCCTAGCCAGCGAAGTTAAATTCCTGGGCCACGTAGTGTCGAGTGACGGTATAGCTCCAGGAGACGTAAAGACGCAGTGCATCATCGACTTCCCGCAGCCTAGCAACGTTACTCAGGTGCGGCAGTTCCTGGGTTTAACCGGGTTTTTCCGCAAATTTGTTAGCGGATACAGCCAGACGGCAACAGCGCTCACGGCATTGTTGAAGAAGGACGCCAAGTTCCAGTGGGCAGTGGAGCAGCAAGACGCATTTATGAAGTTGAAAGCAGCCATTTCAAGCAAACCGGTTTTGACGCTGTACGAGCCACGAGAACGCCACGAGGGTCATACAGATGCGAGTCAAGCAGGGCTGTCCGGTATTTTGTTCCAGCGCGAAGATGAAGGGGAGAAGCCAGTATTCTTTTACAGTAGGCAATACAGCGAGGTCGAGTCGCGGTATCCAAGCCACGAGTTGGATGTACTTGCATTTTTCATTTATGAAGTTGAAAGCAGCCATTTCAAGCAAACCGGTTTTGACGCTGTACGATCCACGAGAACGCCACGAGGGTCATACAGATGCGAGTCAAGCAGGGCTGTCCGGTATTTTGTTCCAGCGCGAAGATGAAGGGGAGAAGCCAGTATTCTTTAACAGTAGGCAATGCAGCGAGGTCGAGTCGCGGTATCCAAGCCACGAGTTGGAGGTACTTGCCATCGTTGAAACGCTAACACGATTTCGAATGTATCTCCTAGGTAAAGAGTTTACAGTCGTAACCGACTGCAACGCCATAGTGACAACGAAGGCCACAACGCCGCTTCTTCCACGAATTGCAAGGTGGTGGCTAAAGCTGCAAGAATTTGACTTTAAGATAGTCCATCGGCAGGGCCATAAGATGCAGCACGTAGACGGGATGAGTCGAGCTCCTAGTCTTCCTCCAGGCGAGTGTGACACGGTCGCGGAGAATGTGCTGGCAGTCGCGACTGAGGGCAGCGACGATTGATCTGATGCAGCGAAGCAAATCAAAGAGGACTACGAAGTACATAGAGGGCGGCTCTTCCGCAAGGTGGGTGGCGACCGACGACTGGTGGTCCCACAAGCGGTAAGGTGGCGCATCACCAAGACATGCCACGACGACATGGGCCATTTTGGGGTCGATAAGACCTTGGAGCGGCTTAAACGAGACTTTTGGTTTCATCGCATGCGGCGCTACGTTAAGAGCTACATAGCGTCGTGTCCAGAGTGCTGCATGAACAAAGTCAGCGGCGGCAAGCCCGAAGGGCAGATGCACTTGGCAGAGATAACGCCGGTGCCATTCAGGTCAATTCACATGGATCATTTGGGTCCATTTCTTAGAAGTTAGCGTGGGAATCTGCACATCATCGTGCTGGTGTGTGCGTTCTCGAAATATACTATCTTGAAGGCGGTGCGAAACACTAAAACAGGGCCAGTGGTGGCAATGTTACAAGAGGTGATGTCGGTATTTGGTCAACCGAACCAAATCACCACCGATAGTGGAACCGCATTCACGTCGAAAGAGCTGGAGAAGTTTTTGCAACCATATGGCATCCGCCACATCAAGGTCGCTGTGCGGACACCGAGGGGCAATGGGCAGGCAGAACGCGTCAACAAAACGATTTTGCCGGCGATCCGGTCAATGATGAAAAGCACGAAGGAGTGGGACGCAACGCTACCCACTTTGCAATGGAGTCTCAATTCCCAGCAGAATGCAACGACCAAGGTGAGTCCGAACGACATCGTATTCCAGTACGACCTGCGCTGTGTTAGCCAAAACCGGCTGATTCAGTCACTTCATGACGAAGAAGAGGCCGAACCGACCGACACCAAGGGCGATGTTTGTCAGCGAGCGTGGGATAATATCGAGGCAGAGAGACGCAAGTGGAAGCAGAGGTATGATGAGCGGCATCACGTTGTACGACAGTACAACGAAGGCGACTTAGTCGTGATTACCACAGTGCCAGCAGCTACGGGCGAATCGCATAAGCTCGACGCCAACGGATACCGATACATACTGACAATGCAATGTGACCTTACGAAATTCGTCATAGCACACCCAATAGAAACAAAAGACGCAAAAACGGTAGCAAAAACACTAGTAGAACAATTCATACTCAAGTACGGTTGCTTCAACACGTTGAAATCAGACAGAGGCACCGAATTTACAAACGAGCTAACACGACACACGACAAATTTTTTCGACGCCCTACCACCACCAAACAATTGGCGCACTTGAACGCAACCACAGAACCTTACACGAATACTTACTTGCTTTTACGAACGATTATGAATGGGACAAGTGGGTACCGTACTACACATTCGCGTACAACACAACACCACATGTCGAATCGCTATATTCACCGTATGAGCTAGTGATTGGAAAGTTGCCACAATTGCCAAGTGACAAAATAAACAGAAATGAAAAAACTTATGACATTGAAAATTATGCAAATGAACTAAAAATTAGGTTACGAACATCAATAAATAAGGCTAGGAATATGATAGAATTAGCCAAAGATAAAAGAAAACTAAAATACGACACCAATATTAATGTAACAAACTTAGAAGTAGGAGATCTAGTATATGTAAAGTTAGAGACACGTAAGAAACTACAAAGTCCATACCACGGACCGTACAAAATAGTTGAAAGGAAAGGAGTAAATACAGTAATAGATATCAATGGAAAACGCAAAGAATTACATAACAACAATCTAAAAAAATATTTAGGAGATAAACAATAAATATAAGGACTAAATATAGACATTAATCTAACACAACGAAAATAAAATACATTTTAAGAAAACATACAATTACACTGTGCAAGTCCAAAATTTAGACATGGGGGGGACCTACTGGGTGAGTTTCCTATAGGTATACTGAGTTAAGATCCACCAGCAGTTTGGTAAGATTGGCTCTAGTTTATGAGAAATCCGACTTTGAAGTTTGCTCATGTTAGTCCAGTTTGTCGCTTAAGTAAGTCCTAAATCGTTTCGAATATCGCTTTACTGTCTTCGGCAAGTTTGTAGATATTTTTACGACCAACAAATTTGCTTAAGACACCAATCCAAAAAAAGTACATTTAAACTGTGTAATTGCGATATGTGCATTTTTTTGCGCAGCGCTACGTGGCGTATGAGTGTCATTTAATTATAATTAACACTCATATAATTGACACTCATACGCCACGTTGCGCTGCGCTCAAAAATGCACAAATCGCAATTACACAGTTTAAATGTACTTTTTTGGAATGGTGTCTTAAGCAAATTTGTTGGTCGTTAAAATATCTACAAACTTGCCGAAGACAGTAAAGCGATATTCGGAATGATTTAGGACCTATTAGAATTTAAACGTTCGAAGACTTAAGCGACGAACTCGACAAACTTCAAAGTCGGATTTCTCATAAACTAGAGCCAATCTTACCAAACGGCTGGTGGATCTCAACTCAGTATACCTATAGAAAACTCACCCAGTAGGTCCCCCCATGTCTAAATTTTTGAGGGCAAATTTCACGCACAGTGTTATTATTAGAACATAAATTAATTACATAACCAACACGCTATACAAAAACAAAAAAAAAAGAAAAATCAACTAAATCAAACTCGTTTTATAAGATAAATATCACATTGTAAATTTATTTGATAACAGCTTTTTTTTTTTTTTTCCTTGAGGATGGGCAGGAAGGCTTCCAAGCACTCAGTCCATTTTGGACCATTGTACTATACCCATGGGGGATAGGGAAGCAAAATGAGAGTAATATCTCATACTTCACCCGTTTTGAAATGCGTATGCAACACTGTCTTTCCAACATATGTTACAGCACACATTTCAAGCGGATGGGGAAACGGAATTGGGAGGGGACCTACAGTTTAACGCCGAATCCGAACGGCGATTGGCAGTTTTTCGTTCACACTTGGAGGTTTTGCCATTGCCTGCCAAGAGCGCACTTGTGCGATTCTTGTAATTCTCATTCCCTTCATGTGGATAGCGATAGAAGTAGATGAGTGTTTTTTCCAGCCCGAGCCAGGAATCGAACCTGGGGCGCTCGGTATGAGAAGCCAGCGCGCTACCCGCTGGGCTATCGAGGCCGACCAACTGATACACAGCTACCAACTGATAACAGCTACTATAACATTGTAAAGCAATTCCAATGCCCGCCCCCCCACGAATCTCTAAAAATGTTTCCAAGGAATAATTTTTCGCTTAATGGTAAGGGTGTAGTGGTACCGTGTGACCACTAACGCCAACACAATAGCGCACAAGCCAGTCAGCAAGACCGACTTGCATCGCTCTGTGCGCTCGCCACTTTGTTTACATTGCAAGTGTCAAATGTCGCATGCACAAGAACGCCGGCGTCACTCAAGTGGCCTGCACTTGCACAAGTGACACATGTCACAACACATGTGGGCACTTGCGCCGATCGCGCATGCAACACGACCCGACCTACCGCAGGTCAACGCAGAGCGCTGGCCCACTTTGGGAAAGTGCCGCGTCGTCGGATCTGACCCGCGTCGTGATTGGCGCGATGCGAATGCATTGGAAATAGAGGGAGGAGCACTGGAATTGCCCCTCCGTATAACACTTTGTAAATTTAGTATTTAAGACACCAAAATTGGAAAATAAAATCAGCTTTATGACAAGAGGCAAACGATTCGTTTACTTTCTATCTATAGCTCTAAACGTCGGCTCTTTAGCCACCAGATAATTGGCGCGGCTCGCCTTCACAATAAGCCAACCCGAACTGCACTGACTACATACTTCACCACATCAGACTATCCAGTTGTCACCACAATTGTTATTATGATTGTTTAAGGTTGAAAATGTTTGGTCTGATTGTGAAGTGGGGTAAGGAGGGTTGATTTTTCGCATTGGGTTTCCGAATTCAATCTTAGAAAACAAAGGCAGGGCGGGTTAAGAGCATCCCATCGGATTCGGCGATGCTGAGGAAATAAAACAACAGCAGCAATGGTACTTGCTACCATGTCCGTCCGTTATGTCAGGAGTCAAAGCGTGTGCAGAAATGAATTGTATGTTAGTGTATATATATATTCAGTTCTGATTTTCCTGTATACAAGAAACCTATGCTGACCGGTTGTAGGCTGCTAGGTCGTCGGTTGCTGAGGTTTTTGGTGTAGCTCCAAATGGGTGTAGGTGAGGCGGTATGGCTACTGAGCGGATTTGTTGGAGTGGAACCCACGCCAGCTGAAGCTACGGGATAAGAAAAGCCAGGTGAACGCGTACAACAAAACCCGCTGGCCCCGTAGTCATACTCGTGCTCACCGACCGAATGTAGGGTGCCGGCATACATGCAACATGAGGACGACTAGTGGTGACCTGCCACAAGGACTGTGGAGGCGCGGCGGCAGCAGAGGCAAATAGCGGTACAATATCATCACCACCACACCGAATATGAATCGACCGTTGGGTGATATCACAGAATAAACAGTAATACAGAACGCGCATCTCATACAAATTCAAAAATGTTAAGGGGTCGTAATATTACGACCACTGTTAATTTAACATTACGTCCTCTGCTATTAACATTACGAACAGCACTAGACAGCTTTCGTTTCTGTTATTTCACAGAACAAACAGCACAGAGATAGAGTATAAACAGAACCAAATCGGCGGCCGAATTTATACGCACCGAAAAATGACGCAGCGCGTCAGTCGTCGTGAAAATACGCACAGTGAAACAGAATGGGTGCGACATTCGCATCAGCTATTCACAAAAATTATTCCTACAAACATGGCAAACACACTTCTTCTTTCACACTTCCTTCTTCCTAACTTCCTCAATTAGCAGCTCCGAAAGGAAAAGACAAAATTGATTATTTAGCACAATTTTTTATTAAAATTTGAAGCACTTACATCTTTGCAACCTTAAAATAGCACAAATCACAAAATTTTTGCCGAATTTTTTGTTTGTTTATATTTTAGATTTTCACCCCCGACAGCTGCACAGCTGATTGGTTCGCACGACGACTGCGACAAAATTAGAATTTGCCACTTGCTTCTTACATATATGGGAGAAGAGCAATAAGCTATGGTTGTTGTTATTGTTGCCGGCTAGGAAATGAAACATTGAATTTGAATTATTTTTGCTTTGTGGTTCATTCTGCGTGCAGCGCATTGCGTACATAAACTGTCGGTAGCAATTTTACGACGGAGTATAGCGTGCAAAAATATATGAGAACAAATGTCAAAAGGGGGTAACTTATCGACTTAAAATGTCACTACGGTATAAAGATATCACAGTATTTTTAATATTAATGATAGTTAAACGATTTGGTACAATCGTTATGTACGAAATATCCTTTAAATGGTGGATGTTCGTACATATATAAAAAAAAGCAAAACAAAAAATTTATTCTGCCATCATACGAGATCGTCGTTGCTTACTCACTTTTTTCTTATAGCTTTTTGCTTTATAATAGATATGTGCATACATTAGACATGATTAAATGCACAAGTTTGTAATTACTTCGGAACCTCTCATTTTTTTAGGTTTGACAAACAAATGTTTGGGCCAAAAAACTGGGGCCTAGAGTGGGATAAAAGGCGTAGGGATAAAATAATAAATCGCGGCGAGAAGTCATTTAAGCCAAAATTAGCGAAACCTTAGCATTCAAGTGCTCATAAGGAGATACAAATTTCTTCACGCAGAAGGTCGATCGCATAATAACACGAAAAAAACTTGTTCTTATTAACCGGCACACGTCGGGAATTGCCAGCCAATGTCAGACAGAAACAAAAATTCAAAATTTACAATTTTCATTCGCTGATCAACACAACAACAACGATAGGACATCGCCCTTCATTCGCTTCATTGAAAATAACAGTAACTTCTATGGCCGGCATCGAGCGCACGAACTTGTTCTGCACCACTCGGCACTTATCGAAGTTGACAATAACAGAGATCATCGTCGCACGAGAAATTAACAGAGACAAAAGTTCTGTTCAACAAACTCTGTTACCTCCCCCTGCTGCTTTCGGCCCGTACCCGAAATTCAGATTGCTTCGCTGGTCGACATGAGCATTCTGTATACTGTTTATTCTGTGGTGATATACATATTCGTGACAGAAATGGTGTTTAATGCGAGGCTATGTAAACAACAGGGTACATACATATAACAGAAATGGCGCCCAAAGTGGGGCATGCCACATGTACGTATATACTCTTAACAGAATTGCCGCTATAACGTGGGACAGAAATAAATACATACATCTGTACATATATATAACAGATATTGGCGCCCAACGTGGGGCTAGATATACATACCGACACATATACAAAACAACCATGTTGAGAGCTCCTTTCGGGAAGTAAGCGATTGATCCCATAGAGCTATGGTCTCTTCGGGTAGTTTCGAAGAACATATTGTAACGATAAGACAGTTTCTCGCTGTGCAAAGCAACCCTGTCGCTACGCGCCGTGCTATAATTCGACCTGGCAATGATGGCAACTTCCAGTCCAACCTGGCAATGATGGCAACTTTTAGTCCAATCTGGCAAGGATGGTCGCGATCATCATGGAAACCTTTAGTCCACTCCGGAATGTGCGAGAACGATCTGCGCGATGGCCGGACAGGTATAAAAGACAGCCGGGTGCGGCGCAGCGAGTCAGTCTTGGTTTGACAAGTGAAGGTGCCACACGTAGTGGTTAAGCAAATAATTAAGCGTAAAGACAGTAAAGTGTGAAATTGGTGAAATAAAGTGATTGTTGGTTGTTATTGACTGCGTTTGAGAAATTAAGTGTGTTTTTATTCTAAACTGCACAATCCAGAGATACGTACTAGCCCACTGGAACTAGCATTCGTAACATTTGGTGTCAGAAGTGGGATTGTGTTACTGAAAAAAAAAAATAATTATAAAACGCAGACATGGTTAGACTGGAGCAACTGAAGGTGGACCAGCTGAAGAAGGAGCTGGCCGCTTGGAATTTGCCAACTGTTGGCGGGAAGGTGGAGTTGCAGCTGCGCTTGCGAGAGGCGTGTGAATCACGAGGCATCGATTGGACTGCGCACGAGTTCGGAACGCAGGAGCTAGAGGCGTCGGGCAAAGTGGAGGAATCGCCTGCGGGTGCTGCGTCGATGCAAAGTACGGCTGCAGCGGCTGCCCCACCACAAGCCATGGACATGAGCCAGCTAATGGTCGCAATAGAAGGCATGTTTGAGGCTTCCAACCGGAAAATGGAAACTGCGAATCGGGAAATGGCAGAGCGAATGGAAAACAAGCTTCAGGAAAATTCTGCGCGCTGGGAGCAGAAAGTGGAAGAAATCGCCAACCAGCTAAATGTGAAGGTGGAGCACCTGGGAACTCGAGTGGAACACTTGGATAAACGAGTCGACGACCTGGATGATTCCCTGAACAAACGAGTTGATAGTCTGGAGGACTCGATGAACAGAAAAATGGACGAGCGGCTTAGGGAGGTACAGCCGCGAGAATGGTTGCCGCCGGTTCCGGAAAGTGTTGCCACCCGAGCAGAAGTGCCTACTTATGATGGGACTACGCCGTTCGATACATTCAAGCTACAATTCGACCTGGCTGCTCTGGAAAATCAGTGGACCGATGTAAGGAAAGGTCGGAGATTGGCGCTGGCTCTAAAAGGTGCTGCGGCTGAGGTAATAAAATCAGTTCCAGAATGTTTAAGAAGTGAGTACGAGACCGTCATAAGGGCGTTGGCAGCGAAGTACAGCGACGAGCACAACAGAACGCTGTACTACTGTGAGCTGAAGAACCGCAGGCAAAGAGCCAACGAGGCGATGCAGACATATGCAGCAGACATTGAGCGGCTCGCACAGTTGTGCTACCCAAAATTCGGCGCTGAGGATCTCGAGAGGATGAAGATCGAGGCGTTTATCGAAGGTCTTCATGATCCGGAAACACGTCGCAGTGCGTTGATGATGGGCAAGCCGACATTTAGGGAGACGGTGAACAGCGCGATGACATATGAGGCGACATGGATCGGGGCCACTCGGTATGCACCTGCAAGGATACGCCAAATCCAGCCAGACAACGACATTCCGATCCAGGCCATAAGCTCTGAGACACCGGGCAGGCCACGGGTGGTCTCCACTAAAGTTGTTTGCTGGGTATGTGGCAAGCAGGGTCACATATCACGAGACTGCCGCCAACGAAAGAGGCGTTCCCGTTCTCGATCGCAATCGCCTGAAGCGAGGAATGCTGACAATCGAGGCTCAGCCAACAAGCGCAGGGCTGAGGACGAGGAGCCGTTAAACTAAAAAGGGTCAGCCCAAAGGGGCGTGAGCTGATCCCCACAACCTGCTGCCCCACCGTCCTTGTCTCGCAGTTGAAACGACAACCCAGCAGCTTGACGATTGAGGGAAAGATAGATGGAAAGTTGTTCGTGTTGACACTGGATACTGGAGCGTCATATTCGATCATAAAAAGGAAGCTTCTGAAGAACTGGGAACCACTGCATGGCATACAGCTGAGGACTGCGACTGGCGAGCGTGCGCTGGTAAGAGGGAAAGTAACAAAAGCAATTGCTATCGGCACCAGCAGCCTGGAGCATGAGTTAATCGTCGCGGATATAATGGACGACGTGATTATCGGCGTGGATTTCATGATTAGGCACGGTTTTACGCTGGACCTGAAAGAAAATGTGCTGAGGTATGCCAATGTTGAATTCCCCCTGCACACCGGCTATGAGCGAAGCGTGGCGGTAAGGAAAGTTGTCTCGTGTCAACTCCGGAGGATACCAGCGAATTCCGAGGCGGTTGTGTGGGCAAAGGTGGACGAGGACGATGGGACAAGTCGGCTGTGGGTCGTAGAAGCACCGAAACAAGGACACGACCTAAGGGAACCTAAGAATGGCAGAATACCAGTCAGAATACTGAACCCCCTGAATGCACCCAGATATGTCGGGAAAGATGAGGTAATTGGCGAGTGTAGGGAAGCCGTAGCAGTGGTCAATTGCGAGAGTAGCCCACCCGGAGGAAATAAGAAGAGCGGCAGGAGAATCAGTGGAACAGCGAATTGACGGCCAATCAGAAACAGAAGGCGAGGTCACTCCTGCAGCACTATGGGTCAATATTTGCGGCAGAAGCAGGCGGAAGAACAGCCATAGTGAAGCACAACATCGACACCGGAAGCGCAAAACCGATCCGCCAACCGCCAAGACGAGTTCCTCTGGCCAGGAGGGAGGAGGTCACAAAGTTGATCGAAAACATGCGGAAAGAAAAGGTCATAGAGCCTTCTTCGGGCCCCTGGTGCTCGCCGGTCGTGCTAGTCAAGAAAAAGGATGGCAGTACCCGGTTTTGTGTGGACTATCGGAAACTCAATGATGTGACCAAGAAGGACAGTTATCCACTACCTCGGATCGATGACACCCTGGACACACTGTCAGGCACGCAGTGGTTCTCCACGCTCGACTTACGCAGCGGCTATTGGCAGGTAGAGCTTGCAGACAAGGACAAGGAGAAAACGGCTTTCAGTGTTGGCGATGGTTTGTGGCAGTTCACCGTCATGCCGTTTGGACTCTGCAACGCACCAGCAACATTCGAGCGGCTAATGGAACGCGTGCTAAAGGGGCTGCATTGGCGGACGTGCCTGGTGTACCTCGACGACATAATCGTGATGGGTAAAAGCTTCGACGACCACCTGGGAAAGCTGAAGGAGGTATTCGAGCGGATACAAAAAGCTGGGCTTAAACTCAACCCAAAGAAGTGCTCGCTGTTCCAAAAAGAGGTCAAGTATCTGGGTCATACGGTTTCCGCCCTCGGAGTACATACGGATGAAGGCAAAATCACGGCGGTGAAGGAGTGGCCCCGGCCACGCAATCTACACGAACTGCGCAGTTTCCTGGGCATGTGCACATACTACCGCCGATTTGTTCCGGGATTCGCGAACATAGCCAGCAGCTTGCACAAACTGACGAAAAAGAGCCAAGCTTTCGAGTGGAACGAAGAGCAGGAGCAGGCTTTTGCACGTCTGAAGGAAAAACTGTGCATTGCTCCAATTCTGGCCTTCCCCGTGCCTGGAGAGATGTTTGTGCTGGATACGGATGCGAGCGGGCATAGTATTGGCGGTGTGCTATCACAGATAATAGACGGCCAAGAACAAGTGATAGCATACTACAGTAGGATTCTGTCGAAACCGGAACGCAACTACTGTGTGACACGGAGAGAACTGCTGGCGGTATTGGACTGCGTAAAACACTTCCACAAATATCTGTATGGACAAAGGTTTCGCCTGCGCACAGATCATGCGGCATTGAGATGGCTCCTGAACTTTAAGGATCCTGAAGGGCAATTGGCGCGGTGGATCGAGCGACTGCAGAGCTACGACTACACGATAGAGCATCGGAAGGGCAGTAGCCATGGCAATGCCGATGCCTTGTCACGCCGTCCGTGCAAAGTCGAATGCAGGGCGTGCTCGCGAGCCGAAAGCAAAGAACAGATAGTGGACGTCCGGTTGGTGAGCGTTATGCCAGAGGAAGAGTGGTCTGCGGAGAGGCTACAAAAGGACCAGCGTGAGGATGCGGATCTTGCAAAAGTCGTCGAAGGCAAAGAGCAAGGCGCACGTCCAGACTGGCAGGAGATGGCCGGTGAAAGCCCGATCGCCAAGGCTTACTGGGCACAGTGGAAAAGTCTGCGGCTGAAGGAAGGATGCCTGTACCGCGAATGGGAGAGCGCGGATGGACGGACCAGCAACTCCCTAATGGTAGTGCCGAAATGCAGAATCAACGAGGTCATCCAGGCATACCATCACGACTCCAGTGGAGGGCACCTAGGGCGAAACGGCCAACAAGAAGATCTCGAGGCCGCATGCAGCAGTACAACGTGGGAGCGCCCTTCGAGCGGATTGCTATGGACGTCGCCGGCCCATTCCCAACTAGTACTCAAGGCAACAAATATGTGCTGGTGGTAATGGATTACTTCAGCAAATGGCCCGAAGTGTACCCTATTCCTAACCAGGAGGCCACTACGATCTCGGAAAAGCTGGTAAACAACTGGGTAGCCAGGTTCGGAGTTCCGTTGGAGTTGCACTCAGATCAAGGCCGGAATTTCGAGTCTGCGGTATTCAAGGAAGTGTGTGAGCTGCTGGGGATAAAGAAAACGCGTACCACCCCTTTGCACCCACAGTCCGACGGCATGGTGGAACGCTTTAACCGGACACTGGAGGAATACCTGCGGAAAGTGGTAGGCAAGAATCAAAAGGATTGGGACACACAT
Source organism: Melieria picta (assembly GCA_964056695.1). Classification (NCBI taxonomy): domain Eukaryota; kingdom Metazoa; phylum Arthropoda; class Insecta; order Diptera; family Ulidiidae; genus Melieria; species Melieria picta. Next base: position 55,715,594 of record OZ057400.1, on the reverse strand, counting down.
ATCCCCTTGTTCCTAATGGCGTATAGGTCAGCCCCGCACGACACGACATCACTCACTCCAGCCCGAGCAGTATTCGGCACAGAATTGCGGTTACCCGCTGACTTGAAGTTCGGGGTAGTCAGCACGACGGGAGGCGCTAAGACGGACTACGTGGCTAATAAGCGGGCGGAACTGGAGGAGATTCACCAGTTTATAAGGAGCCGCACCAAACTGGTCAGCGATAAGGCGAAAGTCAGATATGATCTATGGGCCAACTCAGCAGGGTTCCAAGAAGGCGATCTGGTAATGCTCTACAACCCGCAGCGGAGGAAAGGTTTGTCTCCGAAACTTCAAGCGTCATGGGAAGGACCTTACGAAGTCGTGACTAGGATAAACGACGTGGTATACAGGATTCAACGTTGCAGCAATAAAGGCGCTAAGCTGAAGGTAGTCCATTTGCAGCGCCTGGCGCCTTATCACAGCGGAACCTCGGCACTTGTTCGGGACGAACAAGTCTAAGTGGTGGGCAGTGTAACGATAAGACAGTTTGTCGCTGTGCAAAGCAACCCTGTCGCTACGCGCCGTGCTATAATTCGACCTGGCAATGATGGCAACTTCCAGTCCAACCTGGCAATGATGGCAACTTTTAGTCCAATCTGGCAAGGATGGTCGCGATCATCATGGAAACCTTTAGTCCACTCCGGAATGTGCGAGAACGATCTGCGCGATGGCCGGACAGGTATAAAAGACAGCCGGGTGCGGCGCAGCGAGTCAGTCTTGGTTTGACAAGTGAAGGTGCCACACGTAGTGGTTAAGCAAATAATTAAGCGTAAAGACAGTAGAGTGTGAAATTGGTGAAATAAAGTGATTGTTGGTTGTTATTGACTGCGTTTGAGAAATTAAGTGTGTTTTTATTCTAAACTGCACAATCCAGAGATACGTACTAGCCCACTGGAACTAGCATTCGTAACAATATGAAGACTAGGATTGGATCCCAGTTGTCTACCGAAACCCCTTGTGAACTCAGAACAGACAAGCAATTGTTTATTGTGTTTTGAATTTTTTGAATGGCAGCGCAATTTTCCGAAGTGACAAGAAAAATAATCACAAGCGCCTTGATCTGATTATAAACTAAGATGCGTCGGTTCTAATGCCGAGCTTTGAGTGCATCCCAGGCCAATTCAAAATTTTCATTGCTTAAGGGGGTATTACGATTTTTGAAATTTTTTTTTTCGATTTTTTTGTTATTGTTTCATTCTATTCGTATATGCGTCTAGAATTCGTCCCCCGAATATCAGATCGATCCGTACATTAGAAAAAAAGTTATTGATATATATATTGTTATATGTATGCGTGAAAAAGAAGCGAACGCAGGGCGCGCGCTCATTTAAACGCGTTTTTCTCGAAATCATGTTTTTGAAATCGGTTCCAGCTCGGGAGAAAAACTGTAAAGTGCAATCGGCCTAATTTTTTTTTCTACTTATTTTTAAATACAATATCTAGTGCCTGACGAGAGCTTTTTTTTTTTTACTTCGTATTTTTTTTTCTACACGACTTTTCGTCCCAAAAAAACGACCATTTTTCGTATGTTTTTTTTAAAGTGCTGCCATTTTGTTACATTTAAAGTTAGAAAAATTTCCTCTCGTCAGGCACTAGATATTGTACTTATCTTTCAAAAACACTTTGATTTTTTGATTTCAGATATGCAGAATTGCTGATCTAGCTGGAACCGCAACTGATTTGCCGACTGAGATGTCCACTTCAGCGCCCTCTATAAATTACACTTTAAATGAAAATGTAAAAAAAAAATTTTTTTTGTACTCTTGAAGTTTGATACTACGATGTGTAAAAAGATTTGAATAAAAAAAGTTTTTCAGTTTCTCAAAAAAAAAAGTTGAAAATTCATTGAAAATCGCCCAAAAAAATCGTAATACCCCCTTAAGGGATATTGTTTGACGATGGCACCCGCTGTGCCTTTTGTCTTGTATCGGAGGTGATACAATTTTTGTGCGGGGTTCAACTTGGGGTGGTTTATATGAACCACAGTAAACATATCCCTAAAGGAAGGCCATTCTTTATATCCTCCGTAAAAGACTTCAATATCGCAAGCGGGAACTTTCAAGCAGATATTGGAAGAATCGATTTGAGAACCTAAATCTGCTCGAGGTGCAAAAACCGAAACAGAAGTTGCCCGTTGAGTTTTTAGCAGATCAGTCAATTGAGCTTTGCAGTTCTGGAAATTTTCACTGCATGCACCATATTTTTGGTAGATTGACTTTGTATATGTACTGTACGAGTCAGACAAATAGGCATCTTGGTATGCCTGCAGTACACGCGCCCAGTTTTGATCAAGTTCTTGGAGTTGAACTTCAATCAGTGATTCTGTTTGGTCTTCGATGGAGATTGACGACCATTTTGTACAGAATGTGACGAGCCGGTCGGTTTCGAAAATAAACTTACGAATCGATAAGTCGATTTTATTTTCTACTTCCGCTTTTGCAGCAGCTCTGGAAGTTCTGCAAGTTTCCTTGGTGCTTAGTGGATTATCGATTTTATTGGGATGGGGTTTTCAAGTCTAGAACGAACCTAATATTTATATTTTGAAGCACTGAATGCAGTGGTTTATTGGGAAAACCCGAAATAAATATTCCTATGCGAGTTCCAAATAAACTTGAAACTGAAAATTGTTCTCAGTTTATCAGGGATCAACGGCGAGATTGCGTTGTATGATAACACCTTTGAATGAAAAACCACAAAAATTCATCAATGGGTTTGAGGAGAAAAATTTTTTTTGAGAAATAAAAAAATTTTTAAAAAGTGTGTCGGTGGGTTTGGGAACCACTGACTGAACTCGTTGAGTGTGGTTGAGAATTTTTATTAAAAACAAAATTTTAAACAAATTGTCTGTGGGTTTGGGAACCACTGGCTAAATTTGTTTAGTGCTGAGATCTGAAAGGGTATTTCAGTATCAAAGGTAGTTCCAAAAATAAATTTAGAACCGAAAAATTTGTCTCAGTGTATCAGGAATCAACGGCGGGATTGCGTTGTATGATAACACTTTGATTGAGAAATGAGTGAATCGTTTTTTCACGAGAAATGAAAAAAATTCCCAAAAAAATTTTATGTGTTTTATCTAAAAAATATTGTGACCAAAAACGAATTGTGTATTTGTCAAGGTATGTGTTCACAAATAAATTTTGAAAGTGTATCGATTGCCGCTATGAGATTAAGGGCCAAAAAATTGTTGAAAATTAAAAAAAAAAATACCAAATTTTTCAAGTGTATAAATTGCCACTGCGAGTTTGAGGGCCAAAATGTACACAAGAAAGTGCATCAATTACCGCTGCGGGATTGAGGGCCAATCGATACACGACACAAGAAATGAAAAAAAAATTTTCAGAAAAATAAAAAAAAAATTTAAATTTTTCAAGTGTACAGATTGTCACTACTTGTATGAGGGCCAAAATGTACACAAGAAAGTGTTGCCATATCTGGAAATGACAAAGCTACAAAAAGTTTTTTAAATTTTCAAATATTAAAAGTAAATTTTTCTAACTACAAATTATCACTAGGGAGAAAGTGCATAAAATGTTGCCAACAATTTTTTTTCCAAATATATATGAGGGGCAAAAAAAGGAAATGAATTTCAATTCAAATGGGTGGTGACAACACAATGGAAATGTTTCCAAAGAAGTTGAGCTTCAATGTTAATATGCACAATTGGGCTGCACAAATATAAACAAAGAAGGATGGAAGAAGCTAAGTGCCAATACCCAACCAACCCAGTTGTGTTGGTAGGTATTGCTGTTCTTGCTATGCCAAGTGCGCAAGTGCGTTGCGCTTATGTGCTAACGGGTAGCAATTGAAGGGAAATTAAACGGCAAAGAGCAAAAGGGAAATATGCAAAGGAGTGCCTATGTGCTCAAGCGGAACGTTAGCGCTGTAAATTGGGATGATTTACCAACGGCGCTTTTATTAACGTTTCGCTTACAAACTCATTTATTTTAAGAAAATACATTACAGTAGGTTTTACCGCAAATGTTATATTTCTTAGGGGGTACCAAATGGGGGTTGGTTACTCACTTGACATTTCCAGTTAGGGGGGATCGCAAACCGTGTTTTTGCCCTTGCTGCTGTGTGTCCTACTGGTGCGCTGTTGATGAGGTGGCGTCCGGAACAGCTGCTGGGGTCGTCTGGTCGCTGCGCTTTGGTTGTTGCTTGTGGTTGTGCTGCAGCTTTGAGCTTTTGTGCTCGTTTCACTGTCTTTGTGATATGTGTTTCTTCTAGATTCGTTCTACTTAAATGTACATTACACAGTAAAGTGCACTTGGAAGGGACGATACGAACAATCATTCGGGTTTTAAATCGACTGTTTTCGCACTTCCTGTGCCTTCTTGTTTGCTTTCTTAGCGTAAGCCAGAGGCGTAGCTAAGGGGGGTTTAGGGTGTCAGAACCCCCCATAGCCTATAATTTGTCAACATTTTCAATCACTATGCATCGTATGTACGTTCCCACATTAGCAAAAAGACCTTTTTCATCTTTAAATATTTAAAAGAATATTAACAAAACCCTTTTTTTACCGAAACTAATTTGTTTTTGTAATAGTCACGATTAGGCTTAATACAGCGATTTGCATGTTCTAAAAACATGTCTAAAGAGTAGTTTAGTTTGTCGACCGGAATGTCCTTCAGGATGTCGGTGCAAGCCTTTTGGATGGTTTCTACGTTCTCAAAACGCTTTTTTTCATCGCAAATGCATTCTTTGAAAAGGTCGAAAAATTCGAACGGTGGCACATCATGTGAAAACGAGGAGTGGTTGATGGTTAAAATTCTACTTTTAGTAAACAAAAAAACAATCAAAACAAGTGTCAATAGATGGGATGGCATCCTTCGATAGCCAAATGTTCAGTTAAAATGCAATAAATTTATGCTATTGAGATACTTAACCTTCGCCTTACTAAAGATGATCCCAGGCACTCCCGCCGCTATTTTGAGTAAAACTCACAATAAATATATAATAATTTATAAATTTGTTTCATGGTTAGGTTAGGTAAGACAGGCGGCTTGCTGGTTCTCAGCAAGTACACTCGGAGGCCCCAAAGGCCCATTGTGATGCCCGATGAGAGTGTGGCAAGCCCTTGTCATCCTGTATTCGGTGCTGGCTGAAACCAACCTGAGCGTCGAATGAATCTGGCAATATCCTCCAGTGGCGTGGTACAAACCAAGCCCAAGTCGCCCAGCACTCTGCCCCCTAGATACCGGTGGCGTATGCTGTGAAGCGCAGGGCATTCGCATAGGAGGTGCTGCACAGATTCAATTTCCTCCTCATCTTCGCAGCTGCGACAGTAGTCTCGATGGGGCAGACCGAGTCTTTCCGCAAAAATGCCGATGGCGCAGTGCCCCGTTAAGACCCCCGTGAGAGTACGAAGTGTTGATTTGCTAAACCGTAAGAGTTGCAGTGTTCTCTTTTGGTCCAGTTTCGGCCACAGCGCGCGTGTGATCCTGCAGTCAGGCCGAAGGCTCCATTGATCATTGGTGCGCTTGATTGCCTTCCTGTCCAGATCAGTGTAAAAGTCCTGAAGTGGCGGGTAGATTCCTGCCACCATGCTCGTATCCGTAAGCTCCGATCCTTTCCGAGCCAGTTCATCCGCTCTTTCATTGCCAGGAATGCCTTTGTGACCAGGCACCCAGCAGAGTGTGATATTATGGTCCCGGATGCCATACAGAGACTTACGACATTAATTTGTTTCATACTTCAGTATTTAGTATCTATCTTCCTCTGGCGATAGTTCGTATTTCGAAAAAAACCTAACTTTAATGACTTCTTTTGAGACTATAGAAAATATTAGAAGATTTCTTTCCAGAGGGTTTATTGAACACATAATGAGGTACGCAAAAAAATTTATCGTGAGTTTTAATCAAAATGGTAGCGAAAGCGACTGGGATCACCCAGGTACATTTGTATAAAAAATGACAAAATTCAAGTTTAAACATGAACAAAATTTCTAAAAAAAAATATTTGTACATGTTATTGAAAATTACCTTCAAATTTGTGCAGATATTAAACATGAATATTAAAAAGATCACCCGGGTGGGTATAACTAAAGCGAAGATTAAATCCAATTTCAAGAATTTCAATGAAGATTTTGGCTAATATTTTATGAATTACCGCCCAGTTTTGATCTACGGTGATCGCGGATTCAGTTGGCTAACACGTTAGTCATCATTTATGTTCTGACAATCGTTTTTAAATCGCTTTTACCACTTATGAACTCCACCACGGTATAAACAAAAATCACCATAAACTTGGTCCATCAATTTAAATGCTTCGGTTAAAGTTTAAACATTTTTAAAACAATAGTTAATATTGGATCTTTGTTCGATTCACATTTTTGTACGATGACACAAACATACTTCCACTTCAGATGCAATAACTTCGCTTTCAGTCCACCAAATTTCATGAAATTTTTACTGAAAATCAGGGAAAAAATTTAGTTTTTAATGCATTAAGTCACATAAGCCGCAACAAAATGCCCTATTTGGAAAGTGCACTTTACTTTAAAAAACATGTAATACTAAACTGGCAAAACATTTTTTTTAAACCCCCCATGACCAAGTTCTGGCTACGCCCCTGGCGTAAGCTACAACCTGAGATACTCGGAACGTACCTTTTTGTTTACGTATTTATTGATATACATATATTGTATACAAAAAGCAAACATTCATTCGAAATGTCCGCCTTTGGCCTTCACGCATGATTTAAGTCGGACTGGCCAATCATCAATAGCTGCACGCACCTCGTCCATCGGAAAATTGGCCACAGCACGAATCAAAGCTGTCTTAAGAGAATCACTGTTGGGGTATCTTTTGTGGCAAACCATTTCCTCTAAAACTGTCCACAATTTGTAATCGAGCGGGTTCAAATCAGGACTACCAGAAGGCCATTCTTCAGAGGAAATAATTGCTGGTAAATTGTTTTGGAGCCAGGTTTGAGTCGTTTTAGCTTTATGGGCCGGCGCAGAATCTTGCTGGAAAGTCCACGGCTGGTTTTGGAACAAAGAATGGTTAAGTGGTTTTAGTACAGCTTTCAAAACGGTTTCTTGGTAAACTGTAGCCGATGTTTTGACCCCTTGTTCGCAGAAATGCAAGTCAGTGACCCCATCGTAACCAAACCATGACTGAAGCTGGGTGATGACCCTTTTCAACCCGTGGAATCAGTTCAGATGCTTCCTTAGAATGGAAAAATGCAAACGTCTTTTGGTGAAGTACGCTGAGAACTTGCACAGAAAAATCTTGTTTACAGATGAAAAAATTTTTACCGTGCAGGAAAAATTTAACAAGCAAAATGATAGGGTGTATGTATCATTTTGCTTGTTAAATTTGCAGGAAAAATTTAACAAGCAAAATGATAGGGTGTATGTATCATTTTGCTTGTTAGATTTTTCCTGCACGGTAAAAATTTTTTCATCGGTAAACAAGATTTTTCTGTGCAAGTTCTCAGCGTACTTCACCAAAAAATGTTTGCATTTTTCCATTCTTTTTTTTCAAAGCTGCAGTCAACAAATGTCCGGTACGGCGTTTGAAAGCCCCAAGTCTCAAGTCTTTTTTAATAATTCGATTCATGGACTTTTGCGAGATATTCATCTCCCGGGCCATAATTTTCTGTTTTCGGAGCGGATTTCGCTGAATTCTTGATTTTTTTTTTTTTTTTAAACGAGCCAACGCGCAGGGGATACCCCTTTAAATGCGAGCATTGCGCTGGTTCAGGAAGGATATATAGGTTGGGAGAAAGGATGTTGGGTGAAGAATTTGTGGACTCTTGCCTTGAACCCATCAAGATCATAAGTGCTGGGGAAAATATCTGCAGGGAAACCATTCCACAATCGCGCTGTATGAGCCAGGAACGAACTTTCTCTGTAGTGCGTAGTGCGCTGGAATATCGTTTCGACGTGGAATGCATGGGCGCCAGTGTTCGAATGGGTTGCCCGGGGAAATACCCGGAGTGATGGCAGCAAGCTGCTCATCTCCACTGAGCAATTACCGAAAAAGTATCGGTAAAATAAAACCACACATGCCACGTTTCGACGATGCTCCAAGGAGTCAATAGAGCTGGATGCCCTAATGTCCCCTATAAGTTTAATCGCATGGTTTTGCACCCGATCCAGGAGCTCCAAATGGGTTTTGGAAGCCCCTGCCCATAGGTGCGAGTTAAACTCCATTTTCGGTCGGATATAGGTGGTATAAATAATGCGGAGATCGGACGGGGTGAAATATTTTTTGCACCGCTTTAAGAAGCCGAGGCACTTGGCTGCTTCTTTCGACACGCCAAAAATATGATCGTTCCAACGAAGATCGTTCTTAATGGACATGCCCAGAACATCAAGAGCTGCCGATTCCGCAATCCTCACACCATCCATAACCAGGGACGTGTTGGGATGTGGGGAGACTCGTTTGTGGGATAACAGGCAACATTGGGTCTTGCGAGGATTAAAATCGACCCTGTTCGCTTGACCCCACTTGGAGATTGTTTGTAGGTCGCTATTAAGTGTGTCATTCATACGGCGCCGTTCTCTCTCAATCTCCACAGAGCTGGGGCGCTTTGTGAAGGAGTATGAATGACAAATGGTGCTGTCATCCGCAAACGAGTAGATGGGATTCTTCGTCGACGACAATAGGTCGTTGATGAAGATAAGGAAAAGGGTTGGAGAAAGGACCGAATCCTGCGGCACTCCCGCGCTAAGGGAATGTTTTTCCGAGGCTATGCCGTCTATTACAACACGAATAGAGCGATCATAGAGGAAGCTCGTAATCCAACGGGAGAAGACACTACCGACGCCATAGGCAATCAATTTAGACACGAGTGCTTTATCCCACACCCGGTCAAAGGCCTTGGAAATATCCAATGCAACAACCTTGCTTTCAGCGAGGTTTAGAATGCTATGGTTCCATTTCTCGGTGAGGACCGCCATAAGGTCTCCCGTCGATCGCTGTCTTCGAAAGCCGTATTGGCGGTCACTTAGCAGTCTATTGTGCTCCAGATATTTCACAAGGTTGAAGTTTACAATGCCTTCCATTACTTTGGAAAGCACTGAACAGATTGCTATAGGTCGGTAGTTCGCAGGGTCAGTAGTATTGCCTTTTTTAGGAACTGGTTGAACATTTGCCACCTTCCAACATGTCGGAAATACACCTGTGGTGTATGACATGTTGAAAAGTTTGCGTAATGGACAAGCCAGTGAGGTAGCGCACTTTTGCAAAACAAGGGCTGGAATGCCGTCTGGCCCTGAAGCCTTATTTACATGGAGATTTGCAAGCACTCTTTTAACTACCCGTGTCCCAAAATGAATTTCTGGCATAGAGCAAGATACGTTTTCGACTACGGGCAGTGGTTGATCGGCGGGGGGGCAGAGAGGAATTCTCTGCAAAAATTTTAGCCATCAAATTAGCTTTATCAACCGAGTGAGTGATGATTTGATCATTGTTAAGAAGAGTTGGGATTGAAGACGATGTTTGGTTCTTCACCTTCTTAACGAATGACCAAAAGTTCTTACTACCACGCTGGCATTGAAGAACTTTTTTCCTTTGGCGCTGTTCGTGCAGAAACTTTTGGCGCCTTAGGATGGCATTTCATCGATTTCTAGCCTGTTTACGCAGCTGTTCAGTGGCGGCATTTTTATTTGCCTGCCATGCTCTGAAAGCTTCCTCTTTGGACCTGACATAAATTCTGCATGTCTCATTAAACCAGAGATTGTCCTTAGGTTTAATGCAAATTTTCTTATTAGGGATGAAGGACCGCATTCCCAATAATATAATTTCTTCAACCATTTTGGCTGCGGCATCTATGTTTCTATCAAGAAAACACAATTTCCAATTGAAGTGGGCGAAAAATTCATTAAGCCCACTCCAGTTAGCTTTATCATACATCCACACTAGGCGCTTCGGGGCTAAGGGCGAAGCATTGCGGATAGAAGAGTATGAGAAAGACGCCAAAATGGTACAATGGTCCGAGTTTCCAAGAGGTGCGTGCATTTCAACATCATATTTTTCATGATGTGAAGTGAGAAAAAGGTCTAGAGTATTGAGAGCTTGCCCCGCAACGCAGGGGATATGCGTTGGTTCATGCACTATTTGAGTCAAGTTATTAGACTCGGCAAAGAGCTCGACATATAAGCCTTCAGGAGTTTTGTGGCTGGAATGGCGTAGCCAATTGGAATTATGAATATTGAAATCACCAGCAACTACAATTTTTTTATTCGGATACGATTCCAGAATGTGGGAAATAGAATCAGAGAGAAGATCAAACTTGTTATAAGTAAAATCTCTCCCTGAATTCGGGCTTCTGTACAGAAAGCAGAAGTGCAGAATGTGCGACTGGATATTGAATTTAACCCACATGGAGCTAAATTCGGCATCCGTCGTGTATAGTTGTTGCTGGCACTGATACGCAACATTACTGCACACATAAAGGCAAGACCCCTGTGAGGAGAGAATAATGGCAGTAAGTGGTACCCCGGAATATGGAAATCCAGTGGATCTGCATCCTCACACACCTGGGTCTCACTTAGTGCCATTATATGGGGTTTATGGAGGTTAACGAACGCGTATACAGCGAAAAAGTTCGCCCTGAGCCCGCGCACGTTGCAGAAGGCTATGCGAAATTTGTCCAGCACCATGACCTGGGTGGGTTAAAGGACAAGGAAAGCAGTCGGAAATGCGATCTGACGCACTGAAAAATTGATGTTGCCCTGCAGTAAGTCTTATGCCTTTACCACAGAGCAGTCAATTTCCCAGTGTCGAACAGGACCGCATGTAGCGCTACTGAAAACGGACGGAGGAAAAGACAACACGGGAAAAAAGAACACAGCAACAACACAACGCGGACGGAGGTCGAAGCGGCGGACAGCGAGCGTAACGGCACTTGCACTGCAGTTTAGCACTTGCAAGTGCATGACGCGTTTAATTTAATCTTCATAGTTATTAATTTGGCCGCGCGAATTCGGTAGGCCACAACGCGGTAGCAGCGACAGTCGGACATTACACGACACACTAAACATTTATTTATATTTTTAACACGCGCAAACACGTAAAACACATTAAAAACCGCGGAGCAACGAAAGGGCACGTCTGCCCACGCGAATTCTTCTTCACCACTCTTTTGACAGCTTTAACGACTTGTGGTGTTCAAACTGTGCGCGGACGGCCCGACCGGTGGCGGTCTTTAACATCTCCAGTACTACTAAGTATTTGTATTTTAATATAAATTAATTTATAAATGTGTATATAGAGATGCGCTCTTTTCAAAAATGATTGAAAAAAATATCTCGATAAATTGCTCCACAGCTGCTCCTAGAGGGTTAAAATCTATGACTGACCTGCTAATTTTTTCATATAAATATTTTTTCCGAACATACTTACCGCTTGTCTTCTACACTTAATGAGGCTACCATACAAAATTATCGTTTTTATAAAGAGGGCTCCCACTGCCGAAACCGAATATTTGGCCGGACACTAGCTTTAACTTAGTTTTTATTCACTTATTTTCATTGTTTCATTTTCTTCATAACGGTACTGCTCAGAGGTGAGAAGAATCAGCGAAATTTTGGTCTTGCTAGACCTAAATTATATTAAACTTAAGACAATAGTAAGTTTTAGGAACTCGCTCATAACACTACTCGACAAAAATGGGTTAATCGCGTGCACCTAAAAAAACAGTATTTTCTAGACCATACTTATGAGCACATGTCTCGTAAACGAATCATGAGACTAACACAAACGGCCCATCGTTCAGAAGATAATACCTTAGCTTTTCCAGCAACATATAGACTATCCAAATCAGATGAGATTCTGATGATCAACAGTTTTTATTTTTTTCTTTAACATTTTTAGAAGATACAATTATTTGTCGATACTATTATAAATATATATATTGTTTATTTAAAAAAATTAACAGCAACTTGAAAGATTGCTACCCACAGATGAAATATATAGTCAAGTGTTTGGAATTAACTGAATCTTTATTTCATAATTATTTGAATTAAAGGCTATTACAAGAAACTTAAAAGCTATGTGTCAGCTTAATTCTAAGCGTGGGAGGAGCTCACAGTTCCCTTGGGTGCCACATGATCACCAGGCTGCTGTTTGTGCAATAGCTGCGGTATTGTTTTGGTTTAAGTCACGTACGTGGTTTTCGGTTACGTTCGCTAAGTAAGCGTCTATGTCTGCATGTATGTGTATGTAAATGTACGTACGTTAAGTGTATGTATCTTTAGTGTTATTTAGGTACCATAATGTGACTATATTTATATGAGTATTGCCTTTTGTCAGTGTGCCAAATTTTTCAAGGTGGTGGTAACACTGTGTGACTCTCTTATCAAATTTGTATAGTGCGGACTTTCTCCACCACGATGACAAAACCGCCTCACGTAAATTGTCCTTGGTTTTGCTAAAGTATCCTCAATTTCCGGAGCATTGAGCACTATCATTCCCATAAGGAGCAATTTCTTTTTTAATAATAACACTGTGCGTGAAATTTGCCCTCAAAAATTTAGACATGGAGGGGACCTACTGGGGGAGTTTTCTATAGGTATACTGAGTTGAGATTCACCAGCCGTTTGGTAAGATTGGCTCTAGTTTATGAGAAATCCGACTTTGAAGTTTGTCGAGTTCGTCGCTTAAGTCTTCGAACGTTTAAATTCTAATAGGTCCTAAATCATTCCGAATATCGCTTTACTGTCTTCGGCAAGTTTGTAGATATTTTAACGACCAACAAATTTGCTTAAGACACCAATTCAAAAAAAGTACATTTAAACTGTGTAATTGCGATATGTGCATTTTTGAGCGCAGCGCAACGTGGCGTATGAGTGTCAATTATATGAGTGTTAATTATAATTAAATGACACTCATACGCCACGTAGCGCTGCGCAAAAAAATGCACATATCGCAATTACACTGTTTAAATGTACTTTTTTTGGATTGGTGTCTTAAGCAAATTTGTTGGGCGTTAAAATATCTACAAACTTGCCGAAGACAGTAATGCGATATTCGAAACGATTTAGGACTTACTTAAGCGACAAACTGGACTAACATGAGCAAACTTCAAAGTCGGATTTCTCATAAACTAGAGCCAATCTTACCAAACGGCTGGTGGATCTCAACTCAGTATACCTATAGGAAACTCACCCAGTAGGTCCCCCCATGTCTAAATTTTGGGCTTGCACAGTGTAATTGTTTTTCCATTCTCTACGCTCAACCACACGTTCAACACTCTGATAGATTAGAAAAGTCAGCAAAATTCTCAACTGCATCGTAACGCTTACATTCGCAAATTACTTTCAACAAGTTCAATGAGATATGAGACAAATTTGTAAGACCTTGATATCAAAAATATACACAACTGCTGTTTATCTTACTCAGCGCACTTTATTAACATCGTAACAACTTTAAGGAACTTTTTTATATCTGCGGTCATATGGAAGAGTGATAATAATAATTAATAATTTGACCGGCACGACAGCCCGATTACGAGACTAAGGCCTAGCTACCCGCAACCATCCGTGTTGTGCGTGCGAATTTGTACAAGGTTGGAAGAGACCTACAGTTTTATGCCGATTCCGAACGGCGAGTTGGGAGCTTTTTAATAAGCAATTTTTACTCTCAGAGGTTTGCCATTTCCTGCTGAGAGGACAGCCGCCGAAAGAAAAATTGTTGTTTTTCTTTTTTTTCGGTGTTAGCAGCAACGGAGTCTTGAACCTGGGTTCGAGCGTCGCATTTGACTCGCGGCCCAACGCACTAGCCAGCTGAGCTACGGCAGCTACTATGCCGCATATGGAAGAGTAGCTTAAAAAAAAATTTAAGTGTGAAAACTAAATATGTATACATAATACCACAGAACAAACAATATACAGAATGCGCATCTGGTGTAAAGAAAATGTTCTTTGCGGGTTCCAGCGGTAGGACCAGTGTTGCCGTTTTGGTCCAATTGGACCAAAATTGGTAGCTTCGTTTCATAAATTAAGGCTTTGGTAGGTTGGTTGGTTTGTTGTGATTTTCAAGGATTTTTGGTAGGCAACACAATTTTTTATGATTTTAAAATGACTGTAGCTTGTGAAAAAATTTTACATGCAAAAGTTCAAACATCTCTGCAGGGAAGATCTAAAGCTATTGGAGATTTTAACGCCACATATAGTCCTTTCTGAAGAAATTTTAACTCTTCTTCCTTTGATTTCAAAATTTAGTGAACTGCGATCCAAATAAAATTATAACGCAGTGGAATTTACTTAGATTAAGCAATACTGGTTTAAAAAAAGACACGTAAATAAATATTTTTTGGCGCGAGGTTAGCATTATTAAGAATGGATTAAACGAGTTTTGTTTTATTGATCTCGCAAATTTTGTATTTAATTTGATTTCACTTCCACACAGCTCTGCAGCTGCCGAACATAAATTTTGCGAACTTTCGCTTATAAGGCATATCAGCAAAATTGCAATTTACTACAATAAATAACATTATGTTATGTAAAGAAATAATTAAAAAGACTGAAGCGCACTATGTCTGGTCAGCAAAAAGAGATCTCGCAAAAGAGTGATATTTATATATTTTATGTTAATTTTAATGTAATACTTTTAATTGCAGCATATTTAATATGCTTAACTGTGTTGTTTTTGTACTGAATTTAATTGTTTTTTGTTTTTAAATAATAGATTTATGTTTATCTGTTTGAAACTAAATTTTTGTTTAACAAATTTATTTTGGTAGGCTGAGATTGATTTTGGACCAATTTTGGTAGGAAAAAAAATGCTTAGTGGCAACACTGGGTAGGACCCGTTTGTTGATGCGGGGGGAAGAAGTAAAGGCGACGAGAACGCACAGAGCGCGAGAGCGTAAAATGAGAAGCTGTGAGAGCGAAAAATCAAATGTTCGGAGAGCAAACAGATACAAGTATTGATCGCATGCCCGTGTACAAAACAGTAACGCACCATATATGTGGTTGTTGTTGTTGGAAACGCGTACAGGGGAAAGGCGACAGCCTGTGGTTGTTGTTGTTGCTGGCTAACAACTGAAGTTAGAATAAATTTTTGCTTTGGCTGATGTCTGTAAGGAGCTCAGCGACTCACAATACTACGATAAAAAAAACCGCCAATTGTGGGAATAAGTCAGGGAATAAGTTTGGTCAAAATAACCACAGTTTATTACGATTTTATGATTTTAAGTTTTCGGGGTTTAGTTACATTTTTCTTTTCTGAGGCCCATGAGCAATGCTTCCTGAGAAGAACTAAGATCATAAAATCCAAAATTGTGTTTTTATGATCAGGACATGTGGAAAACCATTGTGGTGTAGCATTTTGACATTTAACTTTTATTAAATTTTTTATGCCTACAATTTGTGGCTGTTTTTCAAAAATGCTGCGGAAAATTGAAATAAGTACTTTGCTTATCTCTAATAGAATTTGCGATGGACTAATAAGATTGCCGAAATCTTTGAGAGAGTTAAAGTTTTTGTGGAATATGAAAAGTTCACTAGAAACTGTTAGTACCTCATCTTCTTTTCTAAATTCACCTGCACATGATTCACAGTTTATTTTGGGAAGTATTTTGTAAACAACATAACCCAAAAAATATCTTAAAGACGCTAAATCAATGGTAAATTCAGAACAGTTCTGAAAATTATCATTTAATATGAAATCGGCAAGGATGGCTGTATTATTATCCACTTCGAAATCATCGGTTTGACTAGTTTCTACGTTATGTTCAGGAGCTGAGTCGAGATTTAATACGATATTAGAAAGCGTTTCAAACGTAGTATCATTTAATTCTTCACAATTGCTGTGGGAACTCAATTGCACAATTTTGGCGGCCATTAAGCGTGCTAATATATTATTAATATCAGCCAGTGATGGATTTATATTATTACCACCTTTTTGTCGTAGTACCACCTTTTTGTCGTTGGTTTAATGGCCTTGTCATCAAACAAAAAATTTCGGATTTTTTCTCAAAAAGCTTGTCTACTAATAGCAAAACAGCTTTTAGAGTAAGTTTCATCCCATCTAGAAAAAATACTTTTTTCTTTTTGTCAACAAATGAGATTTCATCCAGGTATTTAAGGAAGAATTTTATGTACTCATGTGATAAGCTGTTGAGTTGAATCGCAGATCTGTAAACATTTTTGGAATATAACGATCCACTGTTTAGGCAATTAAATATTTTGTCAATATATTTTATAAAGCTGGCCGTAGATAAAGCCAATTCTTTAAATTTGAAACCTATAGTTTCAGCAGTTGTCCTAATAGCAACTTGAACAGTCCTGCTGAAAATTTGGGTTGCCAGTTTTACTTTCATTTTCTCGAAAGAATTTGGGAAAATGTGTTGGCTGGTTAGTTTAGGACACATTTTTGTTGTTGATTTAAGTTCCATTTCAAATAGTTCCTGAACTACCCTAAAACTTGCAATTCCATTTGATGTAGCTAAAACGCATTTGAGCCAGCCATTTCTCAAAGATTTAACAAGGTGCGGGAAATCATATATACAGACCACTTTGCCATCATTATACATGAAAAAAGGCCTTTCCAAAGTTACACCCTTATCCGAAAAGCACTTCCTATTGGAAGACCCTTGGTCACAAGTTATAACTTTTACTGTGTATTAAGAATTTTTAAATTTTCCATATATTTATTTATATTATAATTAATTATATTTTTTAACATATTTGCAGAAAGTCCGTTTTTGGAAACAAAGTAATTTAGTACCAATGACCAGTTAGAAAACATTGATTTGACCATAAAAACACATAATTGTTTTTCTATTTGGCTTGTCCTTTCAACCCCATTTTCTTCATACCCATCAACCAAATCTAATTAAGGATTATATCGTAATTCCTTTCTAATTGCCATTTCATCCATTAATAGAATCATGTTGTTTTTTCGCTCTGGGTCAAATCCAAGCACCGTTTTCTTATAACCTCAAAAGCAGAGTTCTTATGTTAAAACCTGGCTGTAGGAACTTAACAGGGGCTCATCGATTAACAGTCGAGATATGTGGCAATTTAGATTTAGTTTATTTCTTAAAAATTGATATGTCGACTGCGAGACATAATAAATATTTTGAGCCAAATCTTTTACATCTTCCGTATATTCTTTAGGACGGGAACTAAGAAGAAGCTGACAAAATACCTTTGATTCTTTGCTCACGTTATTATAAGAGTCGATACGTTGGAGCACATATTTTTGGAACTTTCTTCTGGTTTTTAATGTTTCTGTATTTTGCCAAAATGTTGTAATACTTCTTCCCATAAAAATTTACGGCACAGCAATGAAATTATGTACGAACCTACCATTTAATCATATCTTTCGACAGAGGGAATGGTGCGGGTATTAAACAAGGGGGCGTGGCACCGCTCATTTAACTTAAATCTGGTTCAAGCGCAGTCCATTTATTTTCTGAAACTTAGCAGTTTCGATTGCAGCCTCGATTGAGTTAATCAGAGAAGAAACTTACTCCTACGGTACATACAATTTTAGCACATGGAACAGATTTAATAGAATACCAGTGCTTACCAATAGGGGAATTGTCTGAAGAAGCTCAAGAATGCAAAAATAAGGACTACAAAAGGTATAGATGTATAAACACTTGCAAAATATCACGAGCTACACAAAATGAAGACCTTTTCAATATGTTAGCAGTCTCTTCGGATCCAGTTATTTCATCCATGAGATCTGTAAGATCACAAAAAGAACTTACAGATACTTATAGCTTAGAAATGATTTCATTATTAGACATTCCTTCCCGCGTAGATAGCGATTTTGAAAAAATCTAACTTTCAAAAAAAATTACGTATGAATCAATAAAATATATTAATTTATTAGAAAAAATATATAAAAAAAATTCTTTTTTAATGCAAACAATTAAGTAATTTAATTGTAGTATGAAGTTTTACTAAATCTTAATTTTGGCAACGAATTCTAAAGCCCCCTGTTACTGTGGCAGCCTGTTTTTTGTCCATTTTAAAGCTTAGATATTACACTTTCAGAGGCAGTTTAAATTTTTTAAATATCTTTATTGGTTCAGAAGTTATGATTTTTGCAACGAAAAATGGAAAACCGGGCCATAGTGCGCCGTTCGGATTCGGCGTTAAACTGTAGGTCCCCTCCCTCCCTTTCCCCATCCGTTTAAAATGTGTGTTGTATCACATGTTGGAAAAACAGTGTTGCATACACATTTCAAACGGGTGGAATTTGTGGTATCACAACAGGCCCATAGGCCTAAGTGTGTATCATACAGAGGCAGCCACCTAACCAACCAACCAACCAAGAAACAGCTGATCTAAAAGTTTCATTTGAGGTTTGAAGCGATAGGGAAAATTAAGTTTAATCAGACATTTGATGCAAAAGGCAAGTGGTTCGTTGGGCTCTATCTGCGATTATTCCCTTTCAGCTGCAGCAGGTAAAGCTGAGCAAGATGGTTGTGGGTCAGACTCGCGAATGCACAAATTCTTTGCTGGTTCCATTTGCTTCCAAATATTTACAAAAAATATTTTTCCTTTGCAGTCGATCATTTGGCAGTCAATCATATGTTTTTGTTGTTCTTATTCTTACTGGTTAAAAGTTACTGGACAAAATTTCTCCAGTAAATACTTGCAAGTTCTTACGAAATGAACTGTCACTTTACGCTCTCAGTTTCTCTCTCGTTGCAAGAGATTTGGCGTACACAAACAGGATCCAGTAAAAATTTGTACAAATTCGTACAAATTATGTATCTGTACCCAAACAGACCTATTGTCAATGTTGCCAAACTAGATCAACTACATACAGTAAAATTAATTAACCCTACTGTCATAACGTACGTCTGCGAGACGTATGCTCTTTTTACGTTTTACGCTCTCTTCCACAATTATTGTCACAGCAAATTCAAATTGTGAGTTATCTCAGTCGTAATTTATAGCTTACAGGTGGTGGTACATATACATAAAATATACATATTTCTGATGTAAGTGAAATATTTGCTGATATCGTACCTTTAGATATCGGTTTAAGATCGTAAATCTTGATACGTCTCCCAGACGTATCGTTATGATTTCAGGGGTAAAAAATAACGTTATGACAGCAGGGTTAAGTATGTTTTTCAAAATCATTAGTAAGCACCACCATCGATAGTGAATAGTGGCGCGAAAATAAAACTATCGATACTATCGATAGTGCCATCGATGGTTTTGCAGCTCTAATTTGGAGCCCCCCAAAATTTCAAAATAGATATTTTTCAATATATACATAGAATAATTTAATTAAATTCGTCATAAAATCGGATAGAGTTATAGTAGATTTCTCAATCTGGGCTTGTTTGAAAGGTATTTTTATCACCTTTCAGAATCTGTATTGATACCTGTAGAATAAGGAAACAAAAAAAAATTATCGAAAAAAATCGAAGAAAATTCGGAATTTATTAGTTAAAAGTTCATTTTAGGCTATTTTTCGACAAAAAATTCCTATATTGGTATCAATACAGATTCTGAAAGGTGATAAAAATACCTTTCAAACAAGCCCAGATTGAGAAATCTACTATAAGAAATTTTGGGGGGCTCCAAATCAGACTTAGAGCTATGGTCTCTTGAGCAAAATTTCTCAGAATCACCTATAGATTACGTTTTTGCTATACGCTTCATCAAAAAAAATCGTTCCATACAATTTGACCCGCCCTAGTGTACACGTATTTAAACTTTGTTATTCATACATTCAAATGGTAACACAAAATTAACTGTGTCCGCAAATCGTAATTTGTAGGCACGTAATCCGACATTTTCCGGAGCGTCAAACAATGCGTTGTTGGATGAAACTTGACAAATTGTGAACTGAATATTGTTGACATATGACAGAAGAAGTAAACATGACATTTGGTACGGTTCCGAAGTTTATAAATATTCGGCTATTTACCGCTAGATGTCGTTACCGGTTTCATAGGCGCATACCTGGTATATAGTACATACCTATGTATACAGGAAAAGCTTAAACATAAATATAACAAAACAAGTAGGCATAAAAACATAAGTACGAAAACAATTTAAAAAAGAATTAATTCATTTACTTTAATATATTGTAGTGTATTGGTGGAGGTGGTGCCATGGTGAATGCAACCCTGTTGTGGTTGGGCTTGTCAAGCAGTGTGGCAACTCGGGCTTGCAGCTAAGTTCATGCTGGTCCTTTACCTTTACGTTTTACCTTTACTTTTACTTGTGACGCCATTGTTGGAACACGCAAATAAAGTTTGTCTTAAAAGTTTACACAGTTGTTTATATCAAAAGGACTTAAATCCATCCCAGTGCTCATTACAACGTCAAGTGTGGGGTTCGAGCAGGAATTTTTTTTCTATCTAAGTTCTAAAGTTATTGTGGTTCAATGGCGAACAAATTAACGCGCAATGCGGTTATTGCTGCACTACGGGCTGCGGGAGCTGAATTCGAGGAAGACGCCACGATGGTTCAGTTGCGGACAATGTATGAACAAGCGGTAGCAGGTCGTGTCGGAGGTAGCGGAAGAGCGGCCAGAGCGGATAGCGAGCCTGATGTTCCGCTGAATCAACAGATGCCAGATGCCAGCCAGAGTGTGCAGACGACTAGACGACAGATGCCAGGAGCCGGCCAGAGGGAGCGACCCATGAATGTGCCAGATACAGAAGATGATACAGTTGATGCAGGGAGTGTGGTGAATGTGACCAGTACTGAGGCTGAAGAGGCTGAGTTAGATCGGCAGTTGGCGATCATGCGCAAGAAACGTGAGCTTGTCCAGCTGCAGCGTGAGTTGAACGAGTTCGAGAGTCGTAGAATCGACCTGGGTGTACTGGACGCGATGATGAGCAAATTTGATGGTTCGGAGTTGCAGGACGTTAGCAAATGGTTGGCCGACTTGGAGAATGTGTTCGAGAGTTTCCAGTACAGTGAGCGAGACCAGCTGGTTGCCGCACGACATCTGATAACTGGGCAAGCGAAGCGGTTCGCGGACATAACTCGTGTTCGCAGCTATGGTGAGCTAAGGATGGCTTTGATGACTGAATACCGTCGTATATTCACGGTTCGAGATGTGCTGCAACAGTTACGTGCCCGTGTCCTGAGACCAGACGAAACACCACGACAATATATTGTTGAGATGCAGTACATTGCCAGCCGCGCCGATGTGTCAGAAACGGACCTAATCGACATTATCATCGAGGGGCTTAACGACGATACGAATATGGTTTCGATGCTGTACAGTGCCACTTCCTTGCGTGAATTGAAGGGGTTGATGGAGCGTTACGAGAAGAAGCGTCGGGCAGCTGCGCCAGTGGTTGTGCCGAAGATCAGTGTCATGTCGGGTGCCGTGCCTAGGCCGAGGTCGTATACAACAGTGCCAGTTGCTGACACAGCTGCAAAAGTCACGGATTTGTCGGCCGTCAGGTGTTACAACTGTTTTCAATATGGGCACTATCAAAGTGCGTGCGGGGCCCCGCGACGCCCACCGAACTCGTGTTTCATATGCCATGAAGTAGGCCACATGCGCCAGCAGTGCCCACGTCGTAGTCGGATGCAGAATACAACATTAAACCAGACGCAAACACGGATGCCAGCCGTACCGAAACAACAGCAGCCAGTAGCAGAGGTCGAGGAGTGGGAGGCAGGGACGCCATTGACGGAGGTAGAGGAGGTCCGACGTTTAGCCCGACAGCTGAAACACCGAAATCTTGTAAGTGTTGCCTTTTTGAAACAGAATAAGTGCACTGAATTAATTCCGTGTTTTGCTTTATTTGATAATGGCAGTCCGACTAGTTTCGTGAAGCGTTCTCTTGTGCCATTTGAAGTGACGGGTGAATTGACTGTGACAGAGTATCGGGGGATGGGAAATATGAATTTAAGTACGTACGGCCTTGTGACTTGTAAAATTGTGTTTGATAACCGTAAATTTGACCATAATTTGTTTGTTTTGCCAGATGAAGAGGCAGTGGTGCCCCTACTTTTTGGACGCGATTTACTTAAGGCAATGAATATAAGCCTGTGCCAAATGGACACAGTGAGATATAGTAGACGTACTCTGCTGGAGATTAATAATGCCAATAAAAATGAAGTTCCGTTGAATATCAGTGCACTTAAGTTGTTTAATTTATTAAAGAGTCCAGTAGTTAAGATAACAGAGGTTCCAAACAGAGTTAAGTTATTGAAATCAGATGATAAGTGTGGCAAGTCAGAAATTAATTCAGTTAATGCAGAGGTAAATGTAATTGGTGATTCAAATTTGTGTGAAACTCGACTTGAGTCGTGTATCGGAGTTGTAAATTTAGTTGGAACAGAAGACTTGAATTTGTATGATGAAGTAATATTGATGGTAGGTGCAACTGAGATGGATGAAATTGGTGATCTAATTGATGTGGACGAAAACTTGTCTATAACAGATGCAGATGCTTTGAAATCAGTTGTTTTTGAGAACTATTTGAAAATGAAGAACAAGGGGGGGAAGTTGAGTGGCTATTGCATGAAAATTCAGTTGAAGAGTGATGCGCCGGTGTACAGTGGTCCGCGCCGGTTGTCATATAGGGAAAAGACAGAAGTACAGAAGACAATTGATGATTTGTTGGCTCAGGGCATTATTCAGCCAAGTGCGTCTCCATACGCGTCTCCGATTGTGTTAGTGCGGAAGAAGAACGGTGAATTGAGAATGTGTGTTGACTATCGGGCGTTGAATAAGTTGACTGTCAGAGATCATTATCCGTTGCCGTTAGTTGAGGATTGTATTGAATATTTGGGTGGGAAGAGTTTCTTCAGTACGTTGGACTTGAGGAATGGGTTTCACCAGGTGCCAATGCATGAGGAATCGATACCGATAACTGCGTTTGTGACTCCGATGGGACAGTATGAGTATCGGTTTATGCCGTTTGGTTTGACTAATGCTCCACCAGTGTTCCAGCGGTTTATTAATTTAGTGTTGCGGCCGTTGATTGATGCGAAGAGGATTGTGGTGTATTTAGATGATATTAACATTGCCACGAAGACTATGGAGGAACATTATGTGGTTTTGGCAGAAGTTTTGAAATTATTGTCAGGGGCTGGATTGTGCTTGAATCTGAAGAAGTGCAAATTTGCATATAGAGAATTGAAGTATTTAGGCTACTGTGTGAGTGAACGGGGGATTCGTCCGAATGAAGATCATTTGGTAGCGATAAAGAATTACGCAGTACCTACCAACATAAAGGAGGTGCAGAGGGCGGTGGGTCTTTTTTCATATTTTAGACGATTTGTGTATAATTTTTCTCAGATTGCGCGCCCATTGAGTTATTTGACGCGAAAAGGTGTAAAGTTTGAATGGACAGAAGAGTGTAGGAATGCGTTTGAGACCTTGAAATCTAAATTGACTGAGCCCCCTGTACTGTGTGTCTTTGATTCAGGGCGGGAGACAGAGTTGCATACGGATGCAAGTTCGCGAGGGTATGGTGCTATACTGTTACAGAAGCAAGATGACGGCAGGTTTCACCCAGTGGCATTTTATTCGAAAACAACGACGGATCCGGAGTCGCGTTATCATAGCTTTGAGTTGGAAACATTGGCAATTGTGAATGCATTGGAAAGATTCCGGACTATGTTGGATGGAATTCCGTTTGTAGTTGTGACTGATTGCAACTCTTTGGTCTTGACATTGGAGAAGAAAACAATTAATCCAAGAATTGCCAGATGGACATTGGGTCTCGCCGGGTTTGATTTTTCAGTTCGACACCGAAAGGGTGAACAGATGCAGCATGTTGATGCATTGAGCCGGTTGTCAGCTGTGTGTAGTATTGAGGAGAATGAGGTTGATTTGAACATTCAGATTATACAGACGCGTGATCCTGTGATTCATAAACTGCGGGAAGAATTGGAGCAAGGGGAAGTGCCAGGATATGAGTTGGAGAATGGGTTAGTCTTTCGTGTCAGTGGTCAGAATCGACAGTTGTATGTGCCGGGTGAGATGGAAGAGAACATTATGCGATTGATACATGAGAAATATGGTCATTTGGGTATTGAGAAATGTGCAAATCAGATTCGGAAGCATTATTGGTTTCCCCGTATGCGCGAAAAGCTGAATGTGTTCATCAGAAATTGTTTGAAGTGCATTTATTATTCGACGTCGCCTAGAAGCAATGAGCGTAATATATATAGTATTCCAAAGAAGCCAGAACCGTTCGATACAGTGCACATTGACCATTTCGGGCCATTGGAGAGTGTGAACTCAAAGCATAAACATGTGTTTGTGGTGATTGATGCTTTCACAAAATTTGTCAAAATGTATGCTACGAATAGTAGTGCGAAAGAATCGATTTGTGCGTTGAAGAGATATTTTGTTGAATACAGTCGTCCCAGAAGAATCATAGATGATCGGGGCACAGCTTTTACGTCATCGGAGTTTAGGGATTTTTGCGGGAACAATAACATTGTACATGTTTTGAATGCGGTAGCTTCGCCACAGTCGAATGGTCAGGTTGAGAGGGTGAATCGGGTGTTGAAAGCAATATTGGCCAAAACGACTGACCCTATAAACCATGTAGATTGGAAACAGAAACTGACGGATGTCGAGTTTGCAATGAATAATACTGTACACTGTGCCACAAAGACGACCCCTAGTAAGCTGCTTTTTGGCGTTGAGCAGCGCGGCAAAGTAGTTGATGAATTGACGGAGTATTTGCATGATGTATATTCAAGAGAAGAAGTTAATTTGTCCGAAATAAGGGAGCAGGCAGAGCTTGCAATACAGAAGTCTCAGTTGTACAATCAGAAATATTACGAGAGGAGCCATAGGCCAGCGAAACAATTTGAACCAGGAGATTTAGTTGTGGTTAAAAATGTAGACACTACGGTAGGGAAGAATAAGAAGCTAATTCAGAAGTACAGAGGCCCTTATGTAGTTCGTAAGCAATTAGGTCATGATCGTTATGTTGTTACGGATGTTGAAAATTGTCAGGTTACTCAGATGCCATATGACAATGTAATTGATTCGTCTAGAATGAGGAAATGGTTGGAACCTCGAGGTAGGCCAGTTAAAACGGACTCAGAAGGCAACACAGATGGTGATAATTTAAGTGATGAATGTACAGATTATGAATTTTTAGATGATAAGCTAGAAGAAGATTCATTGTAAAAGCAATCGAGGTCGATTGAATGTCAGGTTAGGCCGAGTTGTAGTGTATTGGTGGAGGTGGTGCCATGGTGAATGCAACCCTGTTGTGGTTGGGCTTGTCAAGCAGTGTGGCAACTCGGGCTTGCAGCTAAGTTCATGCTGGTCCTTTACCTTTACGTTTTACCTTTACTTTTACTTGTGACGCCATTGTTGGAACACGCAAATAAAGTTTGTCTTAAAAGTTTACACAGTTGTTTATATCAAAAGGACTTAAATCCATCCCAGTGCTCATTACAATATGTAATTTTCAAAGACTATTTGCTTTTAAATAAATATTTGTCATTGCTTTTTGCTGCTTTAATCAGATTGCATTTAATGAGATCATAAAATTAATAATAATGGCGCATAATCATAGTCCCGCATAAAAACGGGCTTTAGTTAGCAAAAGGCTAAAAAGATATAGTTGACTTTAATTTCGCAGTTACCATAGTCAGTTTAGAACATGCTTCTACGTAGCAGCGACTTTTAAGAAACTAGCGATGGAGAGTTTTAAATGAGAATTTATTTTCGGAATTTCGCCAATACCGATTTATTTTGTAATCAATTATTTTGCAATATTTGTTTTCCTGAACACTTATTAGCAGTTAAAAATGAACGTCTACGGTCGACTTCTTTTGAAAAGCAGACGGCAGTGTAAAAAATTCTATTGCACAATTTTCCGAGGATTAAGGGATGGGCAACCCTGACCTAAACAAATAGCTGATAGATTTGAAAATTTTTGCTTTCTTTACGGGTCAAAAGGAACAATTGTATTTAAGTTTTGTGTGAGTTACCAATATCACTTCAATAAAAATTTCTTCTAAGGAATCTCAAAGTGTAGAGTACTTGTATATTTATCGGTACCGGAAGGCCTCTATTGCTGCTTGGTTCTTGAATGTTCAAGTTATCAATAACAAATTGATCACCGACTTCATCGAACTCGAAGGGGTCGAACCGGTTTTTATATATTTTTCGCCGTCTCAGCACACTGCCGCCGTTCAAAATATTAAATTTTTTTTCAATTTCTTCAAAACGTAACACTCACTCCATTTTCTTCCCGTTTTACACAAAAACACATTCACGACGAACTGAGAATTTTATAAAAGTGACATTTCTTCTCATTTTGACTCATTGCTAACTGGTTTAGCAACACCTTTTGCTTTATTTAAAAGTATACTTTGTTAATCTTAAACTGTACTATATTTCGACTATGACTATGCGCCAATGAGATCAAAACAAATTTAAGTTCTTAGAAAAAAATTAATTTCAACTCAGATTAGTGCTAACCGAGATTCCCACGAAAATATCGATTTTTATGGAAATCATTATCAATTAGTTAAGCTGATTTTATACGAAACATTGTTAGATTCAACTCAGATTATTGTTACATTTCGTGTTTGTTAGCAAAGGAAATAGTAAAATCTACATGTTTCGTGTTCGTGGAGGACATTTTACCCTCTTTGGAGGACGGAGGACATTTGAGTAATTTGGAGGACTGTCCTCCACAATGGAGGACGGGTGGCAAGCCTAGGTGTATGGCTTTTTGCTGGCCAATGGTGCGCTTTGATTGATTTAAAAATTTGATGGTTGATCCCAATTCAAAATGTTTATAAATATTTTACCGTGGCGAGTTCCAAGTAAAATTATTTGTTTATGTTGTGACATGGTTGATTACAATTTTGAGAATATGGGAAAACTACGAAAAAAAATGAACTGATGGGTATATTGACTTAAAAATTCGTGAAAACACTTGAAATCAAAAATCATTCGATACGTGTTATAATTTTTTTTTTGTGAAAATCGAAATCTAACGGGCAAACCAAGGGTTAAAATATTGTATGCAAAAACATAATTTAATACAGTGCGTTTCAAAATAAAGTGTTGCTAATAAAACTCACAAAAGAAGGTAAATTAATGAATTATATATATTTTCTGAAAGGCTGTGCAAAGGTCTTTTTCGCATTATTACACCGTGCGACAAAAATCAAAAAATTTTAAAACACACGAAAAAATCTATATACTCGCGAAACTAGGGGCCAAATGTAGTAAACCTGCGTTTTTAGTTTTTCTCTCTGACGTCAGGATTTTTTTAAAAGGACTGAAATTTTAAGGACATGTTTATTTCAAAAAATTATTTTAATTATTATTATTTAATTATTGATGGACAGTAGGAACAAGTGAAGTTCGAAAATTGACACTATATGTTTTTGTAATTTTTAGAATATTAGAAGTATAGTTTTTTTCTGCTTAAATAAACTTAATTTTGATTAATTCAGCCCCTTTAATTAGGTTGCGGCTATAACCGTCATGGCGCCAGCGGACTCTAGACACTAAGTAATGGGACGACGGCGGCTATAACAGAAAAAAATAAAATTAAAAACATAAATGACAGGTTTAATGACTTAAATAAGCAATTTTTTGTGCGCAAAAAAGTATTTTTGGGAGTTTTACACGAAATGTTAGTTTATAATCAAACAAAAATAAACCGTTTAATTTTAGACGGCTATTGCCGTCATGCCTAACCATGCCATCTCTTTTTAGCTGAAAAGAAGGATAAATCCACTAGGTTTGACAATTTCGCGGGATATCGAATTAGAAAAAAAGCATAAAAAAAGGAAATACAAAATGTAAAAATTTTCTGAAAAACAATACATATTTTATTTATCCATATCAACTAGCATTGCTACAACTTCATCGTTGTCGTCGTCGTCATCATCGTCTTCAAAGTCAATCGCACATGCATTGGCATCACATATGGTGGAATATTTCCGGGTCGCACAATCCGATGACTTAAAACTGTGGTTAGCGTTGATGGTGTGGTACGCCCAGGCGCCTTCCATTGCCGTTTTTTGTGTATCCAATGCTAATGAAAAATGCGTGGTAACACTTTTGCTCGAAGAAGCCGCATTCAAAGCAGAGAGGAGTTTCGATGTTTTGATATGTCGAACGATGTCTGAATTACCGCCGCCGGCAATGGAGACATGACTGTGAAATTTTTTGCACAAAACATCACTTTCTGACATCACTTACCTACTTCTCGCAAAGTTTTGCGTTAAAGATGCATTTTCCTTTTGGCATTTGTTTTTTGTTTTTTTTTTAATGTACGACAAACTGATGCGAAAAAATTTACAAAAACCGATGCGCAGCCATTTAAAAAAACAGTGTTGCCACGCCGCTGACCTCCCATCTGTTTTGTAAAGCCAAAGGCGCCCTCTATATCTCTGTCTGTCAGCATATGAAAGTGGTTGACAGTCGGCGCTAAGATGGTGGAAACACTCAAAAGCTGTGAAGCGCAATCTCCTTGTCATTTGTTTTTCAACAATATACGTTGGGAATTTTGTATGAGAAAAGAAGGATTTATATAGAAAAAAGGATTTAGAAAATTTTCGCGGGATTGGTTTTTAGAAGCTGAAAAAAGGAGTATCCCGCGAAAAAAAGGATAGATGGCATGGTTAGTCATGCCACATAGTGAACTTCGCTTTGACGGCTAAAGACGCAAGTGTCCGTCAACGTGTTAAAAATTGAGTACATTGTAGAATAACAATAAGGGTATCAAATGAAAGAGAAAAATTCTTGGAATCTTAGAAAATTTAATGTTTTGGTGCAAAAGAACGAAGAGGTATTGAAAATGTCCTTTTAAAACTTTATCCTTGAATATCCTTGCAAATTTCCAAGTTTTTTTTTAAATATATCTTAAGGACTAATATGTACACTACAAAACGATTGTTCTCTGCCAAGAAAAAGCAAATCTACTCGCCTACAAGTTTCTCGAGAACCACAAAGTTTCTGAAAATATGAGCTCAACACAACAAGAAAATCTTATAAACGCATCTATGAACCATTTTGATAGTCTCGTTGAAGATACTCCAGAATCTGATTATGTCAAGTCCGATTATATACAAGATCTCATTTCTGTAGCCCCATTAAGAAAGTCAACAGGTCACGATGACATAAAAAACATAATGCTAAGATATCTACCTAAAGTGGCCGTAAATTACTTAACATTTCTCATAAACGCATGCCTGAAATTTCAATATTTTCCCAACAGCTGGAAAGTAGCCAAAGTGGTACCTATTCTTAAACCAGGTAAGCCAGCTGATGTTGCTAATAGCTATCGACCCATCAGTCTTTTAAGTGGTGTAAGCAAAATATTCGAAAAAATTATTAAAGGAAAAATACTAGAATTTACAGAAAACAATAGAATTATCCCAGATGAACAATTTGGGTTCAGAAAATACCATAGCACTACGCATCAGATTAAACGTATACAAAACCATGTTAAAACTAATTTTCAATTAACAAAATCAACTGGTCTAGCTTTATTAGATGTAGAAAAAGCATTCGACTCAGTATGGCATAATGGTCTAATACACAAGCTTATTCAATTTAATATACCTTTATACCTCACAAAGCTAGTTAAAAGTTTTTTGAAAAATCGTTATTTCTGTGTGTGTATATCTGGAGAATACTCTGACATGATTGCAGTGCCCGCGGGAGTTCCCCAGGGATCTGTCCTGGGACCCCTCTTATATTTAATATATTGTTCAGATTTTCCAAAATATAAAAACTGCCAATATGCAATGTATGCCGACGATATTGGGATTTTCTATTCGCACAAATCCAGTCACGAAATTGTGACGGATCTGCAAGGTGCGCTAAACAGCATATCAGTTTATTTAAATAAATGGAAAATTAAATTAAACGCTGGTAAAACGCAAGCCATCTTTTTCACACGGAAAAGACGCCTTTGCGCCATGCCAAGCGCAAACTTAAAAATTTAAAACCATGACATATCTTGGGCAAATAATGTCAAATACCTTGGTGTAGTCTTTGACAAGAAATTAATTTTCAGTGGCCACATCAGGCATATCAAAGATAAATTCAATGTTGCAATTAAGATATTATATCCTCTGATAAATCGAAATTCTAGCCTAAGCAAGGAAAACAAAATAACGATATACAAAACTATTTTTCAATCTATAATGTTATATGCCCATCTTGGGCCATCTGTGCCAAAACGCATTTAAAAACATTACAAATTTCACAAAACAAGGTCCTTAAAATGATGCTTGCACTGCCATGGGATTATTCAACTAAAAAACTTCACATCGAATGTAATGTCAAGTTGGTTTCCGATAGCGTAAAACACGCAACCGAAAAATTCAAAATTCGGTGCGGTTTTTCTGAAAACCATTTGGTTGCAGACTTATATTGTTAATTGTATTATACAGTACATTCCGTTTAGCTGCCTATTCGCTTAGGTGCATTTTCTGCTTAGCTGCATTATTTGGCCAAAATACTACTTCGTAAACCGAATTTTCTTTGAAAATTTCACATTTAGCTGCATTTCACTTAGCTGCACTATTCCGTTTAACAGCCCTGTTTTTGAGCAAGTTTTCTTTGATTTGTATGAAAAATACTTCGTTTAGCAGCACTTGAAAATTTCGAAAAGTTTTTTTGGAAAATAGTATCGAAACAAATTTCCACATTTTCGAAATGGAGGCAATAGTTGTGAAATTGTCAAAAAAGAAATATTCGCAGGGTAAAATTACCGATTATTTTACATAAAAGCATATCAGTAAGAATATGTATATAAATATTTTCATTATATCCAGTGTATACATACATATTAAGTATGCATAAGCATCTATAAGATAGCGGTTAATTTGCTAATAAAAATTTGTTCATTTGTTATTTGTTCATTGATATATATAATATATCAATATTGATATAATATATATATATATAATATATATTTTTATATAGGTGCGCCAAGGATCTACTTTAAAAAAAATTTTGCTGTTTCCAAAAACTTTTCTAGATATTCCGCTTAGCTGCATTTTTCGCTTAAGTGCCCCAAATCATGTGCATCGAAGGTGAATGCAGCTAAACGGAATGTACTGTATGTATTTGTTATATATTTAAGTGTATATCACGTTACACGCCTGTACATTTTTGACTGTATACATGTCGTTCATATTTATTTCTAACCGCATGTAAATATCTAGTCTTCAAGTCGTACATCGAAGGTTTTTTTAGTAGAAGTATTTTTCCTTCGAAATCGCTCCTGCTTATTTAAATTTAAAGTCTAACTGTGATAATAAAATTAAGACAATGTCATAGAATTAAGGTATCAACACCATATATCTGTAAATTGTGCGATAACATAAGTTTTTTAATGATTTTTTCCTCTAATAAAAAGTTTGGTTGTTGTTGTTATTTTATTTAGGATATACAAAATTTAATACCTCTCTCAATAGGGTATGGATAATTTCAATATCATTCGGAAATCAAAGGGAGACAAGCGATGAGACAGAAAACACGAAATTTTGCGAATGTATTTCTATGCGTGTATACATGTGCACTTCTACACATGAACAACTTTCAAACTGCTCCAGGGGCGGTTGAAGAAAAAGGTAGGCTTTTCAGTCAATTTCGACAAATTTTTATTAATTTCCAGTAAATTTTCACCGCACCTGACTTTTGACATATGTCAAGGTACATTCGTTTATACGCTTTCTCGCTCATATTTCACTATTGCTGTACTGTGATGTTGGCGAATGTACCTTGAGCTTAGTGCCAATATAGAAGTATTACATTTATGGCTTCCACCAAGACATTGCAGTAATTGAAAAACGCTTTCGGGGAAAAGAAATGTGTCACATCCTCCACAAGGGTAGTCACCTTGTCGTGGTGTGGGGGCTTGCCGCGGGCAAGGACGCCGCAGACTAGTCCAATCCGAGTGATGAACGGAATGGAATAGTCTGGGGCGGAGCCCGTACTAAGCACTACCCCCCCCCCCCCCCTAACCCAGGGTGTTACGCGGACCGTGCCCACTGGGTGGTTTGCAGCCGGGGGGTATACCGGCTGTATTCTTACGGTGCCTTCCTGATACCGGGCCACCTCAGGAAGTACAATGGCCTTGCCATGGTATGCGGGCTCTGCCATGGTGGACCAACCCTGTCCCTGCCAGAATTTTTGGCCGCCATCGCCTGCGCCTTGTGCGCGGGCAGGCGGCCGCATCGCAATCATGAGTTCGTTTGAAAAGAAATGCGGTACAAATAAGCGAGAAATTCCACTCGCTCTGCGGGACTACACCGCAACACAGCTTGCTGCTGTGCCGTAGCATTCGCTCCGAAATACAGAAGCAGACCTAGGGCCCAGCACCAGTCGGGGAAGAACACCTTCCCGGGTGGCGAGGGGCTCACGCAGGGGCGGTCGGGTGGCTGCCGGCGCTGGCAGGGGGGGATTTCTAGGCAGAGCAGACCTCTGTTCGATATCTCTGCTCTGACAGCGTCGACCAGCACCGGACCCACCACGAGTCAAGTCAAGAGCAGGGAGGCGGCTCCTCCCACCGGTCCTAGAAACATACAGTCAAGACTGGCGGTGGGAACGTTGCCCATAGGCCCGGCTCCTAGTGAGAGTGTCGCAGTGAATGAGCGGGTAATACCACCGCCAACCACCGCTGTGACACCGTCAATAGGGCGAGCCGCTGACGATAAATTAAGCAGGCCCAAGAAGCAGCTCCCGGAACTACCGCCCTTAGGACAACCATGAGGCCTGGATGACCCCCTAAGGCGAGCTTAAGCGGAGCTGGGGTTAAGTGGTACTTCCGATACCTCAAACAAGGATTGAGCAAGGAGTAAAGCAGAGGATCATAGGGGAGGACCCCCGGTTACAGCAGATCAACCGGCTTTACCTAGAAAGAGAGGGAGCGAAAATTTAACTCCCCCCCAACGTCCTGAACTAAAAAGTCCAGGACGTGCACTCAGGCACTGGGACCTAAGACGGGCAAACCCCAGAATAGCAATCAGTCTGAAGGTGAGCCCATGGCGGGCGCAAGTTACTCGAGTGTCCTCAGGGCGCCTGCGGCCATTCGAGTGGCGGTCCTGCCTAAGGATTATCCTCAGGAGACACTGAGTAAGGAGGAGCTCTCTCTTCTAGAAGAAGCTATCGTGAGTGAGATAGCTAAGGGGTGGGCATGCCCACTGGTGTTCAGCGGCATCCACTTCCGGCCGGGACTTCTGCTGACAGACTGCGGGAACCAAGGTACCGTAGACTGGCTCAAGCAGGCGGTCCCGAAGCTGGAGGGCTGGAAAGGTGTAGAGCTCCATGTGTGCCTTGGAAATGAAATTCCCAAGACACACCATGTTACCCTATTCCTTCCTAGGAGCGCTGGACAGCAATCCAGCAAGCTCTTTGCACTATTGTAAGCGCAGGACGCTGGGATTCTCACGAATCTTTGGAAGGTTGTGACTTCCAAAGCGGAGGGCAAGGGCGTGCTGTGGAATCTGACCGTTGACGAAGTATCCTTCGCGGCGATCAGGGGAAATGGCAATGCTCTCAGGTTTCAGGTTTGGGAGTATCCCAGTCCATATTCCCAAATCTGAAGGCCCGCTCAGTGTGGCAGTGCCCCCCACAGAACCAGCCGAAGTCGGGAATCCACCGGCAGAGACGGGGAGCTCAGGCGCAACGAAGCCCTCCACCAAACCCGGGACTTCACCGAAGGTAGGGGAGAAAGCCGGAGCAGAAGCGAAAGAAATAGCAGCTTCCCAAGACTCAATTGGGGAGATTAAACTTGGGGCGCTGGGGCTTCAAGGCAGCACAAACGAGGAAGAAGAGGAGCAGCTGTCGGACGAAATATCGTTACCGGCGCTGCTCGAGATGGACATTTGAGTCCTCTCCAAAGCTCTAGCACTCGAGCAATGAAGGTTGTCGAAATCAACCTTCATCACGCGATGGCGGCATCGGCCGTCCTAGCGCACAAGTTCACCCGAGACCACATCGGGGCGACGCTGGTACAGGAACCCTTGTGCTACAAGGGAAGAATCTGTGGACTCAACTCGAGGCAAACCAGGGTAATTCATGACACAAGGCACGAGATACCTCGTGCCTGCATCGTGATTGAGAAAGATACTAACTATGTTTGTATTTCAGAGTACATGTCCAGGGACCTGGTAGCGGTGGCGATGACGATCAAAATCGAGGGTCGTGACCTTGAGATCGTCCTAGCGTCCGCTTATTTTCCAGGCGAGGACATGATGGTTCTCCCCAGGAAGTGCAAGGCCTAGTGGAATACTGCAGGGCAAACGCCTTGCCTCTCCTGCTAGGCAGCGACATGAACGCCCACCACACCATCTGGGGCAGCACCAACGACAACATCAGGGGTGAGTACCTGTTAGACTATATATTAGCAACTAACCTAGTTATATTTAATACAGGAAACTCACCGACTTTCGTCACTAGGGTTAGGCAGGAGGTCCTTGATCTTACCATAGGTAACAGTAGGATCAGTGACTACGTGACTGACTGGAGGGTGTCAAATGAACCTTCTCTCTCGGATCATAGGATGATCGAGTTTAAAATAGCAGGTGCCATAACGGAGATACCTCCAACCAGAAACCCCAGGAAAACCGACTGGGGAATCTTCACTAAATTACTAGAAGAGGATCGACCCTTGCTGGATATTCGTGGTAGGATGCGGCATCCACTCGAAACCGAGCAGGCGGTTAGTGTCCTAAACGTAGCAGTGATGAATGCTTATCACTAAAGTTGCCCCGAAAATACAAAAACCAGCAAGAAGTCCACACCATGGTGGAACAACACCCTGGCGAAGCTCAGATCTGAAGCCCGGAGGCTCTTCAACAGGATAAAGCGGACAGGTGAATGGCAGGAATACACCACTGCAATCACCAAGTATACAAAAGAAGTACAAGGCAAAGAGAACCAGTTTCCATACGTTTTGCGAGGATATATCATCCACCCCCCAAGCGGCGAGACTACATAAAGCCCTCGCAAAAGGAGGGGTGGAGAATAAGATGGCTCTCAGGCTTTCGGATGGGGGTAATGTAATGTAATGTCAAGGTGAAAACTGTGTTCCTGGCGTGGACTGTGCAGTGTGTGATACTGGGAGCTGGAACCATCGTGAGATCAAGGTAGGAGGTGAAGTTTGGCGTTCCTGTTGACGGCGGTGTCGTGTGGTGAGGTGCCGGCACCTAATCGGGTCCACAGTCAGTAGCTGCTGTGTTCTGTGGGGACTGTCACGTCATCGCAGTGAGTAGTGTGCCCAGTGCGGTGGCTGCGGGTTCCTGCGGGCGCGGTGCTGATGTGACTCGGTTTTTGGTGCTGAGGAGCACATTTAGCGGCTCCCGCCCTTTTTCCCATAATCAGCTGTTTCGTTGGCAGGATCGTCGGTGCGCACAGCGCCACCTACCTGTGACGTAGTCCCGACACACACTTAATCACTTCTTTTAATTAATAAATATTTATAATATATTGAAATAGAAAAAAAAAAAAAAATGTCATAAAGTAACCAGACGTGCGGCTGAGGGTCCAATGGAGGACCCGGGACGCAACAGCAACAAAAGCGGCGGTAAAAGCCCTGGTAAAGAGGCCCGAGGACCTCAACTCAAAATGGATGTGGCGGACGTAAACTGCCCTACAAAGGTCTCCGGACCTCAATGTAAAACGAGCGTAGCGGATACTAGTCAGCCGCCCGTAGGTACCGGAGCCGCCGCGAAAGAAGGGTCACCTGAAGTCGATAGACCAAAGCTCTGTGGCGCCGCCAAAAAGAGGCTAACCTACCTGACAAGAAAAGGTGTGCCAAGAAAAGAGGCGTTTGAGAGGGCACGCCTTCCAATGCCAACAAACACAAAAAGTAAAAATTCCTTGTCTAAGAGGACCCGGTCAGTGGAGCAAACTCCACCAGAGGCCTCAGACAAGAAGAAAATACGGGAGGAGGGGCCCTCCACTTCAAAACCAGCAGCTCATCCCAGTAAAAGGCAGCCCACTGCCTCATACAGGGACGCCCTGCAAGGGGTTAGAATGGCGGTACTACCAAGGGACTATCCGGATACGGTCCTATCTACTGAACAAATGGACTCCATTCAGGGGGCCATTTTGGACAAAATCCTAGACAGTGGTTCTGTGCGTCCTCAATTTCTGGGGTCCACCTACAAGGCAGAATACCTTGTCCTGCACTGTAAGGAGGACACAACTGCCGAGTGGATGAGGTCCATCATGTTAGAAATGGTACCGTGGGAGGGTGCCTCACTGTGGGCCGTAGAGGAATCAAAGGTTCCTCACTCTAGGGTCGCAGTGGGATACTTTCCGAAATCCGCTGGTGTTGAAACCCAGAAAATCCTGAGGTACCTCCAGGTCCAAAATACAGGCCTAAACACGACGGCCTGGAGAGCCCTAAGAAGAGTTGAAAAGGGCTCTAACGCCATGCTGGTTCTTGCTGTGGACCAGAAATCAGCAGCGGCTATAGAGGCAGCCAAGGGCAGAGCTAGTTTCTGCCTGGGCCAAATTAGCCTCAAACTGAAGTCCGACGACACAAGTGCCGATGAATTGGCAAAACAATTAGATGAGGTGGAGATCGTGGAAGAAGAGTCTGACTCTCTCAGTGGCTCCAAACAATCAGAGGAAAAAGCATGAGATGCGTGCAAATAAATCTTCACCATGCTAAGGGGGCCACAGCGGAACTCAGCAGAAGATTTATCAACGGCACTACTACCATAGGCCTGATCCAGGAACCCTGGGTCAACAAAGGCCGCATACAAGGCCTAAACATCAAAAACTATCAGGTAATATATGACAATAATGCAGCTAGACCAAGGGCTGCGGTCATCATAGACACCGGTATTAATTTTTTACCTTTTACAGAATTCTTAGACGGTGACACAGCGGCGATAGTCCTGGAGGTGGTGAAAAATGGGACTAAGACTGAGGTAGTTATAGCCTCAGCCTACTTCCCTGGGGATGCTGCCGAAATTCCACCACCAACAGTGAAAAATCTTGTGGACCACTGCAGAGCCCACGGAAAAAACCTTATCATAGGTTGTGATGTCAATGCCCACAACGTAGTATGGGCTAGTACGGATACAAACAGTAGAGGTGAGTTACTCCTTGACTATTTATTAACCAGTAATATGGCAATTGCAAATAAAGGTAAAACACCGACATTTGTAAATGCCATACGACAAGAGGTACTTGACTTAACTCTAATCACTAACAAAACCTCTGATCTGATTCAGAACTGGAGAGTCTCAGAAGAGGACTCAATGTCGGATCATAGGTATATTTTCTTTAATATAGAAGGGCCGACAAAGAGTGTCTCACTCTACCGTAGCCCAAAACGGACAGACTGGAAGAGATATGCAGAAAATATCTCAACAAAAATAACAAGTCACAATCACTTCATTAGGACAACAGAAGAACTAGACAGAGAAGTTGCAAACATAACTGACGTACTTACAAACTCGTACCATGATTGCTGTCCACTCAAAACTAAGACCTCCACGAAGAGTGTCCCATGGTGGAACAACAATCTGGCACAACTTCGTAAATTGGCTAGGAAGGAATTCAATAAGGCCAAAAGAACAAACTTCTGGGATAACTATAGGAAAGCCCTTACAAAGTACAATAAAGAAATAAGATATTCCAAAAGAAGATCTTGGAAAAAATTCTGCGAGGAAACAACCCTAACAAACTCATTTGGAGACACTCTAGAGCTTCTTTTAAAAACTCATTTCCCAAAGTGCAAAATACGTGAAAGGGGTCAATGCACTCCCGAAATTATCTCACCTGTACAGCCTAGGCCAGGTGATACCATAGCTAACAAAATTATTAGCTTTGATAGGGTAAAATGGGCGATCAACTCATTTAAGCCCTACAAATCGCCAGGACCAGATGGCATATTTCCGGCACTCCTCTCAAGGGGCACGGATAAACTAATTCAAAAAATGGTTCTACAGAGCCAGTATTATACTTAGTTATATTCCAAAAGTCTGGAGGGAGGTAAGGGTTATATTTATACCTAAAGGGGGCAACAAACCACCTGACTCACCCAAATCCTACAGGCCCATCAGCCTCTCATCGTTTATGTTAAAAACAATGGAAAAGCTTATAGACCTCTACATAAGGGAAGAGGTACTATTACAAAGTCCACTACACAAATATCAATTTGCATACCAAAAGAACAAATCAACTATCACAGCACTGAGTTGCTTGGTGACAGATATAGAAAAAGCACTCGATGCAAAAGGCATAGCCCTATGTACATTTATGGACATAGAGGGCGCCTTCGATAATGCTAACTTCCAATCTATGGTATTAGCCCTCTCTAATAGAGGGACAAACCACAAGGTTACCAATTGGATATGCAGCATGCTAAATCAAAGGGTAATAACCGCTAACTTAGGACCCGCAGTACTAAGCATCAACGTAGTAAAAGGCTGCCCGCAAGGTGGGGTTTTATCTCCCTTATTGGGAATTACCCTAGATCAAAAACTCACTTGGGAACCGCATTTAAATACAGTCCTTAAAAAAGCAACGAAATCGCTGTGGACCATAAGACAATTACTGGGTAAATCTTGGGGCCTTTCACCCCGTATGACATCCTGGGCGTACACACAAATGGTAAGACCCATCATACTATACGGTGCTCTTGTATGGTGGGGCAAAACCAATCAGAGCACAACTATAAAAAGATTAAACAGAGTTCAAAGGTTTGCATGCCTTAGCATTACGGGAGCAATGAAAACAACCCCAACTGCCGGCATGGAAGCCTTACTCGATCTAACACCGCTACACATAGCCATCCAAGAGGAAGCAATCTCAAGTGCACTCACGCTATATAGGCATAACCTACTTAAACAGGGCAACCTAACGGGCCACTTGGCAATTTTAAAACAAATAGAGGACACCCTCCACAAATCCTCATATCTTGACTTCATGAAACCCCATTTCAGCCCAACAAGGAAATACATAGTTGACTTTCCGACTAGGGAAGAGTGGGACAACAACCCGAAATGGTTAAAAGAGGACGCTCAAAAGTGGTACACCGATGGCTCTAAAACACCTTGTGGTGTAGGAGCTGGAGTAGTGGGCCCTGGGGTCAACTTAGCCCTTCCGATGAGCTACAATACCTCAATATTTCAAGCTGAACTCTATGCAATATATGAGGCAGTTCGAACAATTGCTAAAATGCACCCTCAAGGAACAAGGTTCACCATACTTTCGGATAGTCTGTCAGTTCTAAAAGCCCTTGACAGCTACTCCTACACATCAAAAATCCTGCTTGAATGCCATAAGGAACTCAACGCCCTAGGGACCCAGAACAGGATTGTGCTCGTCTGGATTCCTGGGCATGAGGGCCATGACGGCAACGAAAGGGCAGACACACAAGCAAAAAATGGTGCAGAAAGCCCATTCATAGGGCCGGGCCCGATGTTTGGATTCGGTAAAACCGACCTAAAACAGGACATCCACAAATGGATCCAGAGACAAAAACAAAAATACTGGAATAATATTGAGGGACTACGGCACTCGAAAAGATTCCTTAACTTTAACACAAAACGAGCTAAATCTGCTATACTTCTTAGCAGAAGACAACTCAAAATCCTATGTGGCGCTCTAACCGGTCACTATTCTTGTAACTACCACCTCCACAAACTTGGCTTGGTCATCGACAAAACATGCAGATACTGCAATGAGGTCGATGAAACAATGGAACACGTTATCATAAACTGCCCAGCCCTGGCACACAGACGTGCAAAGTTTCTAGGGAAACATATTCTCGGTGATGAGGACCTGATGCAAATATCGCAGAAAGGTCTGATTCAATACCTGAGCACATAAAACACTAGATGATTCAAGGGGCACAATAAACCTACTAGGTTGCAGTGCGCAAGGGCATTGTCCCTACCCATTATCATTACATTACATTACATTCGGATGGGGGTACACTCGAAATGAAGAGCTAAGGGCTCTCGCTCTTCTTAGCGCACATTTTCTCGGGGCAGTCCCTCAAGACACAC
Organism: Melieria picta; assembly: GCA_964056695.1. NCBI lineage: Eukaryota > Metazoa > Arthropoda > Insecta > Diptera > Ulidiidae > Melieria > Melieria picta. The sequence continues at coordinate 55,675,660 of OZ057400.1, read as the reverse complement.
CCGGCGAGTGCAGTATGTACCTACCAAACAGAAGGGACTGGGAGGTGGCGAACAAAGTCATCTCTCAGGGACGGATTGACTGGGCACTGAACACCTTTCAACCCTTCAAATCGCCAGGGCCGGATGGTATCCTCCCTGTCTTTCTCCAAAAAGGCAGGGCGGTGCTGCTAAGGCATTTAACTGGCAGAATGAGAAGCTGTCTAGCAGCAGGATACATTCCCATAAGTTGGAGAAGTGCCCTGGTAGTCTTTATACCGAAAATTGGCAAGAGGGACTTTACAGAGCCAAAGTCCTACAGGCCAATTAGTCTAACATCTTTCGTCATGAAGATTATGGAGAAGTTGTTAGATCAGCATATACGAACCGCGACGCTCAAGAGACAACCTCTTCATGCTGCGCAGCATGCGTATAGGGCAGGAAGATCGACGGAGACGGCCCTATACCAGCTCACGAGTCTGATTCAAGATGCTCTTATGAATAAAGAGACTGTGTTGTGCGCTTTTTTGGACATCGAAGGAGCCTTCGATAACACCTCCCATGAGGCAATAGAAAGAGCACTTAATCGAAGAGGTGTAGAAACCACTCTCAGCCGCTGGGTAAAAGCTATGCTTACCACCAGAACGGCAGTAACGAAGCTGGGCTCAACCACCAGGAGTGTACTGACGAACAGGGGTTGCCCTCAGGGTAGTGTATTATCACCCCTACTGTGGAGCCTGGTTGTAGACGAGCTCCTTGATATACTGACAAGCAGTGGCATAATCTGTCTAGGTTATGCCGATGACATTGTCATTGTTGCCAGAGGAAAATTCGAAGACACTCTGTGCGACATAATTCAGAGAGGCTTAAAATTAACCCAAGAATGGTGTGCCCGGGCAGGCTTACGAATAAACCCGGATAAAACCACCATAGTACCATTTACACTAAAAAGAAAACTGCAGCACATGCGGGCGATACGCTTGCTTGGCAAGAGCATGGCAAGCAAGCCGGTGGTAAAGTATCTAGGTATAACACTAGATTCGAAGTTACTCTGGAATAAACATGCTGAGGCAGTTATCGGCAAAGCAACGAAAGCAGTCATGGTGTGCAGATCGTTAGCAGGTAGAACGTGGGGTTGCAAACCAAGTATACTGAGATGGTTGTACATCATGATAGTGAGGCCAGTACTCACGTATGCAGCAGTGACATGGGCCCCAAGAACCAAACTCACTACAGTGAGGAACCAGCTAAGCAAGGTCCAGCGACGTGCACGTGCATTACAGGGGCTATGAGAACCTGTCCCACGGTGGCACTGGAGGTGATACTCAATATATCACCATTGCACATAGCAATTGAAATGGCGGCCAAGCGCACTATCCTTGGGCTGGCCAGAACCAGTAAAGGGGGGATCACGTTCTAAGTCGCAGAGACTTGGAGGTGTTATCTGTTAGTAACCGCTATGTACCCAATGGATACAATAACGAAAACATATAACTACGAGAAAAACTTCGTAGTATATATGAGTAACAAAGTGGACTGGGACTGGGAAGCACACCAGTCCCATTTCAAACCACATACTATTACGTGGTTCGCAGACGGCTCCAAAACGCACGATGGAACAGGGGCGGGGGTATTTGGATCTCGCTTCAAGCACTATGAGCCCATGGGGAATACACCCAGCATATTTCAAGCAGAGTTATATGCCATCAGGCTCTGTGTGCAGATTAACCTCGAGCGTTTGTACAGGGGGCAAGACATAGTCATTTGTTCTGACAGTCAAGCAGCCATCAAATCACTAATCTCGTATGAGTTTACCTCAGGGTTGGTGCTGGAATGCATAGAAGCATTGAATAAACTGGGTACAGATAACCAGGTTAAAATCCTCTGGGTTCCAGGACACAGAGGATTAGAGGGGAATGAGGAGGCTGATAGTCTTGCTATAACTGGGGCAGCTATGATCCCCCTTGCACCAGAACCTTACATTGGGCTGGGCAAAAGCACTCTAGCAGAGTCACTAAGACTTGAGGAAAGAACCAGGAACTCAGAACACTGGTCAACTGCCACAGGTCTTAGCCAATCGAAAATCTTCATCAAAGGTTATAACTCCAGATGGAGTGAAGAATGACTGAGACTGGGAAAAAGCCCAGCTTAGACTGGTCACCGGGCACTGCAGGATGAGGAAACACATGCACACAATCGGGGTAGAACAGGTAAGCGTCTACAGACTCTGCGAAACAGCGGAGGAGACTCCTGAGCACGTCATACTGCACTGCGATGCGGTATGCCGTAGTAGGAGACAGCACCTGGGCCAGTACTGGCTTGCAGAAGAGAACGTCAAACACTTTCTCCCACGTGAGTTACTAAGCTTCATTAGGTCGGTGGGACTGGGGGACGTTCTCTAAAGTTGTAGGGGGCACAATAGATCAACTTTGATCTCAGTGCACATTTCCTCTTTCAAATCTATCTAATGTGTCACATACTTTCCGAGTATTGTTGGTCGCTGTGCCATGACACCTACCAAAAACACAAACGTCAAAGTAAAGGCATACATTTTTTTAAACAATTTGTTTTAAAATAAGTAATTTATATAAAGCATTCTAAATGCGTTCTAAATGACTTTTGTTAATTTTTTTTATTAAATGGTGAGCACTAGTATTCACAGTAAGTACGTATCCTCATGCATTCCTCTTGCTACTCTTGGATAAGTTTTATTGAAGAAAACTCAATTTTTATATTTTCAATGTCTTATGAAAAGAAATACTAAGGTTCAAAGGCTATTTTGAATTTGCAGAATTAGTGTATCTAACCTTCAGTTTTAGCAGCATAACGATTTATACATGAGTTAATTAAATATTTTATGTTTGTCGTACGGTGCAACATATCTTTGTTTTATAGAGACAAGTTGTTGGATTTAGTCTTCAATAAAACACTTTAATTTCGTTTAAGAACTTATTTATTTCACGACCTGTCACCAGCACTGATCAGCGAAGAATGAATCGAAGTAAAACTTCTTGCGCAGAAGTAAAGTGCAACTACGCATTGCGCAATAGATACACAACTGCAAGACAACGGATACACATGCGACTAGCGCACAAACTATCCTTTTAGTTAGCAGACAATTGAGCGGCCTAACGGGACTTTTCCGTTGCTGCATTGCGCATCAAATAAACAAACGCAATCGGACACGATCAATGCATTTTTGCTACGCACGAGCAGAATTCCTGCGCAATAACATATTACGCAGTTTATTAATAAAGGAATTCTTCTCGTGTATTCAACACACCTCCTCAAAAATTAATTGATCGCCACAAACTGATTCACATGTTTCTACATTAATAAAAAAAATATTTGCTGGTGAAAAGTCGTGTAATCTGGGGAATGACAATATTATGGTTCAACATTCGTTGCAAGGATTGGGAAAACCCAGAAAAACCCAATCAAACCATACATTATTACATTGTTTCTCAATATATCATATTACATTTTTATACATACTTATATACATTACATTTTTTTTAATTAATTTTTTTGTTTTCCTTCATATGCTTTATTTCAAATTCATTTTACTTCTTAAATCTAAAAATCTGGCTCCAGACAGCGGCTTTGTCAAAATATCAGCTAGTTGTTTATCTGTAGGAATATACTCAATTTTAATTAGTTTATTTTCAACTTGCTCCCGTGAAAAATGATATTTAATATCGATATGCTTCGATCTTTTGTGACATGACGGATTATTTGCTATACTTATGCAACCTTGGTTATCTTCATATATTTTCATTGGTTCTTTCAATTCAATAGTATACTATTCATTAACGACTTCAGCCACAAGGCTTCTCTAACGGCTTCAAAAAGTGCCATATACTCTGCTTCAGTAGATGAAGCAGCAACAGAGTGTTGTTTCTTTGTATTCCAACAAACTATACATGATTCGAACATCATAAATACATAACCAGTAGTGCTTTTCCTGTCACTAACACTTCCACCCCAATCAGAATCAACATAACCAGTTATCATTTCTTTGCAATTTAAGTTTTTAGAATAGACTAATCTTAAATCACTCGAACCTTTAAGATATCTTAGAACTCTTTTAAGGCACTGCCACAATTCTTTATTATTTTTATTGCTATATCGACTCAATATATTAACCGATGTACTTAAATCGGGTCGTGTGCACAACATAATATACATTAAACAGCCAATTAAATTACGACACGGTGCATCACAATTTTCGTCTGAATTCAATGCTTCATAATCTAGCCTACTTGGAAGTGGAGTACTAACTGCTTTAGAATCAATCATCTTAAATTTCTTTAAAACATTTTCGATATAAGCGGACTGACTAAGACTTACGCTATTATTAACTCTTTCGATCTTTATCCCAATAAAATATTTAATCTCAAATAAATCAGTCATCCTAAATTTGCTCTTCAAATAATTTTTAAAAGTGGTCATTGTTTCAATATTCCCTGTTGCTATTACTAGGTCATCCACATATAATAACACATACAGGTTGTGATGTGCATCACCCTTATCAAGAATGTAAATACAACGATCTACAGCTGAATTCATGAAACCGATTTCTTTCAATGCTTGTTCAAAAATTTCAAACCAACACCTTGCAGCCTGCTTAAGACCATATATTGCTTTATTCAATCTGCAGACTTGATCACTACCACAGGATAATCCCGGAGGAGCCGTCATATAAATCTCTTCTTTCAATATACCATTCAAAAATGCGGTTTTAACATCCATGTGGTGAACTTTCAAGTCAAATTGGTTTGCAAAAGCTAATATAAATCGGAGACTAGAAATTCTTGCTACTGGAGCAAATGTTTCATCATAATCAATTAAATATTCCTGTGTGAAACCACGCGCGACCAGCCTTGCTTTATATCTAATTGGATTGCCTAGCTCGTCATATTTCCTTGTAAAAACCCACCTACAACTAACTATGTTCTTATTTTTAGGTTTTGATACAAGAGACCAAGTTTTGTTATAAAAATGAGAATCAAGCTCTTCTTTAATTGCTTCTTCCCAATGTGACCTATCGCTTCTATTTTTAATATCATCAAAAGAATTTGGAACGCTATCAATGAAACTTTGTGCATTCATTATGCAACTTTTGACTAACAAATCACTTTCTTTGTATGATATCTGTGGCCGTTCCTTCAATCGATCACTTCTTCTGACTTCGTTTTTTTCCTCACTTAACTGTGAGTTTTGTAGCTGACCATTGTGTTCATCAGTATTCTCTAATACATTTTCACCAGTCTCAACTGGATCGGCATTCTCTTTACTTGTTACCACACCACTAGGCTGTTTATCTAATGCAAATTCATTAGATATCCTTTCCGTACTCTCATTCGGGAATTCAATTTCATTACCAGAGTTTCTCAACTCTACTCTGTCTTTTACAACAGTCCTAGAATTTACCATGTTTGTTTCATCAACGATCACATCTCTCGCTGACACAAACTTTCCAGTTGCCACATCCCACACTTTGTATCCATTTGGTTCGTATCCAACAAGAATACCTTTCCATGATTTTTCATCAAATTTTCGTTTTCTTGTTTTATTATGGATATATACTGTCGAACCAAATACTTTCAAATATCTTAAATCAGGCTTTCTATTGTGCCACATTTCAAATGGTGTTCTCATACTATTTTTCAACGCTTTACTTGGACTTCGGTTAATCAAATAGGTAGCTGTCAATACAGCTTCACCCCAAAACCGTTTGTCCAATTTCGCTCCACTAACCATAGTACGAGCTTTTTCCGTTATTGTTCTTATCATGCGTTCAGACACACCATTTAGTTGTGGAGTATGTGGAACTGTTAGGTGGTAACTGATGCCTTTTTGAACACAATAGTCGCGCATCTCATTTGACATTCTCTCCCATTATCAATATATAAATTTACAACTTTTAAATTGAATTGCAACAAAATCTTTGAAAGTGGCAAAAACGTCAGACTTATAGGTGATCAAATAAGTTACACAGTAGTGTGTATATTGATCAACAAAAATTACGTAATAGTTCTTTTCATCAACTGTAGAAGGTGTTATCGGGCCACAGACATCTGAATGGACTACAAATAAAGGTCTTTTAATGTAATTTTTATTTTTAGATATATTAAAACTTAGTCTAGCTTGTTTTCCATATATACATGCCTCACATAATTCATCAGTTGGTTGCACAGTCTTTAAAAGTGCAATATCATTAAACATATTTTTGTTTTTTATTTCCAAGAACTTTCCTTTACTAATATGTCCTAATCTTTCATGCCACAAAAGATAACCATTATTTTTAACCATATTTGATGCATACGCTTTTCTGCTTAAAACAAAGTCGATAATAGGAACATTATGAATACATTTACCATCAATGATTACTTGACCATTCTTGCTGACTTTAACACCTCCTGCATCAATTCAATTTTCAATCCAGCATCCTGCATCCGTTTCACTGAAATTAAATTCTGTGGAACATCTTTACAAAAAAGTACATCTTCCAGGGTAATTTCGTTTTGAGAATCATCACAGAGCCTAACGATGCCCTTCTTTGTAGCATAAATATATTCCCCACACTTTGCGATTGATATCCTTATTGGGTACTCCAGATCGACACAATCGGTGAAAAGATTTTCGTTATTAATAATGTGGTCAGAAGCTCCAGAATCCAGGAGAAAAGACACGTCGCCGACAGTAGGAATTACAGCTTCATTTCTTATCATAAACGCGAAACCGTTTCGCGGTGAAGTAGTTGCAAATTGTGCAGCTTTGGCATGTTCATTCTTTTTGTTACTCAAAAACCTTTTAAATGCATAGCAGTCTTTTTTTATATGTCCCTTTTTACCACAGTGATAGCATTTCACAATTGGCTTGGTATTTGTTTTAAAAGTTTTGAATTTATTTTGGTTTTTAAAGTTTTGCGAGAAATTTTTATAGCTTTTATTGTTATTATTACACATCGCTTGCAATATTTTGGAACTTGTGTCTTTATTATCGCTTCTTAACTTAATTTCATGATCCAGCAACCGGTTCTTTACGAAAGCCAATGTTAAATTATCTTCTGACAGTGTTTCAATTGCGGTTACAACTCCATCATAAGATGGTGGTAATGTTAATAATAAGTGAGACACTTTGTCCATCTCATCAATTTTAGCTCCCGAAGCCAACAGTTCGTTAATTAGGTCATCAAATAAATTAAAGTGACCTAATAATGGGGATTCACTCTTTAATTTTAACGAAAGCAACCTTTTCCGCACAGCTAGTTGCGACGCTAAACTCTTTCGCTCGTATATCTGATCTAAGTTCTTAAAAATTTGCCTTGCAGTACTTTCACTACTTGCAAAGCCAAGAAATGAATCACTTAAATACTCGATGATGATGCTTTTAGCATTTCTTTCACTTTTTCTCCATTCGTCCGTAATGTCTTCTGGCACTTCAGTGTCTATCACTTTTAGAGCATCTGTTTCCGCCAAGAGTGCTCTAACTCTAAATTTCCAAATTGAATATTTTTCGCCATCGAAAGGCTTAATGTTTCTTTTAATTTTCTCCATTATTTTATATTAATTAATTCAAGTTTTCCAAGTTCACTGATTTACACCAAAAAATATTTACACGGATTATTTACAAAGTGGACGGGAGCTGGGCCCATAACCTGTTGGATTTAGTCTTCAATAAAACACTTTAATTTCGTTTAAGAACTTATTTATTTCACGACCTGTCACCAGCACTGATCAGCGAAGAATGAATCGAAGTAAAACTTCTTGCGCAGAAGTAAAGTGCAACTACGCATTGCGCAATAGATACACAACTGCAAGACAACGGATACACATGCGACTAGCGCACAAACTATCCTTTTAGTTAGCAGACAATTGAGCGGCCTAACGGGACTTTTCCGTTGCTGCATTGCGCATCAAATAAACAAACGCAATCGGACACGATCAATGCATTTTTGCTACGCACGAGCAGAATTCCTGCGCAATAACATATTACGCAGTTTATTAATAAAGGAATTCTTCTCGTGTATTCAACACAAGTATTAACTTTTTTATATCCTAAATTAATAAAGTTAGAAGGACGAAATTCAAGGATGTGGTAGTGTACATATTAGTCCTTAAGATATATTAAAAAAAAAACTATTTGCAAGGATATTCAAGGATAAAGTTTTAAAAGGACATTTTCAATACCTTTTCGTCCTTTTGCACCAAAACATTAGATTTTCTAAGATTCTAAGGATTTTTCTCTTTCATTTGATACCCTTATTGTTATTCTACAATGTCAACATTGTCCTTGAAATTTCAAAGTCCTTTAAAAAAAAAATCCTGACGTCAGAGAGAAAAACTAAAAACGCAGTTTTACTACATTTGGCCCCCTAGTTTCGCAAGTATATCGAATTTTTGGTGTGTAAAATTTGTTGTCGTACGGTGTTATCAATACTTTGTCCAGTCTCCGTTGTTGTCAATAATAGCTTGGCATCTTTTGTTACAACTTTGGCTTAATTTCTGAGCATACTCCAAAGAAAACCCTCTCCAAATCCGTTTCAATTCTAAAAAGCGGGTTTTTGTTGTTGCTATTCTTTTTCCTCTAAGCTTTTGCTTCATTAAGGACCAAACATTTTCGATTGGGTTTGCATCTGGACTTATTAGTGTTTCCACACCAAATTTTCTCTAGCCCATTTCAGACGATTTTCCACATGTTTTTCACCCAATAGCGGTTTCGACATGGTACTTCTATGATGAACGCCCGATTTCAGAAGCCTGCGTCGGTGGTCGCTGATACTTCGACTCTCTTGTGCGACAATCTTTCCTTCGCTTGCTTCAAGATAAGGGTTGGAGTGTTCTTAAACATCCGAACTATCGCCTTATCCGCTGTGTTCTGAGTGGTTCTCTTCCTGCCTCTCCGTGGCTCGTCGTCAACATTTCCGAACTCTTTAAATCGACTGACCCATTTCCTCACAAATGAAACTGATGTTTTCGTGAATTTTTCGACTTGTAGAGGTTTCATTTTTTTACCCTTTGGATGGTATGCCAACAACACTACGTCGAAACGTTTTTTAAAAGTAACACTCATTTTAATTTTTGATATTTCAACAAAAACTTGTACTCAACTAACAAAACAGAAACCCATGCGAAAACGGTATTTTAATATAGAAGATAATCTGATATTAAAACCATGGCAAACTTCTACAGTTAAAAAGATATGGTCAACACTTTATTTTGAACTGTAGGTCTATTGACTTTCAAAATGGCGAAAGCACTACTACAGCACTAAATAAAGAAATAAATACAGTCATGTCTGGATATAGTGAACTAATTATTGCAAGGCCTGTTTCAGGTTTATTGAGGTTGTTCACTATATCAAGGTTAAAATTTTTGTTCAAAAACTCGTTTTATTTCCTTAAAATATACCTTGTGTAGGTATATAAATTCAAGAGATCATTAAAATAAATTAGTAGGAAAACATAAATGCATGCTTATCGAAAGTATTGGCAAATAGACGTTTGCTTCTTGCGTTCACAAAGTGACTTTTGAACCGGTTTTTCGCGTAGACTACGCAGTGTCTGTATACCAGCATCATCAGTACTGTTGTCCTCAGCCCATCCGATAGCTTTTTGCTTGAAATTGCTTTCAAAATTTTGTTCACTATTTAGAGGTTTTCGATTGTTAAGCAAGTATAACGTAAGAATAATAATGATCAAAACAAAACATAAAAATGCAAAATTTGGAACATAGCAGCACTGGCTAGCCTTAAAGAAGAACAAAAGCTTGCCAAAAAATAGAAATCGTTTTACAATTTTTGCCTTTTGCCAGCGCAACAACGACAACAACGTTTTTACCTCACATCGGATACAAAATGCTTGGCTTTACAATGTGAACATGCACTGGTCAAGCCATCGATGTGGTTAATTTTTAATTATAGCAACAAACTTCCTCCCTTCGTTAAAATGTTGTTTCTTCTTTTTGTAGTCGATGTTGCCATTTTTCAAAAAGAACTCTAACCAGTGTTGCTACGACCAAAAAAAATGTGTTACCAAATTCTTAAGTAAAAATTACCAAATCCTGAAAAAAATAACCAAATGCCTGGTACATTGACAAAAACTTCAGATCACACATTTTATTTCAAAACATAACGTAACAAATATTATTTTGAGTGACTTCACAAAATTTTTGGTTTTAAAAACATACACATATGTTAAAGTAACAGATTATAAATCCTAAAGCAGACTTGTATTGAGCTTGCTAAAAAAAGAACCAAAATCTGAAGCATGTTACCATGTAACCATACGAAAAAAAAATAACCAATTTTGGTTAAATTTAACCAAAACGACAATGCTGACTCTAACTACATTTTTGTAAGATTTGAGTTGGACTCTTAAGAATAACGTGATCAAAACATAACATAAAAATGCAAAATTTGGCACATAGCAACCACTGTTGCCAACTTAGTGCTTTTCGCACTAAATTTAGTGATTTTTGAAAATTTTCTGAAATAGAAAAGTTGGCAACCGTGCTCTCACCACATGCGTGTGTGGAACGTGTGGGTTCCATGCACGATTTTGTTTGTTTGCTTATTCCCATCTTCTCGCTCAAGCGCACAGCTTTCTGATTGGATTTGATAAACGTAAAGAGCAATGCTGTTTCCAATAGGGAAATTAATGCAACTTTCGATGCAAATATCTCCAGATAGGCTTTATCAATCTACATTTTGAAAAGTTTGTGCAAATATGCTCATCAAGAGCTTTAAAATGATATATCATATGATATTGTACGATGTGTAGCGATACGATTGTAGCGAGATCTCAGCGCCCTTATTCAAATAAATATATAGATATTCTACACTTGAATGGTTCTATGGCGAATGATGTGACCATAAATTTACAATATTAAATTTTCTTATTTTATTCTTTTAAGCAAGCATTATATGTGGGCCGTAAGAAAAGTTCCAAACAACGGGTCTTTAAAAATTATTGCGGGCTAATGAAAACGTCTTCCTTTCTTTCCATTTCCCTTTTTAATTGTCTTTGTTGATAACTTATTATTATTTATTTTTTATTGCTTGTAAGTCGCCATGCCAGCCATATTTTATTTTCTTTTCTATGATTTTGCGCATATTGATCCCGAACTCACTGCCGACTGTGAGTTCGGGATCAATATGCGACGCCGTGCAGACTTATAAAAGAAGAACAAAAGCCAGCCAGTATATAGAAATAGTTTTACAATTTCAGCTTTTCGTTAGCGCAAAAACAACATCACATCGTCTTCATCTCCCAATCATCCCACGCCGCACAGTGGCTCAATTTGGCATTTTAGGTTGCGAAAATCATAACTTCTGAACGAATAGAGATAATTGAAAAATTCGAGTTACAGGGTGCTACGTAATACTTTGTCCAAGTTCGGCTTACTGTAAATAAGAATAATCAGAGCAACAATGTTGAGTTTTAGTTGCACAATTAATGAAAATATATTAAAAAAGATTAAAAGTAATATAAAATTTAAGAATAAAGCTGAAAGAGTCAAATTTAAAGATAAAAATGCATTAATTTTGCTTTCAAAATGAAAACCAGAATTCGAAAATTGTAAGTAAAAAGTCAATTTTTCTTTGGACAATCCCAGTTCAAAAACAATGCTAAAGCTTTATTAGGACTATATTTGGTCGGTAGTATATTGGGTGGGGTGGGAATACTGTTTCTTATTTTTTTAACACGACCCGGGCTTGCTAGTAAAACTGCTTTCACTCTAACGCCTTTCGTTTTCTCCTGATCCTCATGTTATTTTATGATCAAAGCTTAACAGGTGGGTGGTAGTTATTGTTTCCGTTGCCTCCATAATCTTCCTTTTTTTGTAAATGACGCTCAGTCCTGAATTGACTTTTTCGGTCGATGGTTGGTCATCCCTTATGCTACATGCATCGCCTGCTTAGAAGTAATTTTTTTTCCAACCACTCCTCATTACTCTGGACAAAATTAAATTTGGTACGGTTTGCCGCAATTAATTTAAACTTTATAATGCGATAAGTCCTGGTTATCTTCTCTTTAGTCGTAGATATGTTGGCTGCAGGCAAACTACCTTCGATTTAACCAATTTCCTCAGTGACAGCCAGAACGAACTTCTCCTTAGTCTTCGAAATAGCAAATATTTCAGCTTGGAATTTTTCAAAAACATCTTTGTGCTGAAATCTTCTTCGGTTTAGTTGCAGTAGCGGAGTTGAAGTGTTGTCTAGTTCAAATTAAATTCGAAACTAACGTTGCTTGCTTCAAATTCCTTTAATTATAAGTAGGATTTGTATATGCATTCAAATACAAAACACTAGCTGGTACCTAAACAGTTGTTAGGTTTTCCCGCATTTTGGAATTTTTGAACATGTGGGGTTTTTAAGATTGCGGACACATGAACTCATATATAGATATGATCATAAAACAATAAATCTGCTTTTTGTTTTTCCATAACTAATTGTTTCATTGGCGCGGTTCAACTCAAGGATGCAGAAGTGTACTCCAGACACAGTGTTTGTATTTTGTTATGGCTGATTGCCGGAAATAAAAGCCAGCTCGTTTTTCGTACGTGCGAACTGCGTATTCAGCAAAAGTACTCTTTACTTCGAGCTTACAGCAATATACGCCAAGAAAAAAGTCGACTTAATATGGAGCTGCAAGCTCGTATCACATCTTAAATGAAGCCAAAATCCAAATTTGCATGCCCTGGCAACGATTATAATCGCGTGTAATTGATTCACTATCAAAATCTTGACGGACTTGTTCGAACGCACGCACGCGAAAGCACAAAATTGCTCAAGGTGGCCACAGAAAAATCGCTGTAAAATCCAGTCGGGCAAAATCGGGCACCCGATCTCTTTAGGGCAGCACTCACAGAAGACTAGTGAACAATTTTCCCAAAGACGGAACTCTGGCAAGTATGGCTTTTTTTTTAAGTCTATCGAAAGTTCAAAAAGTGTGATAAAAACAGTGCTTCAAATGAGTGCATATGAAAAGACAACAACAACAACCAACTTTTTTTCTATATTTAATTATTTACGACAAATGCCTTCTTTTACGATACTGGTGGAAAAAGTTTCAATTCATTTGCTCCTTTCCGTATTTTAAAACTTCAGCTTTACCTAAAAAGTGTAAATTGGTGATATTATTTCACACTCTAAAAATTGCTCAACTCAACGGGCTCTACAAGCAAAACTATTTGTTCAATTTAATTAAGGTTTTCGGATTTCTTAGGTCCAAGCATTCACCTATCGGAAAAGTATAACAGTTTCCCCCAAATCGAACATGACAAAATTGATTTTTGCAACCTGCGTCGGCAGAACCATCCACTGTGCGCCGCAGCAGTGTGCTAACGCAGACTCGCTGCAGTGAGCGCAACCAAAGAGCGCATTACATAAAACTACGTTCTCGCTTGTAAAGCAACGCTCTCACCACCTACGTGATCTGTGAGAGCTGAGCTCCATACAAGCTCCGCCATACTGTTTGCTTGTATGACATGCGCCTTCTGAAGTGCTGCCGTTTTCAATTTTTCTTCAGTAATATAAATTATAATTTTTTGGTAGTATTTATCGACTTTGAGCACATGCATATTTTCTTAACAGTGTAAAAAATCGCAAGGATTCATCAACTGCTAAATCAGATACAGTAGAATCCCGATTATCCGAACATCGATTATCCGAACATCCGATTATCCGGACTCATTTGTCTCGGCTCTAACTGTCAATTTAAAAATGTTTTGACGGTGTAACGCGACATGTTACGACAAGTTTATTCCCGCCTCCGACCGTGTACTCCCGCTGTCATTTGTTTGCGGGATAGTGTTGGTTATTGTTTCAGTTTCTTTGATAGCGTTCAACTGATAGGTTGTCTTTTATTTTTGTGTATGTTTTGTTTTGGAAATTTAAAATGTCCAAGCGAAAAAGAGTAGTGTTGTCTCTTAAAGATAAAGTGAAAATAATTGAAAGTTTAAACAATGGTGAATCTGGTAGTAAGTTGGCACAAGTATATGGTGTAGGAACTTCTACGATATCAGACATTAAAAAGAATTCTGATTCCATAATGAAATTCACCTGCGCGCTTGAGAAAGAAGATGGAAGCTCGCAACGTAAAGTCATGAAAAAATCTCAAAATGAAATTTTAGAGAACGCAGTTCTTACTTGGTTCTTACAAAAGAGAGCATGTGGCCAGCCCATATCTGGACCTCTGTTATGTGAAAAAGCATTGGATTTTAATCAAAAGCTTGGTGGTGATACCTCTTTCAAGGCAAGCTGTGGATGGTTAGCAAGATTCAAATCTAGACATGGAATTCGAGAACTGGAGATTCAAGGAGAAAAACTGTCTGCTAACGTTGCATCAGCCGACTCTTTTGTAGACGAGTTAAAAGAATTTATAGATGAAAAAGAATACGATTTAGATTTTATATATAATGCGGACGAAACAGGTCTGAATTGGAAAGCTCTACCAAGCAAATCATTAGCATCGCGTCGTGAAAATGCAGCACCGGGGCACAAAGTGAGTAAGGACAGAGTAACAGTTATGGTTTGCGCAAATGCTAAAGGAACACATCGATTGCCACTGCTACTTATTGGTAAATCAAAAATTCCGCGCTGCTTCAAAAATGTTAAAATCCCCTTAACTTACGCTAACCAACAAAAAGCGTGGATGAACACAGATATTTTTCTTACTTGGTATGAAAATACGTTTATTCCTGAGGTGAAGAAATTTCAAAACGACGTGGGAAAAGAGGGCAATGTATTATTGTTATTAGATAATGCGCCAACGCACCCTTCCGCTGAAACACTAAATCGAGAAAATGGGAAGTTCACAGTTAAGTTTTTGCCCCCTAACGTAACATCGATATTGCAACCTATGGACCAAAGTGTCATTGAAACTTTAAAGCGTTTATACAGAAAGCAGCTACTGCGTCGCCTTTTATCAGCAGACGACAGTGAAATAGAAACGACGTTAAATTTTTTTAAGGAAATTAATTTAAAAGATTGTTGTTATATGCTAGTAGAAGCGTGGAACTCTGTGGAATCGCAAACATTAAAAAGGGCGTGGAATAAATTATTAAAATTAACTCTATCTAATTCTTCAATTCATCTGCACGACGATTTTAAAGAAATAACAGAAGCAATGAAAATTCTTAGCATTGGTGAAAGGTGCGATGAAGAGAGCATTAAAGAGTGGCTGAACTGCGATAGTGAAGACCCTGGATTCCAAATCTTAACTGATGAAGAAATCATTGAGGATTTGAACAGTAACGAGAGAGAAAATGAAGAAGAAACTGAAACTGGGGAAGAATGTCAAGTACCACCTCACGCAGAAGCTTTTGAAGCTCTAGATGTTGCTTTTAAGTGGCTTGAAAGACAGGACGAATCGGATCCTATACAGTTGCTACAACTGAAGCGCATCAGGGACTTGGCCGCAATGAAAAGATGTGATTCATTACGTCAAAGATCAATAACAAGTTATTTCCAATCAAAATTCTAAATTACATAGGTATTATGTAATTCATTATCTATCGTTAAACTCGTTTTTTATATATAGTATTTTCTAAATCACACATGTAAAATCCGTTACATAATAAAAAAATATTAAAGTTTTAATATTGTTTGATTTGCTTTGAAATCGATTATCCGGATTTTCGATTATACGGAATACCCCTGGTTTCATTTGATCCGGATAATCGGGATTCTACTGTACTAAGTTTCAAAACACATTAACAATTTTATTTATACAAAAGTGAAAGAAACAATGTAATTCAGTTACAAAAATGTATATAAACAAATTTTATATGTTTTTATTATATAGTAATTTTTTTGGTGGCTCCCATTTTTCCGCAAAATTTTCCCCTAATAAACTTTTCGAAGTTAAATCGAGTGGAGAGTAGCGTTTAGTAAACAGTTTCTTTTCTAATCTTTAATTAAATTTACTTCGGACTACTATGCGGAAACGCAATTACAGTACCAATAAACTGCCGAAGGAGCGGAACATATACCCCGTTTATACGACAGCTCAAGTCGCTTTCAGTCAATACGCATCGACTCAATACAGGTGATGTACACTCAGTTTCTTGAGCATTTTGAACTAAAAAACAAGCAACACTAACAGCTAATTTTCATTCAGACGTCAAAAAATAGGAAAAACTAAAATATAAAAGCATACTTTTCAAACCTTCTGCAGTGAATTCGCTTCTGAAATCAATGTATAAACACCTGGCTCGAAAGCGTATCGAGTCAATGCGAATCGACTGGGACCGTCGTATAAACATGGTAATAAATTCATTAATACCGTTTTTTTGGAAACTTGACTCAAGTTCCAAATTTAGCAATGCCCTCCATTCCGCTTCTAGAGCTTCAACATTCTGTTCTTCAATTAAAAGTGAGAATCTTTCAATTAGGGGAACTAGGGTGGAAGATAAATTTTTTGGATTTATACTTTCCAAGCACCCTTAACTCAATGATGTCTTAAGTCGACCTAAGCGATTATCGTTTTTGACCACAGATTTAATAATACTTAATAATACTAATACTTCTTTTTCGATGGACTTCAATGGAAAAAGTTTATAAAGCTTTAATAAAATACTTAATTACTTAAATTTATTAATATTTATTTATTTATTTATTTAATAGTATTTGTACAAGTAAGACTGAGTCTTTTGTAGTACATCAGTTTGAGTAAATTAAATATGAATAATAACAATTTTAGCTTAAATTAATACAATATAGTTACAAACAGAAGAAGGAAAATTGAAAATGAAAGCTCAGAAATTTGAAGTGAAGTATAAAGATAGATGTAAGATGATGAATACATAATCACAAGAGGGTATATACAGAGGGAGAAAAATAGGAGTTAGGAGAAAAAAGACGTTACTACCGATTTGAAACATCTAGGTTGTTTAATACATTTTATGTTAGGTGGAAGCAAGTTCCACAAACGAATTGTACTAACAAAGAACATTCGAGACGAGGCAATATACACAAATTTCGGGACGCTGAGATTTAAAGTACGTGTACTCTGGCAAAATTTTAGGTGATTAAATAAATACGCCGGCTGTCGAGAATAAATCAGCTTATGTATGAACATAAGATTTCTTATTTTGAAGAAAATATCAACATTGCAACCAATTATTTGTTTTGAATAGATAGATATATGGTCAAATTTCCTTTTAGAAAATACAAACCGCGCAGAGTTATTTAAAAGAAGTTGTAGCTTGTATTTCGACAGCGCATCTAGATTCCCATACACTAGTTCTCCGTACGTAATTTGAGGCAATATAAAAGTTTTAACTAGTTTAAGCTTCGTGTCCCGGGGCAACAAATATCAAATATAGTTCGAATTTTACTTTTAGCACTTCAAGCAAACAACCTTGAAATGGCTAATTGGGAATGGGATAACTTTGAGCAAACTTTAAATTGATTTTTTAAATTCAATAATTAGTTTCTTTTGATTAACAATCCAACGGGATTTGGCCCCAATTTGCGCTGGTCAAATAAAAATGGAGAATAGCCGACATCGGATGCTGATTGATTATTTCATTTGTTATGATTATTTTGTTGGTGACTTGAATGGTGGTGTTGTGATGCCGAATTATAAAAGTGCCTTTTAGCGGTATTAAGTCGCCGTTTACACGAATGCTTCCTTCGTACTGATTGAGGAACAATATTCCTGGTGATATTTCCTCTACAGTCGGGACGTGTTGATTGTTTACTACGCTGCAGTTGGCGGTGCGGCTGCTCAATAAATTTGGGATGCACGACGTGTTGCTTATATTTATAATGTTAGTATCAGAACATATTTCGAAATTATTATAAGATTTACAGCTGGTTGCAGTTCCGAATATTTTATTGTCATTACATCTTAAAATAGATTCGAACGGTATTTTGTTAATTTTTTCTTTTATTTTTTCTACAATTCCCTTTTTGGGTGGTTGGCAAACTTACAATGTAAACAATATTACTTCCACTGGTAGCAATGCGGACTTCCGCAAACTCCAAAGCTTCATCAATGTTTATGTAGGGATAATCTTCTCTCTGTAGTATAGTTTCCGTGACATTAATTTCTGAGGTTGACAAGATGTATGAATTCACAATATGAGCTTTGAATGGCATATTCTATATTTATTATTTCCTCCTTTAGAATTTGCATTTTAAATTTAAGTTCTAACGTTAATTCATTAATAAGACTGGATTCCTTTTTGATACCTTTTAGGATCTCATTTGTCACATTAATATAATTTAATAATTGACGCACGACAGCCCGATACCGCGACTGAGGCCTAGCTACCCGCAACCATCCGTGTTGTGCGTGCGAATTTTTACAAGGTTGGAAGGGACCTACAGTTTTATGCCGATTCCGAACGGCGAGTTGGGAGCTTTTTCATAGGCAATTTTACTCTCAGAGGTTTGCCATTTCCTGCTGAGAGGACAGCCGTCGAAAGAAAATTTTTTTTTCGGTGTTAGCAGCAATGGAGTCGTGAACCTGGGTTCAAGCGTCGCATTTGACTCGCGGCCCAACGCACTAGCCAGCTGAGCTACGGCGGATTCCTATTGGAAGTAGATAAAATTAATCCTTTATTAAACTCTTATGAACTACCTTTCCTGTTTCGGTTATGATTGTGCTGGTTTTGTTTTCCTTAACTATTTCTTTCCTGTATCTGGGTGATAGCTTATTACCCAGTCTTTTATTTATTTTTACATAGACTATTTCTCCTACTGAATAGGACTTCAATGGGGCTTTTGCTTTATTATGATAAGAAATATCTGCTTCTTGTTTCTGTTCTGGTTTTTCCATAATTTCATTCCTTTCCTTTTCCAATTGTTCCGGGTCTTATGTAAAACTTTTCTTGAAGAATACCTGTACTGGGGCTTTCCCTATGGTCGAATGTATAGAGTTGTTATATTTGTAAAGCGAAATATCTAATAACTCTGAGAAAGATTTGTAATTAGTTTCTGCCTTTAAGCATCGCATGATTTCTATTAACGTAGAATGGAAACGTTCAATTTGGCCATTTGCTGAACTAGTATAGGGTGATTGTACGAACTGTGGATACTATTTGTCAATATTTGAGCTGGAACAAAAAACTTGCGCGCACGGGCGGAAGAAAACGCGTGTTTCTCCTTTTGTTTCTATGTCACAACTGATTCTTTATTTAAGGTGATCTTTTTGTTCTAACTGTACCGACACACAAAAATATTTCAGTAAATAGACTAACATGAGAGTTAACGAAACGGTTAAATCATGAATGTATATGCAAGTACATAATATACAACGATGCAATTGCTATTTGAGTGGGAATGAAAAAAAACATAGTGATTCTAAAAGTTGCAATGAGTAGAAAATATTTCATGTTGCCTTATATTGGAACTCGCAAACGGCTTCAACATTTCGGGGGCGTTGAAAGGATCGGCTTTCAAGGATTAACCAACAACGCTAGCTTGTGTATTGGGCGGCGGAACATCCCTTTTGCAGTTTTCACGTCGGCGACCCTGGTTCTCCAGTCTTTGCCAGGATGGGTGGCAACAACTCGACCGGTTGCCCACTTCTGAGGGGGCAAGTTATCTTCGTGTATAAGTACCAGAGTATCGTTGGTTATGTCATATCCGCTGCTCGTCCAACGATGGCGTTGAAGCATGTCGTTCAAGTAGTCTACAGACTACTTCTTCCAAAATTGTTGCTTTGCTGCGGTGATTCGTTTCCACCTCTGCAAGTGGCTAATGTCGTGGCAATCGACTGGCGGCTCCTGTATGGCATTCATGGGGCCGCCAGCCAAGAAGTGACCAGGCGTCAGAGCTTCGAAGTCGTTTGGAACGCTTGATAGAGGTGCTATGGGGCGCGAGTTCATGATCGCCTCGATCTCCACAAGCGCAGTCGTCAGCTCTTCGAATGTCATCTTTGCATTTGCCAGGGTACGGTACAAGTGGCCTTTTGCAGACTTTACTGCGGCTTCCCAGATGCCACCGAAATGAGGTGCCCTGGATGGAATAAAATGAAATTTAGTAAATATTTTTGAGCAAAATTCGACTATACTATTTTGAAACGATTGGCTTTGGAAGGCCCGCTTCAAATCAGTTAGTCGAGTATTGGCCCCAACAAAATTTGTGGCATTGTCACAAAAAAATGTCAGACGGTAGGCCGCGACGTCCAATGAGCCGTTTTAGCGCGGCAATGAATGCCTCCGTGGATAAATCCGTGACTGCTTCAATGTGAACTGCCTTGGTCACAAAGCAGACGAAGATTGCTATGTAGCATTTGTAGGGTTGCTTGCCACGGATTTTGAGGTATGTGTGGATGGGCCTGCAAAAGTCGACTCCGCATCGTGCGAATGGCCGCGCTGGTATGACGCGCTCTAATGGTAAGTCGCCCATAACCTGTTGTAAGAGTTTGGGGCGATAACGAATGCAACTCGTGCATAATCTCACTGTCTTGCGCGCGATATTTCGAGCGCCGATGATCCAAAATGTTTGGCGAATAAAAGCTAGTAACGCTTTCGGACCCGCATGAAAGTTGTTGACATGTAGATGGTGGACCAATACTTCGACGAAGTTACAGTTCTTCGGTAGTAGAAATGGATGCTTTCGATCTTCTGGTATGTTTGCATGTCGCAACCGACCGCCTACCCGAATTAAGCGAAACGAGCCGATTGTTTGTATGAACAAACTGAGTGTTTTTGCCGAAGACTTGATTTCTTTGTTTTTCTCGAGGCAATTAAATTCATCAGCAAAGTATTCTTGTTGTATATTCCAAATGATGCAGTACAGTGCATTTTTGCGCTCGTCGGCGGTGATTACCTGCTGGAACTGTCGGTCCTGGAGCGCCGGTATGAGCTGGAGCGCTCAACGAAATTCAGGATCGAGTTTTCTCTGACTTCACACTGTAGAACAGTTTTTCGAATAGCGGATTCCACTTCTGTGTCGGTCGTGGTAGGTATGTGGGTCTTCGGCCAGCGATCTTCATCCTCTTTTAAAAATGCTGGGCCTGAGAACCAAATTGAGTTCGATAGCTCCGAGACTGAACAGCCACGTGACACGATGTCTGCTGGGTTGTTGGCGGTAGGAACATGCCTCCAATTGCAACCGACTGTTTCTTCTTGAATTTCGGAAATACGGTTTCCGACGAAAGTGGTCAGTGTCGATGAGTGCATGTTTAGCCATTGGAGAACTACTGGAGTCTGTCCATAAAAAGGATGAGAGATCGAATTCGCCGAATAGAGGAGAGATTTTCGCATACAGCTTTGACAGTAAGTGTGCACCGCACAACTCTAACTGCGGTAAAGTTCTCTTTTTCGTTGGTGCTACTCTACATTTTGCTGTTACGAGATTGACGAAAATTTGTTGACGCTTATTTACGACACGAGCGTATATGCAGCAGCCGTATGCTCTAATGGATGCGTCGCAGAAACCGTGCAGCTGCACGCTACATGGAGCGGGACACAAAACATACCGAGGTATTTGTAGGATACTCAAGTTATTAAGGTTTTCAACGAAATTTTGAAACGCGTTTTTTGTATTTTGGGGTACTTCGACATCCCAATCTATTTTTCGTATCCACAGATCTTGCAGTAACACTCTTGGTTGAATAAGTATGGGGCAAACGAAGCCGATAGGATCGAATATTGATGACGTAAGCGACAGAATCGCTCTTTTGGTGACAGCCGAGTACTGTTTTTTCGGCCGAAATGAAAATAAGAACAAATCCTTGCTCGGATTCCAAGTGATGCCTAGCGCACTCGTTATGGCTGGCTCGTGCAAATTCATGTTTTTGCCTTGTGCAGTTTCTGATTTGATCGTTGAATGGTTCGATTGAATTTTTGCTAATTCGAATCCTCCCTCTCGTAAAAGTAGCGTTGAATTTTCTCTTCTCTCTTCTCTTGTTGAATTTTCGTAAGTGTATCGTAATCATCAACTCCTGTCAACAAATCGTCTACGTAGAATTGAGTTTTCACCGTTTCCGCTCCGATAGGGTATACGTGCTGGTACTTATCAGCGACATACTGCAGGCTACGAATTGCGAGGAATGGAGAAGCCGACATACCGTATGTGACTGTATTTAGCTCATAGGTGTGAATAGGCTCCTCTTCACTTTCTCTCCATAAAATTTGTTGAAACTGGCGGTGAGATGGATGTATCAGTACCATTCGGTACATTTTGACGATATCTGCCGTAAGTGCATACAGCCGCAAGCGAAAACGAAGAAGGAGTATATAAAGTTCATCTTGTATTGTCGGACCGGTAAGAAGAATGTCATTTAATGATTTCTGAGACGTCGTTTTCGCAGACGCGTCAAAAACGACGCGCAACTTCGTTGTCGTGCTATTCGGCCGGAGAACACATTGGTGGGGTATGTAGTAGTGTGGTCGATTCAAGTTCACATTTTCCACGCGCGTCATGTGGCCAAGGTGCTGATACTCCTTCATGAAACCAATGTATTGCTCTTTTACCTTCTGATCACTCGACAAGCGTCTCTCAAGTGAAGTGAATCTTTTCAACGCTGAATTGTACGAAGAGCCAAGCGCGGACGGATCCTCCTTGAATGGCAACATTACTTGAATGGGACCGTCTTGCATTGCCTCGACATGCAACGCAAATGAATTTTCGCACGCTTGGTGCTCTGCGCTCAACTCGGGCTTGGACGAATTCACATTTTCGACAGACCACAAACGTTCAAGTTGTAAATTTAAATTTTCATCTTCACAGTCGTTAGTGATTGTAAGGCAAGAGCGAGGGTTTCGTCTGTCAATTGTTTTGTAGCGTCCGGACACCACCCAACCAAAATGTGTTTCCTGTAGCGTCGGCAAGTTTGGTCCAAGCTTTATTTGACGAGAGCGTAAAATTTCGAAAAAGTTCTCAGCTCCTAAAAGCACGTCAATACTCTGAGATTGATAAAAGTTTTCATCAGCCAAGTCAAGGTTTGGTGGTAAATTCCATCTGCGTATATCTACATCGATTTCGGGTTGATATCCTGATACGCGGTTGGTGATGAAAAAATTTATGTTAAATTCTTCGTTATCGTAACGTGAGCGAACGACGGTCTCAGTTTCAAATTTGATTTTGGATGAGGACCCTCCTACACCGACGATGTCCGTTGTTTTATTTCGTTTAGGCAAATTCAGAATTCTAGCAAACCTTTCGGTTATTAGATTTACTTGGGAGCACGAATCCAAGAGCGCACGACAAATTTTCATTTCACCCAAACCATCACGTATAAGTATGACCGCTGTTGCTAGGATTACTCGATCCGAAGACTGCTCGATTGTAGTGTTGACCGCTGCTGATGCCGATGATGGCTGCGTCGTTGAAGTAGGTGAGGAGTTTTCGTTGGTGTCCGTTGACGACCGATGCAATAAAGTATGGTGAGCTTTCTTACATGTTTTGCACCTATTCTTCGACGAGCATTTGGACACCACATGCCCCTCAGAGAGGCAATTGAGACATAGGCCTAATCTTTTGATGTTGCTGTATCTTGCTTCGTGTGCCATTGCCTTAAACTGAGCACAACCACTAATCCAATGATCTAAGCTTTTGCACAGTGCGCAGGACCTCTGCTGAGTGTGGAACGATAAGCGTGAAATTCGTTGTTGCCGTGGGGCGCTGCGCCGATTGTTGTTGAAGTTCGATGGCAGTATGCCCGGATCAGATGATTCTAAGAATTGGCACCTTCTGTCCAGAAGTTTGCAGAATGCTTCCCATGTTGGTAGTTCTGAGAGATCCACGCTTTCTTTCCATTTTCTTTGCGTTTCACTGTCAGCCTTTTCGGAAATCAAATGAATAAGCAAAGCATTGCAAATTTCTTCCGGGGTTCCTAGCGACTTAAGCGAACTGTATATGGCTGATGAGCTATCTACCAAACTACGTAACTGCACAGCTAATGGCTTTTGCATTTCTGGCAAATCGTACAAATTTGAAATATGCTCTAGGAAAATTAAGGACTTATTTCCGTAGCGTTCTTCTAAGCGCTGTAGGGCTTTTGGATAATTTTCCGAAGTGACTTGAAAGGCGCGGACGGTGTCTTTCGCCTGAGAGTCTAAGCAGCGAATTAAATGATTGAACTTTTCTAGTGGCGATAGCGTGCTGTCTTTGTCAACAAATTGTTTAAGGGGGTCTTCTGGTTACGAGCTGAAAATTTAAGTCTATTTTTCGGAGTAAATTGCGAAGGAACTACTTGAGATAATCCAGTAATTTTTTTTTATTTTATTGATACATGCTTTATCTTGTAAGATCAAATTTTGGAAATTAAAAGTCATCACACTCGCGACTTTAGAACGACCTTGAGGTTGTTGCCTTTTTTAAACTTGTTGGTAAGACTTCTTCAAGAAATATTAATCGAATTCGATCAATTTTTTTTTCAGTTATTAAAGAGACATATGGCTATGTTTTCCCGTGTACGATTTTTTTTATTTTGAAAATTTTCAAAACTAGGAGGTTTTTTGTAAAAAGTTTGATTTTCGACCATGTTTTTTGGTCTATTGGTGAGTGTAAAAATGGAACAAAATAAAAATTTCAAAATCGTACACGGGAAAACATAGCCATATGTCTCCTGAATAACTGAAAAAAAAATTGATCGAATTCGATTAATATTTCTTGAAGAAGTCTTACCAACAAGTTTAAAAAAGGCAACAACCTCAAGGTCGTTCTAAAGTCGCGAGTGTGATGACTTTTAATTTCCAAAATTTGATCTTACAAGATAAAGCATGTATCAATAAAATAAAAAAAAAATTACTGGATTATCTCAAGTAGTTCCTTCGCAATTTACTCCGAAAAATAGACTTAAATTTTCAGCTCGTAACCAGAAGACCCCCTTAAATGTGGAAATGAAATTTCTATATTCCGCATATTTTCCTGTGAATATTGGCAGATCTATGCTGGGAAGTTTGCTTGGTGATGTAAACGGGACAGCGATCGATGAATCGAAACTGGATCTTTTGTAATTATCGCCAAGAAATTCTATTGTCATTGCCTTTGTTGTAATGCATAAGTCCTCTATTTCCGCACTGTTTACATCATTCTCATTTAAAGTCTCAATTTCTGTTTGCATTGCCAAAAGTTGCTTAAAATAAGCTTCTACCAATGACAACCTGCACTCTAATTCAGCAATCGACATAGATGACGTCACTACATTTTTTATGCGCGAGACATTTTGTTTTGCTGCCTTTCGCTTTTTAGTCAAAGCTTCCAATTCTGCCATGATTTTCGTGAACAACAAAAAAAACGATCCCAATGAGTGAAAGAGAATCAACGATGTTTGGCTAAGTCTACGAGCGACGAGAGCCTGGCTGGTTTATCACTCAACCAGCGAAACGACAAACGCACAAAATGTCGCGACAGCGAATATGCAATGGAGAAGAGAAAAGTGCAACGGCGAAATGCACGCGACGAGTGTGGACATATGATTGGAGCGCAATGATAATTGAGGGCGAATTAACGAAAACTCCGCTACTTTAGCTTTTGTTTTTGCGCATATGCTTGTATGTAAGTTTATATGTACGGCCCAAATATAAATGCAACAACAACTGCTTACGACGATAGCGCTTCTTTATGCAAATGCTGATGCAGATCGTTTGGTACTTCCTGATTCTCTTCTTTGATTTCCCTTCTGCTCGTGCTCCTCCAGACGGCTTCTCCGCAGAACCAAGGTCGACTGGAACTAGCGCTGAAGAGGGCTCCAAAGAATGACGCCTTCAAATTTGAGTTTTACGCGAATCACAATACCGAACCGAAGCTCTAAGCTCAATGCTTTGAATTTGCATTAGCACTGTCTTTTGGTTTTTTTTAGTGTCCGACCGAATATTCGGTTTCGGTTTCGGTTTCGGCCCAAATAAGTGGTTTCGGTTTCGGTTTCAGTTTCGGCCAAAAAATGGCCGAATAGCCGAAACCGAAACTTTCTAGTATATTTTTTACATTTTATTGTGTAGCAGATATAAAGTGAAAGGAGAGGTAATTTAGATGCCAGCAATGTAAATAAACTTCTTTTGTTAGCATATAATATTAAATTATTTAATTTTGAATTTTAGCGAGTAAGGTACGAAAGGGTGATTTTTTATGTTTACGTTTTTAAAAAATGAATAAATTGTTTTTATTAATTAGTATTTATTTATTTATGTTATGTTTGTTCTTTATTTACTTAATGTAAAATTCGTTTGTTGAAAAATAATGCTTGATATGGTGATTTTTATTTTAAGTAGAAAGTTTCGGTTCGGTTTCGGTTTCGGCCGAATATTAAAAAAAAAAACCGAAACTCGGTTTCGGTTTCGGTTTCGGCCCAAAAAAGTGGTTTCGGTCGGACACTAGTTTTTTTTCTTTTTTGGAACTTTTTTCCCGAAAATTTCACTTTAGGCTCGAGCCCCACGTTGGGCGCCAAAAAATGTACGAACTGTGGATACTATTTGTCAATATTTGAGCTGGAACAAAAAACTTGCGCGCACGGGCGGAAGAAAACGCGTGTTTCTCCTTTTGTTTCTATGTCACAACTGATTCTTTATTTAAGGTGATCTTTTTGTTCTAACTGTACCGACACACAAAAATATTTCAGTAAATAGACTAACATGAGAGTTAACGAAACGGTTAAATCATGAATGTATATGCAAGTACATAATATACAACGATGCAATTGCTATTTGAGTGGGAATGAAAAAAAACATAGTGATTCTAAAAGTTGCAATGAGTAGAAAATATTTCATGTTGCCTTATATTGGAATTCGCAAACGGCTTCAACAGTGGTGTTTTGTAAATTTGTACGTTGAATTGATTTTCCAGCATAAACACAATTGAGTTTGAATTCAGATATTTTTCGTTATCTACTACCACTATCTCGGGGACGCCAAAAGCTGGCAGTACCTGCCTTAAGGGTTCTTTAATATCTTCCGCGGCCCTTGAATTAATAATCCTGGCTTGAGCATACTTGGAAAATTTATCAATTGCTGTTAGCACTGTTTTCTTGTCGGTGATAAAAATATCGAAATGTATCATTTGTCCAGCGAATTTTGGTATAGGAGTTTCCTGAATAATCAATTTGTTGGGGTGATGGTCATATTTACTTTCCTTACAGATTTTGCATTGTGAGGTGATTCTCTTTATTTTTGCTGCCATCTGTGGGAAATAGAATTTCTCTAATAGTTGCAATTGGTTTTCTTTGTCATTCCTGTGTGCTCTGGAATATTCTTTTATGATCTCATTTTCCTGGTCACTTTCGTTGGGTAAGTCTGTTACTATTTTCCTAGTGTAGCGAACCTTGTATTGATTAAAATGTATTGAATATATTTCTTGCAGTTTGCCGGAAGTTTCGTCGTCTGTTTTAATGCAATTAGTAGCTGAAGGGTTTAGATAATTTTTACAAATTTCAAAGATTTTGTCCTTATCGAACTCCTTTTCTCTGATTGCGTGCCTGTGGTATGTTGGGTGAATGATTTGAAATTGGTAATAAGAGTCTTTTCCGAATGAGAGGAGTATCTGATTTTTAAAGGCCCCCTTGTCAAAAACCCACCCCATTCCCCCTATCGAAAAACACGACTAAATCGTACGTTTGTACCGAGTGTCATTGATGTGAACGCTATAGTTCCAAAGTTACACCGGCATTTAAAAAGTGCCACGCCCTTGTCCAACGCCCATTCAATTTTACCACTGAAACGGCACATCTGTCCGACTTCTCATTACGAAGATATTCCATATTGAAAATTTAAGTTGTATGGGAGGTGCCACGCCTACCTATCGGGTCGTATTCGCACTATGTGGTTTACCGAGACTTAGTCAAGACGAACATTCCATGAAAAATTCAGCTAATCGGCTGTCTAGTTTTTGAGTTTTAGTGTCGTGGGACCAACAAACAAATATACATTAATTTTTATATACATACAACATATAGATATTTGCTGCAATGACAAGCAAAATTTTTTTATATCCATATTGTTTTGCACAAATATACCACAGTTAATTTCTGTCATCATAATGGGCATTGCAGGAGGGCGTAAAAGGTGGGCGTGGTCAACCTTATATAGCCTATGTTTACTGCTATGAAACATAGAATCATTTTACATCAACATTAATTTTCAGACATGTACCGTAGCTTTGTTTTGTTAGTTTAGTGGGCGCGGAAAGTGGGCGTGGCCGATTATATTATAGCCTATGTTTGCCGATATGACACGCTAAATCGTTTGACACCCATATTGCTGTGACAAATATATCATGGCTGATTTGTTATTATAGTGGGCGTGGCGAAAAGGCATATCAGATGGGCGTGGTCAATCTTATATATCCTATGTTAACATCAATTAAACACGGAATCATTTGATATTAATACATACTGATTTACAGACATGTACCATAGCTTCGTTTTGTTAGTTTAGTGGGCACGGAAAGTGGCGTGGCCGATTATATTATAGCCTATGTTTGCCTCAATGACACGCTGAATCGTTTGATACCCATATTGCTAAAAATATGTTTGGTGCTTATTTCATCTAAATCGGTTCAGCGGTTTTTGCCTGATTGTGGCTCAAAAAAGCAACGTCACACTTGGCTTTATATAATAGTTTAGAAGTATAGATGAGCGATTCCCTACTATTTGGTCAACTGTGGGTGACTATGTTTTCAGGTGCAATTTCATCACTTGTTATCAGATTAACGCAATCGTTTTCTTTTCGCGATAGAGGGCTTCGGCTTAAAGCGTCTACGTGACCTAGGTTCACACCGATTCGGTGTTGGATAGAATAGTTGAAATTTTCTAGCTCTAAGGCCCACCGGGCAATTCGTGGATTAACTTGTTTTTTGTTTAAAGTCATTGTCAACGAATTGCAATCCGTTACGATTTTGAATGATAAACCCTCTAGATAAATTCTAAATCTTCGAAGGGCATATATAATTGACAACGTTTCGAGTTCGAAACTGTGGTACCGAGACTCAGCTGGTGTAGTTGTTTTAGAAAAGCAAGCCACTGGGTGGAAGTTTCATCATCTTGCTTTTGCAACAACACAGATCCAAAGCCTTGACTACTGGCATCACAATGAAGATCTGCTTCGCGGTTCCGGTCATATATAGTATTGCTAACAATGGTGCGCTACTCAACATACCTTTTAAGTCCCTAAAAGCTCTTAAGCAGTCGTCTGAAAGGATAAATTCAGTGTCTTTGCGGAGTAGGTCCAGAGGTGGCTTAGCAATTTTAGAAAAAGACGGTACGAATTTTCGGAAGTACGAAAATAAGCCAATGCATGAACGCAGCTCCTTCTGGTTCTTAAGGATTGGATAGTTCGCAATTGCCTTGGTATGAGATTCCGACGGTTGTATACCTGAGGCACTGACAAGGTATCCTAAATACTCTAGTTTGTTGTAACCGAACTTGCATTTCTTAAGTTTTAGTTCTACGTTTTTCTCGTAAATGCGTTTGAGTACCTTTTCCAAGATTTCCAAGGTGTGGGGTTCAAAAGTGGTCGAGGCAATTAAAATATCGTCGATGTAAACGATAATCTCCCCTGCATCTATCATATCACCAAAAATGTTATAAACGAACCTCTGAAAGTTAGCCGGTGCATTCTTCAAGCCAAATGGCATCCTAAGATATTCAAACTGTCCGTGTGGAGTTACGAAAGACGTCAACGGAATAGAATCCTCTTCCATCACTAACTGGTTAAATCCATCCTTCAAGTCCAGGAGCGTAAACCACCCTTTCCCTGACATGTAGTCAACACAATCCTCTATTAATGGCAGCGGAAAGTTATCCAGAATGGTTTTTTGTTAAGGGCCCTATAACAGTGCAAAACACGAAAAAAAATAACAAGGTTCTGACAACGGATTCTGGTAGAGGGGACCAAACAAAAATATACGTGTATCGGCGTTTTGAAAGTTTACGTCTGCATTTTTTTTTAGGGGGGGTCAAAGTTTTCCCCCTTTTGCACATTCTTATGGTGAATCGGCATACGAAAACCATGTAACCTTACATTTTAGGTATATGATGGGTTCAGCAATTTGATGTAAAATACTACGAAGAATATTTTTGTGGAGCATTTTAACCCTGTAGCTACTATTTATATGGGTCAATTTGACCCTTTTTTTTCTAAAATGCCAAAAATGTCCTGTAAAACAGGACTTTTTAAGGACAAAATGTACCGCGAAAATATTCGCCATAAAATTTTACTATAGGTCTCTGAATACATCAAAGCTCAGAAATTAACTTCAACGCCAGAATTAAGCCAAAACTGAAAATGTGTTTAAGTGTTTATTTCGTACTTATTCAAAATTGGTACGAAAATGTCCTACAAAACTTGATTTTTGAGGGTTAGTGTGTATGGGAAAAATGTTGAACGCAAAATTTCACTATAAGTCAACGTACGAAAGTGAGCTCTAAATATAATATATATAAATAAAAATATGAGAACAAAATTTGGGTTCCATTTACATAAGTTGTTTTTATGTCAGGCCAACAAAAACACCTCTTGTAATGAAGAGACGGAATCTTTTTAATTTTTTTGTTGTGAAACAATTGTCAAAAAGTAACGATTGAAATTAATTATTTCGCAGTGCCATATTGTGTAAAAAATATTCGGCCTTTTTTTAAAGAATTGCAGCCGATATTCTTTTCAAACAAACCTGTGTGATTTACTTAATACTGTGACGATACTACATTTCGCTCTGCATAGCTGTAAATAAGGTGATTACGGTGATGAACTGCTTTAAAGGATTTTAAAGAATATTGAATTTTCAGTTTTGCTAAAATGGCGAATTGTTTCAAAAAATATGATTGGTTTTGTTACGTCTGTGGCAAACATATTATTCCTGAACATAGAGTTACTTTTTTCAATAGCAAAATAGAAGACATCTACTGGAAGTTTTTCCTGATGAGCTGTGGACGCCAAAGCATTGCTGTCGCAATTGTTACAACAGTTTAATGCTGTGGTCGAAAGGTAATGTAGATTACACCAAAGTATATAGTAGTATTTTTGAATTTCTGCTGTAGGTCAACGAAATTCAATGCAGTTTGGTATTCCCATGCGCTGGCTAGACCCAGGTGAACATGACAAAACTAACTGCTACGCGTGCCAAAATCGCGGTATATTAAATTTGAATAGGCATAGGCGAAAGAATTTTGTATATAAAGCCGTACCATCAGCTTTACTCCCTGTGTCACATTCTGATGAGCTTCCAGTACCAGAACTACCCCGTACAAGTCCTTGCCAACATATTGGTGCTACTTCATGCGCTGAGACACAAGACATTGGCAGTGATTATTCAGGAAATGAAGCGCCTCCAAGCCCAATTTTAATGTCGCAAGAGCATTTAAATGCATTGGTACGGAAGCTGAGTCTATCGAAAACCAAAGCAGAAGTATTAGCTGCAGACTTGAAAAGTCTTCATCTGCTTGAACCTGATGTTAATGTTGCAAATTTTCGTAAACGCCAACACATTTTCCTGCCATACTTTTCAGTTAACGCATCTAACACGTTTGCTTATTGCAACAATATTGTAACGATAAGACAGTTTGTCGCTGTGCAAAGCAACCCTGTCGCTACGCGCCGTGCTATAATTCGACCTGGCAATGATGGCAACTTCTAGTCCAACCTGGCAATGATGGCAACTTTTAGTCCAATCTGGCAATGATGGTCGCGATCATCATGGAAACCTTTAGTCCACTCCGGAATGTGCGAGAACGATCTGCGCGATGGCCGGACAGGTATAAAAGACAGCCGGGTGCGGCGCAGCGAGTCAGTCTTGGTTTGACAAGTGAAGGTGCCACACGTAGTGGTTAAGCAAATAATTAAGCGTAAAGACAGTAAAGTATGAAATTGGTGAAATAAAGTGATTGTTGGTTGTTATTGACTGCGTTTGAGAAATTAAGTGTGTTTTTATTCTAAACTGCACAATCCAGAGATACGTACTAGCCCACTGGAACTAGCATTCGTAACATTTGGTGTCAGAAGTGGGATTGTGTTACTGAAAAAAAAACTAATTACAAAACGCAGACATGGTTAGACTGGAGCAACTGAAGGTGGACCAGCTGAAGAAGGAGCTGGCCGCTTGGAATTTGCCAACTGTTGGCGGGAAGGTGGAGTTGCAGCTGCGCTTGCGAGAGGCGTGTGAATCACGAGACATCGATTGGACTGCGCACGAGTTCGGAACGCAGGAGCTAGAGGCGTCGGGCAAAGTGGAGGAA
The DNA here is from genome assembly GCA_964056695.1 of Melieria picta. Taxonomy (NCBI): domain Eukaryota; kingdom Metazoa; phylum Arthropoda; class Insecta; order Diptera; family Ulidiidae; genus Melieria; species Melieria picta. The sequence continues at coordinate 55,643,550 of OZ057400.1, read as the reverse complement.
TCGCCTGCGGGTGCTGCGTCGATGCAAAGTACGGCTGCAGCGGCTGCCCCACCACAAGCCATGGACATGAGCCAGCTAATGGTCGCAATGGAAGGCATGTTTGAGGCTTCCAACCGGAAAATGGAAACTGCGAATCGGGAAATGGCAGAGCGAATGGAAAACAAGCTTCAGGAAAATTCTGCGCGCTGGGAGCAGAAAGTGGAAGAAATCGCCAACCAGCTAAATGTGAAGGTGGAGCACCTGGGAACTCGAGTGGAACACTTGGATAAACGAGTCGACGACCTGGATGATTCCCTGAACAAACGAGTTGATAGTCTGGAGGACTCGATGAACAGAAAAATGGACGAGCGGCTTAGGGAGGTACAGCCGCGAGAATGGTTGCCGCCGGTTCCGGAAAGTGTTGCCACCCGAGCAGAAGTGCCTACTTATGATGGGACTACGCCGTTCGATACATTCAAGCTACAATTCGACCTGGCTGCTCTGGAAAATCAGTGGACCGATGTAAGGAAAGGTCGGAGATTGGCGCTGGCTCTAAAAGGTGCTGCGGCTGAGGTAATAAAATCAGTTCCAGAATGTTTAAGAAGTGAGTACGAGACCGTCATAAGGGCGTTGGCAGCGAAGTACAGCGACGAGCACAACAGAACGCTGTACTACTGTGAGCTGAAGAACCGCAGGCAAAGAGCCAACGAGGCGCTGCAGACATATGCAGCAGACATTGAACGGCTCGCACAGTTGTGCTACCCAAAATTCGGCGCTGAGGATCTCGAGAGGATGAAGATCGAGGCGTTTATCGAAGGTCTTCATGATCCGGAAACACGTCGCAGTGCGTTGATGATGGGCAAGCCGACATTTAAGGAGACGGTGACCAGCGCGATGACATATGAGGCGACATGGATCGGGGCCACTCGGTATGCACCTGCAAGGATACGCCAAATCCAGCCAGACAACGACATTCGGATCCAGGCCATAAGCTCTGAGACACCGGGCAGGCCACGGGTGGTCTCCACTAAAGTTGTTTGCTGGGTATGTGGCAAGCAGGGTCACATATCACGAGACTGCCGCCAACGAAAGAGGCGTTCCCGTTCTCGATCGCAATCGCCTGAAGCGAGGAATGCTGACAATCGAGGCTCAGCCAACAAGCGCAGGGCTGAGGACGAGGAGCCGTTAAACTAAAAAGGGTCAGCCCAAAGGGGCGTGAGCTGATCCCCACAACCTGCTGCCCCACCGTCCTTGTCTCGCAGTTGAAACGACAACCCAGCAGCTTGACGATTGAGGGAAAGATAGATGGAAAGTTGTTCGTGTTGACACTGGATACTGGAGCGTCATATTCGATCATAAAAAGGAAGCTTCTGAAGAACTGGGAACCACTGCATGGCATACAGCTGAGGACTGCGACTGGCGAGCGTGCGCTGGTAAGAGGGAAAGTAACAAAAACAATTGCTATCGGCACCAGCAGCCTGGAGCATGAGTTCATCGTCGCGGATATAATGGACGACGTGATTATCGGCGTGGATTTCATGATTAGGCACGGTTTTACGCTGGACCTGAAAGAAAATGTGCTGAGGTATGCCAATGTTGAATTCCCCCTGCACACCGGCTATGAGCGAAGCGTGGCGGTAAGGAAAGTTGTCTCGTGTCAACTCCGGAGGATACCAGCGAATTCCGAGGCGGTTGTGTGGGAAAAGGTGGACGAGGACGATGGGACAAGTCGGCTGTGGGTCGTAGAAGCACCGAAACAAGGACACGACCACATCATCATCGGACGTACATTAGTGGAACCTAAGAATGGCAGAATACCAGTCAGAATACTGAACCCCCTGAATGCACCCAGATATGTCGGGAAAGATGAGGTAATTGGCGAGTGTAGGGAAGCCGTAGCAGTGGTCAATTGCGAGAGTAGCCCACCCGGAGGAAATAAGAAGAGCGGTTTTAACATGGACGTCATACTGCAGGAGAATCAGTGGAACAGCGAATTGACGGCCAATCAGAAACAGAAGGCGAGGTCACTCCTGCAGCACTATGGGTCAATATTTGCGGCAGAAGCAGGCGGAAGAACGGCCATAGTGAAGCACAACATCGACACCGGAAGCGCAAAACCGATCCGCCAACCGCCAAGACGAGTTCCTCTGGCCAAGAGGGAGGAGGTCAGAAATTTGATCGAAAACATGCGGAAAGAACAGGTCATAGAGCCTTCTTCGGGCCCCTGGTGCTCGCCGGTCGTGCTAGTCAAGAAAAAGGATGGCAGTACCCGGTTTTGTGTGGACTATCGGAAACTCAATGATGTGACCAAGAAGGACAGTTATCCACTACCTCGGATCGATGACACCCTGGACACACTGTCAGGCACGCAGTGGTTCTCCACGCTCGACTTACGCAGCGGCTATTGGCAGGTAGAGCTTGCAGACAAGGACAAGGGGAAAACGGCTTTCAGTGTTGGCGATGGTTTGTGGCAGTTCACCGTCATGCCGTTTGGACTCTGCAACGCACCAGCAACATTCGAGCGGCTAATGGAACGCGTGCTAAAGGGGCTGCATTGGCGGACGTGCCTGGTGTACCTCGACGACATAATCGTGATGGGTAAAAGCTTCGACGACCACCTGGGAAAGCTGAAGGAGGTATTCGAGCGGATACAAAAAGCTGGGCTTAAACTCAACCCGAAGAAGTGCTCGCTGTTCCAAAAGGAGGTCAAGTATCTGGGTCATACGGTTTCCGCCCTCGGAGTACATACGGATGAAGGCAAAATCACGGCGGTGAAGGAGTGACCCCGGCCACGCAATCTACACGAACTCCGCAGTTTCCTGGGCCTGTGCACATACTACCGCCGATTTGTTCCGGGATTCGCGAACATAGCCAGCAGCTTGCACAAACTGACGAAAAAGAGCCAAGCCTTCGAGTGGAACGAAGAGCAGGAGCAGGCTTTTGCACGTCTGAAGGAAAAACTGTGCAGTGCTCCAATTCTGGCCTTCCCCGTGCCTGGAGAGATGTTTGTGCTGGATACGGATGCGAGCGGGCATAGTATTGGCGGTGTGCTATCACAGATAATAGACGGCCAAGAACAAGTGATAGCATACTACAGTAGGATTCTGTCGAAACCGGAACGCAACTACTGTGTGACACGGAGAGAACTGCTGGCGGTATTGGACTGCGTAAAACACTTCCACAAATATCTGTATGGACAAAGGTTTCGCCTGCGCACAGATCATGCGGCATTGAGATGGCTCCTGAACTTTAAGGATCCTGAAGGCCAATTGGCGCGGTGGATCGAGCGACTGCAGAGCTACGACTACACGATAGAGCATCGGAAGGGCAGTAGCCATGGCAATGCCGATGCCTTGTCACGCCGTCCGTGCAAAGTCGAATGCAGGGCGTGCTCGCGAGCCGAAAGCAAAGAACAGATAGTGGACGTCCGGTTGGTGAGCGTTATGCCAGAGGAAGAGTGGTCTGCGGAGAGGCTACAAAAGGACCAGCGTGAGGATGCGGATCTTGCAAAAATCGTCGAAGGCAAAGAGCAAGGCGCACGTCCAGACTGGCAGGAGATGGCCGGTGAAAGCCCGATCGCCAAGGCTTACTGGGCACAGTGGAAAAGTCTGCGGCTGAAGGAAGGATGCCTGTACCGCGAATGGGAGAGCGCGGATGGACGGACCAGCAACTCCCTAATGGTAGTGCCGAAATGCAGAATCAACGAGGTCATCCAGGCATACCATAACGACTCCAGTGGAGGGCACCTAGGCATCACCAAAACCGTCGCCAAAATAAAAATACGATTCTACTGGGTAGGATGTCAGGAGTCTGTAGCCGAGTGGATTAAGAGCTGCGACCGATGTTCAGCCGCGAAAGGGCCGAAAAGAAGATCTCGAGGCCGCATGCAGCAGTACAACGTGGGAGCGCCCTTCGAGCGGATTGCTATGAACGTCGCCGGCCCATTCCCAACTAGTACTCAAGGCAACAAATATGTGCTGGTGGTAATGGATTACTTCAGCAAATGGCCCGAAGTGTACCCAATTCCTAACCAGGAGGCCACTACGATCTCGGAAAAGCTGGTAAACAACTGGGTAGCCAGGTTCGGAGTTCCGTTGGAGTTGCACTCAGATCAAGGCCGGAATTTCGAGTCTGCGGTATTCAAGAAAGTGTGTGAGCTGCTGGGGATGAAGAAAACGCGTACCACTCCTTTGCACCCACAGTCCGACGGCATGGTGGAACGCTTTAACCGGACACTGGAGGAATACCTGCGGAAAGTGGTAGGCAGGAATCAAAAGGATTGGGACACGCATATCCCCTTGTTCCTAATGGCGTATAGGTCAGCCCCGCACGACACGACATCACTCACTCCAGCCCGAGCAGTATTCGGCACAGAATTGCGGTTACCCGCTGACTTGAAGTTCGGGGTAGTCAGCACGACGGGAGGCGCTAAGACGGACTACGTGGCTAATAAGCGGGCGGAACTGGAGGAGATTCACCAGTTTATAAGGAGCCGCACCAAACTGGTCAGCGATAAGGCGAAAGCCAGATATGATCTACGGGCCAACTCAGCAGGGTTCCAAGAAGGCGAGCTGGTAATGCTCTACAACCCGCAGCGGAGGAAAGGTTTGTCTCCGAAACTTCAAGCGTCATGGGAAGGACCTTACGAAGTCGTGACTAGGATAAACGACGTGGTATACAGGATTCAACGTTGCAGCAATAAAGGCGCTAAGCTGAAGGTAGTCCATTTGCAGCGCCTGGCGCCTTATCACAGCGGAACCTCGGCACTTGTTCGGGACGAACAAGTCTAAGTGGTGGGCAGTGTAACGATAAGACAGTTTGTCGCTGTGCAAAGCAACCCTGTCGCTACGCGCCGTGCTATAATTCGACCTGGCAATGATGGCAACTTCTAGTCCAACCTGGCAATGATGGCAACTTTTAGTCCAATCTGGCAATGATGGTCGCGATCATCATGGAAACCTTTAGTCCACTCCGGAATGTGCGAGAACGATCTGCGCGATGGCCGGACAGGTATAAAAGACAGCCGGGTGCGGCGCAGCGAGTCAGTCTTGGTTTGACAAGTGAAGGTGCCACACGTAGTGGTTAAGCAAATAATTAAGCGTAAAGACAGTAAAGTGTGAAATTGGTGAAATAAAGTGATTGTTGGTTGTTATTGACTGCGTTTGAGAAATTAAGTGTGTTTTTATTCTAAACTGCACAATCCAGAGATACGTACTAGCCCACTGGAACTAGCATTCGTAACAATATTGAAGGCTTAATGACTGAAATGAATATAGAATATAACCCCAAAGACTGGCGTATCTTTATAGATTCATCCAAGAAAAGTCTAAAAGCTGTACTCCTCTATTATGATAAATCCAAAATTCCTGTTCCAATAGTATATGGAATCGACATGAAGGAAACTTATGATTCCATGAAATTCATATTGGAATCGGTTAAATATGAAGAGCACGAATGGCGGGTCTGTTGTGACTTAAAAGTAGTAAGTTTCCTCTCGGGTATGCAGGCTGGATACGTTAAGTATGGATGCTTTTTATGCACGTGGAATAGCAGATGGAAGGGCAACCAATATTCCAAAAAACAATGGGACCCGAGAACTGAAGGGACATTAGGCGAGCATAATATTCTCCATACACCGCTTGTGCCAACAAACAAAATTCTTTTACCACCATTACACATAAAACTTGGTGTGGTAAAGAATTTTGTTAAGTGTTTGGATACAAATGAATCGGCATTTAACTTTCTGAAGACATTGTTTCCAAAACTAAGCGAAGCAAAGATAAAAGAAGGTATGAATGCTAAAACGTTACTTTTTTATTTTGGTTTCACACCAATAAATTTACAAAATCTGGTTTTGTCATTACAACAGGTGTTTTTGTTGGTCCAGAAATAAAAAGGCTTATACGTAGCGCCGAATTCGATGAAATGCTTTCACCAAATGAGCTTGTCGCATGGAAGAGCATTAAAGGAGTCATTGACAATGTTCTAGGCACAAATCGTTCTCCTGCTGCTCGAATGCTCGTCGACACCATGATGAGTGCATTCGGAAAACTAGGTGTTCATATGTCACCAAAAATTCATTTTCTGAATTCTCATATGGACTACTTCGAACATCAGTTGGCAACAGAATCCGATGAACATGGGGAACGATTTCATCAGACATGTGCCCCCATGGAGGAACGGTATAAAGGCAAGAGTATTCATTCTTTTATAGCCGACGTATGCTGGACATTATTGGATAACGGTGTGGAATTGCCAAGAGCAAAACTAAAAATATAACGAATATCGGTCTCTCCGCCTTTTTGCTCCAAATCGGTTGCCAAAGATTGCCTATCCTGTGCTCTTTCACAAATGGTCTTGCTGTAGTTTGGACCCGCGTGTGCTTGAGCTTTGAATTGTAATACCTGCATAAATTCAAATTGGCATGCCGTTGTTGCTGCTTTGATTGCCGAAGTTAAGGAGCTCAAATACTCATCTCTGCTTTACTGCCTAATCAGTGTACCAACAACGTTCCTACTGATGTTGCTAACGGTGTTTCTCGCGCCCAATCTGATGTCGTTGCTGCTAGCCCGGCTGATGCTGGCTCTCACACGCAATCTACTCCACGCAAACCCACTGCTGCGGTCGCTGCTGCTTACTCCGTTGTTGCTGATTCTTACGCTCCGAAATCTGACATGTTGCGCGTTTCCAGAGCTACTGTTCGGAATGTTGCCAACCCCGGTGCTTTTGCTGCTTCTCAGAGTGGTGTACTGCGCTCGATCATTGTTTTGACCTCTGCTCCACCGGCGCCGCCAGATATGGCGTTGCTCTCTCATCATCAAGCAGCTCACCCAAATCCAGCCCCGGTGTTGCTGCAAATTCCAATGCTCAATCCATTCGTATCTACTTTCATAATGTGTCTCATCGGCACGAGGTGTCCTAGAATAGCGTAAAATAAACTGGGTTTTTTGAGCCGATGGCTTTTTCCCAAAGAGTGTGTGTTTTATTTAAACCGTAAACAAGTCTATAAACTGCCGCGGTACACAAAAGATTTGAAACATAAAAATAAGTTCTATAAGAAATACAAGTAAACCAAAAGTTTCCATTACTTTAGGAAGTGCACTACGACCTAAAAGATATATTTGCTTTCAACATTTTTCCCATACACACTAACCCTCAAAAATGAAATTTTGAATAAGTAGGTACGAAATAAACACTTAAACACATTTTCAGTTTTGGCTTAATTCTGGCGTTGAAGTTAATTTCTGAGCTTTGATGTATACAGAGACCTATAGTAGAATTTTATGGCGAATATTTTCGTGGTACATTTTTTCCTTAAAAAGTCCTGTTTTACAGGACATTTTTGGCATTTTAGAAAAAAAGGGTCAAATTGACCCATATAAATAGTAGCTACAGGGGTAAAATGCTCCACAAAAATATTCTTCGTAGTATTTTACATAAAATTGTTGAACCCATCATATACCTTATATGTAACGTTACATGGTTTTCGTATGCCGATTCACCATAAGAATGTGCAAAAGGGGGAAAACTTTAACCCCCCCTAAAAAAAAATGCAGACGTAAACTTTCAAAATGCCGATACACGTATATTTTTGTTTGGTCCCCTCTACCAGAATCCGTTGTCAGAACCTTGTTATTTTAAACAAAATTTGATTTTGTTGTGCAGTGTAATCTATGCACATGGCAACGATGTTCGGCAGTCGCTCGAGAGCCTACGACTAACATCCCAAGTAAATGTGCAACGTGAGATGCAGAGTGGAAGTGTAGTCCAAGCTAGTGTTGGGTCAGCTGAAGACAAGGCCAAACGCATTAAGTGCTACAATTGCAATGAATTTGGGCATATGACAGCAAAATGTCCTCGTCCACAAAAGAAGCAGCGGTGCATATGTTCAAAAGTGGGCCATGATGCCAAGTCTTGCGCGACAGATAAGCGACCGACGGTCGCCAACATCGACGATGGCGAGAAGAGCGTAGTCGTGCCACCGATTGTAGAAGAGGTCGTATTCGAAGGGGCAGTGTATCAAGCGTTGGTGGACACCGGCAGTGACCAGTCGTTAATACGTCAGTCAGCAACGATCGCAAGTGCTAGGCGGACCACTAATAAGAGGCTCAAGGGGTTTGGCGGCTCCATAGTTGAAGTGAAGGACATCGTGGAGGCGGACCTGAAATTCAGTCGCGGAAATGTCAAGGTGCAGTTGTATGTGGTACCAGATGGGTTGCTGAGCCATGATCTCTTACTGGCTAGAGATGTGCTTTGCGGCCGTGATCGTAGGTTGGTAATTGATGCAGGTTCGATGGTGCTGCAAGTCAAAGACGAAAAGCAGTACAATGTCGATGAGGGTCTGCAGGGTCAGCAGCGGCAAGAGGTTTGGGACATGTTACAACGATTGTTTTTCCGAGGGCATTACCACGCTAGGTAGATGCAAAACGGTTGCGATGAGAATCGAAGTAACCAGCCAGGACCCGATAGTTGGGAAGCGGTACCAGGTACCGTTCGCGAAGCAGCACGAGCTATCCGCCATTGTTGAAGAGCTCTTGGCCAACGATATTATTCGGACAAGTACATCACCGCACGCAGCATCGGTGGTGTTAGTCACAAAAGCCAACGGTGAAAGCAGGATGTGTGTGGATTATCGCGCGCTGAATGAGGTGACGGTTCGCAAACATTTTCCGATGGCAGTGGTGGAGCAGCAGCTGGCAAAGCTGGCGGGTGGACAGTTTTTCACCACGTTCGACATGACCAGCGGCTATTACCAGATTCCTATAGAGGAGGAGTACAAGAAATACACAGCGTTCCTAACGCATGAGGGCTTGTTCGAGCATAATGTTATGCCATTCGGTTTAGTAAACGCACCTATGGTGTTTCAGGAGATGGTGGTACGATGGTGGCGACGCACAGTGGCTGGTTCTGCCGACGCAGGTTGCAAAAATTAATTTGTTCATGCTCGATTTGAGGGAAACTTTTATACTTTTCCGATAGGTAAATGCTTGGAACTAGGTTCGGTTAGGTAGGGAAGGGTGTGTGCGGCAGGACCGCACTTCCACTCGGAGGCCAGAATGGCTCATTGTGAATCCCTTGACCCAAGGTGCGGAGTCGGCGTTCCTGCAGAGCCGGGCAGTGGCACAGGAAGTGTTGTATCGTTTCTACTTCTGCTTCATCGCCACAGCTACGGCAGACTTCACCGGACGAGAGGCGCCATTTGTTAAGCGTAGATCCAATAGCGCAGTGTCCGGTGATGACTCCAACGAGCTGCCGAATGGAGGTACGACTCAGGGACGGTACGAATCGTGTTTTCGTCAAGGAGAGGGAGGGCCACAGTGTCCGGCAGGTGCCGCAATCGGTCCTGGTACGCCATGACGACTCAATTTCCTTTTTGGTCAATATACATGTACAGGGTAGATATCGGAGGAAACGCAGAGGTATCCACTTCGGTGGCAGACAAGGCGACCCCTTTTTGCCATCTCGTCCGCTGCTTCGTTCCCTGCCACTCCTGAGTGGCCCGGAACCCAACAGAGAGTGACCTGGTGGTGTCCAATGCCTTGAAGTGCCGTACGACACCTCTGCACTACCTTTGATTTCACAACAAGTGATTCCAGCGCTCTAAGCGCCGCCTGACTATCCACGAAAATTGTGACATCTGTGGGTGGTAGCTAGGCTTCCTAACTATTAAAACGGTTTAGGGAGGACAAAATTTGGCTTGAGGAGGACTTTATATGGGAACTACTTTGTTTCAGGAGAACATCACATTCCTTCAATATTTCACCATGTTTTTAGAAAATACAAGTGTAAAAAGAAAAAACCTAAAAGCACATGTAAATTTTAACTTTTTAACCACTTTAAAAAATAAAACAAAACGCATGTTTGTGCGACTGTAATCAACAATATCAAACAATATTTTCAATACCAACATCGAGATCTCACAATGCTTTTTTAATGCATTGTGTATTATGTGCGCGTGACAATTGCCTTTTAATATGTTTTGGTTTGAATTCTTAAGATTAACGATTTTTACCAAAGTTTGCATTCGTATTATCAGCACTTAGGCACACAAGATTTTTTATTTTTAAGTCTAATTTTTCCAATGTGGCCTTAATCATGTTGAACATTCCAGCAGCTGACTCATCCGGATTTTCAACGAAGTCTATAATTTTATTTTGAATGCCCAAAGCAGCATCGAAATATTGGACACAAATTGGAAAAATTTTCCTCATTAATTGATTAAGTTGAAGTTAAATTTTAATAAAAAAATAAAAAAAAATTTAAACTTAATTTGAGCTTGAGGAGGACTTTTTGGCCTTTGAGGAGCACGGAGGACATTTTCTGTTCAAGGAGGACTGTCCTCCTCAAAGGAGGACGGTTGGGAAGCCTAGTGGTAGCCGACTGCCACGGATAAGATCGGCAGCTTTCCAAATTGCATAGATCTCTGCTTGGAAAATAGTGCAGAGGTCCGGCAGTCTGAACGACATGTGGGTCTGCAGTACATCGGAGTAGAGACCAGCTCCAGTACCTTCCTCCATTTTGGAGCCATCGGTGAAAACGGTGATGGAAGCCGTCTCTCGTCGCACCTTCCATTCCTCCCTTTTGGGATATGAGGCTAGTGCGCGCGAGTTATAGAAAATGGTCCCTTTTGGTAATTTTGGTAATTAATTCAAATTGAGTTCCGTTTTTATTAAGAGCGACCGCCTTGGCCGGAGTTCGGTTTTTAACTGCCTTCTGCGATGCTACTGCAGTGATCTTCTTGCATGCAGTAGCATCGCAGCTGCACAGAGTCAGATATCTAAAATATGCTGACTCTGTGCATTCCTTCACGTACCGACTCGTTGCCTTTAGGTTGCAGTTCAGTGCAACGAGTCGGTTCGTTTAGGGCTAGGGTGTCCCCTGCCATAACTCCCCTAGGGCCGCTCTTAGAACTCTCCTGAGTTCTTTTATTGAGGATTTTGAACAGATTTTTTCCTTAATACTTTTACAACTATAAATATTGCTACCAACACTATTATTAATAGGGTAATATTTATACCATAGGAAACATTTTTATGATATTTTAATTCTGTAATTTCTTTTAGGTTTTCAAAATTATTTAATACAATATTATCAAAACTTACTTTTGATTCATAAGATTGGTTTAGCATTTTCACAGGATGTACAAGTTTGTCAATAAATTCTGTTTTGTTGTTACTAAAGCTTTCTTGTTTAATTTGTATTTTACAATTTGCGAAGTTTATAATATAATTATTTTGCAGTATGAAGTTCCTTTCATGGCAATTCTGTATGAGACTTTCATTATGGGCATTCTTTATTAATAAGGTGTCATCACCTATTTCTTGAATTGCTGTTTTATTATTGTACTTAAATTCACAATCGTTAGAAAAGATACAATTCTTACTTAGCTTTAATTTTTTCAATATAGTATCATATTTTCTTTATATACAAAATGTTCCTTATTTATTGTTACAATTAATTCATCTTCTTGATCTATTTGCAATTTTTCCTTATTTGGCAGTGGCGTAATTAATTTTACATATTTTTTTAAAAAACTTTTTGGGATTTGTATTGCGAATATTATTGCTTCATTTTTGAATGCCACGACTCCTACTTTGGCCAATTTTAATTTATAAAAATCTATTTCGAAACCATCTATTTCTTCTTTTGTTAACATTCCCGGATGTACTAAATTATTTTTAGCGGCAGCTATGTTATCCTGAATTTCGTCAATTTTTTTTTCAATATGCCTTAGTTTGTTCATTTGGTCATTGTATAAAACTAATTTTGCTAATTCTTTATCTTCCTTCTGTATTTGATTCAGTCCTCTTAAAATTTTATCCCTGTCCTTTTCTATTATGGTTTTCATTAGGTTAATAGAATTATTAAAGTGCTTGTTTATGACGATTTGTTTATTTACGTTTGCTATGGCGTTGTGATTGTTTTTCTCTATTACTTCTAAGTGACTAATTATGTCCTGTCTGTCTTCATCGTCCATTACCCCGAAAAGCCATTTGTACATCGTGCCTCCCAAATTAATCAAACCTCTCTTCTTTCTTCCCTCTTCCTTGGGTGTAATGGATTTAATTTTTGCTTTGATTATTTTAATTTCATTAAAAAGAAACCCTTGTTACCTATTTCTGTCTGTCTTATATTCTCCTGAATTTCTTCGACCAAATCTGTTAACTCTTTTGGGTGTATGATATGCAATATTGTATTTACTTCGTTGACAATTTCTACTTCGTTGAGTTGGATCATGGTGTACCATGCCTCCTCAGCTATCGGCGATACTTGCAGGAACGCTGTGACCAGTTTCATTGCGGTCACCAAAAACATTATTATCCACATGGCCTGAAAGTATGTTGACGTTGGACTGTTAGTTGGAGGGACAAACACAAAAAATGGTTTTTTTTTTTTTTATATATCCCCATTATGTGCTATTATGCTAATCCTATCATTTTCCTCTTCATTATCTAACTTCTCAACTCTGTCGAATTTACATGGCCTCTTTATGTTTGCTACATGGACGTTTTGTAGGGGGTTAATTCGGAAATAAGGTTGATCTTTATGCCGTACTCTCTTATAGTTTTTTATTGGTCCCGTTGATCTTTGTTCTTCGTAGTCTTCCCTATTTCTATTTCTTTCGTTTATTATATGTTGTTTTGTCCGGTCTATCCTGTCTTTTAAGATGGTTGGATCGATACTGTCTTTTGCGAATTTAGGTGAACATTTTATGGTTGAGTGATATCGATCATTATAGTTACCTATAACGATCTGTATCCTCATTTCTGTTGAGAGGCTTGGATCCTCAATTCCTGTTAGTTTTTCTAACAGGGTTGAGTGTAACCTCTCAACGTCTGCGTTGCCTGTGTGACTGTTTGGTGTGGTTAGGTGTACTTCTACTCCTTCTGTATTTAAGAACTGTATCAACTGCTCGGCTCGGAATTCGTTGTCCATGATTATTTTTTTCGGCTTCCCGAATTTTGCGAAATGCTCTATTATTATAGATTTCTTTGTTCTCCAGTTTCTATCTGTTATGTTGTACCCTACTGCAAATTTTGTTAGCTTGTCAATCACTGTGACAAACGACTGTTTTTTAAAATGAAAAATGTCGATGTGAATTATTTCGTTTTTGTCGGTGGGTGTTTCGGTTAGCTGAAATTTTGGTCTGATTGGTTTCCTACTAATTATCAGTTGTATGTGCTCTTTCAGTTTTGGATAAAATATTTTATCCTTAAGCGTATTGTAGGTCTCATTTATTCCACTATGCAGCGATTCATTATTGTGATAGAGTGAGATTTGTTTATGTAACGCTTCTTCTTGCAGTGTGTCTGATGCTCTCTTTGTACACTTTATAAATTGTAGTTTACTATTGCAGGAAAACAGAGATATTAGTAAAAGTTGAACTTTGTGATAGTCTGATTCGGTGGTTTCCGAGAAAATTCCAACTTTGCCTAATTTAATGTGCCTTTGTAAAATTGCTTTGATATTATTTTCATTTTCCATTGGATTAATTTGTATTATTTTTCTGTTATGTATAGTTTGAATTTCAGCTTGGGGACTGTAGGTTAGTATGATTTGAGTTTTATATTTGTTTACTATTTCTTCTTTTATAGCAAAGTGTTCTAATAATTCTTCCTCCGCAGAGTGAATTGTATCGGACATTTCTAGGTTTAGGTGATCGAGTTGAATGTTACTAACTTCAGTTTTTTCTAACGAATAAACTTGCTCTTGCAGAGTGTTCGTGTAGAATGGAAGTTTGACACCATTTTTCAACACCATTTCTTTATTTGCAATGTCGATTATTTTTATGTTTTTTAAAATAAAGTCGTTTCCTAATATAAGGTCATATGGTTTTTCGAAGTCCATTTTTAACCATCGCATTCTGGCATTTTGCGGGTATCTAAATTCTAGTGGGCATGGTGTCTTAACTCTTTCATTCGACGTCCTTATTTCTCCATTCAGTGTACTGACTATTGTTTTATTTTTTTCTAGCACCGGTAAATTATACTTTTCGAAGCTTGCGTTTTTCATTATGCTTATTGTAGAGCCTGGGTCTACTAATACACGCCATTTCTTATTGAAAAGGGTGAGTGAAATTAAAATTTTATTTTGGTTTTCCGAGGCTAATTGGTAAAAAATTCCTCGTTGTTATTTATTTCTTCATTACTCTCCCCCCTTCTGCTCATAGCGTCAACCTCCATTGGTACTGGGCCATTTGAACGCCTTGATTGTTGGGTACCACTTTGCATATTTTGTCTCACCGGATTACCGTAATTTGTATTGTTACGATAACTATTATTTTCGTTATTATATTGGCCGGAATTTCCAGACCGATAATTTGTCTGTCTTGGGTTATTGTTTTGATTATAATTATTTCGGTCATAATTATTTTGTCTTGAAAAGTTTGTACTTTTTTGAGTGAATTGCCCCGAATTATTTTGCGATTGGTTATTTCGACTATTTTGGGGTCTGTTTTGGAAACCATTTTGCTCATTGGTATTCTGTCTGTAGTTATTTTTATTCCGGTTGCTGTTAAAGTTCCTGGGGTTTTGTGAATTTTGGTTCCTCACCAAAAATGAAGGGTTTAAATTTCCATCATCCAACCCTATGAAATTATACACAATGTTGGACATTTCTGTTAAGGATGTTACTGTCCTTATTGTATATGCAAATGTTCCTGTCGCTATTTGTTTAATTCTTTGGATTAACATCCCTGAAAAAATGTCTTTCATGACCATACCATCCTCATTCAGGGCGCTGTATTCGGTTATAGTGTCTATTATCTCAGTGATTTTTTTACTTAGTTCGGCTATGCTTCCTACTTTTAATACTGATATCTCCCTAGTAATCGTCATTTGGTCTTTCAATGACCTATAATGATGTTTTAGCTTCGACTTACAGCTTGCCCAATCTTGAGGTGGATCTGTTGGTAATTTTTAGCTGGACCTAATATTTTCAAATCATAAATAACCCTAAAAACTACATCTTCTTGCCCTACATAGTCCCTTCTTATTCTGTCTATTGCTTCGATAAATGCAGGTAATTGCTTTGCATTACCTTCAAATGGCCGTAAATATTTTAAATCTTTTTCTACCTTCTGTCTAATTGTAACATTCTGAGCCGCATTTTGTGTTAGCAATTGGGTCATTCTTGCTAAGCAACGAGCCATCAATTCCATTTGTTGTTCTGCCATTTTGCCACTTAATTATTACTCACTTTATTATTTATTTATTGTATTTCTTTTATCGTTACAAACTTATTTATTCTATTTATTTTTTTATTTTTTATTTACCGTATAAATTGTTTGCCAGAATTTACTTTTCTCGGCGTTTGGCTATTGAGCTCTTCCCTTCGCCGCTTGCTGTCGTGATCTTCGTCGTCTGGATCGTCGTCGCCCTCGTTCTACTGCACTGTCGTCTGCTCCTGTTCTGCTTCTTCAGCTTCAAATGTTTCTGCCCTCCACTAGGTTTCTGCTTGCACTTCCACTCGTCGTGATTCTTTCCTATTTGGCAATTCTTTATGCTTTACCACAATTTCTCTCCGTATTGATCACGGTTGCAATGTATTTGTTTTGTATAATTTAATAATGCAAAAATCACTGCAGCAGTATTGAAATTGAACAAGTGTTGCGTTGATTGTTGTGTTGTGTTGATCCTGTCGTTTATATGCTCAGGCTTTTGTTGGGGTTTTGTTTTTATTACAATGTTTTTTTTTCCGAGGAATAACAATTAATTGCAACAAAGTCTTTCCGTTTCATAGTACGAGAATCCAGTTTTCACAATTTTAACATACGGCTATGCCCGACGTAAATATATAATTACTATATACGTAGGTTTAATCGCGACTGCGCCAGTTATAGAAAATGGTCCCTTTTGGTTATTTTGGTAATTAATTCAAATTGAGTTCCGTTTTTATTAAGAGCGACCGCCTTGGCCGGAGTTCGGTTTTTAACTGCCTTCTGCGATGCTACTGCAGTGATCTTCTTGCATGCAGCAGCATCGCAGCTGCACAGAGTCAGATATCTAAAATATGCTGACTCTGTGCATTCCTTCACGTACCGACTCGTTGCCTTTAGGTTGCAGTTCAGTGCAACGAGTCGGTTCGTTTATGGCTAGGGTGTCCCCTGCCATAACTCGCGTGTCGAAATACAGGTATGGGATCAGATAGTCCGTGCAGGAATCCAACTGATATCCGGTTTCGCGAATAACTTTAGAATTCCAGAATGTCCATAAGCGTGTTGCCTCCACAAGTTGGCCTCCCTCAGTCTGAGAGCGCCTTTAGCGGCGCAGCGCTTAATAAACAGCTCAATGGGATGAAGGTGGAAGATCACCTCCAGCCCAGCCTGAGGGGTGCTTTTGACAGTTCCTGCTATTCAAATAGCCGCTAGTCTCTGCACCTTCATCAGTTGCGTTACCAGGGTCTTGGTGCCCGTAGCAGGCCACCAGACAATGGCTCCGTAACTTAGGATCGGTCGTATAATCGCGGTATACATTCAATGGACGATAGTCGGCTGCAATACCCACTTTTTCCCGAAAGCCCTTTTACAAATGTAGAAAGCATTCAGGCTCTTTTTTACCCGCTCTTCCACATTGCGCTTCCAAGAGAGCTTGGAGTCAAGTATGGTGCCAAAGTATTTTGCCTCGGGTGATAGGGTGAGAGTAGTGCCACTAAGTATAGGTAGCTTAAATTTCGGTATTTTGTATTTCCGGGTGAACAGTACCAAAACAGTCTTCGAGGGATTAACCCCTAGACCATTTAGCTCTGCCCACCTGGAAAGTTCCTTTAGGGCAGACTCCATGAGATCGCTGATTGTGGACAGGAATCTTCCAGGGATCAGGATAGTGACGTCGTCTGCATATGCTTCTACTCGTAGCCTCCTGGTTTCGAAGATCTCGAGGATGCTATTCACTACAAGGAGCCACAGCAGAGGCGAAAAAACACCCCCTTGTGGTGTGCCTCTTGTAGTCAATTTCCTCACTGAGCACAGGCCTAGGTTAGAGTGGACCCTTCTGCTGCTGAGCATGTCACTGGTCCACTTTACCACCTTCTCATGGACTTCGAACTTTCTAAGTGCGTTGATTATAGCCTCCAAGGTAACGTTATTGAAGGCCCCCTCGATATCGAGGAAAGCGACTAACGTATACTCTGTAACGATGTGGTAACACCGTACATCCAACCGAATCGAATGACACGTGGCAACACGGTAAAACTGCATAGAATAAAACTCACTTTGGACTTACATGGCGACCGTGACGGTCGGGCCATACTTTTTCTGAGCATCTGCTCTTTGGCTGCCTTTCGCTACTTTTTCTCGAGCAAGCTCAATTTCGAGGAGGCTGCCGAAGTATTTATCGAGGATTGCTGGGTTTACAAGCCAAAGTCGACCAGCACCACATCAAGCAGGAACGGAAGAAAGCTGAGCGCGCAACGCAAGTCACCCCCACCGGCGCTGCAGCAGCCGCAACCATAGCAGCAGCATCAGCAGTCCAGTATTTTTCGATCCGGATTTCATGTCTGCTTGGAACAACAAAGAGGTCCAGGAGATTTTGGCCGACGTTGCCGAAAATCCCGCCAACATCGCGAAACACAAAGCATATTCCCACGCAGGAGCGAACGAAAGACGAGTGCCCTAACCTCACATTAAGCATTACCCAGGCAGTGGCAGCACAACAACCACATCATCACGCCACTTTGCCGAACGAGCGGCAACAACTACAACCATACCATCACGCCACTTTGCCGAACGAGCGGTAACAACAACAAAATCAGCAAAAGCATAATGCAATTGGCACTCGCTTTTGAACGCAGCACGACTTAGCGCAGCAGCAGCAGTAGCGATGACGACGACGGGAGCAGCAGCATTAGTGACGTCGACGTCGCGGCACGTGAGTGTTTAAGCAGACAGTGAGAATTGTTAGTGGAAGTGCACGGGGTGTAACGAAGAGGACGAGTCGATAGCGAAAGAAAAAAAAAAAACAGCAGCGAAAACAGAAACAACAAATTCGGCATTCATTCTCGCGGGGTGTGCAGCTGAAGCGGAAGCGGATCAATAGCGGAAGGACCGAGATGAAGGGCAATTTCGGCGACTCGCTGCTCGATGTAAGAACTAAGAATTTATAAAAAAAAAAAAAAAAAAAAAAAAAAAAAAAAAAAAAAAAATTTTGAATCTGGAATTTAGGAATTACAATTGCTACAATAACATTTTTCTTTCTCCTACAATCAACTGAACAATTTTTACACCAAGCTATATTTTCATACAGTACAACGTGTGTACTGATACATTACATCACTCAATGACTGAATTCGAAGTCACATTCTCAAATTTATATTTAGAGTTCATTAAAGCAACCAAACGCGTTCTACAGAGCCGACCACTGTCAGCTAACACAATAAAAATTGAAGAATACAAAAACCTTCTTATTGAAAATTATAATTCCATATTAATATATGCAAGTGAGCACACTAAAGAATCTTCATGTGGCAAACAAAGTGCTAAAATTTTACGGTGTAGGGCACTATTACTAAAATGTTTCAGTAAACTAAAATGTAGCATAAGGGTACCACAGACAGACAAGACATTTGTACAGATACCGAAACAGACGACGAGTTCAGTGATGCCAGATCGGAACAAAATTCCGAAAAACATATCAAACGTTCCTCTTCTCTACCGTCTTTGACAGACACACTAAACGTGCTAGACACAAATTGCGCAGCTACGAGTTCACCAAATATCCCTTTTCTAATAAACAATTACGCGTACAAGGTCGAAATGGCCACCGTCGAACAAAAGAGATCTTTCATAAGCATGTGTGCGTCAATGATCCGTGAAAACTACAACGGAGATCCTCTGGCGTTGGAGTCTTTTATAGATAAAATTACATTAATTGAAGACTTGACTGATCCCAATTTGACAGACACTTTTATAGCATTCATCAAATCCAAGTTAGAAGGCAAAGCTCGTGAGGCATTACCTACCACAATTGCTACAATTCTTGACATTAAAGTCGCTCTACGCTCTCGAATAAAGCCTGATAATTCAAAGGTAGTCGCTAGTAAGATCGCTTCAATTCAAGTTATAAATAATAACTACTCCGATTTTGCAAAACAAGTTGAAGAACTATCTGACTCCCTGGAGCGTTCCTTGATCGTTGAAGGAATAACTCAAGCTAAGGCACATAACATGGCTACAGAACAAGCAGTTAACGTTTGTCGGCTAAATGCTAGGTCCGATCTTGTAAAGTCAATCCTAGCATCTACAACTTTTTCAGACGCTAAAGATGTAGTAGCAAAACTGATTACCGAGCAAACAAAAGAAATAAAAGAACAGCAAGTGTTAGCATTTCGCACACGTTCGAATAATACTACGAACAACAGTTACCAAAATCGTTCACGATACTTCAACAACCGAAATTATAGACCTAATAATAACAACAGATTCGATAATAACGAGACCAACAGACGTTTTGCTAACCATAACTTCAATCGTCCTCCTTACAACAATAACTTTAACAACTACGCTCGTACTAACGACACGCGTCACAGAAACACAAATGTACGGGCTTTAAACGCGGAAGCCCCTCAGCAAAGAACGCTGGGGGAGGAGAACAGCGAAACTTAAATTTTATAAATCCAGAAAAAACCATTTATTGCTTAAACCTAAATTATGCTGATTTTGTTGAAATACATTGTATAGACTCAACCAAACTGTGCAACTTTCTTGTTGATACACAAGCTGATATTTCGCTAATCAAACTTTCTAGCATTAATAAATATGCAAAAATTAATAAAAATGAAATAATCAACATCACAGGTGTGACTTCACATAAGGTCACGACCCTAGGTACGATAGCAACCAACCTAGTAATATCTGACTATCAAATTCCTCATACTCTGCATGTCGTACGAGACGAGTTTAACATACCGTCCGATGGCATATTAGGCAAAGACTTTTTAAAATTAAACGAATGTAACATAAGTTACGAAACCAATTCTCTTTCATTACGGATAGGCGATCTGAAATTAGCTCTACCAATTAAACATGGAACAAGTTCCAATACCCATGTTTTCCCACCACGGTGCGAAGTTTATCGCATTTTCAATCTGGGTAAATGCGATTATCCGGTTTTTATCGATTCTCAAGAAATTTGTAATGGCGTTTTTGTAGCTAGGTGCGTCGTTGACACCGCTACTCCAATTTTAAAAGTGGTCAATACCACAAATGAAGTAAAATACGCAAAAAACCCGAACCTTGAAACAGAACCACTTTATAATTACAACGTTTACAAAATTGGTGATCCTAGTACAGATTCTAATCGTTTACGTGACTTGTCGGGGATATTACAGAAACAAATACCAAAACATGTCGGAAGCAAACTACTAGAGTTATGCCTAGAATATGCGGATATATTTGCTTTACAAAATGACCGAATGACAATTAATAACTTCTATGAACAAAAACTTAGACTAATAGACCAGACACCTGTCTACACCAAGAATTACCGTTTACCTTATTCTCAACGAGAGGAAATAAATAGACAAGTTGACAACTTACTAAAAAACAATTTAATAGAACCTAGTTCCTCTAATTATAACAGTCCATTAATTCTTGTTCCAAAAAAGGACCAAGACGGTCAACGAGCCTACCGCATGTGCGTAGACTTTCGTGCGGTCAATAAAAAGCTGATAGCAGATAAATTTCCTCTTGCTCGTGTTGACGATATACTCGACAATCTTGGACGAGCCAAATATTTTTCCACATTGGATCTCTTCTCCGGATTCCACCAGATTCCATTGCACACAGAATCACGAGACATTACTTCATTTAGTACCGATAAAGGAGCCTTTCGTTGGAAAGTTTTACCTTTCGGACTCAACATCGCTCCAAATTCTTTCTCTCGAATGATGGCAATTGCATTTTCGGGCCTTTCGCCAAATCAAGCATTTCTTTATGTAGACGATATCATTGTCATTGGCAGTAGCGAAACTCATCACCTCAAGAATTTATCAACTGTTTTCAATACATGTAGACAATTTAATCTTAAACTAAATCCAATTAAGTGTAACTTTTTTCAATCAGAAGTAACGTTTTTAGGCCATAAGTGTACGGTGAATGGGCTGTTACCAGACGATTCAAAAATAAGCGTCATTCGGAACTACCCAAAGCCAACTGATAAAGATTCTGCTAAACGTTTTGTAGCGTTTGCAAACTACTACCGTAGATTTATTCCCAATTTTGCGACAATGGCAGCACCATTAAACAGCTTAAGTAGAAAAAACGTAGAGTTCATTTGGGATAACGAATGCGACACATCGTTTGAAAAACTGAAATTAGCCTTATCCTCCCCAAGACTACTTCAATATCCTGATTTTAATAATCATTTTATAATTACAGTAGATGCATCTAAAATCGGATGTGGCGCAATATTGAGTCAAGAATACAATGGTAACGACCTACCAATCTGCTTTGCTTCAAAATCGTTTAATAAAGCTGAACAAAAAAAGGCTATAATAGAGTTAGAACTACTAGCCATTCACTTTGCCATAAAACAATTCCGACCATATGTGTATGGTACGAACTTTACTGTTCGATCTGACCACAGGCCTCTAGTTTATCTCTTTAATATGAAAGATCCTTCTTCAAAACTTTCAAGAATAAGACTTGAACTCGCGGAGTATGACTTCACTATCGAATACATTAAGGGCAAAACCAATGTAGGTGCCGATGCACTTTCTCGCATCTCCATCACCGATTGGAAAAACGCAAGTGGTAGCGTTTTAGCGGTAACAACTCGTAGAATGGCTAAACAAGCATCTATACCAAAACCACAAAATCCATCAAATAACAACAAAATTGACAAAATACTTGTCTACGACAAATTTTCATTTGACTTCGCGACTAAAATACCAAGAGTACGATCGCAAGTTGTATATAATAAAAATAACAAAATTTCGAATGTTCGCGTATACGCTCATATTAAGTTTAAAAAGATACTATTGTTGAATGTTGAGATTGTTAACGAAACACTGAGTTTAGACGATTTGCTTTCGAGGCTACAACACGAAGCCGGCAATCACAATATAAACAAAATAGAATGGCCAAAAGATGATATCATTTTCAAATATTTTTCTGTAACAGAGTTCAAAGAACATGGAAACAAAATACTAAAACATTTAGAAATACTATTAATAGACCCTATAGAAATTGTACTGAACAATGACAAAAAACACCAACTTATGACTATCTACCATGACGATCCAATCTCCGGAGGACACTGCGGGACGAAAAAATTATACGCTAAAATTAGAACAAAATACTACTGGAAGAATATGACGCGAGATATTGCTAAATTTGTAAAACTATGCAAACAATGCGTTGTTAATAAAGTGAAACCCGGGGGTAGAGAAGAACTGGTTTTCACACCAACCCCAAACAAACCTTTTCATATTGTTGTCATGGACACAATAGGCCCATTACCTGAATCCTTTGCGGGTAACAAATATGCTATTACTTTGATATGCGATTTCACAAAGTACTTAGTCACGGTGGCAGTACCTGACAAAAGTGCTAATACAATTGCCAAAGCAATTTTTGAAAGTTTCATATTAACTTATGGCACAATGCATTCCCTTAAATCCGACTTAGGAACGGAGTTCAAAAATGAAATTTTCTCAGAACTAAACAAATTATTACATATCAAACACAGCTTTTTAACAGCTCACCACCATGAAACTGTTGGAACTGTTGAACGTAATCATCGGGTATTCAACGAATATCTTCGATCATATTTAAACGACAATCCTTCCGACTGGGATACATATCTCAAATATTTCAATTTTTTTTACAATACTACACCGAATACCGTTTTCGACAACAAGTTCACTCCTTTCGAACTAGTTTTCGGTAAGAAAGCAACATTGCCACATGAAGTACAACAAAAAGCAATTGATCCTATTTATAACGTAGAAAATGATGCTAAAGAAGTAAAATTCCGTTTACAAAAACACATTTGTTGATTAAAGAATTAATAGACAAACACAAATCGAGAAATAAATTGTACTACGATAAATATGCACGACCGCTGATAGTAAACGTAAATGATATGGTGTTAGTTGAAAAAGAACCTTATGACAAACACCATAGCATTTACGAGGGTCCTTATGTTATAAAAAACATTGATGGATGTAATGTTACACTTTATAACAAATACAAGAAGAAAAACAAAATTGTTCATAAAAATAGGTTAAGAAAAATATAATGTATTACAAGTAGTAGTAAGAGCTCTTTATTACCTATAAAAAAAAAAAAAAAAAAAAAAAAACATACTCAGTATTAGGTTACAAATTTAGTCGAAGCTAAGAATTTCTTTTTTCAAAAAATGTATTTATTAAGAATTGGGCAAGTGCCTAAGAAATGTATTACAAAAACTTGTACAAATTAGAATATTGTAGTGTAACAATAATGGATTGATGGATACATTGAAGTATGTAATAGAATTACTATAAGTATACGATTATAACAAAGGAAACGGAAAGGCGGAAGGAGTGGCCACCCTGGCGTCTTTTCCTTTTCCTTTGGAAAGAAGGTGTAACGATGTGGTAACACCGTACATCCAACCGAATCGAATGACACGTGGCAACACGGTAAAACTGCATAGAATAAAACTCACTTTGGACTTACAACTCCTTAACGTTCAGCGATCCTTCGATCGTCTGAACAACCTCATGCAGGGCACTGTCGACAGATTTTCCCCTGCAATACGCATGTTGCGCATTGCAGAGTCCTCTGGACTGTGCCACTTCTCTAATATAGACGTCTACCAGCCGTTCAAGAGTTTTAAGTAAGAACGATTAAAGGCTGATCGGTCTGTAATCTTTTGCTGTTAAGTGGTTCACTTTCCCTGCTTTGGGAATGAACACCACCCTAACCTCCTTCCAGGTACGCGGGACATATCCTTGTTGGAGAGATCCACGAAAGATTCTCGTCAGGACCTTGACCACCGCCTCCTTAGACCATTGTAGCATAGCAGGAATGACACCATCAGGGCCCGGTGATTTATACGGGCTGAAGGAGTCAATTGCCCATGCCACCTTGGCTTCGCTAATTATCCTCTGAACTAGACCACTTGGTCGCGGTGTTTGTTGCCTATGCGACGTGGTCGCCTCAACAACATCCGTGCATCCAGGAAAGTGACTCCGTCCATGATCCATCAGATTTCCTGATGCTGCCTGGGGTGTGTGACACCCCAGCCAGCACCTTACGGAGTCTGGTGGCCTCGTTAACATTGTCGAGGGATTCATAGTAATTCCTCCAATCGTCCCGCTTGGCTGCCATAATAGTTTTCTTAAACTTATTAAAGCTAGCTTTGTAGGCTCCCAAGTCTTCTTCAGTTTGACTGAGTTTAGCCTTGTTGAAGAGACGCCTAGTATCTGTCCTAAGTTGTCTTAGCTCTGGGGTCCACCAAACTGCGTTGGTTTTTCGTGGAGCTGGACTTTTTGGACACGATTTCTTGAAAGATTTATTAAGAACTTTCGTTAAGAGATTAACTGACCTGTCAATGTTGTTTCTTTCAAAGATAGATGTAGCCTTGCGCGACGCCAGTTTTTCGGAAACTAATGCACTGAATCTAGGGCAGTTAGTCTTTATCGGATTCCTATAGGCTGGTGGACTCCCCACCTCCATGGCCACGGAGAAGACTATCCGGTTGTGGTCCGCAAACGAACATTCCGTTAGTACTTTCCAGTCGGCTACAGAGATAGTACTAGAGTCGGTAACCAAGGTTATATCTATAACTTCGTCCCTAACCCTGTTATGGAAGGTTGGCGTATTGCCCCTATTACATAGCATAAGGTTAGAATTAAGAAGAAACTCAAAAATGGACTCACCCCTGCTGTTGGTGCCGGAACTTCCCCACTGAACATGATGAGCGTTGGCGTCACACCCGATGGTGAGATCAAGTCTCCGTGATCGGGCGTGAGCTACCAGGTCCCGGACCTCCTTCGGCGGTGGCTCCTCTCCTTCGAATGGCATTTATGCGGACGAGAGGATAAGGTCAAGCCCCTCCCTTCGCTCACATGCAGCCACACACAAGTTACCAGTGCTGTATTGAGATAAAAGAAACAGATTAATTTACTTTCTATATACAATACAGGCTCGTATCTTACCTTCACCACGCGAATGAAGTACTCTGAATTGACTTGACCCCAATCCACAAACATTGCCTCTGACGAGCCAGGGTTCCTGGAATAAGGCCAAGTCAACTTCCTCCTCCTCCAGGAATTGCATAAGATCGTGGGTGGCGGCTTTAGAGTGGTGCAGGTTTATCTTCACCACCTTCAGCCTTTCCCTGTGTGGCACGCTCCTTATTGGGGAAACGAGCTTTTAAGGAATCCAAACCGAACTTGACAACACCAGAGGGGTCACGCAGATGAGTAAAGGACGGTTGGTCAACAGCGACCACGAGGTCCTTACCCGTCTCATTTTTGCTCGTAGTGGAGGAAATTACTCTCCACTCTTCAGTATTGAGGCCGCTGTTCTGCCGACCTATCAGCTTCAACGTGTCGGCATCCTCGATGACTGGAGGGGGACCCACATTGTGACGATAGGTCGGAGAGGCAATCGGTCGCGAGGTATGACCTCGAGCTTTGCCCCCTGCCAGAGAGGCTCAAGACCGCCGATTGTGCGCACCAGGAAGTTAAGTGACTGCTTGTTGCCACACCCGACGATTTTTACGCCCCTCTGCCAGCCAGCGCCGTCGAAGTCGATTTCGTGGTCCGCCGCCCCAAGCATCGCTCGCAGAATGCGCGTCTTAACAGAGAGCCAGTTTGGACCAGAGAGCTTGGACCTAAGAAATCCAAAAACCTTTACTAAATTGGACATATAGTTTTGCTTGTTGAGCCTGTCACAGTTGAGTAATTTTTAGAGTGTGAAATAATATCACCAATTTGCACTTTTTCCGTAAAGCTGAAGTTTTAAAATACGGAAAGGAGCAAATTAATTGAAACTTTTTCCACCAGTATCGTAAAAGAAGACATTTGTAGTACATAAGTAAATATAGAAAAAAAAAATTGTGTTGTTCTTGTTGTCTTTTCATAGGCACTCATTTGAAGCACTGTTTTTATCACTTTTTTAACTTTCGATAGACTTTAAAAAAAGGCCATACTTCCCCATACAGAGTTCCGTTGGGAAAATTGTTCACTAGTCTTCTGTGAGTGCTGCCCTAAAGAGATCGGGTGCCCGATTTTGCCCGTCTGGATTTTACAGCGATTTTTCTGTGGCCAACTCGAGCAAATTTGTGCTTTCGGGTTTTTTTTTTTAAAACAAACGCGCAGGGGATGACCCCTATTAATGCGAGGCATTGCGTTGGTTCAGAAAGGATATAAAGGTTAGGAGATAGGGTTTTGAGAGAAGTGGTTATGGACTCTCGACTTGAACCCATCGAGATCATAAGTGCTGGGGAAAATATCCGCAGGGAGACCATTCCACAACCGCGATGTACGGGCCAGAAACGAACCTTCTCTGTAGTGCGTAGTGCGCTGAAACATCGTTTCAACGTGGAATCCATGGGCGTCAGTGTTCAAACGGGTTGTCCGAGGGAATACCCGGAGTGACGGCAGCAAGCTGCTCATCTCCACTGAGCAATTACCGAAAAAGTATCGGTAAAATAACACCACACATGCCACGTTTCGACGATGTTCCAAGGAGTCAATATAGCTGGATGCCCTACTGTAAGCTTGATCGCACGGTTTTGCACCCGGTCCAGGAGCTCCAAATGGGGTTTTGAAGCCCCCCCCGAAGGTGCGAGTTAAACTCCATTTTGGGCCGGATATAGGTAGTGTAAATAATGTGGAGATCAGACGGAGTGAAATATTTTTTGCACCGCTTTAGGAAGCCGAGGCACTTGGCTGCTTCTTTCGACACGCCAAAAATATGATCGTTCCAACGAAGATCGTTCTTAATGGACATGCCCAGAACATCAAGAACTGCCGATTCCGCAATACTCACACCACCCATAACCAGGGATGTGTTGGGATGTGGGGAGACTCGTTTGTGGGATAACAGGCAACATTGGGTCTTGCGAGGATTAAAATCGACCCTGTTCGCTTGACCCCACTTGGAGATTGTTTGTAGGTCGCTATTAAGTGTGTCAATCAATCAATCAATCTCCACAGAGCTGGGGCGCTTTGTGAAGGAATATGAATGGCAAATGTTGCTGTCATCCGCAAACGAGTAGATGGGATTCATCGTCGACCACAATAGGTCGTTGATGAAGATGAGGAAAAGGGTTGGAGAAAGGACCGAACCCTGCGGCACTCCCGGGCTAAGGGAATGCTTTTCCGAGGCTATGCCGTCTATTTCAACACGAATAGAGCGATCATAGAGGAAGCCCGTAATCCAACGAGGGAAGGTACTACCGACCATAGGCAATAAATTTTGACACGAGTGCTTTATGCCACACTCGGTCAAAGGCCTTGGAAATATCCAATGCAACAACCTTGCTTTCACCGAGGTTTAGAATGCTATGGTTCCAATTCTCGGTGAGGACCGCCATAAGGTATCCCGTCGATCGCACAAGGTTGAAGTTAACAGTGCTTTCCATTGCTTTCGAAAGCACCGAACAGATTGCTATAGGTCGGTAGTTCGCAGGGTCGGTAGTCTTGCCTTTTTTAGGAACTGGTTGAACATTTGCCACCTTCCAACACGTCGGAAATACACCTGTGGTGAATGCGTTTGCGTAATGGACAAGCCAGCGAAGTAGCGCATTTTTTTAAAACAAGGGCTGGAATGCCGTCCGGCCCTGAAGCCTTATTTACATCGAGATTTGCAACCACTCCTTTAACTACCCGTGTCCGAAAATGAATTTCTGGCATAGAGCAAGAGACGTTCTCGATTACGGGTAGTGGTTGATCGCTGGGGGGCAGAGAGGAATTCTCTGCGAACATTTTAGCCAACAAATTAGCTTTATCAACCGAGTGAGTGATGATATGATCATTGTTAAGAAGAGTTGGAATTGAAGACGATGTTTGGTTCTTTACCTCCTTAACGAATGACCAGAAGTTCGTTCTACCACGCTGGCCCTGAAAGCTTCCTCTTAGACCTGACAGCAATTCTGCATGTCTCATTAAACCAAAGATTGTCCTTAGGTTTAATGCAAACCTGCTTATTAGGGATGAAGGACCGCATTCCTACTAATATAATTTCTTCGACCATTTTGGCTGCGGCATTTATGTTTCTATCAAGAAAACACAATTTCCAATTGACGTGGGCGAAAAATTCATTAAGCCCACCACAGTTAGCTTTATCATACATCCACATTAAGCGCTTCGGAGCTAAGGGCGAAGCATTGCTGATAGAAGAGTATGAGAAAGACGCCAAAATGGTGCAATGGTCCGAGTTTCCTAGAGGTGCGTGCATTTCAACATCGTATTTTTCATGATGTGAAGTGAGAAAAAGATCTAGAGTATTGAGAGCTTGCCCCGCAACGCAGGGGATATGCGTTGGTTCATGCACTATTTGAGTCAAGTTATTAGACTCGGCAAAGAGCTCGCCAAATAAGCCTTCAGGAGTTGTGTGGCTGGAATGGCGTAGCCAATTGGAATTATGAATATTGAAATCACCAGCAACTACAATTTCACTATTCGGATACGATTCCAGAATATGGGAAATAGAATCAGAGAGAAGATCAAACTTGTTATAAGTAAAATCTCTCCCTGAGTTCGGGCTTCTATATAGGAAGCAGAAGTGAAGAATGTGCGACTGGATATTGAATTTAACCCACATGGAGCTAAATTCGGCATCCGTCGTGTATAGTTGCTGCTGGCACTGGTACGCAACATTACTGCACACATAAAGGGCAAGACCCCTGTGAGGAGAGATTAATGGCAGTAAGTGGTACCCCGGGATGTGAAAATCCAGTGGATCAGCACCCTCAAACACCTGGGTCTCACCCAGTGCCATTATGTGGGGTTTATGGAGGATAACGTACGCGTAAACTGCGAAAAAGTTCGCCCTAAGCCCGCGCACGTTACAGAAGGCTATGCGGAATTTGTCCATCACCATGGTCTGGATAGGCTAAAGATCGAGGAAAGTAGCTGGGAATGCGATCTGACGCACTAAGAAATTGATGATGCTCTGCGGTAAGTGTTATGCCTTTACCACAGAACAGTCAATTTCTCAATGTCGAACAGGACCGCATGTAGCGCCACTGAATACGGACGGAGGAGGGAGACCACAAGCAACACAACGCGAGCAGAGGTCATTGCGGCGGACGGCGATATCGAGTTAACGGCATTTTTCAATTGCGTTTCGTATTTTATTTATAATTTGTTTCGCGTTTGTTTATTTCACGTCTATAATTTTGGCACACGCGGGGTTGCAGACACCGGTTAAATAGACAAACACAACAGGCGGACGAACATTAATACACGCGCGAGACGGACAGAAACATTAAAAACCCGGGAGCACAAAAAGGCACGTCTGCCCACGCGTAACTGTGTTGACTCTGCGTTGGTGCGTGCGTTTGATAGTGAATCAATTACACGCGATTATAATCGTTACCAGGGCATGCAAATTTAGATTCTGGCTTCATTTAAGATGTGATACAAGCTTGCAACTCCATATTAAGTAGACTTTTTTTCGCGTATATTGTTGTAAGCTCGAAGTAAAGAGTACTTTTGCTGAATACGCAGTTCGCACGTACGAATAACGAGCTGGCATTCATTTCCGGCAATCAGCCATCATGTATCCTTTTATGTAATGTTTTTGTTTTTAACAAAATACCTATACTGGCAGTCAGGAGCGTAGCCAGAACTTGGCCATGGGGGGGGTTTTGAAAATTTGTTTGCCGATTTAATATTAAAAGGTGATTTTTTAGCAACTTTTTTTGGGCAACACTGTTTTTGGCAGCTTAGCTGTTTTCGTGTAACATGTTACTGTCAAACATGTTCAGTTTGGTCTATAATTTAACCATGAATCGACTTACAAACGAAAAACGCTTGCAGATTATTGAATTTTACTATCAAAATTCATTCTCGGTTAAGAAAGTGCATTGTGCACTTCTTCCATTTTATGGTCAGTTTGGGCGACCTTCTGAGGCGGCTATTCGGAATCGTGTGACTAAATTTCGCACCAAATTTACATTATTGGACATTAAACCACCAACACGCATACGTAGAGTGCAGACAGAGGAAAATATCGCAGCTGCATCCGCCACACAGCACGCGAAACAATGGCATAATGGAGAGGCGAGTTCGGTGAAACTGTTCACGTTTGGGGCCGGACAATTGGCCGCCTAGATCGTGGGATTTACGCCTTTAGACTATTTTTTGTAGGGCTATGTTAAGGCTCATGTCTATAGCGACAAGCCCGCAACGCTTGACGCTTAGAAGCCAATATTGAAGAATTTATTCGTAAGATACCGACCGATATGTTCGAGAGAGTATGCCAAAATCGGACCCAAAAATTAAATATTAAATAAATTTTATGTGTTTTTTTTTTAAATTAATCCGAAGGCTATTAAAAATCCTTTACATGCTTTTTAAAGTAAACTGCACTTTTCAAAGAGGGCATTTTGTGGTGGTGCCACCCATATGTGACTTAGTGCAATTAAAATTTCATGAAATTTGGTTCGAAGTAAGAGTATGTTTTTGTCACTGGTACAAAAATTCGATGTTAATTTGCAAAAAGCAAATAATAAGTTTTGTTTTAAAGTTGGTAGAACTTTAAGCGAAACATTTCAATTGATGGACCAAGTTTATGGTGATGATCGCTTATCCCGTGGCAGAGTTCATGAGTGGTACACGCGATTTAAAAACGATTGTCGGACATAAATGATGACCAACGTGTTAGCCAACTGAAACCCGCAATCAGCGCAGATTCCATCAAAACTTGACGGTAGTTCATCATAGATCAGCCAAAATCGACTTTAAATTGGATTTAGCCTTCGCTTTCCTTATACCCACCCGGGTGATCTTTTTAATATTCATGTTCAATATCTGCCAGAGTGTTTATTCAAAGTAGTTATGATTTCGACTTACAGAACATATTCGACAGTAGTTTTCAATAACATAAAATATATTTTTTTGGAAATATTAGTCATGCTTTATTTGTTATTTTTGTTATTTTGTATACCACATACCCACACGGGTGGTCCCAGGCGCTTCCGTATCGCATTTAACTGAACTTTTGGCTATCGAAAGACTCCATCTAATCGATAGACACTTGTGACTGTTTTTTGACTAAAAGTTGAATTTTAACCATCAACCACTCCTCGTTTTCACCTGATGCGGCATCGTGCGTCTTTCACCTTTTCAAAAAAATGCATTTACCGATTAAACAAAGGCGTTTTGAGGACGTAGAAGCCATCCAAAAGGCTTGCACCGACATCCTGAAGGACATTCCAGCCGACGATCTAAAACACTCATTGGACATACTTTTAGATCATCCAAATAGCTGTACTGAGCCTGAAGGGGACTATTTAATATCATATCGTTTTCACCAACAAAATTTTTTGTTATTCTTTCAAATGTTTAAAGGTGAAAAGACCTTTCTGCATGTAGGAACGTACATACCATGCATAGTGAGTAAAAATTTGTAATAATTATAGGCCATGGGGGTTCTGACACCCTAAACCCCCCCCCCCCACCCCTTGGCTACGCCCCTGCTGGCAGTCCACTTCTGCATACAATTTTTGTTAAATTTGAGCACAAGTCAGTCAGTCGCCATTAGTCTTTGAGTTAAACCGCGCCAATGAAACAATTAGTTATTGAAAAACAAAGAGCAGATTTATTGTTTTATGATCATTTGTACATATGATTTCATATGTCCGCAATCTTTAAAAAACCCAAATGTTAAAAAATCCCAAAACGCGGGAAAACCTAACAACTGTTTAGGTACCTACTAAAATTCTACTTTTAATTAAAGGAGTTTGGAGCAACAAAGTTAGTTTCGAATTTAATTTGAACTGGACAACACTTCAACTCCGCTACTGCAACTAAACCGAAGAAGATTTCAGCACAAAGATGTTTTTTGAAAAATTCCAAGCTGTTTGAAATATTTACTATTTCGAAGACAAAGGAGAAGTTCGTTCTGGCTATCACTAAAGAAATTGGTTACATCGAAGGTAGTTTGCCTGCAGCCAACATATCTACGACTAAAGAGAAGATAACCAGGACTTATCGCATTATAAAGTTTAAATTAATTGCGGCAAACCGTACCAAATTTAATTTTGTCCAGAGTAATGAGGAGTGGTTGGAAAAAAAATTACTTCTAAGCAGGCGATGCATGTAGCATAAGGGATGACCAACCATCGACCGAAAAAGTCAATTCAGGACTGAGCGTCATTTACAAAAAAAGGAAGATTATGGAGGCAACGGAAACAATAACTACCACCCACCTGTTAAGCTTTGATCATAAAATAACATGAGGATCAGGAGAAAACGAAAGGCGTTAGAGTGAAAGCAGTTTTACTAGCAAGCCCGGGTCGTGTTAAAAAAATAAGAAACAGTATTCCCACCCCACCCAATATACTACCGACCAAATATAGTCCTAATAAAGCTTTAGCATTGTTTTTGAACTGGGATTGTCCAAAGAAAAATTGACTTTTTACGTAAGTTTTTCGAATTCTGGTTCTCTATTTGAAAGCAAAATTTATAAATTTTGTTCTTTAAATTTGAATTTTTCAGCTTCTTTCTTAAATTCTTTTTCACTTTTCATCTTTTTTAATGTACGAAGGAGTCGATGTAAGAAGGAGTCGAAGCATTGCGAGAGGTTCTAGGTGCAGTGCGAGAGGCAGGGCTGACGTTGAGGCGAAGTCGAAGTGCCTCTTCCTAGGCAGCGAAGTTAAGTTCCTGGGGCACATGGTATCGAATGACGGTATAGCTCCAGGGGACGTGAAGACGCAGTGCATCATCGAATTTCGCAGCCAACCAACGCTACTCAGGTGCGGCAGTTCCTGGGTTTAACCGGGTTTTTCCGCAAGTTTGTTAGCGGATACAGCCAGACGGCAACACCGCTCACGGCATTGTTGAAGAAGGACGCCAAGTTCCAGTGGGCAGTGGAGCAGCAAGACGCATTCATGAAGTTGAAAGCAGCCATTTCATGCAAACCGGTTTTGACGCTGTACGATCCACGAAAACTCCACGAGGTTCATACCGATGCGAGCCATGCAGGGCTGTCCGGTATTTTGTTCCAGCGCGAAGATGAAGGGGAGAAGCCAGTATTCTTTTACAGTAGGCAATGCAGCGAGGTCGAGTCGCGGTATCCAAGCCACGAGTTGGAGGTTTTTTTTTTGTTTTTTTGTTTTCTTGAGGATGGGCAGGAAGGCTTCCTGGAAGGCACTCAGTCCATTTTGGACCATTGTACTATACCCATGGGGGATAGGGAAGGAAAAATGAGAGTAATATCTCATACTTCACCCGTTTTGAAATGCGTATGCAACACTGTCTTTCCAACATATGTTACAGCACACAATTCAAGCGGATGGGGAAAGGGAATTGGGAGGGGACCTACAGTTTAACGCCGAATCCGAACGGCGATTGGCAGTTTTTC
The DNA here is from genome assembly GCA_964056695.1 of Melieria picta. Taxonomy (NCBI): domain Eukaryota; kingdom Metazoa; phylum Arthropoda; class Insecta; order Diptera; family Ulidiidae; genus Melieria; species Melieria picta. The sequence continues at coordinate 55,610,045 of OZ057400.1, read as the reverse complement.
GTTCACACTTGGAGGTTTTGCCATTGCCTGCCAAGAGCGCACTTGTGCGATTCTTGTAATTCTCATTCCCTTCATGTGGATAGCGATAGAAGTAGATGAGTGTTTTTTCCAGCCCGAGCCAGGAATCGAACCTGGGGCGCTCGGTATGAGAAGCCAGCGCGCTACCCGCTGAGCTATCGAGGCCGATCGAGTTGGAGGTACTTGCCATTGTTGAAACGCTATCACGATTTCGAATGTATCTCCTAGGTAAAGAGTTTACAGTCGTAACCGACTGCAACGCCATAGTGACAACGAAGGCCACAACGCCACTTCTTCCACGATTTGCAAGCTGGTGGCTAAAGCTGCAAGAGTTTGACTTTAAGATAGTCCGTCGGCAGGGGCATAAGATACAGCACGTAGACGGGATGAGTCGAGCTCCTAGTCTTCCTCCAGGCGAGTGTGACACGGTAGCGAACAATGTGCTGGTAGTCGTGACTGAGGGCAGCGACGATTGGGTGTTTGCAATGCAGATGCAGGTCCCCAAGCTGCAAGGCTTTGTATCAGCATTGAAAGGTGGCTCTGATGCAGCGAAGCAAGTCAATGAGGACTACGAAATACATAAAGGGCGGCTTTTCCGCAAGGTGGGTGGTGACCGACGACTAGTGGTCCCACAAGCTGTAAGGTGGCGCATCACAAGGACATGCCACGACGACATGGGCCATTTTGGGGTCGATAAGACCTTGGAGCGGCTTAAGCGAGACTTCTGGTTTCACCGCATGCGGCGCTACGTGAAAAGCTACATAGCGTCGTGTCCAGAGCGCTGCATGAACAAAGTCAGCGGCGGCAAGCCAGAAGGGCAGATGCACTTGGCAGAGATGACGCCGGTGCCATTCTGGTCAATTCACATGGACCATTTGGGTCCATTTCCTAGAAGTAAGCGTGGGAATCTGCATCATAGTGCTGGTGTGTGCTTTCTCGAAATACACCATCTTGAAGGCGGTGCGAAACACTAAAACAGGGCCAGTGGTGGCAATGTAGCAAGAGGTGATGTCGGTTTTTGGTCAACCGATTCAAATCACCACCGACCGGGGAACTGCATTCACGACATAAAAAGAAGAGAATCTGATTGATCTCTGAGCCGGCGGCTAACGTCCCCTCCCGCACACACACACTCACGCTCGCACTACACGCTCACGCACGCTCTCACACAAACACATTCTATCTCTTTATCCTTTACCCACTTTTTCCCGCTCCGAAAATGAATTGTGTCCCCACTTTCCGACTCCCTTAGACTTAAGATTAACATTATAAATTTAGTTTGTAAGAACTACTTATAACGAGAACACGTATTTATAATAAAACGCCCCCGTTGCGCTCATCCCCAAAACCGCCGCCGTTTTTCTCCAGTCACCGCGCCCCATAGTAAAAGAAACATACTCTATTATACTCTTGTTAATTTTTGAGTATCGCATCCGTTGCGCTGTTTTCAAAGTTTATCACTTTATCAAATGCTTATATCATATGATTACAATACTGTGAAGTATTGAACGAACAGCATTTGGCAACGCGGTTAACCCTTTCGCTACAGATTTTTACTGGGGAAAATTAAACTTTAAATTTTACGTGTTAGGCTTTTATGTGGTTATATTAGCAATAGAATAGAATTGATTAGGGTAAACTGCACTGAGACTAGGATTGATCTATTGTGCCCCCTACAAATGTTAGAGTACATCCCCTAGACCTACCGCCCTAATGAAACTTAGTAACTCGCGGGGGTCTAGGCGTTTGACGTCCTCTTCTGCAAGCCAAAACTGGCCCAGGTAACGCAGCCTGCTGCGACAAGCCGCATTACAGTGCATTATGATGTGTTCGGGAGTCTCCTCTGCTGTTTCGCAGAGTCTACAGACGCTTACCTGTTCTATCCCGATTGTATGCATGTGTTTCCTCAATCTACAGTTAGAAGACCTGTGACCTGTCTAAGCTGGTTTCTCCTTAGTTTGAGGCATTCTTCACTCCATTTGGGGTTGTAATCTTTGATGATGATTTTCGATTGACTGAGACCGGAGGCGCTAGCCCAGTGTTCTGTGTTCCTGGTCCTTTCCTCAAGTCTCAGTGACTCCGTTATGGCGCTTTTTCCCAGCCCACTAAAGGGTTCAGGTCCTAGGGGGGCGTGGCTGCCGCGGTTCTAGCGAGGCTGTCCGCTTCCTCGTTTCCTTCGATACCTCTGTGTCCTGGAACCCAGAGGATCTTCACCTGGTTGCATTTGCCCACTGCATTCAATGCCTCAATGCATTCCAGCACTAATCCTGAGGTTATTTCATATGAGATTAGTGCTTTGATGGCTGCTTGGCTGTCAGAGCAGATGACGATGTCCTGCCCTCTGTACGCACGCTCGAGGTTGACTTGCACGCAGAGCCTGATTGCATAGAGTTCAGCCTGGAATATACTGGGTGTTTTCCCCATGGGCTCATAGTGCTTGAGGCGAGGTCCAAACACCCCCGCCCCTGTTCCCTCGTGCGTTTTCGAGCCGTCTGTAAACCACTTAATTGTGTGTGGTTTAAAATGGATTTGGTGGTCTTCCCAGGCCCAGTCTACTTTATTGCTCATATAAACTTCGAAGTGTTTTTCGTAGTTATATGTTCTTCTTATTGTATCCATCGGATACAAAACATAAGGGTTACTAGTGGAAAGCACATCTAAGTCTCTATGCCTAAGGATGTGATCCTCCCCTTTACTGGTTCTGGCCAATCCAAGGATTGTACGCTTGGCCGCTATCTCAATTGCTACATGCAATGGCGATATATTAAGTATCACCTCCAGTGCCGCCGTGGGACAGGTTCTCATAGCTCCTGTAATGCACGTGCACGCAAGTCGCTGGACCTTGTCGAGCCTTTTCCTCACTGTCGTGAGTGTGGCTCTTGGGGCCCATGCCACTGCTGCATATGTGAGTGCTGGCCTCACAATCATGGTATAAATCCATTTCAGTATGCTCGGTTTGCATCCCCAAGTTTTGCCTGCTAATGATCTGCATACCATGATCGCCTTCGTTGCTTTACTGATAACTGCCTCCGCGTGCTTATTCCAGAGTAACTTCGAGTCTAGTGTTACACCTAGGTACTTCACCTCTGGTTTATAAGCTATGCCCTTCCCGAGCAAGCGTATTGTCCGCATGTGTGGCAGATTTATTTTCCATGTAAAAGGTACTATGGTGGTTTTGTCCGGGTTTATTCGCAAGTCTACTCGGGCACACCATTCTTGGGTTATTTTTAAGCCTCTCTGGATTATGTCACAGAGAGTGTCTTCAAACCTTCCTCTAGCAATAATGACAATGTCGTCGGCATAACCTTGACACGTTATGCCATTGCTTGTCAGTAGTTCAAGGAGCTCGTCCACTACCAGACTCCACAGCAGCGGTGATAGTACCCCGCCCTGTGGACATCCTCTTTTTGCCAGCACGCTCCTGGTGGTAGTGCCCACCTTCCTTATGTCCGATCTGGTGGAGAGCATGGCTCTTATCCAGCGGCTAAGTGAGGCTTCTACTCCTCTCCTGCTGAGCGCTCTTCTTATCGCCTCATGCGAGGTGTTATCGAAGGCTCCTTCGATATGCAGAAAAGCGCACAGGGTAATCTCTTTGCTTTTAATAGCTTCTTGGATTGAACTCGTGAGCTGAAATAGGGCAGCCTCTATCGATCTGCCTGCCCTATACGCATGCTGTTTTGCGTGTAGAGGTGTTCTCTTAAGCGTCACGGTTCTAATATACTGATCTAACACCTTCTCCATGGTCTTCATGAAGAAGGATGTTAGACTGATTGGCCTAAAGGACTTATATTTTTGGTATAAAAACTACCAGGGTAGAAAGACAGGAAAGATCCCGTCCTGGCCTGGCGATTTGAAAGGTTGAAAGGTGTTCAATGCCCAATCAATCTTATCCCGAGAGATGACTTTATGCGCCAGCTCCCAGTCCCCTCTGTTTGGACGATAGATAGTACATTCGGCAAGTCGTCGCCTCAGAAAACGAACGGCGTATGTAGCAAAACCCAGTTTCGAGAAAATCGAATTTGAAGTTTAGAATCCAATAGCTTAAAAATTTGACGGTAGATTTTTTTCATTTTTAGACCGAAGTCAAACGATGTTACATATTTTTGTTTCCTATTTGATTTTAGCATATAACTTGCAAACTTTAGGAAATATTCGACTTTTAACTCCGTAAGCATTAGTCGTATGTTACAAATGCGCTCGAATTGATTTTGTCCATAGCACATACGACAAAATTTCTAATAGCCAACCCCTTGAATAAAGCAATGAGGAAAAATTAAATGCAGTCTTATAACAAACATTACCTTTTATTAAAAGGAACACAACGTACATTAACAAATTAATTCATTCAATAAACTTTTTTATGTTTTCTTGTTGTTATACATGTTTTAGGAACTTAAAAATGGCTTTGTACTTTTCAGTTTTTAAATTTAAAAAAAATTTTTTTTTTTTTTTTTTTAAGCGTTTGGTAGTTTGCTCTATAGAGCAATATATTTTTAAATTTAAAAAAAATTTTTTTTTTTTTTTTTTTAAGCGTTTGGTAGTTTGCTCTATAGAGCAATATTACCAAACGCTTAAAAAAAAAAAAAAAAAAAATTTTTTTAAATTTAAAAACTGAAAAGTACAAAGCCATTTTTAAGTTCCTAAAACATGTATAACAACAAGAAAACATAAAAAAGTTTATTGAATGAATTAATTTGTTAATGTACGTTGTGTTCCTTTTAATAAAAGGTAATGTTTGTTATAAGACTGCATTTAATTTTTCCTTTTATCAGTCTCAGAATCAATATATGAGATTACTACTTTTAAGTCTTTAATATAATTTGCTTTGATATATTTTGGGTTTGGATAATGTATGAATCGTCTGCTGAAAAAAGTTCTTTGGAGTTTCATTTGTGAAACGCCCAGACGATTGTTTTTTTATGCATTCAAAATTAGCGTTACAATGTTCATGACAAGGTTTATATCCAATTTCCTACAAATGGCATTTCTTGTATTCCAATGTTCTGGCGGTCCCTATCCCTTTCCGCTTTAAAAAATCGTTTCCCGTCAATATGTTTACAACAATCAGTTTTCTTATTTTCAGAATATTCTTTTCCATTAGCTTTATACCAAACAGAACGATCACATTGATCTTTTTTCGGAGTGTAAATGGACAAGTTAAAGGAGTTATTAAAAATGTTTCTATATATTGTATTTAAAGATACAGGATCCGAATACTTTTCATTGTACAAATCGTACATTTTTTTTGACGTTCAGGTGACTTTCCAAATACTTTCGAGAAGTTGTGGTGCGACAATAATGAGAGTCAATAGTTGGAAAACTAAGAATATGATCTTTTTACTTCTTGAATTTTTTGTGAAGTCTTTGATCTGCCATGGTTTTTGTTTGGTTGGGACAACATTCCTTGCTCATCAATGGAAACAAATAGTAAACCTTTTTTTCGGATACACCAAGGGTATTGAGAAAAAATTTCTTACAAACTTGTAAAGTTTCGTTGTTTACTTTACAGTAGTAACGGAAAGATCTTTTTTTACGTAGCGTGTCTTCTCAGAAGACATTCGACGGCGTTTCGCTTCACATGGTTTAACGATGGAAGTGAAATAGGCTTGCTTTTCCGCAGCATTGAGTTTCCAAAATTTTGCGTGCAGTTCCATTCTGCCTATTTTAGAAAAATTTCGGATGCACTGATAGAAACACGTCTCTCCACAAGGCAATCTTATTTTCTTTCCATCTCTCTGTATTCCTTTCCTTTCCATATATGGTTTTCCACTTTTTCGAAGACTTTTTTAACATTCTGTTTCCATAAATTCGGATTTCTTTGACGCTTTCTTACAGATTTTGGCGAGTCGGCGCCAGCTGAAGTCAAAACATAATAACAATTAACAAAAATTTAAATTTTTTTCATGGGGGAGTAGCTTACAGGAGGTGTAGTCGGAAGGTAATAACGTAAGGTCGGCTGCGATACGTTAAGAGAAGTATTTAAGTCAAGTTGATCAGGTACATTTTGGTAAAAATGTTTAAGCCTACTTGACGAATGGTGACTTTCCGTGTCAGATGAAAGGTCGGTTGATGATTGACTCGTTGTTCTGTAAATGTATATTTTTTATAGAATAAATTAAAACCAAAACATGGATTCAATTACTTGAATCACGAATCGCTATCTTTAGAATTATTAGCTGAATCAGTCAATATATCATCCATCATCCTAAAAATAACATAATACCCGCATATAGAAATCATAACATCTTGCAACTTCAACGGCCACAAGCCGACTGGGCAAATGACATGCGCGACAGCATTAGATCTATGCACACATACGACAATTGTTTACCACTTTTCCGCATACAAATGTCGTATTTCTAACATTTGACGACACATACGACAATTGTTTGCTTAGTAAAAAAAGAAGCAAATTTGTATGAAAAATTGTCGTATGTGCAATTTTTGACCACATACGACAAAAGACATACCCAAACGATAAAATGTTGTAACATAAGACAAAGAGCACACTGAATATCTCGAAAACTAAACAAGATATGTAAAAACGGATTGCACCAGTCGAAAGAGCACATCGAATTTATTAAAACTGCATTAAAACCCAAAAATGGCAATTTTTCACATACGCCGTTCGTTTTCTGAAGCGACGAAGTGCGTCCTGGGGGATTGCGCCAGGGAAGTGTGTACTTAGAAGAGCGAGAGCACTTTGCTCTTCATTGCGCGTGTAACTACCATCCGGTAATTTGGGTGCCATCTTATTTTCCATTGCCCCCTTCGCTAGCGCCTTGTGCAGCCTTGCTGCCTGGGGGGTGGAAGAAATTTCTTCGCAAAACGATTGGAAACTAGCCCTTTTCGCTTTCCGTACCTCCTTTGTGTACTTAGTGAGCGCGGCAGTGTATTCCTGCCAGTCACCTGTCCGCTTTGCCCTGTTAAAGAGTCTCCGCGTGTCTGTTCTGAGTTTCGCCAGGGTAGTATTCCACCACGGTGTGAATTTCTTCCTGGTCCTCCTGCTCTCAGGACAGCTTGAGTGAAAAGCATTGATTATTGCCCCGTTTACTGTTTTAACCGCTTGCTCGATTTCGAGGGGATGCCGCATCCTGCCCCGAACATCCAGCAAGGGTTGGTCCTCTTCGAGCAACCTTGTAAATTTTTCATTTGGGTGGCTGCTAATCTAAATTCGATCATCCTATGATCTGATAGGGAGGGTTCATTCGATACTCTCCAATCAGATACATAGTCACTAATCCTACTGTTACATATGGTAAGGTCTAGGACCTCCTGTCTGACTCTAGTGACAAATGTCGGGGAACATCCCGAATTAAGTATAACTAGGTTAGTTGCTAGTATATAATCAAGTAGGTACTCACCCCTAAGATTATCGTCCGTGCTTCCCCAGATCGTGTGGTGGGCGTTCATATCCCCGCCTATTAGGAGTGGCAAGGCGTTTGCCCTGCAGTACTCCACCAGGCCCTGCACTTCGTGGGGGGGAACTGTCATGTCTTCTCCTGGAAAATACGCCGACGCTAGGACGATCTCGAGGTCACGACCCTCGATATGGACCGTTATCGCCACCGCTACCAGGTCCCTGGACATGTACTCTGAAATACAAACATAGTTAGTATTTTTCTCAACTACCACGCAGGCACGAGGTTTCTCGTGCCTTGTGTCCCAAATTACCTTGGTTTGCTGCGAGTTGAGCCCGCAGACTCTGCCGTTATAGCACCAGGGCTCCTGCACTAGCGCCGCCCCGATGTGGTCTCGGGTGAACTTTTTCGCTAGGACGGCCGACGCCGCCTTCGCGTGGTGAAGGTTAATCTGCACAACCTTCATTGCTCGAGGGTTAGAGCTTAGGAGAGGATTCATCCATCTCAAGCAGTGTCGTCAACGAGATCTCGTCTGACAGCTGCTCCTCTTCCTCGTTTGAGCTGCCTCTCAGCCCCAGCGCCTCGAGGTTTATCTCCTCAAGGGAATCTTGAGAAGCTCCTAGTTCTGCTGCTTCTGCTCTGGCTTGCTTCCTGCCGTCCGGTGAGGTCCCGGGTGCGGCAGACTGCACCATGCCTGAGCCCCCTGCTTCATCCTGTGGATTCCCGGACTCAGCTGGTAAAGTGGGAGGTGCTACCTCACTGCTCGGGCCTCCAGATCTGGGAATATGAACTGGGATACTCCCATATCTGAAGTTCAAGGCATTGTTGTTTTCCCTGATCGCGGCGAAGGATTTCCCGTCAACGACCAGGTTCCACAACACGCCCTTGCCCTCGTCTTTGGAAGTCACCACCTTCCAAAGATTAGTGGAAACCCCAGCATTCTGCGCTTGTAACAGCGCGAATAGCTTGCTGTTATATTAGCAACATTCCATAAGACATTTTATAATTTTTATACTCGGACCCTGTATTTTAGAGTGTTTTTCTATGAGAGCAACCACATCGTTATGGCTGTAATAATTATTATACTTAAACATAAAACTTTTTACGCATAACGAAAATTTGAATATTTCTTCATTTATCATCCGTTTTATAAAGACAGTTTTCATCTTTTGAGCTAAGTTGGTAAGCAAAAACGTAAAATGGACTGTGCTTAAGAGATTTTAGGTTCAAACGTGGAAGGGGGAAAAGGGATGAATGGGGTTTCAGCCCCCACAATGTGGGCGAATTTGTTGCTTTTTTTAAAGAATTTCCATAAAAAGTGCATTTTCAAAGATATTCTCACAAAATTTTGTATTTAAGATTTTTAGGTAATTCCACATCACATATCCAAATTTGAGCATTGAATTTTTAATATGTTAATTGTAACCAAAATAGGGGTAAAAATTTTCATTTGTAAAAAAAAGATGAAAAAAATAAAATTTTTAGTTTTCTGATTACATATTTAGAAAGAGCTTGATTGGCCACTGAGCCGAAGCCGCATGAAAATCGGTCTTAAAACTAAAAAGTTATAGCAAAATCAAAATTTGAAATATTAACAAATGTTAATTGTGACAGTGTGAAGGTTAAAAAAGTGTATAGTTCTCTTCTTTAAATCTAAATATTCAGTTTATTAATTTCGTATTTTTCCTAAAACTTCAAACTATTCTAAGGACCAACAAAAAATGTATTCTTGAAACCACAGAGGATTCAGACGTCCACAAAGTAGCATGTTGCCATATGGCAACAAAATAGCGAAAGGGTTAAAAAAGGTGTCATTATCACTTTAGTCGCACAACGGTAACCCTCGTGCTTCGGCAATGTTCAGTTCGGTAACATGTTTGTATATTCTTTTCTAATAGCCTTACTTAGAATCACGGTTGCCACTCAACTACAATTTTTTGTACCAACATTTTCCCAGAAAAGGCCCAAAGTGGAAGCGAAAGGACCATTTTATGTTTTCGGCAAATTGTTTTTTTAACACCAAAGCAAAACATAACTTTTATATCGAATTTATTATTTTTTTTTTGCTTGTACACTTTTTTTTAAAATAGGCCCAAATTACACAAAAGCGGCCCAAGGGCCTAAGTGAAACAAAAAGGCTCACTTTTGGTCCAAATGAACCACAAGTGGCAACCGTGACTTAAATATGAAAATAAAGTTGCTAAAACTTATATTTCAGAAAATAGTAGGATAATCGGCCTGTAGGTAGTACGGTAGTACAAATGACGAAGTAGTAGTAAAATACTACTATAGTAGTACGTTCGGCAGCACTGAAGCGGAGAGCAAACAACGAACCAAAGCATCGTCGTTTCAACGAAGATGATTCGGGATTCGCTAATGTTTTTTGTTGTTGTCATTTATTGTGTGTATGCTTTTTCTGTTGCCGAATGGTTTTGCTGCACAAATTGCTGTAATGTCACCATCAATCGAATCTTTGTGGTGTATGGCTTTTTGCTGTTCGCTTTGATTGTTTTAAAAACTTGCAAATATTTATACGTGGTTGACCCAATTTAAAATGTTTACAAACATTTTTACGTGGCGAGTTCCAAGTAAAATTATTTGTTTATATTGTGACATGGTTGATTACAATTTTGAAAAACACGGGAAGACGATTCAAAATTGATAAAAACACTTACAATCAAAAATAATTAGGCACGTGTTTTTCATTTTTGAAAATCTAAATCTAACGTGAAAAACAAGGGTTAAAAGTTTGTATGAAAAAACATACTTTAATAGCTCTATTGACTTTAAACATGGTGAAAGCACCACAAAGGAGAAATCAGTGGCGGTTTAAGGTGCTCGGGGGCCCGGGGCGACGGGCCCCCACAAATGGTGCAGAATAAGTTTGCGTACAAAACTAATAACTGGAATTTCCGGTTATGCTTTTTAATTTTTTTTTTTTGAAAATTTGTATTCCATTGAACAGTAAATGGTCAGTAAAGGGACAAATTATTTTGAAACGTATATGTGCTTGAAATTTTATAGAAAGCAATAGAATCCCAGAGAAAAATGAAAAATGGATAAAAGGATAATCTTACTAAATCTTTCCAAATTTGATACTGACAAGTAAGTAAGTTACTGACAAGTAACTTCCCCAAAGGAAAGTTGTAACAAAGTGAATTTTTCGACCAAAAAATCATAAATTTTCGAATATTTTTTATGGATAAAAAAATGATTTCCCCTACTTTTAAAATCTAAGATAAAAGATATATTATTATTATATATTTTTTGAGCAAATATTAAGCCTAACATCAATAGAATTGAAAGAAAAATGAAAAAGTTATGATGCAGTGAGTAAAAACACCAACTTTACATTTATTACACTGTGCGAAACAATTTTTTTTTTGCCGAGACCCATCCAAATTTGGATATAGATGTGAAACTAGAGATCATTTATAGTCAGTTTTTCATTTTCTGGCCCAAAGTCCTTTTTAAAAAACTTTAAAATTTTAAGGACATACACATTCCAAATCTTTTTTAAATATATGCGGTTGTGCAATGATGGAAATATGAGTATCAAATGAAAGACATCATTTTAACTAAATTTTCAATTTTGAAGTTTCAGGACCAAAATATGTCAGGTAGGGAAAACATACATGATTTGGATTTCAGTCTGTAGATTCATACATCTAAATTTTATTCTATTTCAAAGTTCCAGTCTAGAAAAAACTTTTATTTTTAGGTGCATTTTTCGTGTCGTAGTAGTTCAGAAATGTACAGAAATATTGTATAAAACCCAGTAGCAATAGCTTACTTACAAGGAGCATAGAATTGCTTTCGTAAAAGAGTCTATCAAAGAAGAAAACCGGATTTCCGGGACGATGTGTTGTTATCCAACCAATAATTATAAAAGTAATAATAATAACTGTAAATTTGTTTGACATTTACAAAGTTTAATGAGGTTAAGTAATTGCGTAATTCGCACTAGTTTACAAGCAAACTCTAAGATTGCGATATTTAATTTTTAACTTAGAATTTTGTATTAGCATACTTTGCACAAAATTTTAAATTAAATATTAAATATTGCAATCTTCGAGGGAAATTTTTTTTTTAAATTTGCAAACAATTGTTATTTAGAAAGGATGTTTTCTTGCTTTTATTGAACTGAATTTGTTATTGCAATTTCAAAGTCAATTGTCGATACTGTGTCTCTTTCAATTGATAAAAGTGACAAACAACCTTTCAACAACCATTGTAGAGCGCAAATAGTTTTTTACAAGTGTCAGTTTTGAAAAACTTTAAATTTGTATATACAAGCTTCTCTCGGGGGCCCCCGCAGCCCGGGGCCCGGGGCGATCGATTTAGTTCTTTTAAGCATATAATGCTTGCTTGCTGGGCCGTAAAAAAAGTTCCAAACACGTTACTTTAAAAATTACTGCGGGCTAATAAAAACGACTTCCTTTCTTTTCATTTCCCTTTTTAACTGTTTCTGTTGATTACTTATTATTATTTATTTTTTGTTGCTTGTAGCGATCATCTAAGTCGCCATGCCAACCATATTTTATTTTCTTTTCTATGATTTTGCGCACACTACAGTCGGCAGTGAGTTCGGGAGGAATATGAGACGCCGTGCAGGCTTATAGAAGAAGAACAAAAGCCAGCCAGAAAATATAAATCGTTTTACAATTTCAGCTTTTCGCCAGCGCAACAACAATAACAACAGCATATCGTCTTCATCTCCCAATCATCCCAGACTCGGTGCAGTGAGCGCAACACATAAAACTACGTTCTCGCTTGTAAAGCAAGCTCTCTGTATGTTTATTTTCTTTGCTTCTACTCACATGTTACGCTGAAGTTACAGAGAATTCTGCTGTTAGTAACAGAGGCAGAGACAATAAAGACATTACACTTTGTTGCGTTAGGTTGACAAAAGGACCAACTGAGCCCACGTTTCGCGCCATTCTATTGTAGCGCTCGCGGTGGACTGCGTATGGTCTGGCCGATTTGTGAATGCGACGGCGGCATGATAACGGTCATCGGCTAGCTAGTTCAGCTGGGCGTGGTCCTTGCATTCACTCCTCGACTAACGCAACAGTAGAAAAAAAAATCTCATGCCATATTAAAGATGTAAAAAGCCGAAACAGACCGAATCAAAAATTCAAAACAAAAAAGGTAACAACGATAGTTTGCTCCTATTTAGCCACCCTCAGGGCCTGTGTGGTGTTTTCACAGGGAGTGCAGTTTTCCCACCCCCGGATTCTCATAAGAAGATCCGACGCCATGGCAATCCACGCACTCGTATTTTTAGATTGCCCCTATCTACTGATTACACCCTTCTCAAGTTACATCGCACATGACCTCCTGTAGTATTCCCTTCAGTGGAGCTTTATTTAACAAATCATTTTAAGATAAACCTTATTCAAATTCAATTCGTACTTATGTATATGCATTCCGAAAATTAGGACAATAATATAAGCTTAAATTGCGCACGCATTCATTTCGCACTCAGTGAAAGAGAAATTATGATTGAGTGGAATTTATGGGCATGAGTGCGTATGCCTGGAATGCATGAGGGCAGCTGTCTATTGCTTACACTGCATACAGGGTATTTAACAAATTATAAGGATTTTAAATAGGAAACTTTTACTGAGCTAATAATGAGATTGTTAATGATTATACATACATATTTGCGGATGCTACACTATTAATAGCTTAAGTAAAATAGAATAAATTTTATTTGTTTTTTTGGAGGGATTGACTTACATTGTGTAGTCCACCGGTGAACTCGATTGGCCAAACGAAGTCGGTGTGCGCTACATTGCTTGCTGCGGGTTTAGCTGATTTGGGGAGGGATTCACTTAAGTATCAATAGTTAGCAAATTTTTAATTTTTAGCAAATCTCATTTAAAGTTTACATTTGCAGAAAATTGTTAATAATTAAGACAATTTAAAAATTATTTTCTTTTATATAATATATAGTAAGATAGATATTTAGTTATTGAAGTTTTTGGAAAATTACTAGAAAAGCATTTTAAGAATAATATAAAAAAAAAATTGTTAAGAGTTTTTACAATAAAGGAATGACCGGAGCAAGATCTGAGGAAACAGACAACGCCGCTGCGCGTTCGGAGGAACCGCTTAGCCAAGTAACACCATGTGTGAGGATTGGACGAAAAATGTGTTTGGTCAGAGGTTAGGTCGCCCCCATGAGGCTGTTATAGCTGCTACTCGCAGTTGTTGGACTTGGCAGCGCAGAAGAAGTCCCAAAAGAGGTTAGTCGTCTGGCTGCCGCTGGACTTTGCCACGCGGACTTGTCACCGGAAACGTAGTTCATGTGCTCCCGCTAGAAATGAATCAAAGGCTTAGCTACTTCATTTGCTATGCTACTTTAGTCCCATTTGCTCTTACCCAGAACGAGGAGAGGAAGAAGACAAAAAATATATGTTTAATCCAGCTGGAGGAATTCTTGGCCGCCGAATCCTTGGCGATTGCTTCTCTCGATACCGCTTCGCTAAATGATTGCGTCCAGAGAGATGTGGAAGAAGTTAGTCTGGCTATTCACGGACAGAATACACCAGCTGCGCAGCAGCGAACAGCTACAACGAGGATACGCACGCGCACAGCGAATATGGACGAAACTGCCAAGCTAACCAACCGCACAAAATAAAAGAACGGTGATGGCGACTGCGAGGTCGGCATAAACTTTTCGAGTTAACTGCTCAATCCGCCTCCCGACGAAATATTTGCCGGTAGTACCGGGGGGGGAATTAAACGGACACGGTAAACGACAAGATGCTTTTAGTGAATTTTTCCGACACTTTCCACTGCCTCACTAACGTGCTCACTGTTTGCTAACCTTCTTGCAACTCGCTGAACTTGAGTCACGTACGCCGCGCCGAAGTCACCTCATAAGCTAACGGTACTCCTATTTCTCTGTGTCACCTATTCGCACTTTACAGTTTATTCAGCGAATCGAGAAGCATGCAGGGCAAGGGATTTTGGGTATTCAAGCATGTAGCCCTACAAGCATGTCAGGGTTACCTTGAGCTATTTTGGGCAATCGCAAAAAAGGAAATCCATTACAACTTTTATTTCTTCTCACTAACACAGAGTCATTTTTTGCTGTCACATAAATACCCGCCGTCACATAAATCCCCAAGCCATTTAGAAACATTTCGTGGTGTGTACATTAGTACCCATGCGTCCTCGAAAAATTGAATGTCATATACGTCATACAAAAGAATGAAACATGCAACATTCCTTTACTGGGACTACTGAAATGATCACTTCACCATGCTTGGTGGTGGGATAGGCTTGGAATTGTTGTGGATATTTATTTGTTTTGAAAATAAGCAAACAAGAAGACTATCAACAATATCAAAATTTCAGATATGTATGTTCGACTATTTAACTTTTTATCAACTTAAATTTATAATATGTATGTGATATCAGGTCAGTCCATGAGTTCGTTTTTCTTAGGTGGTTTTAAAATAATTAAAAAATAAGTTTTCAGTATTTATTTATCAATAATATCTTTTCCTGCATTATTTACAATGTCTTCCCAACGTTTAGGCAAATTTTTAATTGCCTGCTCAAAAAATTGTTTGCCCTTGGAGCCAAAATACGCGTCGATATCCCTTTTTATAGCTCCTTTTGAGGTGTAGTTCTTATTACTCATATGGGACTGAAGTCCGCGGTAAAGGTGATAATCGCAAGGTGCAATATCCGGAGAGTATGGTGGATGCGGCATTATCTCCCATCCGAGCTCGTTTAGCTGGCCTAAGGTCTGTCTTGTGGTATGCGGTCTTGCGTTGTCGTGGTGAAACAAAACTTTGCGTCCGTTGGCTAAAGACGGTCAATTTTTGTGCTCCATTCAGTTTGGATAGTTGATGGCAATAATAACACTGTGCGTGAAATTTGCCCTCAAAAATTTAGACATGGGGGGGACCTACTGGGTGAGTTTCCTATAGGTATACTGAGTTGAGATCTACCTGCCGTTTGGTAAGATTGGCTCTAGTTTATGAGAAATCCGACTTTGAAGTTTGGTAATTTTCGTCAAGTTTGTCGCTTAAGTAGGTCCTAAATCGTTCCGAATATCGCTTTACTGTCTTCGGCAAGTTTGTAGATATTTTAACGACCAACACATTTGCTTAAGACACCAATCCAAAAAAAATACATTTAAACTGTGTAATTGCGATATGTGCATTTTTGAGCGCAGCGCAACGTGGCGTATGAGTGTCAAATATATGAGTGTTAATTATAATTAAATGCCACTCAATTATATGAGTGTTAATTATAATTAAATGACACTCAATTATATGAGTGTTAATTATAATTAAATGACACTCATACGCCACGTTGCGCTGCGCTCAAAAATGCACATATCGCAATTACACAGTTTAAATGTATTTTTTTTGGATTGGTGTCTTAAGCAAATGTGTTGGTCGTTAAAATATCTACAAACTGGCCGAAGACAGTAAAGCGATATTCGGAACGATTTAGGACCTACTTAAGCGACAAACTTGACGAAAATTACCAAACTTCAAAGTCGGATTTCTCATAAACTAGAGCCAATCTTACCAAACGGCTGGTAGATCTCAACTCAGTATACCTATAGGAAACTCACCCAGTAGTTCCCCCCATGTCTAAATTTTGGACTTGCGCAGTGTAATCAGCTGTGATCGTCTGCTTTGGTTCCAGCAGATCAAAATAAACGATACCGGCCATATCCCACCAAATAGACAGGAGAATCTTTTGGGGTGAAGGCCATCTCTGGGGGTGGGTTCTCGTGTTTCATCTTTATCTAACCACTGGCGTTTGCGAACAGGATTATTGTAAAGAACCCATTTTTCGTCCCCAGTAACAATAGGGTTCAAAAAACTCTCATTTTCAAGCCGCTGCAGCAGCTGAGAACACACATTCACTCTTTGCGACGGGAAGTTTATGCGGAACCCATTATCCAAGCTTTGGAACCTTGCCCAATTGAACCAGGTGCCTGTAAACTGTTCCATGTGATGAATTTAACCTTCCAGCCATCATATCGACTATCAAACTTGGCTCAGCTTCCACGAGTTCCAGCAAGGCGTCGGAGTTAAGGACCTCAGGACGACCAGAGCGTGGAGCATCCTCAACGTCACAATCACCACTTCGGAATTTGGAAAACCAGTTTTGCGCAGTCCTTACACTCACGGTATTCTCCCCATGAGTTGCATTTTTTCCACTTTTATAAGAAAAATACAAAATATGCCTTTTATACACGTTAAAAGATTCTATTTTTTAACAACGCGTGCTTCTATCCGCGATTAAAATCACATTTTCAATGCACAATACATCAGAGAAAATAAAAATAGTTCCGTTATCTCCCACTAAAATTTTTGTACGCAAAAAGCGCTATTGTGAAACTATAAAAAAAACGCACGATTTTATTTTTTTTAATTTATTTATTCAGTCTACCGATATTTAAATCTTACAGACTATGTATAACAACAAATGTTAAGCTACATAAAGCTAATTAAAGAGTGTAAAAAGATTTAATTTAAAGCGATTCTCAGGCAAGCCAAAATCCAAAAAATGGGCAAAACTATTACATAGAGAAATGCACCTGTTGATTGGTTCAGCTACGGCATAATTTGTCCTAGGAATTTTAGCTTCAAGAAATCTGTAATTCCTCAGAGATCTTTGAGGTTCATGCAGAACAAAATTACTAATTAATTCATCAAATCTTACTTTACCAGATAAAATGTTGTAAACAAATAAAAGAGAGTGAAGAGATCTTCTGTCTTTTAAAGATTGCAAACCAAGGAGCTTACGTCGAGCATCGTAAGACGGTAAGCCATCGGGCCAATGCATCTTCTTAAGTGCATATCTCGTAATGTTTCTTTGAACACGTTCAATCCGATTTGAGTGTTCCGCATAGAAGGGAGTCCAAATAATAGAACAATATTCAATTATGCTGCGAACTAACGCCACATAAAATGATTTGATTGTCAAAGGGTCCTTGAAATTTTGAGTGTTTCTAATGATGAAACCAACCATGGCATACGATTTTGCGATAATATAGTCGATATGACAATTGAAACTGAAATCCGGCCTGAATATTACACCTAAGTCTTTCATCTCATGCTTACGTAACAATGTAGTGTTGTTAAGTGTATAATCATGAATAATGGATTTCTTATTTTAGTAAATGATACTACACAGCATTTATTAACATTTAAGTCCAGGTGGTTCAAGGTGCACCAAATCTGAAAACGCAACAAGTCATCTTGAAGTTTTAAACAATCCGAAAATTGAGTTATTTTTAGAAAAAGTTTCACGTCATCCGCAAACATTAAACAATTGGAAAATTTAAAACAATTTGGTAAATCGTTTATAAAGATTAGAAATAGTAAAGGCCCACAATGGGTGCCTTGGGGAATGCCAGAAGAGGCACTTATAAGTGTGTCGGAGGCAGTAGTATAAATTTTTACAAAGAGTTTCCGGTTTGATAAGAAACTCTTAAACAATTTTATTAGCTTGTTAGAAAGACCATATTGACTCAATTTCAATAGTAAAATCTTGTGATCAACTTTATCGAAAGCTTTCGAAAAATCCATATAGACAACATCTAATTGCTTGCGACTTTCTAATACGTCGACGATTTTACCTGAAATCAATGCCAGATTAGACCATGTAGATTCCCCAGGAAGACCGCTGTGACCGTTGCTCGTCAGCTACAGGGCTTGGAAGAGGAGGCGGTGTACTTATTGCTGTGAGAGTTGATCTCCCCAGCAAAATTGCTCAGCTACCAACAGATGATGCTTGCGTTGAGCAACTTTGCGCTCAATTAAATTTTTCTAATAACTGCATGTTATTTATCATAGTATCTTATATCCCTCCCAATAGTTCTATAGATCTTTATGATAAGCATTTATCCAATATAACTTTTATAGTCAATTCATTGAATTCTAACAACCATTGTATAGTTTTAGGTGATTTTAATTTAGGTAATGTCCAGTGGGCATACGATGAAAATAATTTATTACCGTTTAATATAAAATCTGATTTGAATCACTGGTAATGGGTTATTTCCTATCGAATGACTTTCATCAAATCAACAATGTTAGAAACGATTTACATAGAATTTTAGACCTAGTATTTCTTACTAATGATTTAAGAGCGATTTGTGAGTGTAATTTAGCTCCATTTGTAAACAATAGCTTGCATCACAAGGCTCTTACAGCAAAGTTTGAATTTTATAATTTTGATAAGTATTCCGATATCGATCCCTGTGATCAGTTTGATTTTTTTAAAGGTACCTAATTTTCTAAAAATTAATGAATTTTTGAGTGCCGTTGATTGGTCGGTTTTAAATTCATTTGATGATCCAAATGAAGCATATAACTTTATTTGTGCCAAGTTTTCACTTGCTTGTTCTAAATTTGTTCCTAGGAAACCAAAAATTTTTAGAGATAAACCCCCCTGGTTTAATTCACGATTAGCCAATTTGAAAAACATTAAAACCAAAGCTTTTAAAAGATTTAGGAAATCAAATTCCGAAGTTGATCGTTTAAATTTTCTTCATAAACGGAATGATTTCGACATTTTACATAATTATTTGTACAATCAATACATTTTAAAGATTGAAACAAATTTGAAGCCAAACCCTTCATCGTTTTGGCAATATCTTAATTCGAAACGTAAAACCAACGGGATTCCGTCGAGCATGGAGTTAGATGGTATCAAGTCTAGTAACACACTTGAGTTTTTCAATCTCTTGTCGTCCACTGATACCTCAATATGCTTCGTTCCTCCTAATCTTGATATCCTGGAAAATTTCGAAGTTTTCACAGATGATGTACGTAGTTTCTGCTATTTCAGGCCTGAAATCGAGTTTTAAATTTGAACGTGGTGGTTTTCCCCCAATGTTCTTTAAACTGTGTGTTGATATGGTTGCTGACCCTATCACTACTTTGTTTAATCTTTGCCTTAAACGTGGTGTTTTCTTAGATTCTTGGAAGATTTTTTTTGTAGTTCCCATATAGAGCTATAGTGAAACAAAGATAGCAATATGAACAAACCAGAACAGTTGTATGAAAAATAGCTAACAAGCATTGTAAAATAAAAGCAAAAATGCAAAAGCTAAAAGGAAATTTACAAACGCGTTTTTCTAAGAAATCAATATTATATTAATTCATTTACAGCAAGATACTTCCGATTACTGTTTTATTGGAAAACTAATAATCATTTTCTGGCAGCCAAACAAGTCCGCGAGCTGCTCCGGACAATAGATAAATAGAAAAAACAGCTGAGCACAAATTCACCATGAATTTAATGTAAAATAAAAATGAAATTTCTATGGAAGGAGGCGAAAGTTTTACGTAAAATAACAGACAAAGGGCAACAGTCTACACCATTCTAGAGCATGCAAACCGCATATACATATGTATTAACTAAGATGTTTAGAGCGAAAAACATTTATTCCGGCAAACCTTATCACATATAACCAAATGGTTTAAATTTTTTCTCCTACAGCCAATTTGTAAGCAGCTGATTTCTTTGCTGTCAAAAAGTTTTTATCTTGGTTATCTAGATAATCACACGTATAGGAAATTTCAGCTGTTTTTGGCAAAATGAGTAAGTGTAATGTCTTTATTGTCGCTGACAGAGGGTTCTGCTGTCAGTAACAGAGGGTACTACCAGCAGTACCCGTCATAGAACGCGTTTGCTTGTATGAGATGCGCGTTCTATATTACTTCATGTTCGTTGATAATACGTACGTACACATCAGACGTTCTGACCAATGCATTGTTGCAGGATTTTTCAAAACGGATGAAATACATTTAAGCGCCTTAACTTCTATAAAGCTCCTAACACAATAACTCAGTTCTCTATTATGTACTTGTCTTGACTTAAGCTGGTTTTTTATATGACCACAGATATGTATAAATACTAGAAACATTGTGTTAAAGTTCAAAAGGATTCCAAAAAAAACTGTATTAGAAAAATACGATCATTGGCATCGAATTATTAGTAACCCCATTTCTCATAGTTATCTTAAACTCTGGTTTAATACTGAATAATTTCTGGAACTACGTTAACCTTCTAGTTTACAAGAAGGCTTGTAGACATCGTAAGCTTATTTTCAAATTACGCAATCCAGAGATACGTATTAGCCCACTAGAACTAGCATTCGTAACATTTGGTGTCAGAAGTGGGATTGTGGAAAATTGAAAATAAAACACTTTAATTATCCAAACGCAGTCAATAAAAACCAACGATCACTTTATTACACAAATTTTACACTTTACTGTCTGTACACTTAACTATTTGCTCAATTACTCCGGGTGGCACCTTCACTAGTCAAAATCAGACTGACTCGCTGCGCCGCACCCGGCTGCCTTTTATACCTGTCCGGCCATCGCGCAGATCGTTCTCGCACATTCCAGAGTGGACTAAAGGTTTCATGATGATCGCGACCATCATTGCCAGGTTGGACTAAACGTGTCCATTATCGCGGCCATCATTGCCAGGTTGGACTAAAAGTTTCCATTATCGCGGCCATCATTGCCAGGTTGAATTATAGCACGGCGCGTAGCGACAGGGTTGCTTTGCACAGCGACAGACTGTCCTATCGTTACACTGCCCACCACTTAGGCTTGTTCGTCCCGAACAAGTGCCGAAGCTCCGCTGTGATAAGGCGCCAGGCGCTCCAAATGGACTACCTTCAGCTTAGTGCCTCTATTGTTGCAACGTTGAATCCTGTATAATACGTCGTTAATCCTAGCCACGACTTCGTACGGTCCTTCCCATGACGTTTGAAGTTTTGGAGACAAACCTTTCCTCCGCTGCGGGTTGTAGAGCATTACCAGGTCGCCTTCTTGGAAGCCTGCTGAGTTGGCCCGTAGATCATATCTGGCTTTCACCTTATCGCTGACGAGTTTGGTGCGGCTCCTTATGAACTGGTGTATTTCCTCCAGTTCCGCCCGCTTATTGACCACGTAGTCAGTCCTAGCGCCTCCCGTCGTGCTGATTACCCCGAACTTCAAGTCAGCGTGTAACCGCAACTCTGCGCCGAACACTGCTCGGGCTGGAGTGAGTGATGTCGTGTCGTGCGGGGCTGACCTATACGCCATCAGGAACAGGGGGATATGCGTGTCCCAATCCTTTTGATTCCTGCCTACCACTTTCCGCAGATATTCTTCCAGTGTCCGGTTAAAACGTTCCACCACGCCGTCGGACTGTGGGTGCAAAGGAGTGGTACAAGTTTTCTTTATCCCCAGCAGCTCACACACCTCCTTGAATACCGCAGACTCGAAATTCCGACCTTGATCTGAGTGCAACTCCAACGGAACTCCGAACCTGGGTACCCAGTTGTTTACCAGCTTTTCCGAGATCGTAGTGGCCTCCTGGTTAGGAATAGGGTACACTTCGGGCCATTTGCTAAAATAATCCATTACCACCAGCACATATTTGTTGCCTTGAGTGCTAGTTGGGAATGGGCCGGCGACGTCCATAGCAATCCGCTCGAAGGGCGCTCCCACGTTGTACTGCTGCATGCGGCCTCGAGATCTTCTTTTCGGCCCTTTCGCGGCTGAACATCGGTCGCAGCTCTTAATCCACTCGGCTACAGACTCCTGACATCCTACCCAGTAGAATCGTCTTTTTATTTTGGCGACGGTTTTGGTGATGCCTAGGTGCCCTCCACTGGAGTCGTTATGGTATGCCTCGATGACCTCGTTGATTCTGCATTTCGGCACTACCATTAGGGAGTTGCTGGTCCGACCATCCGCGCTCTCCCATTCGCGATACAGGCATCCTTCCTTCAGCCGCAGACTTTTCCACTGTGCCCAGTAAGCCTTAGCGATCGGGCTTTCACCGGCCATCTCCTGCCAGTCTGTACGTGCGCCTTGCTCCTTGCCTTCGACGATTTTTGCAAGATCCGCATCCTCACGCTGGTCTTTTTGTAGCCTCTCCGCAGACCACTCTTCCTCTGGCATAACGCTTACCAACCGGACGTCCACTATCTGTTCTTTGCTTTCGGCTTTCGAGCACTGCCTGCATTCGACTTCGCACGGACGGCGTGAAAAGGCATCGGCATTTCCATGGCTACTGCCCTTGCGATGCTCTATCGTGTAGTCGTAGCTCTGCAGTCGCTCGATCCACCGCGCCAATTGCCCTTCAGGATCTTTAAAGTTCAGGAGCCATCTCAATGCCGCATGATCTGTGCGCAGGCGAAACCTTTGTCCATACAGATATTTGTGGAAGTGTTTTACGCAGTACAATGCCGCCAGCAGTTCTCTCCGTGTCACACAGTAGTTGCGTTCCGGTTTCGATTGAACCCTACTGTAGTATGCTATCACTTGTTCCTGGCCGTCTATTATCTGTGATAGCACACCGCCAATACTATTTCCGCTTGCATCCGTATCCAGCACAAACATCTCCCCAGGCACGGGGAAGGCCAGAATTGGAGCACTGCACAGTTTTTTCTTCAGACGTGCAAAAGCCTGTTCCTGCTCCTCGTTCCACTCGAAAGCTTGGCTCTTTTCCGTCAGTTTGTGCAAGCTGCTGGCTATGTTCGCGAATCCCGGAACAAATCGGCGGTAGTATGTGCACAGGCCCAGGAAACTGTGGTGTTCGTGTAGATTGCGTGGCCGGGGCCACTCCTTCACCGCCGTGATTTTGCCTTCATCCGTATGTACTCCGCGGGCGGAAACCGTATGACCCAGATACTTGACCTCCTTTTGGAACAGCGAGCACTTCTTTGGGTTGAGTTTAAGCCCGGCTTCTCGTATCCGCTCGAATACCTACTTTAGCTTTCCCAGGTGGTCGTCGAAGTTTTTACCCATCACGATTATGTCGTCGAGGTACACCAGACACGTTCGCCAATGCAGCCCTTTTAGCACGCGTTCCATTAGCCGCTCGAATGTTGCTGGTGCGTTGCAGAGTCCAAACGGCATGACGGTGAACTGCCACAAACCATCGCCAACACTGAAAGCCGTTTTCTCCTTGTCCTTGTCTGCAAGCTCTACCTGCCAATAGCCGCTGCGTAAGTTGAGCGTGGAGAACCACTGCGTGCCTGACAGTGTGTCCAGGGTGTCATCAATCCGAGGTAGTGGATAACTGTCCTTCTTGGTCACATTATTGAGCTTCCGATAGTCCACACAAAACCGAGTACTGCCATCCTTTTTCTTGACTAGCACGACCGGCGAGCACCATGGGCCCGAAGAAGGCTCTATGACCTGTTCTTTCCGCATGTTTTCGATCAAATTTCTGACCTCCTCCCTCTTGGCCAGAGGAACTCGTCTTGGCGGTTGGCGAATCGGTTTTGCACTTCCGGTGTCGATGTTGTGCTTCACTATGGCTGTTCTTCCGCCTGCTTCTGCCGCAAATATTGACCCATAGTGCTGCAGGAAAGACCTCACCTTCTGTTTCTGCTTGGCCGTCAACTCGCTGCTCCACTGGTTCTCTTGCGGTATGACGTCCATGTTAAAACCGCTCTTCTTATTACCTCCAGGTGGGCTACTCTCGCAATTGACCACTGCTACAGCTTCCTTACACTCGCCAATTACCTCATCTTTACCGACATATCTGGGTGTATTCAGGGGGTCAGTATTCTAACTGGTATTCTGCCATTCTTAGGTTCCACTGATGTACGTCCGATGATGATGTTGTCGTGTGCTTGTTTCGGTGCTTCTACAACCCACAGCCGACTCGTCCCATCGTCCTCGTCCACCTTTGCCCACAAAATCGCCTCGGAATTCGCTGGTATCCTCCTGTATTGACACGATACAACCTACCTTACCGCCACGCTTTGCTCATAGCCAGTGTGCAGGGGGAATTCAACGTTGGCATACTTCAGCACATTTTCCTTCAGGTCCAGCGTAAAACCGTGCCTAATCATGAAATCCACGCCGATAATCACGTCGTCCATTATATCCGCGACGATGAACTCATGTTCCAGGCTGCTGGTGCCGATAGCAATCGTTTTTGTAACTTTCCCTCTTACCGGCGCGCGCTCGCCAGTCGCAGTCCGCAGCTGTATGCCATGCAGCGGTTCCCAGTTCTTCAGCAGCTTCCTTTTTATGATCGAATATGACGCTCCAGTATCCAGTGTCAACACGAACAACTTTCCATCTATCCTTCCTTCCATTGTCAAGCTGCTGGGCTGCCGTTTCAGCTGTGAGACAAGGACGGTGGGGCAGCAGGTTGTGGGGATCAGCTCACGCCCCTTTGGGCTGACCCTTTTTAGTTTAACGGCTCCTCGTCCCAGCCCTGCGCTTGTTGGCTGAGCCTTGATTGTCAGTATTCCTCGCTTCAGGCACATAGCAGTCTCGTGCTATGTGGCCCGCTTCTCACATAGCCAGCAAACAACTTCTGGCAGGTGTCTCAGACCTTATGGTCTGGATCGATATATCGCTTTCCGGTTGGATTCGGCGTATCTTTGCCCGTGCATACGGAGAGCCCCCGATCCATCCGCCTCATATGTCATCGCGCTGGTCACCGTCTCCTTAAATGTCGTACAACGCACTGCGACGTGTCTCCGGGTCATGAAGACCTTCGATGAACGCCTCGATCTTCATTCGCTCGGAAACATCGGCGCCGACTTCCGGGTAGCACAACTGTACGAGCCGCTCAATGTCTGCTGCATATGTCTGCAGCGCCTCGTTGAGCGGCTCGTACAGCTGTGCTACCCGTCCTTCGGCGCTGACGATCTCGAGAGGATGAAGATTGAGGCGTTTATCGAAGGTCTTCATGATCCGGAGACACGTCGCAGTGCGTTGATGATGGGCAAGCCGACATTTAGGGAGACGGTGACCAGCGGGATGACATACGAGGCGACATGGATTGGGAGCACTCGGTATGCACCTGCAAGGATACGCCAGATCCAGCCGGACAACGACATTACGATCCAGGCCATAAGCTCGGAGCCACCGGGCAGGCCACGGGTGGTCTCCTCTAAAGTTGTTTGCTGGGTATGTGGCAAGCAGGGCCACATATCACGAGACTGCCGCCAACGAAAGAGGCGTTCCCGTTCTCGATCGCAATCGCCTGAAGCGAGG